>CM062255.1:3482118-4171042 GCA_031216405.1 Syzygium malaccense
CCTTTTTAACAGCAAAATGTTTTATTTTTATTTTTCTACTTTTTACCCAGTGCGCTCCAGCCTTAATACTCAGCTTCGTCTTCGATTTCTTAATCCCGTTAAAACCAATCTCTGTCTTTATTTGATATCTTGCTTAATTTCACTCATCCATGCGCACTCATCACTGCACTCTTTTTTATCCTCTGTTTTATTTTCGGATCTTTCGAAACAAGCCGAACGAGTTCGACAAACAAACCCGGAAAAAGAAATCGAAAACAAGAGATTACCAGAGATAAAAGAACGTGCTCGACAAAGAAGAGTGTGCTCGAATGAGTCACGAAGACGAAGGCGAAATAAAGTGCTTGATGAAGACGAAGACGAACAGACAACTGCTAGGGATCTTTCGGACCAAGCCCAACGAGATCAACAAACAAACCCGTGACAAAAAAAATTGAAGAGGAGAAGCGAGGCAAAAGAGTATGCTCGACAAAGAAGAGTGTGCTAGAACGAGTCGCGAAGACGAAGAGGAAGAGGAAGCAGAGTGCTCCGAGGGGGAGAGAATGAGCCATACTTGTTTTCAAACGATGGCTAATTGATGCCATAAAAAATAAGAAGTTGAGTATTAAGGCTAGAGCTTTCTAAGTAAAAAATAATAATAAAAATGAGAGAGATATGAATTTCCTTTTGAATTTGCCACGTCATCTGAGTTATTGACACGTATCATTCTAGCTCAATAATTTAACGATAAAATTTTACGGAAGGTAAATGTGACATGGGTGTACTAATTTAGGATTTTTTGTGATACAGAAATCAGTTTGAGGGTATATATGACATATGCAGACCGGTTCGAAATTTTTCGTGATATTAATTCTAAATTGAAAAGGCATTTGGAAGGGCGCAAAGAGATGCCAAAACTTTTGTTTGTTCTCCTTGCTGCTTCTCCTTTGACCATTGACCACCTCCGAAAAAAAATAAAATAAAAATTGGAAATAAAAGCCCCACAATTAAACACTCAAAAACTTAGAAAAAGAAACATAGAAAAGAAAAATTTTGTCAGTGCAAAGCTCCAGGAAAACGTTGTTCTCTAATTTTTTTTTATGAGTCTACACAAGTCGAATACCAAAAAATTATCTTATATAGCAAATACATTAACAACGTGATGGAGCAAAGAAATAAAGTTAAATCAATTTTCAATATAACGAAAAGGAAAGTAAGTAAATATGATTATATTCATATTATAAACCAAATATAATGGAAAATAAAACAAAATCCATAAGAAGAATATAAAGAATAAAATAACTAAAAATAAATATATCCGTACGTATATAGTGGGGATTATTTGGCTCTTAAAAAAAGTACATGAGAAAAGAGTTTACGTAAAGTGTAGTTAAATTCTATTCGAGATATAAAATGGTGCTAGTACAAAAAGAACGTGGTGTCGGGATTGGAATCGGGATTAGCTATTGGAACTAAAATGAAAAAATCTTTATTTGCACAACCCTAATTTGAATTCGCACTACAAAACTCTATTGATTTTCTTTTATAACTCTCATATTTGATTGAGATAATAACAAATAATAGCATACACGATATATCTTGATTGAATTTGAATCATTATCCATACTGTTGTGCAAGTCAAGTGATCGAATAATAAATTTGACAGAACAAGAAAATAAATCGGACACCAGATTTACGTGGTTCAGTCGTAGTGACTTACGTCCATGGGGAGAGCAGCACGAAATTTCATTATAGATCAAGCAATACAACGGAGATTACAACTACACTCAAGTTATTCAAATACTCTAAATGTTTCTCAAGCCCCAATTACATCTAATAATTCACGCAGTGTTTAGCCCTACAATTCCTTACGAAATAATCTCTCAATCTCGCGAAGGAATTATACACAAATCTTACCACAAGATTTAATCGCTAAAAATACTTGAATTCATGAATGTAATTTGCCGAAGAATGGCTTCACTGCAGGAAGAACCGCGCTACCACAGCCACGGAACATCAAGCACTCACGTTAGCGGGGCTTCAGAGAATCTTCTTGTGGCTACCATAACACACCCTCTGTTCCAATCCAACGAAAGAAAGGAAGAACAGCCATATTTATTCGTGGGTCTACACGGTCAACCTTTTCCTCTTGGAACACAAGTCCAACACGGAAAAAGGAAACTTTTGGAAAAATACACTTTCCATTCTTGACCGTGACTTATATATATATATATATATATATACACACGCGCATAATTCAAGTAGGAAACTTTGGTCTGTGACTTCAATAGGAAATAGGAAAGAATATTTTCTTTCTTTATGCTTTTCTATTCCAAAGCCAAATGAGAATTCTATATTTCCATAGCAAATCTCCACGTATAATCAATTTTGGACTTTTCTTTAATAAATCTTGAGTCGGGTTTCGTTCAACGGGCTCAAATTCGAGACATATTTTAACACATACTTATCATAAAAAGAATAATGATAAATTATTTCCGAATTTTTTTTCAACTCCAAAAACAATTACTTTTATCTTTCTTCACGTGCCTAACAAGCCGGATCTGGTCGGCCCCTATTCAAATATTTATCTTGGTCAAGTTCACAAATTTTCCTGCATCGGAAACATAAATTATTTGACCTTATGGCGCGTGCTTCATGTTGAACGACGTACAAACGAAATTTGAATGGTCAAGTTAGCAATTTCTCTCAAGAGCCTAGATCTCAGTATATAGCTGAAAGTTAAAACCACTATGAAATTTTTTACTTTGTAGAATACTTCCAATTATTATAAAAAATTTAAATTATTACGTCAAGGTTTGGTTTAATATCTAAGTATTTTAACACTCTCTTTCATGCTTAAGTTGAACGTTGGGCTAACACTAAAGTATGCCAATATATAATACTGGAAGAAAATAAAAGCCCACAAAGATGAATTTAGAACTTTTTGTTTTAATACCACGTGAAATTTTACCGGATTACAACTAATTATTCTATAATTCTATTAGAATATTTAAGTATTAAGTCACGTCTTCATTTTTTGATAAAAAAAAAGTCGCGTCTTTACTTAAAAGTTTAAATTTTAAAACAATAGGTTGTGCCCAAAATTTCACAATAAATGAGGAAAAAACAAATGTCCAGTTGAGTCAAGAAAATGTTAAACTAATCCTTCTGTCAATGCCAACTACCAAGACCCCTTGTATTAAACAAATTGCTATCTAGATCAGATGAAGCACGTTGTCCAAAATGGTCAAAGTTTGCTTTATGCGTACCAGTTTCTTCAACATGCAATCCATGATCAATCCTGATGGATATATAAAATATGTTCTCTCTAGCTTGAACAATTACATGTAGAGTCCCTCTAGAGTTTGGAAAGAGAAATGGAGAGACGGGTAGTGATCATAGGAGCAGGGATTAGCGGCCTTCTCGCCTGCAAGTATTTGGTCAAGAAGGGCTTCGATCCGGTGGTGTTCGAGGCCGACGACCGCATTGGGGGACTCTGGAATCGCACCATTCGATCGACCAAGCTCCAGAATACGAAGGAAACTTACCGGTTCTCGGACTTCGATTGGCCGGCCTCTGTGCAGGAGACGTTCCCCAGCCACACTGAAGTCCTGGACTATGTTGAGTCCTATGCTCAGCACTTCAATTTATATCCTTACATCAAGTTCCATTCCAAAGTGATTAGCATCGATTATGTTGGGGAGTCATTCGAAGAGATGAAGACGTGGGATTTGTGGGGCGGGACGGGGATGGCATTCGGCTCAAAAGGGAAGTGGCACATCACTGTCCTGGACACAGAGACTAACGCCGCGAAGGTAAATTAGCTCTTTCTTGATAGTTGGGTTCAATTCGGTCCTGAGATTTGAGAAGCATCATTACATGCTCATTGTCTAGTTTCAGATTTCCATGATTGCTTGATGCGATTTGAAGTGTGGTGCATTTTGGCCAGGTTCACCAAGCTGAATTTGTTATTCTCTGCATCGGACGGTTCAGCGGGCTTCCTAACATTCCGGAGCTCCCACCGAATTATTGCTCTGAAGTGTTCGATGGCAAGGTGATGCATTCAATGGAATATTCGGATATGGAGAAATCTGCAGCTGCTGAATTGATCAAAGGAAAGCGAATCACAATCGTCGGTTCGCAAAAATCGGCAGTGGATTTAGCAGTCGAATGTGCAGAAGCAAATGGTGAGAGCGGTATCGAGTAGACTTATCTGCTGGTAGACTGTTGTTGGGTGAATTGTCTCGTATTATATCCTCTTAAAAGTTCATCTGAAACTCCTGCAATTTCGTTGAAGTACGTCGAAACCCATTCTATAGAAGAGTAAGCTAGTGCATGGAATGGGGTTCAATCATGCTTAAAGTATCTACACATAAATGAATTTGTGTCTGGAATAGGAATTGAATAATTGCGATATATATTGCATACCACCAAGGACCATATGCTAATAGAAGACTTCATCAAGAGATGCGCTTTCCATGCTTTAAATGATCGAGCCTATCTGATATTAGCGTTTTCCTTGTCTCATCCTCATTTCTTGATCGGAATCAGGAGTCGAGCACCCTTGTGTGATGATCCAGAGGAATCCTCATTGGTTGCTACCCGGTGACGGCTTCTTAATATCTCACATTGGCTACCTGTACTTCAATCGATTCGCCGAGCTGCTTGTTCATAAGCCGGGACAAAACATCCTGTACTGGCTTCTCGCCACAGTGCTTTCACCATTGGTATGTATATACTTCCATTTTTTCAGTTTAGTTCCACAAGACTTGCTTGTCTATATCAGTCATAACCAATAAATAGATGACTCTTTTATCCGTCAAGGTTTTTTTTATTTTATTTTCATGATTCTCTTTGTTATGTGCATCCGCTTGTCAATCAAAAAGTTTGTTCACGAGGTAACCTTGAAATTTCTAGAGATGGGGCATCTCGAAATTCTCGGAAATCTATCTCCAGTGGAAATGCCCATTGAAGAAGTACGGATTAGTACCGAGACACAGCTTTCTCGAGGACATGTCTTCGTGTCAAATCGGCATGCTGCCCAACAAGTTCTACGATAAAGTGGAGGAGGGAAGCATCCTAATCAAGAGGTCGCAGAGCTTTCGCTTCTGCAAGGAAGGTCTGATAGTCGGCGGAGAAGACAAACCGATCTCGAGCGATCTTGTGATCCTTGCCACTGGATATAAAGGCGATCAGAAGCTCAAGAACATATTCAGATCTTCAGTCTTCCAAAATTACCTCGTCTCTTCACCAACTTCAACCATTCCTCTTTACAGGTACCATTTCATACTTGCAGTTGCGACACCAAGTAGCATCAATCAAAAACCTTAATATTCAAAATGCATATCTTATTTCCAAGTGAGGATTACCAACAAGATATTATCTAACTCTGTGACGGCATTGCAGCATTTGGCTAACCTTAAGGTCTCTTGTGTAACGTTACAACATTTAGGTGTGGTACTAATTTCAGGGCACCCGAAATGTAGTTTTTTTCCCATAGGATTTTGTAATGATGCTGCGGTCAATCCTGGTTTTGTTGTAACAGTCTTATGTACCGACTTCAGGCAGGTGATTCATCCTCGGATTCCGCAGCTCGCAGTTATAGGATATGCAGAGGGCCTTGCAAACCTGCCGGCCTTTGAGATCAGATGCCAGTGGCTCGTGCACCTCCTTGACGGGAACATCAAGCTGCCGAGCATCGGGGCAATGGAAAAGGACACAGCGAGGTGGGAAATTCACATGAAGCGATACGGCGGGAGGAACTTTTGGAGGGCATGCATTGGAACCACCAACATTTGGTACAATGACCAGCTGTGCAAGGACGTGAACTGCAGTCCCAGAAGAAAGAAGGGGTTTTTGGCCGAGTGGTTCCAACCTTATGGACCAACTGATTATGCAGGCCTCACTGATCAGAAACACTGAACAAAAGACATAATCCTTCATATGATCAGTGATGAATTCGACATGTTGCTTGTGATATCTTATGTTACAGAATAGGGAATTGGTTCATGATATGGTCATATGCTTGGATTGTTCAGCAAAAGTCTACATGATTCAAGTCATATGAATGCAAAAATAAGCGTGATTTTTTTGGCATTTTGAATGTAATAACTTCTTGAGACAACCCACCCCTCAAACCATGCTTTATAGAATGAGGGTGATAAGACATATTTTCATTTGGTGAATTGAAAAGAGCCCATTTTCAATGGCTTCTTGTGCTCTTGCTGGATTCCTTAATTCAATAAGAATCTGAGTCTACCCCCTCATGCTTCTCTATGACTGCCGAATGGTTATAGAGAATCCAAAGAGAAAGTGTGGATTGTAACATGGAGGTAGATGCCCCACAAGTCATCAAGAAAAAAATAAGACTAATTAAGGACGACTCTATTTTCACTTTCGATAGGGATCAAACACACCCTTTATTAACCGAAAAGTCTAAAATGCCCTCAATTAATATTGCAACTAAGTTGGCCCAAAAAAGGCAAGTAAATTGGGATCTAAACACCATCTTTCTCGAAACCAAATAAATGAAAAAAATTGGAAAATACACACACAACGCAACTAGAAATCTCATGAAGATAATCTGCAAAACTAGGGAAAAAAATATAGAAAGCCAATGAATAGATTAGTAAATGAATTGCATTTGAAGCATTGGTGATTTTAGGGTCATGCTATTTTCACCTCTTATAAAACTACATACACAATCAAAATTAGGGGTGAGCATGGTTCCAAATTCTATCTTAGAACTTGAGAACCTGACCGATGGAAACTTGTAGGTTCTAGGTTCCAAGTTATGCAGGGTAGATTCTAGGTTCTAAAAATTGGGAAACCTGTTTTGACGGCTAGGTTCTAGGTAAACGGAATCTGGATCCTGAAACCTAAAACCTAAATAAGTTTTTTATATTTTTTCTTGGTCTATGTCTTGGTGTTTCATGACGTTAGATGATGGATGTATAATCTTGAATCACTAATTTAAGCTTTCATTTTATGACTTATTAATGTTTCATATCCTTCATGTGTCTAAATATAAGTTATAGTCAGTGGATTATAGCAGCAAGTATTAGTCATTAAATGTAATGATTTACTGTAATTATTTAATAATAATACAAATGGAACTTAGGTAGAACTTGAAACTGACCCTGGAACTTGTGATAGGATAGGTTTCAAGTTCCAAAAAGTGAGGAACTTATTCTCATGGGCAAGTTCCACCAAGTAAAACTCGTACGAAACATGAAACCGCTCACTCTTAGTATCGATTCACGCAATGACTTTTCAAGTTAATTGTATTTATTTGAACTGTAATATTAGGAAAACTAATCTTTTTTATTCTCTTTGATGAATGACAAGTTTTTTCAGTATTGTTGTGTTCATTTTCGTTTTGTTTAACTAAAAATGAAATAAAATTAAAAAAAAACTATTAGACCCTGAAGCCTATCCTAGAACTTATGATGGCGTAGGTTCTATGTTTCAAGTTCTGACGGGTAGGTTCTGGGTTCCAAAAAATGAGAAATTCGTACTCAATGGTAAGTTACAAGTTCTAGGTGAAATCTGGAACCGTTCACCCCTAATCAAGATCTACACCCTCAACTCTCTCTCTCTCTCTCTCTCTCTCTCTCTCTCTCTCTCTCTCTCTCTCTCTCTCTCTCTGATTGGGAGCAAAGTCATTTGGTTGGGAAAAAACATAAACTCAAGATAAAATCACCTTTGCCTAAGGCGCGTTTCATTTACAAATCTCTTCGATGATTCATCGTGCGCTTAAAGTTTATCGGGAAGATTTTCTTTAGTTAAATAAGCAGTGAAAATACTTTCAATCTATAAATGATAAAGAAGTCCAATGAATATAACCTGCAAAACTAAACAAGAAAACATTGAAAGCCAACAAACAGATCCAAAATTCCTTACCAAGAAAATGGAGTAGGGTTGTGTGTTTAGATCCCAATTTTCTTGCCCTTTCGTGGCCAATTTAGCCGACCATTTCAATTGAGTGCATTTTAGACTTTTTTAAATAATAAAGACGTGTTTTAGTCGTATTGAAAGTGAAAATAGAGTTGCCATTTAACTAAAGATGGTTTATTTATCGCGTCAATGAACACAAGAATCGCATCGGAGAATGATCATTGGTCGAATTGCAAAATTCAAGGACTAAACCACATAAAATTAGCATAATTTGCTCAAGTTAAAAGCCTCTAGAAGAGGCAGTACAGAGAACTCTTCTTGTCCTTTTTTCTTTTGTCGGGGAAAACAAGAAGCAAAGATGCGATTTTTACGATAATATCGCAAAATTTGTAAGGAGCCCAAAGGTACTTCGTTTGAGCCTGCGTTTCCACATACCCGACACTCGAGAACAACCAAACAACACCCAACTGCGCCAAAGTACGATGAACAAGAACTAAAGAACAAGAAACCCAGATCACAAAACAGGGACGCCACGCTCTGCAACGATCTTGATGACCATGGCTTCCTCTTCGATGCACCACCAGCTGTCTTTCGGCAAACACCCTCTTCTTCCTCGTGATTCCTGGCTACAGCCCCGTCCCCGATTCTCGTCCGCTCGCTTCCCCTCGCTCAGTGTCCGAGCCAGCTCTGCTCTTGCTGTTGAGCCGGTACACTTTCCAAACGTTACATCCTTTCTGTTCTTTGTCTCTGTTTTTTATCCCCGGTCTGCTATGGAGTTCAAGCTAAACAGTGTTATTTGAGGCTGTTGGTAAACTGTAACTATGTGTTCTCTAGTGTGGTCTTATTGCAATTCTCGCGTTCTTGTTCCACGAAAAAGAAGTAAACTGCAATGAGAATGACACAGAGAACTGTCAAGAACAACCTCAGAGCCAGACACCTAACCGGTAAAAACTTTGATTGAGCCCTATTTGCTGAATTTTGCAGCATTTTTCTGTTTGTTTATTTCCCGTGGCCTGCTCTTCAAGGTAGTCAATCCGATTTTGTGATGTGGTGACTTTCTAGTTGTATAAGCCTTATTAGTCCACAGCAAGTGTGATTTTGCGATAATAGATTGAACCCATCTCGACTTATTACTTCACCGGGATTATACTACCTAACCCCAAATGTTTGGAATTCAATAGAGCTGCAACATCAACTTAGAAAGGCAAGATTTTGTACCGCCCCTCTGAATTTGTTAGCAAACTAGGAAGTCAAATTTTTATTGTTGTGTTTTGATTTTGAGGTTTGAATGGCGAGTACAGACATTTCTGTAGAGTAGCAATTTAATTTGTGATGCATTTACGGATGATTTCTGCAATGGAGCTATACAAGTTTGACTCTGAAGTATTTTTCAATGAATTTGCTGCAGCTGAAATGTCTTGTTGCTGGATCTTCTAGTCTGTGAATGACAGATCTTTTCCTTTAGTTATGTACCCAACAAACTAAACTTTTTTGAAATGCCATATTTGTTGGGACATATGCCCTCGCTGACATCCTTCTGTGCCAGCTTCTTTCTTTCTTCCATTAGTATGCTTGTTATGAATCAAATTATCATATCTCAGGACGCGGGAACTCAGAAAGATCAAACTTTGGAGGTTGAGATATTTTCTTGCCCAATATGCTATAAACCCTTAGTAAGAAGAGGCCCATCTGGTCTAAACTTGTAAGTTCTGGAACTCATTATCTGGTTTAGACAACTGATTCTGCGTAATGCTTTGATGGGATTAGTTCTGACTCAAAACATCAAAATTGTTCAGGGAAGCCGTGTATAGGTCTGGTTTTAAGTGTAAAAAATGCAATAAGTCATATTCCAGCAAAAACAACTTTTTAGACCTTACTCTTACTGCTGGTTTAAGGGACTACGTCGAAGTGAAGCCAGCGCGGACAGAACTATTCAGGTATCACTAACTGTGGTCTACGACGAGGCCGTTTCAACTTGAATTATGGATTGTCATTGTTTATTACCTTTTGGACTATTGGTATAAGGGTTTATCTTCATCTTTTACCTATTAATCACTTCGTATAAGGGTTATCTCCATATCTGAAGTTATGTTCAGTTGGTTGGGGTGGAAAACAGGTAAGGGAGAACCAGTCCGTACATCGTATGTCGAACCGTGACAATTGAGTCCTCTCTTTTATAGGCAGCAGGTTTAGATTCCTCTATGGTTTGCGGCAACTTGTCATGCTGCTTCAACTGGAATTATTGGCAAGGATATTTATATTAGAAATAGGAGATTGCCCTTTCCCAAAGGATATGTAGCTTTCTTGCACCCATTGAGAAAAATACGTGGGCTTTTTGGAATTTCCTCTTTCTCAGATCATAGTTTTCTTCTCAATTAACCCACCATCTTATTTGATTGCAAGGTACATAATGTATGTTCTTGCTTGATTTCTGCACTACTTCATCTTCTCTAGATTGCCTTAAAGATTCACTAATAAATTTTCTGTGAATTATCTGATTCCTCACCTTGTGTTCTTGCTTTTGCTAGGAGTCCCCTTGTTTCATTCTTATACGAGAGAGGCTGGCGTCAAAATTTTAACCGCAGTGGCTTTCCTGGTCAAGATGAAGAAGTACAGTCTCTGGTTAATTTTATCCATTAAAATATAAGCCATGAGGATTTGTGGAAGGTCATTTTGAGACTGCAAGAGCTGTAGAAAATTTTACCTTGTAAAATGTGCATGCGGTGTTCTTTCATGGGCTATAAAAAAATATCAGATTCCTCCACTAAGTGTGTTATGCAGGAGCAAGCCAATTCTAATTTTCTAAGCTTATTGTTCTTGTAAGATTTCTAGCCTGTTATGCAGGAACAAGCCAACTCTAGTTGTCTAAGATTATTGTTCTTGCTAGATTTCCATGATAGGCTGTTAATGGCGTAATCTATTATTTCAATGCAGTTTAAAATGGCTCAAGAGTACTTCAAACCTGCAGGAGGTGGCCTTCTAGTAGATGTTAGCTGTGGAAGTGGTTTATTTTCCAGAAAATTCGCGAAATCCGGGACTTATTCTGGAGTAATTGCTCTTGATTATTCCGAAAATATGCTCCGCCAATGCTATGATTTCATTAAACAGGATGATGCTGTTTTAAAAGCGTGAGTTCTTCCATTCGATAGGAACTTGAAAGTATGGAAGCTATCAAGTGAAACGTTATTCTTGTTTGCTTGTGAAATTAATACTAAAGAGGAGATGGCTTGGCATTCTGGGACATTGCAGGAATCTGGCTCTTGTTAGAGCTGATGTTTCAAGGCTTCCATTCTCATCTGGTTCAGTTGACGCTGTACATGCTGGGGCAGCATTGCACTGCTGGCCTTCTCCTTCTAACGCTGTATGTTCCTGTCTCTCGTTTAATCTAGATCAGTGTTATTGAGCCCATCCTGTCTCATAAGTCACACAGGCATCCTGGAAATTGACTAGATACTGGAATTATATTCTGGTGCTTTATAGAATTCAGAAAGAGTAAAGTGAATTTCAAATAAGTAATGAGGACACATGCCATCAAATGAATCATAGGCTTGTAGTTGTATCACGGATGGATGTCATTCCAAGCAGCTTAGGTTAGTATTTTGATTTTGATCTTCTGAAGATGATTCTGACTGGATAATAGTGGGGATTCTTATCAAAACTTGCAAGAGATTTTACTGATTGGAAAAGATAGTTAGACTGTTGCGCAGCCATTATCGATTTGAATATGGCCAAGCCATCCTATTTTTAATGGTTATATGGGCAAAGTCACTTCGTGGAAGGATGGCTTAGCTTATTATCAACATAAAAATTGAAACTGGCCAGCTGCTTCTTATGGCCCTAGACATCTTTGTTGAGTTATTCACTTTCAACAAAGATGAGCATTTGATTTGCCAACAATTGCCATTATAAACGGGGGAATTACCTTCCACAGATACCCAAAAGTTGACAGATTTGTAGGGGCCTTAGGGCTAAAGGCAATTTCAGGCACTGTGCTATGTCTGCCTCCACACACACACACACACACACACACACACACACAGAGGGAGCGAACATGTAGGACTTGAATGCACCTCTCCTTGAATATGATGGTAACATAACATGGAGCTTAGGTGAGTTTGAAAACCTGCTTATGGAAGAAGGTTGAGAATGCGGACAAATAATGAAATGCTAGTGCTATGTTTTCTTATAATATGAGTGATGAAGGGTCAGGCAACAAGAGCTGGTAGTCTCTGCTGTAAAGAAGTCAAGCAACAATTCCTCCTGAGCAGAGAGGTTATTTTATAATGCTTATAGAAGCAGTGGAGATTGGGACAAAGAACAGGTCCACAGCACAGCTATGGCACGGAAATTAATTAGGAATGAAGCTTGCGCAACAAATTATATGAGGTGCTTAGTACCTTCGTGCAGTTATGCAAAGTGTTACAAGTGTATTAGTGAAGCTGATGGATTGGGAGAAGTTGGCAGATCGAGATATGAGAAGCCTCTAGTAAACTCGTGGAGTATTTCACATACATACCCCTCCAGGCCATATTGACCCAGTATCAGGATACTACGGTGGAAGAGGGGATGGGGTGTGCTTGGGGAGTTCGAAATCTTTATAGTTTACATAATAACTAACATAATTCTAGAAGCTGGGTTGAGGGGTTGTGGAATCTGTACTATTTCAAATAACTTCTTGCGGGTAATTTTAGAAGTTAGTCATTTGATATCTGCATGGACAAATAATAATAATTCATGGATCTGGTTTGCATGGTTCTACAACTCATAAAAAAGTGCTCAAATCAAATTCATCATGGCCAAATGTGGCTTAACTCAATGATATATTTTGTTTGTCTAATTACAGTACAATGATGTGAAAAAAGATATGGAAAAGAAATTTTGGGGATTTCAGGTTAAATTTTAACAAGCTTTAGCTGTGGAATGAGTTCCTGATATTTAAACAATTTCTTCATCCCCATCAAATGGCTGATATAAAGTTCTTGACCCCTCTGCCACGTATTGGCAGATTGCAGAAATTACTAGAGTATTGAGAAGCGGCGGAGTTTTTGTGGGAACCACTTTTCTCCGGTACACTCCATCCACTCCCTGGATACTGCTGCCTTTCAGACAGGTACATCTACTGGGCACAGTAGACCCATTTTTATTCTTGTAATTAACTTCTAGAACCGTGTGAAATAAGCGAGGGACCACTTTTGTACACTTTAGCCTACACATAATGCTACTCCACTTGGAACATGAAGGGATGATATGAAAAAATAAAAATCACTTACCAGTGGATTGCCGTTTCATTAAGGTCTGTGATAGAGGTTTAGATTCTGATCATCTAATGCATGTGTATTGACAAGTAATCCATCTTGTGGACTGGTGGCGAGCCCAGATGCTCTGGATGTAGTATATACATCCACCAATGATTTCTTGTATGTTTTCAAGAACCACTTCATATATGCCTTGGAAAAACATGTCAATTTGAGTAGTAGCAACAAAATTCATGGAGCATGAGTAAGTTATTCCTGTAGTTGATATTCTAATGAGCGGATTAGCCTTGATCTCCTTTTTTGCCCACTGTCTTTGTTAAACCATTCTATCTAGGCTGTATCAGACCCTCTCCTTTCCGAAGTTGAAATTTCTTATGCAAATGGTTCTTCTGATCCATACACATACCTTGAACTGTATAACTGCATAGTGCAGTTACTATATTTTGTGATACTAGGGCAGCATCTGTTTGCCACGTACCATGTACTCTTACACTTTCTGATGTATGTTGGACGTTCTCATCCCATGTTAAAATCCGTCGTAGATTATATTGTGAAGACAAAATGAAATACACTCAGACAACACCATAGACCATAAGGTTTCATCATTCATGGTCTTAGCATCTGTCTAGGTGCATTTCCAACTCTTCTTCTGTACGGAGTGATTTCCCTAAGGCTGTCTAAAAGCCACTATTATTCTCATAATGTGCACGTCAAGCTTGTTTGTGACAATGTTTGGTTGTGTGGCAGAGAACTGCGCAGAATTACGGCTATCTGACTGCCGAAGAGATTGAGGATTTGTGCACATCATGTGGTCTAACCAATTACACAAGCAAAATTCAGCAGTCCTTCATCATGTTCTCTGCTCAGAAGCCTTGACACCAAGTAATGCTCAAAATTAAGATATTATTTGCCCCATGATTAGTTTCAGTGTTTCTTCCTTATCAATAAAGTGGGTCACTACATGATTTCTGTGAGCATATGACATTGTGAGCTTGAGTCCTGGGGAGGTGTAAAGTATTGTATTGCTACCAATAAGAAAGAAATGCATTTTGGTGTCAGGATGATAATATTATAGGGCCCTCTTCGAGAGCTTCGAGAGGGACTGAAATGACAGTGCAACGGCCAACGCCACGGTCGATTTTTTTTGTTAATGATGGATTGAATCCAATGTTTGATGGTCCCAGATGGTCGAGTTGATAAAAACATTGGGTTAATCTGTGGGCAAACTGATCCAAATTTGTTTCCAGTATTTAGGTGACCAAAACAATCTACTCCCAAGAGTTTTCTCTGTTATTCTTCTCTGAGAAAAGACCAAGTTCTTGGAGCTGCACATAAGGTTAACATGTACACCAAAGAAGTAAGTCGAATTGACTCTTATGATGTACCTCATTAGACAAAAGAAGAGAAAGGAAATGAAGAATAATATATTTATATGATATGACTTTAACTTTACTGTCCTTTTACATAATTGTATTATGGGAAAGAAAAATATATTTAATAAAAGCATCAACTCCTCCGAATCCCCTCAAACTCTTCGATATTTAGATGGATTTGTGGGGACTTATAATACACATCAAATTAACTACTCCCGGTCCCACCTGTATATGGACCGTAGGTAACCAATGACGAGTCTACTTATGTGTACGAAATCTTGTGATATTCATGGGATTCCTTGCAAGCTTCAATACATAGGCTTTATACTTATATACGTACTGCAATTGATTCCGTCCATCACGCTAATAATTTGTACATGAAAACCGCACTAGCATAGCTTTGGATCTTTCCTTTAGAGAAAGGGCTCTACATGTGAGCTACTTCCTATGATGTTGAGTAGTATATGTTTTGCATAAATTATAAAACTTTGGGTGTGAATATAATAAAGAAGGGTGCATGTGGAGGAGGCTTGGAGTTATAAATAGAAAGGGCATTTGGACGGTGGCCAAGAGATCCCCTCGTGCGGCTCACCCGCTGACCCAAAACTCTTGTTTGTTCTTCTTGCTCCTTCTTCTTTGACCATTGACCACCTCCCAAAAATAAATAGAAAAACTTAAAAAAAGAAAGAAAAAAAACCATAATCACACACCCAAAAAAATTTAGAAAAAGAAATATAGAAATGAATAATTTTGTCAGTACAAAGCTCCAGGAAAACCTTGCTCTTTAATTGTTTTTTTACAGGTTCGCACAAATAAATTGTCGAAAAGTAATTTGCGTAACGATTACAGTAATAACGTGATCGAGCCAAAAAAAAAGGGTTCGATGAATCTATTTTTTTTTCCCTTTTTGTTGAGTAATTTTTGAATTATAAAGTACCTCAAGTTATATGTATCTTATGCAATAAGAAATGTTTCCTCTTATTAGTGTCGAATTTATCATCGGATCCTTTGCACGTGAGGTACTTCTTTACTACACCACCATGCACCTTTTCAAGGCACGTGGGGGTTACCCATTCTTTGAAACTTTTGCTAAATTCTTTTCTCTTCTTTTTTGTGGCCCTTTTCTTCCTTTTTCTTTTTTCTTCCTTTCTTTTTCTTCCCTTTGTTCGAAGTTTTTGTTTTGAATGTTGTTTTCATAGAAAAAGTTGATTTTATAAATTTAAATAAATGGAGGTTGCACGTGAGTAGTTTCCTAATTCCAATGGTCGGTTCTGATAAATCAAGAGGCGCCCATTAACCGAAAGGTTATTTGTATGTTCGGGACAAAATCATTTCGATGTTGTCCTGAAATGTATGGACAATATTTGCTCTCCTCACTTTTGTCTTATCTTTTGGGTAATGAAGCCATTCTATATTCAAAATCTCAGAAATTATAAATGCTTTGGTCTCTTGCCTATTTTAAAATTTATAATTTCTTCGATCATAGTATAACATACATAAGTATATGTGTGTGTGATCGTATGTTGTTTTAAATATGAGAAAATGTTTTATGCATCTATTGCATTGGTGTCACGGAAAAGAAATTAATCACTTTAGAATAAAGTGTTGCATATCAGAGGGGAACTAATAGGGTTTTGAATTTTTACAAAATCTAAGCATTAATTAGCTTATTTCTCCATGTATCAATGGCAAGTGATAAAAGCCATGCATAAAATACTATTTCATAAGTTGTAGACATAAAATTGCGGGTCATAATGTGAAATTAAAACAACAGGGTTTCAGTTTTCTTCATTCTATATATAATAGCAAGAAAAATGCGGATAATCATCGAACAGTAAATATATGAGCTAGAAAAAGGAAAATCTATAGGCTTGTGAGAAAATTGACTATTGCATTAAGTAAATAATTCACAAATAAATCCTCATAAAAATATAACCAAGACATTGAAGCAAAATACCTTTAAAGTTGAATTATTTTTTACTATTATGCCTGTAAATAAAAGCGTATAGATTTTATCTACTGCATTGTCCTGTATAATCTCACATACACAAGCATATCCAAAACAATACGAGACCTAAAGATTAAGCTAGCAATAGATTATTCACAAATAAATCCTTATGAAAAATATAACCGATACATTAACTCAACGAGAAATAAAAAAAAATAGATTAAGATCTCATTTCAATTCGAGTTTAGATGTATTGTGTCATCATAATAACAACATTGGCATAATGTTGCAAAGGCGGTGTTAAACTAATGCATGAAAAACGTATTGGTGAATTTAAAAATTAATTTCCTATTTCGAGGAAACAGGTGGATCTCTCCCTTCAACAACATGTAGATGTAAATATTAAATTAGAATAAATTCCCAATAATAGAAAGGTCCAGAGACCTACCAAGGGAGTGGTCAATATGCCTATAAGCCAGCTTCGCCAGGACTTCTGCTGAAAAAGGACACGAATTTTCTAGAGAAGATTAAAATAATATCTTATATTATATTAATCCACGATTAGATGGCTTGATATTGCTAATGAATATCATTAGCTAGTGCTCTTATAACCATGGTCATTTCAATTATATGGAGCGGGGTAATGATTTTAGAGAAAAGAAATATCACGAGATGCAGTAATTTCACAGCATCACAAGATATTAAAATAAACGAAGTTTAGATTTTTTTAAAAAAAAATTTAAGGTTGTAAGGGAAAGTAACAACATATAGTAGAGAGGTACACCAATCCACGCACTTCGGACGTATCAATGTATGTCGAACGTAACTTAAGATTATCTAAACAAACATTCAATTATTCATATTTTTTCCTATGGTTCTTAAGGTAGAAGAATGGGTACTTGAGAAATGAGTGAAATTCCTCTCAACTAGGCCAACTCTTGATTTCAATGATTAATCTTTTATAAGTATATATTATAGT
The DNA here is from genome assembly GCA_031216405.1 of Syzygium malaccense. Taxonomy (NCBI): domain Eukaryota; kingdom Viridiplantae; phylum Streptophyta; class Magnoliopsida; order Myrtales; family Myrtaceae; genus Syzygium; species Syzygium malaccense. The sequence goes on from CM062255.1 coordinate 3,499,546, forward strand.
AGTTTTTGAAGGGTCCATTTAGAGTGATTTTTATTTTTTTAGCTTATTATTACTATTATCATTGGCTTTTTATCACTGGGGAAAGTTATTGTTATAATTATTGGCCATTTACTTACTAGGCATATTTTAAAACTTATGTAAGGAATGCAACGGAATCCAAAACATTTTGATCATTACAGTTCCATCGTGAACCTCTCTTAAAAAGTGCAATCAAGTTTTCTTGAATGAATAGGACCAAAAATCACCTATGCAAGAGCCTTAATACTTCACTTCTCAATATAAATATAGGCCTTAATTATGCTTTTGAGTAAAATTTTTAAGACTTGATCGCATTAAATTAAAAGATTATTTGATTATTTTAATTTTAAAGTTTGGGATGAGATTGCATTCGGCATATCAGGCGTTTGCATTGAAAGAGAATTGACAAAATGCATGCTTAACTTTCCAATCGCAAAACCCCAGTTCAAGTAAAGAACCAAAATGTTAGACAAAAGGAAGACTAATTAGGAATTGGTCACCCAATAAAAGAGTATTTAATGCAATACATAGCAAACCCAAGATTAGCCCTTGGTTGGAGCACAGAGGCGCGACGAACAACGCACCCTCAAAATTAGCAACGGGGAAAATCTTATTAATTAGGGTCATTAATGTTCACCTTTCTAGTGCTTAGTGAGTTGTGTTCTTTGATTGCATGTTGGCTACAAATCCACACAGACAAACAACAACAACAACACATAATTATTTGAACTCGCGAGCACAAACAAGATCTCCTCCTCGCTTTTGAGCGAGTGGAGTGGTTGGTCGGTCTAATGTTGCCATGTTTGATTCCCCAAAACCCGGGTGAATTTCCTCGTACATGTCTCTCCTTTTGGCTTTGGCATGTCTTTGATGGCAAACCCACCACCACAATTAGGGCAAAAAGGTAACAGAGAGAGAGAGAAAGAGACAGATAAAAGAAGAAAAACCGTCACCAGGGTTCAGGAAATTGTGTTTTTCACGGCTTAATATCGGTGATTAATGTTCACTAGCTTCCTCTTTTTGGCCCTTGTCTCCTTGTATCCCGTGAAGCAAAGGAAAATCAAAGAGGAGTAGTAGGATCCATATTGAAGAGCCGCTTTTCTTTTCTCGAGATTATTATTGCATCTACCTTATGCTTGTATATCATCTGCATCCTTTTTGGAGGGGTAATAAGAAATTTGTTTGATGATGAGGGTGTGTGTTGAACAAGAGTATCTTGGAGGGTTTTTTGGTCAAGAATATTAAATTTCGGGTCATCGAATGGACTGAACTTACGGTCACATATGAACACACTAACTAGCTGAGCTGCAAATCGAAAGGGATCTTGAGTGGAGTTTTGAATTCTTGGATCCCTAAAAACACGCAGAGAATCCCCTGCTGCTTGAATAGGTTCAATTCACTGGTAGTGAACAGGGAAAGTTGTGGGATGCTGCCTCCTTTGTAATTTATATATATACATGCTTTTACCCTAATCGAGTAATTATTTAATCTTAAAGGGTTTAGTGGGATGGTAAATAATTGCGATTCTGAGCTTCAAGGAGCCCGAGATCTCAAATTTAGTTCTTGCTCAAAAAGCTAAAGCACCGAACAAAGAACAAGTGATTAATCGGTTGTGAGGATAGATCGACGCGTGAAAATAACTAATGCTACACTTATCCGCAACTACTTGCCCCGTAAAAGGGAATCTATAACATCAACACTCAACAAGTTTTGAAGCCATATTATTAGGTAAAAACATATTATGGTAAAAAATTATTCTTGGATTGACAATTTTCTATATTTCAATCGTATAGCTTTTAATCTATTAAGTTAATTAACCACACATTCTTTTAATAAGATAAATTTTCAGAAATGACAATGATTTCGCAAAATTTTGCACATAGACAATGTCAATTATCAACATGTTACGGTCGACAACTAATTTTTTGGATCAACAAATTTTGTATCTTTACTTTATTTGTGCTCTTATTTTTGCCACAAAAGTTCACCTCATATTATAGACTAATTTACAAGCCCCAATATTTCCAATTGCGCTTTTCCTTTCGACACCATACTTTCCGCGAAAGTGTTCTAACTAATACTCAGAGGCTGGTCTTGCTTTATGCTTGATAATTACTTCATTTTGAAGTAAGGAATGTAGAGTTGACCTTTTACGTAAGCATATGCGTGAAGAAATTCAGAGAAAGTAAATAGCGCGAGTTATGGAACAACAGGAACGAAATGTTTGTCTAAACTAATTTACCCATTTACCCTAGTGAAAAAGATTGTCCTTTATGAAGAAGTCAAGCAAAATAATAGGTTTGACAACAAAAGAAGGGCTATATATTCTTTTTGTGGTCGCTTCTTTTGACTTTCGACATAAATCTTGCAAAATTCCAAACGAAATAGTCATATCATTGATGTGAAAAGAGCGGAGTTAATCAATACAATCATATGACGTATGCATTCATAGTTTTTCATGAGATATGATTGGTTGTATCTATTGTGTCGATACAATGGAATCACGAAAGCGTATCACAAGAAATCTTGGTGGACCAACTTGGCTTGTTTGATGGCAAGTAGTAGCAGCTTAATCCCATTTTCAGCATGAAACACAATTGATCACATCAAATCAAGCTGTCATACATGGAAAAAGAAGAGTTTGTCGATGGCTGATCATTACCATATCAGGAACAATATATCATCAAAAGGGCTGTCCCAAACCAAACTTGACCCTCCATAAATTATTACATTGCATGTGGACTGGATGGCTTCCACTACACAAATTGCAATTCGAACACACCAAAAGAAAATGAAAATGAATGTGGGTGTCTCCAATTTCAAAGTCCACACGCACCAACAAGTTGCTGGGCTAAACCCGAGATCAGAGAATCAAAAAGAAACAAAAGGCAATACATATGAGCTAAAAGGCACCTCCTCCGAGGTAAGTGCAATATTTTCTTGTTTTTTGGGTTGGTCAAGTTAGGTTTTTTCTCATTTATTTCTTTATATTTGGCGAGTAAGATAGCTCTCCCGCCAAGGAGATGATAAACATTAATTTATGAGACTTTTGAAGCGAATGGGAGACACGGAAACAGCGCCCACGTTCTGCCTCAGATCCTACTCCCTTACTTTAATGCTCTCTCTCTCAAAAAAAAAAAAAAAGATAGATAAGTGTTTTTTTTTCAAGAAAAAATAGAAACCCACTTCCCAATTGACAAAACTTTGGGTCTCTCAACACTCAAAGGCACACTAAATATGTACCCTTCCCTCTCTTGTGATTCTCCATAAATACTCTTCTTTCCACATTCCATTCTCTCTCTCCCCTTCCCTTCCTTCCCTATCTTTTGATTACTGGTGTCACAATTCCACTTGCTCACATCCTCAACTTTGTGGCTAGTGTGTTGTCTGTGTTGATCACGTATACCATGGTGAGTGACTCTCTCTCTTTCTCTCTCTCTCTTCTTTGAGTTTCTTATGATCTGATGAGAATTTTGGGTTCTGGATGGTGCTTTTAGGGTGTTCATAAGCCTGCATGGTTGGATGCTCTATACACACAGAAATTCTTTGTGGGGTGCTCTTACCATGAGAATGCAAAGAAAAATGAGAAGAACGTATGCTGCTTGGATTGCTGCGTTAGCATATGCCCTCACTGCATCCCGATCCATCGATTCCACAGACTTCTCCAAATTCGGCGCTACGTGTACCACGACGTAGTCCGGCTAGAGGATCTCCAGAAGCTCATCGACTGCTCCAATGTCCAAGTAATGATCGATCGCTGATAATTATATCGAAAAGAAATAAAGAACTTTCCTAGAACTTTGTTAGCGACATAGTGATATAATCTCTAGCTGATCTTATTGATTCTCTTGATTTCTTGAAAGGCATACACAATTAACAGTGCTAAGGTGGCGTTCATCAAGAAAAGACCACAGAATAGGCAATTCAAAGGGGCCGGGAATTATTGCACTTCCTGTGACAGAAGCCTCCAAGAGCCCTTCATCCATTGCTCTCTGGGTTGCAAGGTAACTTTATTTCTTTATCAAGAATTAATCATGTTGTTTGATTTTCTTTTCAGCATAATCATGAAAAGATCAGGAAATGATCATTCAAAGCAACCCCCAAAGGAAAAAAAAAGGGCCTAATTACACTTTAAACCCCTCAACTGTAAGAACTCTTGCTCGTTCAAACCCTAAAAACACGAAAAAATGGCTTTTGATTGATGTTATCTTACTGTCGATTTTTGCACTTAATTGCTTGTGGCTAATTTGCTAGAAGATATCATATGATCTCATCATCTTACTTAAACTGTATACACTCACACACACATAATTATTTTCAATCTGTAATTTAAGATAACATCACGCACTACTTTTTGCAGATTTTGGAGATTAAAATATAGGAGTCAAATATCTATCACCGTAGTTGAAAGAGTGAATTCTGAACACCATTTCAATTTATGAGTATCAAACATCAATAAGGGCTTCCTAATTCCACAAGAATAGTAACCATCATATGATTTATAAAATTGTTTGTCCATGTACTTGAAGGTGGATTACTTGCTGAAACACAAGAAGGACCTCACTCCCTACCTAAGGACATGCAAGACCCTGCAACTGAGCCCCGACTTCTTGTTCCCGCAAGACATGGCCGATGATGACATGATTACCAACGAGACGCAGCACTCGACCATTGTCGACTGCAGTGACTCGCCGATGAGCGACTCCTCGGGCTCGTCCGGATCAGAGATCAACAACAACATGATGATGATGAGCAAAAACATCGCATGCGGCGGAGAGGTTGTGCGCAAGAAGAGATCGAGTGGACACTACAGCGTGTGTGGAAGATCAGCAAGTAAAGTGTCGCAGGAGGACATAATCATGGCCTCCAGCATTAGTAGTACCAGGAGAAAAGGCATCCCACATAGATCTCCTCTATGTTAGAAGAGAGGAAAAAAGAATAATATTAACTTCAAGTCCTTTTTTAACAAATTCTATCAAAAATATGATTTCCTTACTTTTGACTAACTCTCTCTCTCTCTCTCTGTGCGGGTCTCGTTTGGAGTAAAATAATGGTTGGTCGGAGAGTTTGTCTTAATGGCATCACGTGATTTCCAGTTCCAAGTTATCGGCAGTACAACTTTCTAGGGTTTTACATTGTAATTGCCTAATATCCTTATTATATATACAAGCCATGAGCTAATTAAGCTCGTTCATTTTGGACCCAAAAAAGTTCCCATTGATGAATGGATCACTCTCAATGATCCTTCCTTATAGATCTCCGTGTTACATGTACTAGAGCATTCCATTCCATGGAGAGAATTTTTAGGAACTACGACTTAAATCGGAGGTCGTTGTATATCATAATTCTTGAAACTTATTTTGATCGCACACGACACAAGCCCACACCTACATTCATGAACTTAATTCAGTGAATTGATACTTTTTCGATGATTTTAACCTGAAATGAACTTGTCTAACCATGCCACATTACCGATTGAATTGCTTTAACGGTCCATAGATTTGAGAGAGAGAGAGAGAGTAAGAAGTTCTAAATAGGATTTGACCGGTCAAATTCCTCCTCGCATACTCAATAAGAAAAGTGGAGGTGCTCTGCTATGAACTCAGAGTTTACACTTATAAAATAGTTGTCGCTTGAAAAGGGGCGTAAAGGCTAATCATAGCATGTTATTTTAGAAGACAAAAAGGTGGGGAATCTAGAACAGTAATGGAAGAAAAATAATGAAAGCGATACGCCTAGATATTTCTGCTAATGAGGTTCGCTCGAGACTTAGACAGAGAGCACATGAAAACAAATCAATGGCTCTTGAATATGGTGTTAGCTATGGAGACGTACGTTACCTTAGGATAGCTTTATTTCGCAAAAAATAAATAATTTAAAAAATAATTTTTCAAAAAATGATCGCTTATAAAAATAAATTAACGCAAAATATTTTCATTGTCTTCGAAAATATTTGGACATAAATTGTCATCGAAAATGAAAATATTTTCCATTGAGTAATTATTTCAAGCGATATAAGTGATCATTTTTCGGAAAATATTTTTCAAATCATTTATCTTCCTCGAAACAAATGAAGCCTTATAGTCTAATCCACTTATAGATTTTGAACAATGCTTGAGGCATTATGTTTTCTTCTTTTAAACTTATTTATCCCGGAAAATAAAGAATAGAGTACAGACACCATTACGATTGCATTTCAACCATTTCTTTTTCGATTCGAATCGCCATGTTGCAAGGGTAACAGAGGCGTGAGCGGGTTTCAACAATCTAATCGAATCTTGACAAATTTCTTTGAATCAAATTTCAGTAAAGGTCTAAATGTAGACCATAGTAAAGCCTATCTTTTAACTGCAAATTTAAGGAAGTCCCACGTTCACTGGTATTATTGCTTTTGTCCTTTTTCATGGTACCAGGAGAATCAACTTTTCCTTGGAATACTTTGATGAATTGATGTTTAATTTATTTTTTGTATATGCGATAGGAAGAAGATAAAGGAGATAAGAAGTGGAGGGTGAGGGCTCGACCTTGCAACGTGATTAATTGTGCATTCGTGCTAAGCTGCGCTCGATCAAGAATGGAGCCAAAAAATTCGAATGCTAAGTTCTAAGTGTGGAAACTCGCTGAAAATGCAAATGAAAATAAAGAGTTGTTTCGTCGTAGCTGGAAAAATGAATGCGGAATGTGCCTAGTTTATTATTGCTAAACGATAAAAGAGTGATTTAAGTAAACTATTAGAGAACTCCGCATGGCAAAGTGACGGGATTAACCCGACAAGGTCAAGCTGTTGGGAGATCATGCATCCCGACGGTATTGAGATTAAACACCACTTAACCATTATCTAGTCACAACAGTGCCACCACTAACTAAAAAGCCATGCATACATTGATCCTCATATCGATTTGACCACTGTAGATTGAAAGGCCACTGTAGAGCACTGCACATTTTCGGAGTGTCACGTGTCCTTAATAATGAATGTTTGTCCATTCATATTGCCAATTGTCATCCAAAATCACTGCCCGAGAACCCATTAAGAAAAAACATTTATGTAAGATAAATGGCTCGATTAGGTAAAGGATTGGACTTCTTAGAATCCTGATTTGAATTCTTTGTACTCTTTCGATCATTTACTTACGGATCCGGGTCGTAAATCCGGATTGCCTTAACCCAAATTCTGTATCACAGATCAATTCGCGGAGCTATGCTTTCGTTGGCAAGGTAGTCCCTAAATTTAGCGTTAACAGTGGACATGTGTTGGTGATGTAATTGAGAGGTCTCAACCATAGAATCAGAAACATTTAAGTGGCTTCTAACTCAAATTATTCAGCGCACGTCTTAATCTTTTGATCCAAAACAATAACTATCGCCAATTTTCAATCGTCATTGAATGTCTCAGTTTTTAATACTCAGTGGAGTTTTCAAAGAGGATTACTCATACAAATATTTCTCCTCTTCGATTTTGATCCATCTACAAGTATATACACTCTTTGAACTTGTGATGAGCTTTATAAAATACCAATATTTTTTAATTATTTGGGGCTTAAGTAAACAATAAGAATCGATCCATCCGCAGGACAAAAGCAAAGCATAACACCCCCGAAGAGCCCAGCTCGCTGTAAAGGTGGAGAAACGAGTGAGCGATGTGGATCTTCACAAGCCCAATTTTTCTATGAGAAGTTTTGATGGACACCATAGGCCCAGATGAGAATTTCTAGTGCAATACTTTCTTTTGTGCAACCAAGTACCTCAACTTTTCAAAATGAGTCGATGTGAGCTTTCCTCTAAAATCACGAAAAATACCAACTTGGACACCGATGCCATTTAATAACCATCAACCATCCACATCGGTATCCTATGTGGCCTCTCCAGATGATGTTACGTTAGCAAAAATTTATTGGACGACTAAAATTGTCCAAGTTGGGACTCTCTCTCTCTCTCCTCATCACTAGTTAACACTTAAATAGAGATGACACGATTTTTGCCAAGTAAACGACTCAAGTCACGAATTATGCTTAAATTTTTCCGAGTAAGTGAGTTACGTTGCCAAAATCACCTAACATGGTGATTTACTTCACGGAGGCCTCACGATAAACTAGAAAAGTTAAGGTACTTGCTTGAAAAAACAAATAGGTTTAAGGATCCAGTTGTTTCGCAAAAAATAAATGATTTTAAAAATATTTTCCAAAAAAATGATCGATTGTATCTTTTAAAATTATTAGTCAATGAAAATTTTTACATTATCAACAACAACTTATGGTTATTGAAATGCTTTGAAGATAATACACACTAGGTCTCGCCCGAGGAAATCACCGGCATCCTGTGGTCAATTTGGAGGGCACGGAATGGGTTTGTTTTCATCTTCCGCTAGTCGAACCCGAGCAGAACATTGGAACTTGCAATTACAAAGCAAGCCAGTTTTTTTGAGATGGAATCCAAGGCCGAAAAATGCAATTAAGAAAAGGAAAAGCTTACCTTCTTCACGGCAGCCGTCAGAGAGAGGATCTCTGGTACTCAACGTCGATTACTCCAAATCGGAGAACTCATCAGAAGCAGCTGTAGCAGGAGTGATTCAAGATTATAGACGAGTGCTGGCGGATGGCAACTTCTGTCTAATCATTTTCATGAACGATGAAAATATTTTTCGTTCATTTATTTTTATAAGCAAAACAAACGATCATTTTTAAGAAAATATTTTTTAAATCATATATTTTTTTCAAAACAAACGCACCCTAGGTAAATAATTGTAAAATGGACAGAAGTTCAGAAACTTGTAATGTCATTACCCCTTTTAATTACGTCCGACTTAAACCTGTTCACCAATAAACATCCTACTTTTATTTCGACAGGGCTTTCTTTTAATCTCCTAATCAATTATTGCCCGTTCATGTGTCCACAATGTTCCAATATACTTTTAAGGTCCCTTTTCCAAACCTTTTCTCCAGTGATTTTAGACATTTAGATAACCCAAAAGTATCTTCAAATAATGTGTTGTTTTTTAATAAATCCATAATTTTGTCTGCTAAATAACTACCTCCAAAATTGTCGGCTGGAGAATGACCCCCGTCAAATCTTTCTTGTGGCTTTGTATGAATTATCATTCTAACTTGACACTTTATTGACAAATTCACTAGCTACTTATTACTGATTCATTTCATTGCAGCATTGACAGGTACCATGGAGGGATAGAACAAAGATCATTTGGTCAATCGGCTTATAATTTCTTTGAAATTTTGGGAAACCCATTCACTGAATTCATGACTCGGCAAGAAAAAAAAGTGACTAAAGATCTTTAGTCACCTCTATTCGATTCATTATTTGCATGACTTTTTGGTCTGATTGTGATGCCTCCTGCATTATCTCTCGCCACCTTCTTAGATAAACCCTACAAATGGAGCTCATCATTCCCAGATTGACGACCATGCATAGTTTTGGCTAATTGGGAGGTGAAAGTGACGGGAAAATTACCAAATCAGTAATAAATCTATTGTAATTATACAAATTCAATCACAAATATTTTGTATTATTGCCAATTCAATCCATCCAATCAATTTTAACTGGCCGGTGCTGACGTGGATGCATGCCGACGCCGGCCGTCTGGCTAACTTTGACGTGGCAATTTTTTAAAATATATTTTTTTATTTTTCTCGAATTTTTTCATTAATTTTTTCTTTTCATTTTCCTTCCCTTCATCTTTAACCTCTAACGACCAGCTAGAGGTGGGAGCCGACAAGGCCAACCCCGCCCGCACTTAGCGAGGTCAGCCCTGCCAACCGCTAGCAAGGCCAACCCTAGCAGCTAGGCGAGGCTCGAACTCACGCGCCATTGGCAAGGTCAACCCTGCTAGCTGCTAGCGAGGGCGAGTTCGAGCCTCGCTAAGGGGACCTTGCTAGTGGTGGGCGAGGCTCGCCCTCGCTAGCAACCAACAGGGCCAACCTTGCTAGTGGCCAGTGAGTTTGAGCCTCGCCCAGCGATGGCGAGGTCAAGCCTCACCATGGGCAGGTGAGGCCGACCTCGCCGGTCCCTAGGAGGAAAAATAAAGGGAAAGAAAATAAAATAAAAATGAATTAAAAAAATAAAAAAAAATAATTGCCACGTCAGCGTTGGTTGGACGATCGACACTGGCTAGTGTCCCCATCAGCGCTAGCCACCCAAAATTGGCCGGGCGTACTGAATTGCCATAAATGCAAAAAGTTTAAGACTGAATTGACACAATAAAAATATTTAGAACTGAATTGGCACAAATTACAATAGATTTATAACTATTTTGGTAATTTTCCCCGAAAGCGACTAAAAGCATACATACCATATCACATCTAAAACTAGAAAGTGAGTGATTTTAATGGACAATAATACAATAAGTAGAGCTAAAATTTGATATTTTAGGGAAGGGCTTTTCCCTTTTCTCATAGTGGCGCAGTCTTTTTCATCCTTTTATGAACTGCACTTAGAATTTATCTAATTTAATCGAGCTTTATCCCAAAGATATACATTATCGACATCTTTCAATCGCACTACCATTCATAAACATAGAATTTTTTTGGTGCTTAGGGTTCTTTCTTTCACGTCTTTTTGCAGAGGACAGAAAATTCGAAGCGTAAAGTCCGACACTTTCCCAATGATTCGATTCCATCTTGCGTATAAAGTGAAGCTTTGCGAGTTCAAGGGAGTTAAGCATGCATGGTATACCGACGTAACATCTTCTCTAACTATTTAACCTTCTTTGTCATGATCAAATTTAGATCCAATTTCTTGTGGCCCGTCTAGGTTGTCTTCCTTTTCTTTCTCTAGGTAAATCAATCCTCGGTGAGTTCATAATAAGAGATGATGCTTCTCGACATTTGAATTTGAGATTTGGAATCCTGATTCGCAACGTCTTCTCTAGAGGAAGGGAAATATGGGAGGTACAAATTTCAGGAAAATTGTTTAAATAATCCCAAGCCTATTGTGTGACCGTTAATTCAGTCCTAAACTTCAATTTGATCAATTTGTCCTAAATCTTTAGATGATTTTCCAATGTAATCCTTCTAATGAATCTTGATCGGAAATCGCAGACATGAATGACAATTGTCCTATGTGGCACAGCCACACAACCGGCTCTGATGTGGCGTCTTCTCTAGAGGAAGGGAAATAGGGGAGCAACAATATTAATGAAAATTGTTCAAATAATCATAAACCTATTGTACAATGATTAATTCAGTCATAAGTTTTTCGATTTGAACAATTAACCTTTTGATAACTTTTCAATGTAATTCTTTTGGCGAATTTTGATCGAAAATCGCAGACGTGGACGCTAACCATCCTACATGACACGGCCGGCATTAATGTTGATGAATTTGACAATTTTTTTAGTTATTATTTTTTTCTTTTATGCCTGTGGTCGGTCTCCGCCGTGCTCGCCCATTATCTCCTCTCATGGGTGCCCGAAGTCATGAGGTCGCATGACATCCCAGCAGTAAACTTCTCCAATGTGTCAAGTAGGGATGAACTCATATATATTCCACTCCTCAAGAGGCCGGGAGATGAGTATCAAGGCGAACAAAGCCTCCTTGGGTGATGGGGTCGCCAATCGTCGGCCATCGCCAAGACTGCCCACAAGCGAAAAGAAAAAGGAAAGGAAAAGAAATTCAAAAAAATTGAAAAAATAGTCCTCAACCTTTAGAAAGCAAGAGACATATATCATTATTTTGAGATACATGGCCCAATCAATTGGGGCTTAGGGTATTTCCAATCTAGAAACCGAAAGTCACCCATTCAAATCTCACTGTCTTCGTGTACAACACTCGGATTCAAGGCCCCCTGTTCGGGGTAAATGCCTCAGTTTAATCGGTTATAGTTTGTAGGGTGTTACACGGGCCTCCAAATAGCCAGACCTCTAAGTTCATGCCCCGCTTGGTCATCAAAAAGTAAAAATAGTAAATTCATATGAAACCACAACCTTCATCAGCTACTAGTTCTATAATTTGAGAAGTGGGTACAAAACCCATAGCATTTTACACAACCCTCCAAACCAAAAGGCCAAACTACAAATGAACAAAGGCGCCACCACGTAACATACAATACTTGCAAATGTCCCCAAAAGTGATCCCCCAAATCCAAATCTTAGTCCTCTTTTTCTATCTTGACCCTGCACATAACAAACTGGGACCTGGTTTATGTCACAAAAGCGTTATTATTGGAAAATGCAATCTAGCCATCAGACAAAGCCAAACCCATCTTGTGTTTGCGCTTTCAATAGCATTAATTTGCCAAATAAGCTCCTCCGCATGTTTGGGTATCCGAGAAATGTCACTTTCAACTGGAGAACCCAGAGAAGAGAGCGTCTATCGAAAATTGTGTATCAAATATGAATCCGTTAAATAAAGATTCAACCCGAATGAAGTGCGCAGAAACTCGAATCTAACTGGAGCACATGAATTGCCTTCATCTATTGTTGAACCATGTGCCGATGAGTCACAATAACCGAACGATATATATATCTAATGTTCGATTTATTTTCTTGTTGTGTTTATTAACATGTTTGATTGCTTTTTATATATATAATAATATTATTATATAATATTCAGTGTCAATCACCTCCCACAAAATGTTGTGCATTGGCGTTGTGGCAAATGGCACCCTCATCTCCATGATTGAGCCCTTACAGCTCACGTCCTCACCCACCCCCATCATATTTTTTAAAGACCCCCTTATGCTGTCGTCTTTATTGGCCCAGATATTCCTTGGGACCTAAGTTTTTGTTTCTTATTTCTTGGAACGCCTCAACCGGTGGCAAAACCCTTTGAAATCTTTCGACATTGATCCAGTCATTTTTCGCAAGCTTAACGCACAATCAGCTCAGGCTAGCTTACCCATTTGAGAATTAGGGCTCATCTCACGGTTTCCGTAACAAGGTTGGCAAGGGTATAGTCTTTCGCCGATTAATTTCTTCCTACGATGAAAATCTGGAGTCTTAGAGTTAAGGGGATGCTAGTATTTCGACGTAAAAAGTGAGGATGATTTAGGTATTTGAAATGGTTTGGAAATTGTTACAGAGTGTGAGCCGTAAGTCTATGAGATTAAAAAAAGGGAATGTCGCGCGTGCCTTCCTTAGAATAGATTTGTCCGAATCCGCATGCATATATAGTTTAAGAAACTTGCCTCTGTACCATTCTTGGAATCAGGTGTTTTGCCATGTTAAACAATTACCTAAACCAAGTGCAATGTGCCGCGTCTAGGAGCTAACCCAGCACAAAGCACCTAAACAAAGTTAGGTCAAAGACGGCTTTCACTAGTCCGAGCATAAGAAGCTTTGATTCGATGCATCCGCGGTTTTAATATGATTTCGCTTGTGTGAGTTTGAACCTAGATTTGGTTTGGTTCTCGGGCCCGGCGATTCGAGGGGCTCGATGAGCGCATCCATATGGAAGGATGTAAATGGCTTTTTTTTTAGCCGTGTTGACTCAACTCGCGAAAATGGACTCAAATTAATGAGTGAGAAAGACTCGAGAATTTCGCCTCGTTAAGGATTTGATCCGGTCCGGTCCAATGTGATCCACATGGAAAACCGAGCCCCGCGATTGGTGTACGCACATTGGATGTTGATGTAAAAGCATTGGAACTGGACCGCAAAGATCTTTGAGACTTGGCATCAAATTGAACGACAAAGGGGGGCAATCAATACTAGTACTACTTGGGGCCAACGAAACTGAGCGGGGGACCATACACGGATTGACCTGTCTCCAAAAAGAAGTTGACATGTTTTAATAGGATGTGTATGGTCAACATAGGAACATAATGCACGACATACGACCTAATCAATAGTATTTACTTTTTCTTGCCAGGTATATATACTTGGTATTCTACTCCTTACATCGCTGGCATTTTGGCATGTCCTGGGAACTAAATATGGACAAAATTACTCTCTGACATTTTTTTACATTTAATATAGAATAATGAAGTGGATATAAGAACGATCGCGAGGCGTGGGGATAGATACAGAATATTTGCGAAAGTCTTGCACAATTTCACTCGATGTGGATTTCAAGTTTTATGTCTAGCAAGAATCAATCAATCCGATCTTTGATCGAGTGTGTGGAAGCTTTAAGCTACTAAAATCGGCATAACATATCTAGTCACTTTCTGTCACATTATCACGAAAGCTCAAAACATAAGTGTTAAAATATCTACTTGTTTAATGGGTTTATGTGGTTTTTACACGAATTTGTCATCCTTCCCATATAAACTTAAGTTTTTTAGTTGTACTTTCTGACATGGCATTAGAGTTAGGTTTTGTCCCAGTTAATTTCGCATAGATAATTTCTCATTCTTCAAATTTCACGTGACATTCCTAAAGGATTTATATATATACACCCGAATTTAATCAATAGACATAGAAAAAGGGCAAACCCTACGCTTAAGCAAGAAGCAACTTGGGTGGGGACAAAAATGTTCTTGCTCACCTGGATGGCATTAAGTATGTAAAGAGAGAAAAGAGAGAGAGAGAGAGAGAGTGTGTGACACTTCGAACTTGATGATGAATCAACACGCTTTTAGACCCAACAAACGAGAGAGAGAGAAAGAGAGTAAAGATTGCTTTGCACTCAAATAAAAATGCGGCTTTGCAAGACATCCCGCCACGTCTTAGGCATTACTCAACCATTTATATACTTATAAATTTCAAATATTATCTACACTCGTTGACGAAATAACTTATACAGTAGAGATCTTGATAAGAATAACGGTTAATATCACGAAATATCTTAAAATGATATACTTATGATAAATTTACCCTATCAAAAACTCTAAATCGATACACCTGTGATAAATTTACCCTCCCTTAGTTTCCGTTAAATTTCACCGTTTAATTTCTAAATTGGATAATACGTAACAATTTTACGGGTGTAACACTTTGGGGTTTTACTCCTCTGTTTGTTACAGATTTACCAATTTATGATTTTTTGTGGTATTAATCCAAATTTACGGAAAGAAAATTTGTCACAAGTATACCCATTTGGAATTTTCGATGGTCAAAAAATTAGTTCGGAGTAAATCCGTCATAAATGTACCGGTCTTGAGTTTCCCGTAGTATTAATCCTAACAATAACACGTGGGAAGAGAAGCAAAGTTTTAATCTTGATATCCTTGGCCTAGACAAATACATTCAGCTAGCATACACAGTAATGAAGAGATCTAAAGTGGGGAGAGGGGGTCAAACTCCTTGCTAGGGAGAAAAGAACCATCAGCAGGTGACCCACCCACTCATCTTCCATGCGTAAACGATTCTCCTTCACCAGAAAGCAAAAAAAACAGAGCCCATACTTCTACCCAAGAAGAGCAAAAACAGGGGCAAAAACAGAGAGCCCATTTTTAGCCTTCAAAAAGCCTTTGCTTTTACCGACACGGAAGCCGTCCATCTCTCTCTCTCTCTCGCCCCTCACCGAAACGCAAGAATCGCCTGTGCAGAGATCTCAGCTCTTCACACTCGCATCACATTACTCTCTCTCTCTCTCTCTCTCTCTCTCATCAAGAAACAGGGGCAAACGCGAAAGAAGCCATCAATGTCGCGCCTTGGATCAATCCCACTGCTCTCTCATTGCCTCCT
This sequence comes from Syzygium malaccense, assembly GCA_031216405.1. Taxonomy (NCBI): domain Eukaryota; kingdom Viridiplantae; phylum Streptophyta; class Magnoliopsida; order Myrtales; family Myrtaceae; genus Syzygium; species Syzygium malaccense. The sequence goes on from CM062255.1 coordinate 3,515,141, forward strand.
GCTCTCTCTGTTCTGCCTCTTCTTCTTCTCCTCCTCTGTCTCTTCCGACTCCAGCTTTCGCTTTCACCGTCTCAGTGATTTACGTGTTCCGGGTTTGTTTCTGCAGCTTTGGGTTCCTCTTGATGAAGTTTTTTGGCCTTAAAGGCCGGTTTTTTTTTATTTTGTTTTTGGTGCAATGACATGCGGTTTTTGCCTTTTGGTTTCTGTTTGCTTTTTTTTTCAGATGATGGGAATGAGAAAGGGTCTCTTTGGGTGGCTCCGTTGGAGGCAAGGAGGCACCTTGCTGATGAGACGACGGGGAATTCCTCGCTGATATTAGCAGCTCAAAGGACTCGCCGGAGAGACCCCACCAACGATTTCAAACGTTACACTGGCGGATGGAACATTAGCAATCAGCACTACTGGGCCGTGAGTGATTTTTCTTTTGGTTTGTTTTTTTGTTCTTTCCCAACAGTTCCAGAATTTGCAGTTGTTTCATCAAATTTATTTTGGTGTGGCCGTTTCTTGATATCAGAAGTTTGGGTCAATCGCCTTTTTGTTGGTTTCTCTTGCTTTTGCTGTCCTCGAGATTTTGGTCTCTAACATGGGTCGTGATAGTTTCTTGTGTGGGTTCTAAAGGTCCCCAGGTTCTTTTATTAGCCTCCTGGTCATATTATTTTTAAATGGTGAGTTTGTTGTTCATCTCATGATGAAAGCTTTTGGTGTGCTTGTGAAAGCTATCGTTGCCTGATAACCATTGGCTTCTCAATTGTACAATAAAGAAGGCTATTCTGGAGTGTATTATAATTTTAGCTTAGAGAAGAGTGTTGGACTACTCTTTGCTTAATTGGGGCTGTGCTGGAGTTGCTTTGTCGATGTGGATTGGTTGTGTTATCTATGATGTTGATAATATTTTTGGGTTTTATCTTTTTGGGTTTCTTGTTCTGTGCTTTTTGGTTGATCATTTACTCGGGTAGGGACTGATTTCTTGATTTTGTAACGTAATGCAGTCTGTGGGATTCGCCGCCGCTCCATTCTTTGTCATCGCAGCAGCTTGGTTTGTAATCTTCGGGCTGTGCTTGTCTTTCATCTGTCTCTGCTACTGCTGCTGCCGAAGAGAACCTTACGGATACTCCCGGGCTTGTTATGCTTTGTCTCTCATTTTTCTTATGCTCTTCACAATTGCAGCGATGTAATTCCCTGCCTCCTCACATTTAGACAGATGTTTAAACTGTTGGTCAGTCAATTCTAAATTGAGTTCTTCTCTCTTTTATGCGACTGCAGAGTTGGCTGCATCGTTTTGTACACTGGTCAAGGGAAGTTTCATGGCAGTACCTCGGATACTCTTAATTTTGTGGTTTATCAGGCAAACACCACCTCTGAAAACCTCAGGAAAGTGTCAGATTATCTTGCCACGGCAAAGCAGATTGGAGTGGATGCCAATTTTCTGCCTGCTAGTGTTCAGAACAATATTGACGCTGTGCAAGGGAAGATCAACTCCTCTGCAGCTACTCTTTCTGCCAAAACAACGAAGAATTCCAAAGATATTCAAGATGGCTTGGATAGCATGTAAGCTAAAGGCATATATACATCTTATATTCATGTTTGTAGTTCTTCAGGAGACCTTGATCACCAACTTTTCGCTCTTTATGCCAGGAGGTTGTCTCTTATTGTTCTTGCTGCTGTCATGCTATTCTTGGCATTTCTTGGATTTCGTAAGTTATCTGACTTTCCTTGATCTTTAAGTCAGCAATAAATATGATAATCTGTATTATTCTAATACCATTGATATAAATATTCTTGCAGTGTTCTCTGTTCTTGGATTGCAGTGTCTTGTGTACTTGTAAGTAACATAAGATTTAAGCCTTTCCTAAATTGTGGTTATGCTGATTGAAACTTGCTTTATAAACACTTGTAGCCTGGTCATACTGGGATGGATTCTTGTCACTGGCACATTTATCCTGTGTGGCGTGTTTCTGCTCCTCCATAAGTAAGTGATGTAATTTATTTATCTTTCCTCAAGCATTAAGTTTCCTATCCATTGAAAGTAATTTTTTAGGCTACTTGGCAATGCACACTGTCAATTGCTAATCATATGTTTGACCTTTCATACCGCACTGCTTTGCTTTATAATAATTCTTGTGATAGGTTCAAGCTTGGATTTCCATACCCTTTTGTTGGAAGAAGCCGATTTATCTGTATCTAGAACAGAGGATCATGAAGCTTCTATTTTTTAGTTTATCACATATTATTCATGATTATAAAGGAAGAACCATGAAGCTTCTTCTAACAAGTTTGTCATGTTTTGATCAACTTAGTTATATATGGACCTTTTTCTCCGTCAGTTCTGTCAACTTCTGCCAGTCACAATTATTTCCAGTCAATCTGTTATCCGACTCATCAGTTGGGCACTTTCTTGTTGATGAACTGTGTGAACCACTTTGAGCATCTCTAGAAAGGGTCTGTGGATATTTTCTTGAAGATATTGTAAATCAAGACAAATTATCAAATGCTATCATTCTTGCACTTTTGGCAAGTTTAGAGCTTTCCCTGGTGAAATTAAAAGAGTTCTACACATGATTGGATTGTCCTAATACAGCTGTTCTTTTGGAGTTATGGTCGCCATATTGATGGTGCTCATTATATCCGGATGGGGATTTTTTTGGTTTTAGAGGGAGAGGATGGGCTACGGAGGGGAAGTGTTTGCAATTTTCTAATAAGCATACGGATTGTGCTTTTACACCTTTAAAACTAGTCTTACGTTAGTCATGTGATTTTGTTGCCAAACGAAATTAGAAGTTCCTGCTCAATTACCTCTTGTTGTTTGCCAGTGTTGTTGCAGATACATGTGTTGCAATGGATGAGTGGGTGCAGAACCCCACAGCTCATACAGCTTTAGACGATATTATCCCATGTGTTGACAACGCAACTGCCCAGGAGACATTGTTACGCACCAAAGATGTGACCTACCAGCTTTCAAGAATGGTTAATGTGGTCATTACCAATGTATCAAACGTCAACTACCCACCAGCAGCTGGACCTTTATATATCAACCAGTCTGGACCATTAGTGCCCACCCTTTGCAACCCATACCACGCTGATCTCACCACTCGACAATGTGCTTCTGGCGAAGTCGATTTTATGAACGCCACACAGGTACAATCGTAGACATCCCCTTGTTGATGAAGATCCACTAGAATGATATAGAACTGAGTCCCGGACTTAGTAGATACTCCATACCTTCTTTCTTTTTTTCCAGACTTCACTTAATGCCTGAAAAATCAGGAATTATTTGGAAAATATTTCTGCAAACTGTTTCATGTCTTCAGGGATAGAAAATAATCTGGTCAAAGACCCATTCACGAAATAGCTTTCGAGATATTTTCTTCAAAATTTTTCTTGAGAATTCTGGAGCACCAAACACATCTTTTCAATATTTTCCACTTTTGTTTATCTAGTATGTAATGAAACATGCAGCACCTATCTATTCATCCTACTTTAATTCTGAACCGTCTAGCAAGAAAGTTGTTATCGCTCTTCCCATATCTTCTGAAAGTACTCTTATCTGAAAAAAACTAAATACTCTATTTACATCCTACAACAATTTCTTATTTCCTAAAGAAACTCTAAGAACAACTTTTGAAGAACATTTCTAATAAATCGCTCTCAGTGGCATTTATCTCTTGTTGGGAACAATGTCAGCAAGGAGACTCGAACATAAAGTTCCTTTTCTTGCAGGTGTGGAAGAATTACGCTTGTCAGGTTTCCTCATCAGGCATCTGTACTACACCGGGACGGTTGACACCGTCGTTTTACAATCAGATGGTTAGCGCCGTAAATGTGAGCTACGGCTTATACCGCGATGGTCCGTTTCTTGTCGGCCTTCAGGATTGCTCTTTTGTTCGCCAAACCTTCACATCTATAAGTGGCAACCACTGTCCTGGCCTCCGTCAATACAGTCAATGGATCTATATCGGCCTGGTGTTAGTCTCTGCAGCCGTAATGCTGTCTTTGATCTTCTGGGTGATATACGCAAGAGAACGACGCCATCGTGTATATACTAAGCAGTTCTTGGCCAGATCTCAAGAAGGCCGAGACAAGGCGCCATAGGATTTTTCAAAAATGTAGAGATGTTAGTTTCCTTCATGTACATTTCTGTGTCCAACGTATCTTTCCTCTGTTTTGGAAATTATACTTAGGCAGCGTTAGAACTCCTCTATTACGATGACGACGCTTTTAGTATGTTGACTTGTTGCTGATGTTTGAAAACCCAAATGAAGGAACTAGTGCCTTTGCCTGTGTTTTCTTCTTGTCAATGACGTTTTTCCCTCTTCATTCATTTTAGTGGTATCGGGCAAACCCGCAACCGCATAGATTCAGGGGCTGGTGACCGCATGAGGTACACAAGTCGTCCGGTCCTTGCTTGCTTTCCGAGATCCGAGCAGGTCTTGGAACGGAGGACGGACAAAGGACCGATGTGCAACCACCGGGCCACGGTCCACGGGACAAGAAAATGGAGGAAGCTAGACCTGGTTTTCCCTGGACTGTTTTAGCCTCTCTGGGGTTGTCTCTCTCTCTCTCTCTCTCTCTCTCTCTGATCTTAGCCCCACCAAAAAACATATGTTTAAAGCTTTAATATATGGCCTAAACCAATGTTAGAGACACAAAGTCCAAGCTACGGCACAGTAATCCTTGGACTAGCAGATGAAATGTCTTGCCATCAATCAACATCAGATTGGTCCAGCTCCCAGAAGCACTATCTATCTCCGGCTTTGCGCACACTTGGATCTCTTTCACTGAAAGATCAAAAGTAGATCAACTAAAGAAAAAATCATCAACATCACGGCGGAACAGAGATGTGGTGACTGGGATAATGTTTGTTAGGTGCCCTTTTCTGAGACAGTTCTTTGTCGCTTTCTGAGATAATGCTTCTGCGATTTCCTTTCTAAAAGAAAGAATTACCTAGTGAAATGGTTGGACGTCTCCATCATTTTGATCCGAAAATTTGTCCTCATTTCTTGCCGACTTGATCATCCTCATCTTGTGCGTGGAAGCAAAACAAAAGTTATTTCCAAATTTGTTCCTCGTTGCCGCGTCTATCGTCTCTCATGGGTACCGTGCCCCCAAAGATTTTCATCGATGGATGAAAAAGTAAAAGTTCACAACGGTCGGATTGAATTAGGTTGAACGATTGAGATCTAATGCATTTCATTCCGTAAATGAATGATTGTGAAGGCACCGTAACAGTTCAAGACTATAAATTGACCTTACTCTTCATATATGGGATAAGAAACTAAAAAGAAACAATGACTTAATTTGAAACAAAAAAAAATTAAAAACCTGCTTGATGGTATGACAAAATGTATGGAAGAATCGCTACGATCACCTTAATCACAAACCAATCAATCCGTTGTCAAAATATGATAGGAAATAAAAATGAAATTTAGAGGCCACCCTCGTAATGCATGTCCGACAGAAAGCTATACTTCACTGGCTTTCTTGTGACTTTTGAGACTATGTTTAGGGGTCAGCGTTAGGAGTGTGCAAAAGAATCAAAAACAGCTCGGATTGTCCAGAATCGGGCTAGACCGACCGAAAACTGACAGTTCTAACGGGAACCGGTTCAGTTCCCGGTTCCAATTTATTGGAACATGAGTACTAGTCCAGTTTCCGATTGCAAGTGAGGAACTGTCCACCTGAACTGGTATATATATCCCCAACCCCTTTTTTTTTTACTTTCCAGAGTATCAAATGTCTGGCGCATGGAGTTTCTTCTTGGTAAGTGTTGTCTGAGTATGATGGTTCTCATGGCCTAAACCCTAACCTGAAGTTTTGAGTGTTACCAGAAGCGAGCACTATGATTTTTTTAACTTCATTTGCTCCACACATCTGGAGTATATGATAACGCAGTAAGCACTTGTAGCTCCATGGCAATGAAACTTTGAAACTTGCAAACCATTTCCTTCATTTTGTCCCCTAAGAGCAAGTGACTACAGTCAATTTCCTTCTGGACATGTCTTATTGTGCTTAAATTAACTAGTGGGCCGGTTCCATGGAACCACCCGAGAACCAGACCGGACTGGTCCGCGAGTGGATCCATGGATTCAACGGGCAATTCCTAGTTTCAATTTTTCAGAACCGGTCCTTAGTAGGCGTTTCCCAGTTCTAGGGTGGGAACCGCCCACTCGGACCATGCTCACCCCTAGTCAACATTGATTCAAGATAAACCCAAAACCTAACCAGACCGACTCTACCCAACTGGTTCTAGTCTAGTTTTCGATTACAAACAAGTTTCTGAATTGGCTATTACTGGTTCGGTTCTTTATTTTGGGTGTAGAATCAAATTGAACCAAGGAAGCGAACCCTAAGACTAGCCCAAGAAACCCTAATTCTCTCCTCAATTTTATCTTGCATCTTGTATTCTTGTTATTGCCATTTCTACCTTTTGTAATTAAGGGGATTTTTAAATAAAATTTGTCCTTTCAAGGGATAAAAAAATGAAATTAAAAAAAAAGAATTGGCTGGCTCTTGGGTGAACCTTGGAATTGGACCAGACCGGACCAACAGGTCGATTCCAAGGTCTATAGGATAGATGCTAGGTTTTAAAAATTGGGAACTGGTCTCAACGGGATAGGTTCCAAGTCTGAAAACTCACCTTGGACTCACCCCTAACTACGTTGGCTTAGATGGTAAGGGAGTTTGCTTCTTTACTTATGGGGGATAAGAATAGTAGAAGTGTCATGATTTTCATACTTTTTTTCTGTGCCGACGACCTCGCTAGCCACAAAGGCCTTGCCCTTAGCCGGTGGGTCTGTAAAGGCCCTGGGCAAGGCCATTGTTGAAGGCTTTACTCGTAGCCAATGAGGCCACAGAGGCCTTGGCCAGCAAGTAATTGGGTCGCAAAGGCCTCACCCAAGGCCATGATGACCTCGCCGGCTATGGGTGAGGGGGCAAGGGTGTGAAGGCCCTTGCTAGATCTGGGCAACGCTGCTACCCGCAATCGACAAGCGGCGTTGGTGATCCTCGCCAACACAGAAAAAACAAAAAAAAAAAAGCAAAGACAAAAAGAAAAATAAAAAAATTCAAAAAATTTATCAAAAATAATAATAATAAAATTTAAAAAATTGTCCACGTCAGCACTAGCAATGCCGCATAGAATGAATGGCGTCCACGTCAAATTTTTCAGTGAGGCAAATCATCGATGACACTTCAGTGATAGATTTTTTTAATTTGTGGCACTTAAATGAGAGAAAAAGAAAATTATGACCCTCAGATGAGCATTGTACAAAAGTTATGATACTTTTATTGTTCTTATCTTATCCCCTACTTGTGGTATTGCTTCAAGCCTTATCGAAAGCACTTTAAGACTAAAATCTTGAATGCACCACGCCTTTGCAGAAGAGTGCAAACGGATGTGGTACAATGCGTCCTCGAGATTGCAAAACAAGGTGGACTAGTAGAGGTTCACGAAAGCTTGTTCGGACCACTACCTAACCTGCTAATATATTTTTAAAAAAAATTTAACGTGACCCGTGATTAAAACTCATACACACATATAAGTTGCTATCCAAATTGGAAATCGACTCAGAATCACAAAATTTCAATGGTAGGATTCGCCAACTATTCAGCAATTATGCACGTAGCGGGAAGAATTGTAGTACCCGCGTCGTTCTCGCCAATGTAGAAAGGTCAATATAAAGGGGGATTCCAATAAATCAGGGGAAAGAAGGAGCCCACAAGTTTCCCACAAACTTGGAGCTCCCTCTAAGTTTGCCATACAAAGGAGGAGGATCACCCATTAATCGTTTGTTGGCTCCTTGGAGCAAAATCTTGCATGCATCTCCATTTCCATGGCATCAAGAACTGAAGCATCATCATCAAGAACGTGCCTATGCTCGCCCACCAATCACCCGGGCTCTTTCCGATGCAACCTCCACAAGAACCCCGCGAGGGCCACGGACCGGAGGGCGGCCCGCCACGCGCCCCCACCAGGGCACCGAGAACTGGGGATGATGACCAGAGATGAGGGGATCAAGGCGTTGCTGCTGCAGATCATCAATCCATCGAGGCACGACCTCAAAAGGAAGAGGAGCTTCGAGGCCAAGCCGAGCAGGTTTTGCTTGATGAATGGGGTTGCAGTTTCTTGATCATTTCATTTTATAGTTAGGAATATGTGCATGTACACTTGGTACATGTCCACAGATTTTTACAATAGGGTTAGTCTGGATTTTAATGGACCTATGATTAGAATTTGAATCTTTATGAGATGCACACATTTATGTAATCTGTCTCGACCTTTGTTAGGTCACCAGTGAAAGAGACAGAAATAGAAATTTCTACATCAAATATATTTTATGAGAAGACTAGTATATTTTTTCGATGCTTCCCATGAGTTTTCAACATATTTGTTTTTCTCGAAAATTTTATGTTTATAAATTCTCTACTCATGCAACGTTCAATTCATATGAGAATAGTATTTTTTTTTTTTTTAGAGCTATGGTAATGACAATAATCGTAAAATCGTAAAAGAAATATCAGCTTGAAAATAATAAATACCATTTGCTAGATAAGTGAATATCATCGGTTCATTCGTCTTATATATAAATTCATTCTACATTTACCAAACATCTCCTACGTGGATTTACCAAGAACTAATTGAATTCAACTCAGTCATTTCGTCATTTCTTTTTAAGTAATTAATTTCTTTCAAGTAACATTAACTCTAATATCGAATTTCTCTACACGTGACATTGGATGGAATCGAACTAGCTAGTTTTACTTTCTATGGTATATCATATTGCAACCGATAAAGTCGATTTTTCTCTTCATATTGTTCTATAGGTAAATGAATGGATTTTTTCTGTAACTATATAAACATCACATACATGCATAAGAAAGTCATTTTTACGTGAAATTATAGACATAGGTAATTTCTCATTCTCGTAGAGTTAAATTCCACTATCTTATTGCTTTAGCCATTACTAAATAAATGTAATATCGCTATGTTAATTATTTGGAAAATTTCTCTCAAATTCTTCCTAGAAATATTGTCTCATTTTCATGCTCAACTTAACTACTAATAGTAAGATATTCTCTAAACTCACTTTTTCTTGAAGAAACGGCAATGAACTGCTATGCTAGTTCCCTTCAAATAACCCGCTAATCAGAGTCTTGCCCCTAGTTATCAAGACAAATATTTCGAAAGTCTACCCATGTCGAAAAACAAAAACCTATTTTTTTAACCTATCCAGAAAAGGTTTGCTTTCATATACTTAAAACTACACTTGATAAGCATGTTTGGGCCGTTTCTTGACCATTTAAAATTAAGGGCATGTTCACTTCGAGAAAAACTTTAAGATAGAAAAAATGCTTGTCGGGAAATCATGTTTGAGGAAAACTTTTTCTCATGTTAGGGAATTCACTTTCCTAACTTTAAACGTGTATATTTTCTTTGACCGTAAATGGCTGTCAGTTGAGTAATCTTTTCCAGCAAATCACACGCGTAAAAGTCTAGAAAACTAATTCACAAAAAAAAATTTCATTCAAGCAAACACGCCCTAAATGAAGATCTAGCATATCCAAACATGAACTGATTATTGCCATGAAAATAGAAGAATACTGCTTGCAATAAAAATAAAAATAAAAGATTGCTGGTTTTGAATTGATTATTTCAAGTGGGAACAAGAATGAGCAAAGCACCCGACTTTGACCTGTGACATCTATGAAGACTTGAAAGTTCAGCATCAATCCAGGTTTCATATGTGGACTGGACTTGTGGAAGTCAATCGCGTTAGTTGACCAAGATTCATGCATACCGACTACAACTGATTTGTTGACCCATGAAAGCTTATAATAATAATAATAAAAGTATTTCTTTACTCCGACCTTTTTTTTTGGATCAAAACAGGAAAATACCACTAAAAACTCTAACTCATACCGACCGCAACACCACTACTCCAAAACTATTTTGTTGCCAAAACCGCCAAACTCGTATTGATGTGATAAAAACACTCTTTGTCCACCACAAATAATCCTAAACTTTTCCTATTGGAAACCCATATCCCGAAACTTGTACAGGTGCGAAATTTTTTTTTCTAGTCATGCCGGTACAAGTCCAGGGTATCATGTTATAGTTTAGGGTTTTTAGTGGTATTAACCAAGGTGGAAAATAAATCCTCTACCTTTATGTTCCTACACTTCAATATATGTATATATTCTGGTCGATGAAATGCTTAAAATATCTATAACAACTCATCTAACTTCGAGTTGTCAATTATCGACCATCCTTAGTACCACATCATAGCGGACCCAAATAGTTGTGCCGACCATTGATTGGAATGTGTCCTAGTTGTTCCAATCTAAGTCAACGTTTTGTGGTGATGGTCCATTTGCACTCTAAGCCTTGAAATACATAAATGATGATTTAAATATTTAGAATCATGTGTTTTTTCAATGGAGAAATCGAATCTAGTCCACTGAGGAATTGTTCTAAAAACGCTTTTGGCTTTCCTAGAAATGAGGAAGATTTTTGGTGACCCTTAGTTTTGGGCCACTTATGTTCCAATCTCAATTCAACTTTGGCAGACAAGTTTGTCTTGAATAAATCGGAGCCTATAAATAACTCTCTTTTTTTAGGGAAAATTGTTTCCCAAAATTTGTTTTCTAATATTTCCGAATTTGGATGTCGAAAAACTAATCAATTTACAAAAAAGGTTTTTCATGAATTGAAAACAACAAACATATATTTGGGGAAAATAACTTCCTCTTCTAGTAACCTAAACACAAAACAAATAAAAACTAATCATTTTCCTTAAAATGATGACTTTCATAAAAAAATATTTTCATTATCATGAAATTCTTGGTTATGGTGCTTTTGTTTCACGGAAAACTCAGAATTAGAAAACATTTTCTAAAAAATGATTAATTATAATATTTTCCTTTACATGAAATTCTCGATTAGTTCTCTCAAGATATGCATGAAGTAAATTAAATCGAATGGGCGAAAATGTTGCGCCGTCTCTCTAAATAATTTGAGAGAAGAGGAAATGCCTGATGTGGGTAGCTTTTGGCCCATTTGCAACCATATGGGCCGTCACGAGCGCATCCCCAACACCCTTTGCAACATTTCTGGATCGCCCTTTGTCATAAACATTAGATAACTCCTCTTCTTTTCTTTCGTTTGTTCACTTTTTCGCCTTAAAAATCACTGTCGATTAATGAAAAATTAGAGCACACATCGCCGTAAAAAAAATCTTTACACGAGAGATCTTATTTACCATTGATTTCAGGACATTAATTACCAAATCTCTTGCTAATAACCATCAAAGAAATGGTGAATAAAGCCATTTGTAGAATACTATTTTTGCAGTGACGGTATATGCTAGAATTACTCTTTATTAAAACGTTATTAACATCCTATCTCATCCTATGATCTTGAAAAAACTTTCGATCTTTCTTTTTGTGCTTATTAAGTTTGGTATTCAATCAAATATTCATGTTAATCTTTTGGCTTGTGCTTTGAACCTCGTGCAAGACATATACATAACAAGAAAAATTTTCCTCGTCTAATTTATATGTGGGCCTTCAAAGTATTGCTGAACCGATAATTAAAAATCTAGTTTTTCTTCAAACAAGTTTCTTTCTTCCCGCTTCTTTACATTGAGCTCTTTTCGTATGTGCAATTTTTTAACTACGGCTCAATTTTTTTTTGAACAAATTAAGGCTCAAATTTGGTTGGCGGAAGTATGACATAAAATATGGTGCATCTTCTAACTTCAAATATCATACGCCTGGTGACATCAATTGCACATATTGGTGGCATTAAAGAAGTACCATAAAAAACATTAGAATAGACCATAGATGCTCTTGCATTTTCAGGTATTCTCTTCTCTATTTTTTTTAAATATTTACAAATACTCAAAATGTTTTTTTTATTTAACCGAACAGAGAATATAGTGAGTATGTGACATGGATGTAACGAGGAATTGTACTCAATCTTGTCCTTTTTCTCTCTGAAAGAATTCTCTAATTATGTGGCAACACCTCACCCCATTGTCCATTAAAAAACACTGCAAATGTTTTTTCTATATATTTTTTTACATCTATGTTTTTTTTCCCTTTAGGATCCCACATTTTCACTTTTTATGAGCAGGAATCACGTGTGAAGAACTCCCTTCAAGATTTGCTTTTGCGAACACCCTCTTTCTTTTGACCTAATACATGAATATATTGATTCTTATAGTTCCAAAAATTTGTTAGAATGTAGGGTGTGTATGTTTCGTGAAAAATATACCATTTTTGAAAAGTATTTTCCAGATAACCTGCTAGTATTTTCCCCCTCAAATAACCCGCTAATCAGAGTCTTGCCCCTAGTTATCAAGACAAATATTTCGAAAGTCTACCCATGTCGAAAAACAAAAACCCGGTTTTTTTAACCTATCCAGAAAAGATTTGCTTTCATATACTTAAAACTACACTTGATAAGCATGTTTGGGCCATTTCTTGACCATTTAAAATTAAGGGCATGTTCATTTCGAGAAAAACTTTAAGATAGAAAAAATGCTTGTTGGGAAATCATTTTTTAGGAAAACTTTTCCTCATGTTAGGGAATTCACTTTCCTAACTTTAAACGTGTATATTTTCTTTGACCGTAAATGGCTGTCAGTTGAGTAATCTTTTCCAGCAAATCACACGCGTAAAAGTCTAGAAAACTAATTCGCGAAAAAAAATTTCATTCAAGCAAACACGCCCTAAATGAAGATCTAGCATATCCAAACATGAACTGATTATTGCCATGAAAATAGAAGAATATTGCTTGCAATAAAAATAAAAATAAAAGATTGCTGGTTTTGAATTGATTATTTCAAGTGGGAACAAGAATGAGCAAAGCAAGCTCGACTTTGACCTGTGACATCGATGAAGACTTGAAAGTTCAGCATCAACTCAGGTTTCATATGTGGACTGGACTTGTGGAAGTCAATCGCGTTAGTTGACCAAGATTCATGCATACCGACTACAACTGATTTGTTGACCCATGAAAGCTTATTATAATAATAATAACAATAAAAGTATTTCTTTACTCCGATATTTTTTTTTTGGATCAAAGCGGGAAAATACCACTAAAAACTCTAACTCATACCGACCGCAACACCACTACTCCAAAACTATTTTGTCGCCAAAGCCGCCAAACTCATATTGATGTGATAAAAATACTCTTTGTCCACCACATATAATCCTAAACTTTTCCCATTGGAAACCCATATCCCCAAACTTGTACCGGTGCGAAATTTTTTTTTCTAGTCACGCCGGTACAAGTCCAGGGTATCATGTCGTAATTTAGGGTTTTTAGTGGTATTAACCGAAGTGGAAAATAAATCCTCGACCTTTATGTTCCTACACTTCAATATATGTATGTATTCTGGTCGATGAAATGCTTAAAATATCTATAACAACTCATCTAACTTCGAGTTGTCAATTATCGACCATCCTTAGTACCACATCATAGCGGACCCAAATAGTTGTGCCGACAATTGATTGGAATGTGTCCTAGTTGTTCCAATCTAAGTCAACGTTTTGTGGTGATGGTCCATTTGCACTTTAAGCCTTGAAATACATAAATGATGATTTAAATATTTAGAATCATGTTTTTTTCAATGGAGAAATCGAATCTTGTCCACCGAGGAATGTTCTAAAAACTCGTTTGGCTTTCCTGGAAATGAGGAAGATTTTTGGTGACCCTTAGTTTTGGGCCACTTATGTTCTGGTCTCAATTCAACTTTAGCAGACAAGTTTGTCTTGAATAAATCGGAGCCTATAAACAACTCTTTTTTTTTAAGGAAAATTGTTTCCCAAAATTTGTTTTCTAATATTCCCGTTTTTGAATGTTGAAAAACTAATCAATTTACAAAAAAGATTTTTCATGAATTGAAAACAACAAACATATATTTGGGGAAAATAACCTCCTCTTCTATTAACCTAAACACAAAACAAATAAAAACTAATCATTTTCCTTAAAATGATGACTTTCATAAAAAAATATTTTCATTTTCATGAAATTCTCGGTTATGGTGCTTTTGTTTCACGGAAAACTTAAGATTTAGAAAATATTTTCTGAACAATGATTAATTATAATATTTTCCTTTACATGAAATTCTCGATTAGTTCCCTCAAGATATGCGCTGTCTCTCTAAATAATTTGAGAGAAGAGGAAATGCCTGATGTGGGTGACTTCTGGCCCATTTGCAACCATATGGGCTATCACAAGCACATCCCCAGCACCCTTTGCAACATTTCTGGGTCGCCCTTTGTCATAAACATTAGATAACTCCTCTTCTTTTCTTTCTTTTGTTCGCTTTTTCGCCTTAAAAATCACTGTCGATTAATGAAAAATTAGAGCAAACATCACTGTAAAAAAAATCTTTACACGAGAGATCTTATTTACCATTGATTTCAGGACATTAATTACCAAGTCTCTCGCTAATAACCATCAAAGAAATGGTGAATAAAGCCATTTGTAGAATACTATTTTTGCAGTGATGGTATATGCTAGAATTACTCTTTATTAAAATGTTATTAACATCCTATCCCATCCTATGATCTTGAAAAAACTTTCGGTCTTTCTTTTTGCGCTTATTAAGTTTGGTATTCTATCAAATATTCATGTTAATCTTTTGGCTTGTGCTTTGAACCTCGTGCAAGATATATACATAACAAGAAAAATTTTCCTCGTCTAATTTCTATGTGGGCCTTCAAAGTATTGACTGATAATTAAAAATCTAGTTTTTCTTCAAACAAGTTTCTTTCTCTCCCCGCTTCTTTACATCAAGCTCTTTTCACATGCGCAATTTTTTAACTAAGGCTCAATTTTTTTTTTGAACAAATTAAGGCTCAAATTTGGTCGGCGGAAGTATGACATAAAATATGGTGCATCTTCTAACTTCAAATATCATACGCTTGGTGACATCAATTGCACATCTTGGTGGCATTAAAGAAGTACCATAAAAAACATTAGAATAGACCATAGATGCTCTTGCATTTTCAGGTATTCTCTTCTCTGTTTTTTTTTAAATATTTACAAATATTCAGAATGTTTCTTTTATTTAACTGACCAAAGAATATAGTGGGTATGTGACATGGATGTAACTAGGAATTGTACTCAATCTTGTCCCTTTTCTCTCTAAAAGAATTCTCTAATTATGTGGCAACACCTCACCCCATTGTCCATTAAAAAACACTGCAGATGTTTTTTCTATATATTTTTTTACATCTATGTTTTTTTTCCCTTTAGGATCCCACATTTTCACTTTTTATGAGCAGGAATCACGTGTGAAGAACTCCCTTCAAGATTTGCTTTTATGAACACCCTCTTGCTTTTGACCTAATACATGAATATATTGATTCTTATAGTTCCAAAAATTTGTTCGAATTTAGGGTGTGTATGTTTCGTGAAAAATATATCATTTTTGAAAAGTATTTTCTAGGATGTCATTACCTAACTTAATTTTTCGGTATTTGGCTAAAACATAAAAAAAAAAGACCTAGAAAGTATCTTCAGTCATTTGATTAGGAAAATCTAATAAATAAAATTATGAAAAATTCGTATTTTTAAATTATTTTTATCTTTAATTAATTAATTATTTTTATATATTTTCTCTTTTCTTTTTTTTTTCTGTTCTCTTTTTTTTTTCACTTTCCTTTCTTCCTTGGCCGGTCGTCGGCCACATCAACACTTGCTGCGCAACGTAGGGCAGTCGGTGTTGGGAAAACCTTCTAATGGATTTTGAAGTTGATAAAGCTATCCATGTGTATCTTATAAGTCTGATAAATGCCTTGAAGTATTTTGATTTAGGAAGTTACTGTTGGAAGAGAAGCATATGGCAATCTTGTTCAGATTGTGAAATTACTTCAAGATAAAAGATTCAAACTTTATACCGCAGATGAAGAAGTTCAAATTTTATACTGCAAATGAAGAGGTTCAGACTTTATAATGTAGATGAAAATGTTCAGACCTTATACTCAAAGAGGTGCAGACTAGAGGTGGCCACGGGCCGGTTTTGGCCCGGAACCGGCCCGATCAAACCCGGGCCCGGCCCGTTGACCGGGCCAACGGTTCGGAACCGGGACCGGCCCGTGACATACGGGCCCGGTTCCGGTTCCATAAAAAATTGAACCGGCCCGGAACCGGCGGTTCCGGGCCGGTTCTACGAAAAAAAAAAAAAAAAAAACCGCAGCTGCTGCTGCTGCAGGCTGCACGTGCACGCTGCAGCAGCAGGCAGCAGCCTGCAGCAGCAGCAGCCCGTTGGGCCGTTGCCAGGCCCCTCCCTGGCAACGGCCCAACGGCCAAAAATTAAAAAAAAAAAAAGAAAAACTGCAGCAGGGCCTGCAGACGTGCAGGCCCTGCTGCAGCGGCCCGTTGGGGCGTCCGGGCGAGCAACGGCTACGCCCGTACGCCCCAACGGGCATTTCTAATTAAAAAAAAAAAGATATAACCGTTGCAATTTTGCAACGGTTATATTTTATTTTTTTAATTCTAAATTTTCTTCTATTTCTCACAATACACACACAATTCTCTCAAATTCTCTTCTCTCAAGTCTCAAATTTTCTCAATACTCAAAATTCTCTCAAATTCTCTGAAATTCTCTCAATTTTCTCAATCCACGCAATTTTTTCTTAATTCTCCCAATTAATCCGCTCAATTCTCTCAATCCATTCGAAAAATGGCAAGTGGAAGTCGAGTGTCAACTGACAAAGGTAAGAATATCGCGACGGAATCCCATCATTCTTTTGATCCTCGTGAATATGCAGATTTTCAAGATGATGGAATCAACATTTTTCCTGATGTGGAGCACGTCCCGACGCAAGAAAGTTTTCATCCTCCTGCCGAAATATCTACAACAAAGGAAGCGGAACGGGAATTTACATCTGACATTTGGAATCACTTCACGAAAGTGGAAAGGTTTGATATCGGTCAAAAAAGGTATGATATAATTTGTAAATATTGTGGAAAAATATATAAACATACAGGTGGACAAGGATATGGAACATTTAAACGACATCTTAGAAGCAAACATCCAACCGAAACGGGAATCGATATCGGGCAACAACAAATTTCCGGGTACGTCAATCCTAACACTTCCCCTTTATTTCGTTTTAATGAAAAAACTTATAAGGAAGAATTAGGCAAATTTATTTCCGTTGAGCATTTAGCATTTAATTTTGGAGAAAGATTTGGTTTTAATGAATTTGTACAAAAAGCATGTGCTCCACAAGCAAAACGTGTTCCTAGAAATTCAATTAAACGACAAATTAAAGATCTTTACAAAAATGGAAAAAAAGATTTAAAAAACTTTTTTATGCAATTTAATGGATGTGTGCATATAGGTAGTGATATTTGGAGTGATCATTGGCAAAATCATTCTTACATGGGCATAACATGTCATTGGATAGATGACGAGTGGACTATTCAAAAAAGAATTATTGCATTTAGAGTTTTCGATGATCATCATACGGCAAATAATATTTATAGAATAATTAGGCAAGTTTTAGAAGAATATTATTTGCTTAACAAAACTTTTTCAATTGGTTTTGATAATGCCGCAGCAAATACCGCTTCAATTGCCGAGTTAGAAAATATTTGTAAACCTGCTTTTGGCGGAAAATTTTTTCACATTAGATGTGCTTGTCATGTTTTAAATTTATGTGTACAAGATGGTTTGAAAACTCTTGATATTTTTCTTCAACCAATAAAAACGGCGATTCAATTTTTATGGAAACATCCCAAAAAAATGAAAGAATGGGGTCAATTTTGTAGAGAAAATCAGGCAAAGCCAAAAAAATTTTGAAGAGATGTTCCAACTCGTTGGAATTCTACTTTCCACTTGCTTAATGAATCTTTACCATATAAAGATTTATTATGTGCATTCATTTCTAATAATATACCTCATATTAATTTATACCCACAAGAGTGGCATATTTGTCAAAAAATTTTAGATGTTTTAAAGGTTTTTAATGATGCAACTTATACTTTGTCCGGTGTTTATTATCCTACTACACATTTATTTTTAGTAGAGTGTACTAATATTGTCGGAACTTTTGATGAATATGAAAATGATGTTGAATTACAACATACTATAGTTGCAATGAAAATGAAATGGCTTCATTATTATAGTGAAATTCCCATGATTTATTTAGTTGCTTGTGTTTTTTATCCACGTTGCAAATTGGATGGCTTAAATGATTTTTTGCGTGTATATTATCAATGTTTACATTATGACACGCCAAATATTACAACCATCGTACGTGAGGTTAAAAACGTAATAATAGAATTATATAATGAATTTTATACTAAATATAATTTAGGTGATATTGGATCTTCTCAATCTACGGAGATACAAAATGACAATACAGGTAAAATTAGTAGAGGCTACAAACTTTTATTACATAGACAAAAAAAACAAAAGGGAGTAATGGGAAATATTTCTGAATTAGAGAGTTATCTAACCATTTTATTTGAGTTTACTAAAGCCGAAGGTGGTACAGATTTTTTAATTTTGGATTGGTGGAAGAGGCACGCAAGCCAATACCCAATCCTTTCTCTTATTGCAAAACAGATTTTTTCAACCCCTTGTTCCACAGTTGCGGTCGAACAAGCATTCAGTGCCGGAGGTAATATTTTGAACGAACATCGTTCAAGATTAGATCCAGAATCAGTGGAGATGCAAGCTTGTGTTGCTGATTGGACGAAGGCTCAATACCGGCAACAAGAGATAGATCGGAATAATGAATCCGAATTCTTTAACGACGGAGATACTACCGCTACCAGTATCGGTACTGAAACGGGTAGTGACGATTGAGGGTAAAAGAACTATTGGAGTTGGCAAATATTTCGGGAACTCTTGTTTCTCATACCGGGTACGCCCACGTGAGCTTAGGGAAACCGAAATATAATCCGACGATATGTGACCTTTGGTCCCCTACGCACGGAATGCTTAGGTTTTGGGATGATTTTATGGTATATATATTGTACTCCTTTTTTTTTAAGATCGTTGTAACGAATTGTAACGTGCTTAATGAAAATTTATTAAGTTGAAGTTGAAGCCCTCTCTTTCTCTCTTGTCTTTTTGTCATCAAATTTGAGTACAATTTGTATTTTAATCACAATTTATATTGAATAATGTTCTATCACAATTCACAAGAATAGTATTTTTTAAATTTTTTTTATTTTCATTTCTGTTTTTCTTCTTTTTCTTTTCCTTTTCTGTTTTTCCTTTTTCTCTTTTGTCTTTTTTTCTTGTTTCTGTTTTTTAAAATTATAATTTTATTTTTTTTTCTTCCTCCGCGGCCGGCCATGGCCGGGGCCGGCGCGGAGGTCGCCGGCGTCGGGCGAGAGCCGCCCTCGCCGGCGTCGGGCGAGGGCGGCCTCGCCCGGGCTGGGCGAGGCCGGCCTCGCCCGACGCCGGCGTCGGGCGAGGTCGGCCTCGCCCAGCCCCGGCGAGGGCCGGCCTCGCCCGACGCCGGCGAGGCTCGACCTCGCCAGCGTCGGGCGAGGTCGGCCTCGCCCAGCCCAGGCGAGGCCGGCCTCGCCCGACGCCGGCGAGGTCGAGCCTCGCCAGATCTAGCGAGGCTCGACCTCGCCGGCGTCGGGCGAGGCTCGACCTCGCCGGCGTCGGGCGAGGCTCGACCTCGCCGGCGTCGGGCGAGGCTCGACCTCGCCGGCGTCGGGCGAGGTCGGCCTCGCCCAGCCCAGGCGAGGGCCGGCCTCGCCCGACGCCGGCGAGGGCCGCCTCGCCTGAGGCCGCTGACCTCCGCGCCGACCCCGGCTATGGCCGGCCGCGGAGGAAGAAAAAAAAGAAAACGAAAAGGAAAAGAAAAAAAATAGAAAAAAAATCGGAACCGGCCCGGAACCGGTTCCGAACCGGAACCGGCCCGGAACCGGTTCCGAACCGGAACCGGCCCTGAACCGGACGGTTCAGACCCGGAACCGGAACCGCTAGAGGAGGTTCCGGTTCCGGTTCACACTTGGCCACGAACCGGAACCGCCGGTTCCGAACCGGAACCGGTCGGTTCCGAACCGTGGCCATCTCTAGTGCAGACTTTACACCAAAGATGATGAACTTCAAATACAAGTTCAGAACGTAAAGTCCAGAATGTGACACGTATTCGGAACGTAAATAACGGCTAGTAATCTGGCTTGGATTTCACACTTAAAATAAATTGATTGACTCAATCTTGAAGATTGTTTTGCAACAATTTAATATGCAAAACATATTGATTGATTGGCAATTAATCGCGAGACAACCTATTTCCTAAACAGAGAAGCTCTACTTAAGAAAACCAAGACTTTGATTGTATGGGCTACCAGATTCAGCAAAGATTCAAATTTTGTCCCTCAATAGCTATGCAATCTTCTTGATACAATTCTGTCCAACGGTTAGATTGGAAGACAATCCTCTGAAAACTGTCCAACGGTTAGATTGGAAGTAGAGGAATATAAAAGGAGACCAACATGCTAAGGAGTAGAAGTAAGAGACGAGATCTAGAATCTAGAATTCCAGAATCTATATACTTGTCTTTCGTGAGCTTTAAAGTGTAATCTTTGAGAGAGACTAAAAAGAATGATTGAGTGAAATAGTGAGAACTATCATACACTGAGGATTATCACTCACAGTTGTAATCTCTTAATCGATTATCTAGTAGAATCCAGCCAGTAGGCTATCAGCGTGGAAGAGTGGATCTATGCTTGATCTAAGCCAAACCGCTATACATCTGTATGCAAATTTTCTCTTCTCTAAAACTCCTTTTATTTATTTAATCGCACATTTACCTTTTTGTCATTCAAGGATTGATAAAAATCTGAACATTGTTCAAACATTACCTATGATTAATTACTTCTGCGTTAAAATTGATCAAATAGCATTCAAATTACCTATTCACCCCCCTCTAAGTGATATTTGCTAGTCTCATCAATTGGTATCAGAGCAAGGTTGCTCGTTTATTGAAGTATTTTATTTCTGAGCTAACGATCTTTGTGGCTAGCATGAGTGCTCCAGGTCTCGTGGAAGAATAAAGCAACACCAGACCTCCATACTTTGATGGCAATGAATACAGTGTCTAGAAAAACAAAATGGAGGCATGCATAAGATCCATTGATCCTTTGCAATGGGGTGTTGTTCTCAAGGGAATCAAACCACCTCCTGCTACAACTACCTCAAGTTAACAACAAGATGGCGAAATTCCAACAGCTGCTTCATTATCTCAATCTGAGATAACCAAAAGAGAAGCTTTAGATTCAAAAATAATTTATTCATTTTATTGTGCTATAGCACCTGTTGAATATAAGAAAATTGCTTCGTGTGAAACAGCTAAGGAAATCTAAGATAGGTTTTATATTACCTATGAAGGAACAGATCGAGCCAAGGAGACTTAAATAAACATATTGCTTGGACAATATGAATCCTTCAAAATGAAACCAGAAGAATCTATTGCTGAAATGTATGACAGATTCATAGAAATTGTAAATGGTCTTGCATATCAAGGAAATCCAGTTTCAAGACCAATGAAAGTGAAGAAATTGCTAAGAGGACTCTCAAAGGAATGAAACAACATCAAAACCTCACTTCGAGAAACTCAAAGAATAATGCCACTATCTGTCAATGACCTCATTGGGACTCTTCAATCATATGAAGTAGAATGTATACATGAAGAAGGTCCTGAAGGTAAAAAGTTAATTGCCTTAAAATCTAACATTGATTATGATGAGACAAATTCTGAAAGAGATGAAGAAGATGACAATGCGGAGATGAAATTGTTGATCAATTGATTTCAACACCTTGTGAGAAAGAGATGAAACTCCAAAGAGAAGAAGTCAACAAAGAAATCCAGAGAAAGAAAATATTTTAAGAATAGAGACGACAATAAAGGTAAGGACCACCCGCCTGGGTGGCGCTGCTGGAGCGCGCACTCTTCCTCTCGCAAAAGGTTGAGTGTTCGAATCCCGGGCGCCGCAGGGTGACTTAACCGGTGGCACGTGTGTGGTGGCTAGCACGTGTCGCCCCCAGGGTTTACTCCCCGGCTGTCGGCCGTGCGGGGGTTCCCTGGGTTACAAAAAAAATAATAATAATAAATAAATAAATAAAGGTAAGGATATAATAAGTTTTGAGTGCAGGAAAATGGGTCACATAAAACCCAATTGTCCTTTATTCAAGAAAAGGAAAGGGAAATTCGAAAAGAAGGAGAAAGCTCTAAAGGCCGAAACGTGGAGTGACACAGAGTTTGAATCTAGGGATGATGAAATTAATGAGCAAGGAAATCTATGCTTAATGGCGGACATTGAATATGAAGAAGATGAGGTGATTTGTTCAGATCTTATTCTCGATAATGATGATCTTTTTGAAGAGTTATGCGCGGAACATGAGAATGCATTGAACAAGATCTCTGAGTTGAAAATGGAAGTCTCTAAATTGATATAGCAAAAAAATTATGAATGAGAAAAAGATCATTGAGCTTCAAAAGGAGAATTCCTCTATCGAGGAAGAGAAGGATAATTTGCAAAGAGAAGTTGATTCCTGTAAGGAAGAAATTTCGAAAATTTGATAAAAAATTTCTCTAAGCTTGAAGACATTAGAGCATGTTCTATCCATACAAGTCCCCTATTATAACAAATCTGGCCTCTGCTTCGAAAATGCAAGTGAGATCAAGAATGACTTTATGAAGGTCAAGGAGAGATTAAAGCGCAGGCCTTCAATCCAACATTATAGAAATCATTTTTGTAAGCAATTTGTCAAGCCTATTGGATTTCAATATTATAATTGCTCGAACTCGAGTGATCCTAATCACTATAAGCAACAATGTCCAACTGATTGGAAGAAATCCAAGACAATCAATTGGAGATTTGATGCTTCCTCTAACCAAAAAGGACCCAAACAAATTTGTGTACTAAAGAAAAGATGAGATTACTTTTCTTGCAGGGAATAAAGGAAAGAGAATTTGGTAAGTAAAGGTATATTTTTTCAAATTCTAAATTTTCTTTGGATACATGCCTTAAATATCTATGAATTCTCTTTGGACTTAACATTTTATATCTTCATGTTATGCTCTGCTTGATCAAAGACTTGATATGACATGTTCTATAATTACGTTAAAAATGTCTTTTTGAAATAAAAGTCAAATTCATTTTGGTGGATCTTGAGATGAATTTTTATAAAAAAAAAATTGATTGATATCTTATTTCATTTTGGGAAAGCACTAATTCGGATTTGTTGACTCGTTATGTGCTCTCCGATCTTGTCATGTCTTACAAAGAAATAATTTTTTTTACAAGATATTGTTTTATTATGCAAGATATATTTCCCTTAAATACTCTACCGAGATGACATGGGAAAGTATCATTGGACTTCTATGAAAGTTTCCTTTTTTTTGCGCCTAACAAAAGGATAGGATCCAAATATATGGATACCAAAAAGGAAATGAGTTTATTGCAGGCAATTATACAAAGGAAGCGCAATTAAAGAAGGATCTCAAGTGATGAATTCTTTCTAAAGAGGAAAGGTATGTTTTGAACATGCATGTTGGGATGCGAATTGGTAATATTTATTGCCATGTGTGTAAGATATTGCATAGATTTAATGCTTGAAATATTTACATTCCTTTAGCAAAATTTATTAATGTTGTATTATCTTTATGCATCCGATTAAGGAAAATTCCTACAATCTTGAAAGATATTATTGCATATTTTGGATACACTTGCTACATTCTTGGAAGTACTATTGTAATTGATAAGTTTGATCCGCAAATCGGAGGAAGATATGTACGTGATATTCTCTATATTTTGCAAAGATTATTATCTCTCTTTCAAGTATTTGTAGGCAATAAAAGAATCTTTCCATATGAAGTTTGAAAAGCTTGATATCAAAATTATGGAGTTTTTGCAACATTTTCAATGTGCAAAATTCTCATAAATTATTGGAGGCATATCAAAATATTCTGAGCAAACACTTAATGTGTCGTATGAAAGGATAAGTAGCTTTGGGTTGAAATATTTGAAAGAAATGGCATAATATATTATGTGAGATATTATATCTTTAACAGTAAATTTGTGCAAAAAGTTTCTTGAGTTTATGCAGATTAAATTCGAGACAAGTTTGAATGAAGAAAAAAATTTCTTTCTCGAATTTATTGCAAACAAATGTGGCGGATGTTGCTGCTTCAAAGAAAATAGAGGAACAACATTCTATTCAACGTGCACAAGCCGCAATGAAAGCTACTCGCAAAAGCTGTCTTGACGACGGGAGGAGAAAAACAAAAAGGTATGAAGAGCAGTGAAAATATGCAAAAGAAAGGAGGAGAATCATCTCAAAATGGTATCAAATTAAGGGGGAGCATAGATCAAGTATGAGAAAACCCTGATAAAGTTGATTTAATTTCTACCCACCATTGATTACTATGGAAGAAAATGTAATGTATGTTAGAACTTGCTAAGTTCTACATAATTCGGGTTAGTATTTCTTATATTTCCCTTACTTTTTGTCATTAACAAATCTCGTATTTATATTATCGCTTTATTATGACAAAAAGGTGGTGAAATTTTTATTCTACATCCGTGTTATTTGATATATATTTACCGATGTATTTGATATTTAATATTTGAAACATGAGCTATATTGAATATATGTCATGAAAGATTATGTTTCTTAAAATTTTCATGCTAAATATATTTTGAAGATAGTATGTGAAGATGAGTTGATTGTATATTCTCTACGTGATACTCTTTTCATTATTATTGCTTTTTGATAATGACAATAAGGGTGAGAGATTGTAAATATGCATACATGCTTACTAGTCAATTATATTTACTCGATGCATAATATTGAGCTGTAATTATACTTCCATATATTGGTATGATCATTATGGAATCTATGGACTTTTATGCATACATATTTTTGTGATGCTGACAAAAAAGGGGAGAAATATGCAGATATGATATGCTTTGATATGCTCAAATATGCAGATATGATATGTTTTGATATGCAGGTTTTTTAATAGAGGTCATTGAACATAAATGTTCAGATTTTGCACTCATACGATACTATGCAAATCATATTTTGTGCCTTATCTTATTCAAAAAGTATAAAAGTCTCATATCAAAGTACTCTAATCATATATGATATCTTGAATATTTGCTTAAATATATGTTTGATCTTTTCACTCAAAATACTTTCAAAATATATTAATCTGCGTGGAAAGGTCTGTCACCATAAAAAAGGGAGAGATTGTTGGGAGAACCTCCTAATAAATTTTTGAAGTCGACAAAAATATCAATGTGAGTCTTGTAAGTCTGATAAATGCCTTGAAATATTTTGATTCGGGAAGTTATTCTTGGAAGAAAAGCATATGGCAATCTTGTTCAAATTGTGAAATTACTTCAAGATAAAAAAAATTTAGACTTTATACCGCAGATGAAGAAGTTCATATTTTATATTGCAGATAAAGAGGTTTAGACTTTATACTGCAGATGAATATGTTCAGACTTTATACTCAAAGAAGTTCAGACTTTACACCAAAGATGATGAACTTTGGACATAAGTTCAGAACGTAAGTCCAGAACGTGACATGTATTCATAACGTATATAACGGTTAGTAATTTGACTTGGATTTCACACTTAAAATAAATTGATTAACTCAATCTTGAAAATTGTTTTGTAACGGTTTAATATGCAAAATATCTTGATTGATTGGCAATGAATCTCAAGACAAGCTATTTTCTAAACAGAGAAGCTCTACTTATGGAAACCAAGACTTTGATTGTATGGGTAATCAGATTCAGCGGAGATTTAAATTTTGTCCCTCAACGGCTATGCAATCTTCTTGATCCAATTCTATCCAACTGGTAGATTGGAAAACGATCCTCTAGAGACTCTCTAACGGTTAGATTGAAAGTGAAGGAGTATAAAAGGAGACCAACGTGCCAAGAAGCAGAAGTAAAAGACGAGATCTAGAATCTAGTATTCCAAAGTCTGAGCGATCTTCAATCTATATACTTGTCTTTCGTAAGCTTTAAAGTGTAATCTTTGAGAGAGACTGAAAAAAGTGATTGAGTGAGATGATAAGACCTATCATACATTGAGAATTATCACTTACAGTTATAATCTCTTGATTGATCATCCAGTGTAATCTAGTCAGTAGGTTGTCAGCGTGGGAAATTGGATGTAAGCTTGATCTAAGCCGAACCACGATACACCTGTATGCAAATTTTCTCTTCCCTAAAACTCCTTTTATTTATTTGAGGGAAAATACCATAAAAAATCTCAAACTATACCACTTGTGACAAATTTACCCCGAATTTTTTTTGTGACATGAAAAATCCCAAATTATACCACTTGTGATAAATTTACCCTTAACTTTTTTTTGTGATACGAAAAATCTCAAACTATGCCGTTTGTGACACATTTACCCCATAATATTTTGGCCCATAGACATTTTCATCTTTTTCCTTTTTTTTTTCTTTTCTTCTCTCTTCCCTCCGCCGGACATGGCTGAGGGAAGCCAGCGTCGGGTGAAGGCAACCCTCGCCGGCGTAGGGTGAGAGTCACCCTCGCCTGGGCGGGCGAGAGTCACCCTCGCCAGATCCAGTGAGGGCAGCCCTCTCCCAACGCTGATGCCGGCGAGGGCCGCCCTCACCGGCTTCCCTCTGCCATGGCCAGTGCAGAGAAGAGAGAAGAAAAGGAAAAAAAATGAAAAAACAGAAAAAGGAAAAAGATGAAAATGCCCATGGGCCAAAATATTGTGGGGTAAATGTGTTACAGGTGGCATAGTTTGAGGTTTTTCGTGTCACAAAAAAAGTTCGAGGTAAATTTATCACAAGTGATATAGTTTGGGATTTTTTGTGTCACAAAAAAAAATTCAAGGTAAATTTATCACAAATGGCATAGTTTGAGGTTTTTGGTGATATTTTCCCTTTATTTAATTGCACGTTTACTTGTTTTCCATTCAAAGATTGATCATTGTTCAGATTTTGCCTGTGATAAATTACTTCCGCATTAAAATTGATCAAATAGCATTCAAATCAACTATTCATCCCCCTCTAAGTGATATTTGCTAGTCTCATCAATTAGCACTGACTGGACCTCCAAGTCAGCGATTTCTAATCAAAATTAGTCAAAAGAGCTACATTGATAATTTGTTAAAAAATTTAGGGCTAACTTGAAAAATTGTCAAAAGGTTTAGGACTAAATTAGTACTGTTAAAAGGTTTAGGACTAAATTGACCACCGAATAATAAATTTAGGATTTTTTGAATAATTTTTCCATGACGACTCAATTGATGCTTTTGTGTTTGTTATGAAGAAGCCTTCCATGGTCAACTTGGGGACTTATTTCCCGATAGTAATGATCGTAATAACATGCACTTTATCATAATTTTTATGTAAAGTGTCGTGACGTGATATGCGAAAACTTTAAAATTCATAATCAATCATGGAATTTATCACCCTCACAATTCATCCAACATCCATCACCTTCCTCGGGATTAGACTTGGGAAATCATAGAAATCCCTAAAAAGTGATTTGGTAGGTACATCACACAGTCTGATGGATTTTGGTGTGTACTTATTATACGCTCTCCAAAGTTAGAGATTTAAAATGATTCATCTATTTCGATGGGCTGAATCTTCCCTTACAAGCAAAATGATAGTTGTACTAACCATCAAATTGTCATTTAAAATACATAATGAGTTGTACCGAGCTCAAGACACACTAGGCAAGATAGTTTTACTGAGGCATCATGCATTGTAATGCTCAAGATGGCTTGGGAAGCAAGATAAATTGGTACGGACCAATATTTCTATTTCTTAAGATGACCAATAGTCAAATCAAACTTTGAGGGAGAAAATAAAAAATTAATAAATCTAGAAGACCTTTCAGATGAGTTGCCAGTGGACCCAATCTTTCCCTTTCACTATGCACTAAATTAAAATTCCTTTCGTGCTTACAAAGCAAAGTGAGTAGTCTTTTGGACCATCAAAAATTGGGTCTCTTCACATGAGTACGTAAAATGTCTTGGACCCGATGATAATGATCGATATAATTGAATATACTGTTGTTAACGAGGCTTACGCGTTCTTGTAAGCTCGGAAGTTCGCCGGTAGGGCTTCTAGAAGAATCATTTTATGTTCTTCGAAGTACTATTGCCAATCGATCATCACATGTGCAGTATCGTGCACTTTCATATTTTCTTTTTAAGTTGGTAAAACTCGACGATATATATAGTCGATTTGGGTGAATGGGGATGCGCACTTAGAACTCTTTTGACTCTCGCGGTTGCAAGTTGTACTTTTTAGGAGTTTCTTTGAAGATTTCATGAATTAAGAGGAAATTCAAGATAGCTTGCCTTATTGCTCCACTTGGCAACATTCTCTATAGTGGAAATTCTCCAGTCATGGTGCACAATCTCGGTCAACAAAACAATCGAGGTGCACAATGAAAATACAAAAGTAGGAATTTCAATTAACGGTTGTGATAATGTGGTGCCCATCAAAACCTTCTCCCACAAGAATCTTCATTAAAAAGACAAAGAGAAGAAGATCTTCAAAGGGCAATTGAGATCTTGCCACCATTTCCAACTCTCATCTGGTACCAAAAACATCAAGAAAGATAACATAAAGAAAATAACCCAAAAAAGAAAAAGAAAGGTAAAGCTTTATACAAATGGGCCCTCTTTTGTACAAATCAAAAGGGAAATTTGCTAAAAAAGACACCTAAATATATCGCACTTATACCAATTCAATCATAAACCCTTTAGTTTGGCCAATTTAATCATAAAATTATTGCATACTAATTTACCCCTCAACTTTTCGATTGTGTTAATTTAGTCTTAAAATTTTTGACGATTTACCAACTTAGTCCTATACATTTTGATGATTTGTTAGTTTTTTGGTTGAAAATCGCTAAAGTGGCAGTCTAGCCAGTGCCGGCCGTCCTATGTCTGATCGTTAAAATGTTTAGCATTAAATTGTCAAAAGTTTTAGGACTAAATTGGCACAATTGAAAGGTTTAGGAGGAAATTGGCATAAGTATAATAGTTTCGAGACTAAATTGGTCAAATCGAAAGGTTTATAGATGAATTGGTACAAATATAATATGTTAATGACTTTTTCAATAAATGGGTGACAAAGATACATGCATACGCGTTCAAGGGTCTATTCAAATCTTGATTTTTCTCTTCCTATTAAATTGAGGAGGGGTCCAATTCCATTGCCACTAGGAAAGCCACCACCCTATTGAATTGGTGCGCTATGTCTCAATTTTGACCAATTGACCATGCAAGAACTTTGGTTTTTGTGTGTGCGTGTGTGTGGGGTTGGTTCGGAGGAAAAGGGGAGAATCTTCCCCTAAACTCGTACAATCCGACTGCTTTCCTACGAAGCATCGCTTGACTGCTTCTATTCAACCCTATCTAGAAGAACATCCATGTTCCCACCTCTCCCTCTTCCATAATTTGCCCGTCATAGACACGTCGGATGTATCCTCTTTTGTAGGCTCATATAAAGTTGTGATCGACTTTGTTTGATGGTGACTGGGTTTAAAACTTAGGTAAAGAAGTGGAAAAGATTACCAATTTAGGCACATAAATTTGGAATTTGCACCCTCGGCTTAATTCTCGAGTTTGGCAAAAAGATTGGTCGGTTATCTGTTCGCTTAACTTCTCAAGTCACGTGATGGAGAAGGGGGGCATTCTTGTGTGATTAAGAGCGAGATTTGCGAATCGAATTTTATGGTGGCGTATCATCGACCATCGATGAGAGAGGAATTCTGAATAAGGATACCTGCCTAAGTCGGATATGTGAATTGGAATTTAGGCTTTTACGTATATTTAATATGTAGCTGGCACTCGCGGAAAGCGCTACTTCCAACATGGATGGTCTAGATGTTAAGAATGTCATAGCGTGGAGCTACGGCGGCTTTACACAAGACGAACTCCTTCTCCACGAGGAAAATTAAAATTCGTTTTCTACGTGATTCTTTTGCAAGACAAAAGGCATGTTATCTTATTAATTTCTCAATCTCGACGGATGTCCTCAGCACTTATATTATTCGTGCATAACAATATCTAAGGTCATTGAATGATGAGATGGCCTCCCGACGTATCTATCGAATTAAACACGGGCTTGATCAAATTCAAAGAATTTAGATAGATCGGAAAGCGCGTGAAGTGCGACCGATCAATGGGACTTACACAACGAACCCGTCGCCATCTCTCGCGACACTTGCACTCGAAAAAGAAAAATGCCTCGCACGGCACGAATCTACCGGACAACCCTAGTCCACAAAACGAAAGCTAGGTATCTATTTGAGTATCATGACGCACAATCGATGCGACAACTCGTAATAATGAATCGAAATTGAGTCCAATTGGAAAATCGTTTCTCTTGGAGGGGGGGGGGGCAAAAGAGAGCAAATCATAAGCATTAACCATTAATGCTGCGAATGACAATCGTTCTGTTTCAAAAATTGATTTTCTATTTCTGTTCCTGAATGAGTTTCTAAGCAAAAAAACACGTTTGATGACGACACAAATTTTATGCTCTCGAAACAAAAATTTGTTTGATAACGGCACAAAATTTCTCCCTCTCTGGTAGCCGGCGAGTGGATGGCGAGCGAATGGCAGCGGTGGACAGCGGGTGACGGACGATGGCAGCGAACGGTGGGCAACAGACGGCGGGGGGAGGCGGCAGCGGACGACGACGCGGCCAGTGAGGAAGACGGCAACTAGAGGCGGCTGGTGATGGGAGTAGGGAGGCGGCGACGGGAGGAGGGCAGCCAGCGGAGGCTGTGGCCGGTGGACGGCCAGCAACGAGAGACGGTGGCCGATGGACGGCAGGCGGCAGCCCACGGCGGCTGGCGGCGGGAGGCGGCGAGCGGCAAGTGGGTGGCGATGAGTGGCAGGTGGGCGACCGGCTAGCAGCGAGAGCAAGCAACGAAAAGAATTTTAACTTCTCATTTCCGTTCCAAACCCATTTCCGAAATCAAAATTTGTTCCGGAAATAGAGAAAAAATGAAATCGAGTTGTCAAACGGATTTATGTCCCAAACATATTCCCGGAATAGAAAAATGAAAACAAAATGATTATCATCGTTCGCGGCCTAAAACCCTCCCGGCACAATCGAAGTACGTGGGGGGAGACAGCGTACGTGGCGGGGTCGCCCCCCCCGCCGCCCTAAAGAATCTCTTTCACTTGAATTGAATTTAAAAACAAAGAAGAAGAATTAAGGATGCTCGAGCGAGTCACGCGCCACGATTTCCCCCTCTTTTTTTTTTTTTTACCTCTTCCTTTTCATTTAATCAATTATTTTTTAAAAATAAAAAAAAATTAAAAAATCGGGGGGTTGGGTTCTTTTGAGCTGGGGGACGCAGCCCCTGGATTTTCACAATCCGTGGGGACTTGGATCGGATCTCTCTCTCTCTCTCTCTCTAACCCCACGCCACGCCACGCCACGCCACGCCAATTTCATTCTCAACCACCCCCTCCTCCCCCCTCTCTCTCTCTCTCTCTCTCTCTCTTGCAGCCATGCCCCTCCACTCTTTTGCATTTGGAATTTTCCCCTCCCTCTCTCTCTCTCTCTCGATCGTCCTTTTTAATGCGATTTGGAGATTCCTTATGCGCGGCCCCTAACGGCATGGAGAGATGCGGCTGATTTGGACAAGTTCATGGATGTTTTCACCGCGGACTGGCGAGGTTGCCCTCCCCCAACCCCTACTACTAATCGTGAACGGACCCAACCTTATTCGATCCATTAATTAGTGTCTTGGAAAACGAACGGCAATTTAAGAGAGCGTGGCTTTCACGGCGGATCACCCCCCCCTTCCCTTCTCCTTTCGTATCGTATCGGACAAGATTCGATGTATGCTCAATAGGAGATTCCTAATGTTAAAATACCCCCCAAAAAAAGAACAAAAACAAGGACAAAACAATTGATTGTCCGCTCGATATATTAGTTTTTTTTTTATACTGGAAGCTGTTGATTTTTTTTCCTTTCCCGATACGTGTCTATAGGATAAGTACTATATCGAGCCAGGGAGAAAGGCCGGGTTAACAATTAAGTTAGCTCTTGTCAAATTTCAAAGATTTTTCTGCACTAGACAACAAATTAAAGCGCCCGATTATCAAATTCGGTTCTCCGTGGCCAAATTTTCCTCTAGGAAACTACATACATCTTTCCCTAATAATTGTCTGATTTAGATGGAATTGAAAGACTGTTTGGATCCGATGAGATTGGTTCAATACCACTAAAAAGAAACGCCACCCAATTCCAAGCCCACTACAGAAAAGCAAATTCATGCCAAGATCATAATTAATTCAACTTTAATGATTTTTATTAGTCATCAGCCAACTAGATATTTAAAAGCGCCAGCGTCAATTCAGAAGAAAACTCAACCGAAAAGGAAAACTCAGAAATAAATGCTCGTATAATAGGAGGACCCCGGCAGGAAATACCCTCGCAACGACAGGCCCCGCAAATACACGAAACCCCAGGGGCCTCCGCTGCAAAAAAAAAAAAGAATAAAAAAAGGAAAGAAAAAACCGCCCCTCGAAAGCAGCGTCAAAATATCGGCGATATAATCGCCGCTTCTTCTCGCGCTTCGCGTGCCGATGCCCCCCCGTCCCCCCTATAAATACATAGCTCGAGTGAAGCCAGGTTTGCCAAACTCACTCCCCAAAACCCCCCTCTTTTGAAAAAGAAAAAATTCCGCCCTCTCTTTCTCTCTCTTACCAAACAAAAAAAATAGAAGTCAAAGCGTCCACTTTCTCTCTCTACTGCAGCAACAGGAGAATGGCGGCGACCACCAGGAGACGCCCCCTCCCCGGGCCGAGCGGGCCGGTGCTCCGCCCCCTCTCCCCCTCCGGCCGCTTCCACGCGCCGCCGCCGCCGCCCCGCTCCGCCTCCTCCTTCGCCTCCTCCTCCTCCTCCACCTTCGCCTCCCGCGCCTCCGCCACCTCCTTCTTCCGCCGATCCGCCTCCCCGACGCGCGTCAACCTCCACTCCCCCGCGCAGCCCTCCCCTTCCATCCGCTTCGCCCTCGACCGCCCGACCTCCCCCAGCCGGTCGATCTCCGTCTCGCAGCAGCGCGGCGGCGGTGTCGTCGGCGGCGGCGGCGGAGGGCAGTTCGTCCGGTCGAGCGGCCAGAAGCCGGCCCCGCGGCGGACCTGCATGTGCTCGCCGACGACGCATCCCGGCTCGTTCCGCTGCAGCCTGCACAAGGGCTGCGGATCCCCGAGCGCGGGCGCCGGCTACGCTCCGAACCGGCTGAACGCGAGGAGGTCCGCGATGACGAACTCGCTGGTGAGGATCGGGGGCGTCGAGGGCGACCTGGTGAGGAGAGCGCTGGCCGCACTGATCAGGCCGTCGTCGCACCAGCAGAGGCGGAGGTCCGCGTTCCAGCCGCGCCCGAGCCGGCTCTCGGTCATGTCCAAGGCGGCGGAGGAGCACTCGTGAAGGAAAGCCGCGGTGACGATTTCTGAGCCTGATTTTGTCCGATCCGACTCGGGATCCACACGCACGCAACCTCAGTAAGAGCTCGTGCCGCAGCGCCACCCGAGGGAAGGGAGGTTCCAACGACGGCCGCTGCTGCGGCGGCGGACGGAGGTTTTTGTGTACTCCGGCGACCGTAACCGCAACCGCCGCCGAAGAAGATCCGATCCGATCCGATGCAGGAGATCTTCAAAAACTGAATATACGATTGTGTAAATAAAGGCAAATATATCATCGATACTTCTCTCGACTAAATTCAATCAGATTTTGGATCATCGAATCTCTGATTAATCAATCAATCGGGACATAAAAACACGAGACCTTGAGAACCGATCAGTTCCGTCCCCTCCGTCCGTCCGTCCGTCCTCTGCATCTTTTCGATTCGTCGAAGCCCCCCCAAAACCCTCCGAATCCGCCGTCATCGCCGTCGCCGACGGCGGTTCTTACCTCCCCGGATTTCACTTCCCGCCGCGTCTGGGTCCGGTGCGAGCGTCCTCGATCCGCCGTGCCATCGTTCGACGTCCTTTCTCCTTTTTTTCCGACTTTCCTCCGTTCATCTGCGCGTGGATTTTCCTCTTTGTTTTTTCCATTTCAGTTTCCTATTATCTTTTTTATTTTTCTTTCCCTTTTTTGCCTTTTTCCGCTTTCCTTCCTTTCTTGGCCCCATGTTTCATCACCTGTTTTTGTTCTTTTTAATTTATGTATTATTTTTTATCTGACTCGTTTATCTATGTTTTTTTTTTGGTATTATTATATGTTTTGCAGGTGCCAATACAACTCTGCAAGGATCGTAACTTCGGGACCCATAGATTCGCGGAGTAAGGACCGCCGCCCCCCGGAACGGCGAATTCGAACAAGAGAGATTATATTAAATGAGATGGACCTTGCTTCAAGTTGGTCACCCAACAATGACATAAATGACTATATATATACATACATCTTAAGTGAAATTTAAAAAACTTCTCGGGTTGGTTTTCGAATTTAGGGCACTGATTTTATCTAATTGAATTTGTTGGCAAAAGTGCCCACTTGCTGAGCTACGACAAAAGGGTTTGCACTTGAAAATGAGTGATTGAGATGGAGATGGAGATGGACTGGCACACATTGGTGTACGAGCTCCTTTCTAAAATTTCAGATGTTAAAAAAAATAGATAAATTATATGAAATTGTTCCATGGAAAGAGAGATTTGGAAGTATGGGGAGGATTTTGGGAGGTTTTCAATTCCATTGGCGTCGAATCAACAAAGTGAAGGAGGGGGGAGGCGATAATGATAAATTATTGTATCACAGAAAGTCAAAGATGGGGGAAAAAAGAGAGAAGGTTCTCCTACTGAGCTCCCCAGCTGG
Organism: Syzygium malaccense; assembly: GCA_031216405.1. Lineage (NCBI taxonomy): Eukaryota > Viridiplantae > Streptophyta > Magnoliopsida > Myrtales > Myrtaceae > Syzygium > Syzygium malaccense. The sequence continues at coordinate 3,549,987 of CM062255.1, forward strand.
AAAGATGTCCTTTCGAAGTTGAGAATTTTGAAGAGAGAGAGAGAGAAGTGGTGGTGGTGGCAACTTGCAAGTGAAGGATGAAGAAGAAGATTGCTGCTGTATTCTTGTAGAATTATGGGGCGCCCCTACAAGGCGCTGTTGTGACCCTTTGGGAGTTCTTGCGGGGGGCGATGGAGTGATGTTGGAGAGGAGAAGATGAGGCAAGCGAAAGGCTGTATAAGCTATAAAGGCTTTCTTTCAGGGTTTGCTCTCCCCCCCACATTCACGAAGCCGAAGATGGTGACGCCTCCTTCCTTGCGCCCGAAAATTCTTCCCAAACGCCAATTAACACGAAGTACGTACAGAAGAAAATTCCACCGAGCCCTCCCACCTTCTAGGAGAAGCCGTTCTCCTATTCCTACGGGGAGAGAATTCGGTGCACATGCCTTCGATTTTTCGCCGTGTTATTTTTCAGAACTCGAGAGATCGAGAGTTGACTGAGCGAGCGCGCGGACAGAGACACGACACTGGCAACCTACCTCATTGATTAAAAGCGCGACCGTGGCCGAGGATACTTGTCAAATTGGTAGGCGTAACGCGCAAGCAAGCGACGGAGGAAACTTAAAACCTATTGTGTTGTTGTATTATTCGAGCTTCCTGATCCGAACCATCTCCTCCTCCACTTCCTCTTCCTCTCCTTGTCATGGAGAGGGTCTAGAAACGTACAGTTTAGTGGTTCCCTTTATTCAAGAACAATTCAAGGTGCGTCACATTATTCATCGGTCAGGGAAATAGTGATGCGTAGGTAGTGCCAATTTAATGGTGTCTCCCTCTCTCTCTCTCTCCCTCTCTCTCTCTACCTTATCTTGCACCATCAGAGTGGCCCCACAAGCTAGGCTGCCCCAAAAAAGAAAGAAAAAAGAACAGAAAACTGGACAATAGCGAAGCTGAGACCGGGGCATCAGGACAAAGGACAACCACCTCGGCCAAAGATAAGGTTACCGAAAGCAAGACGTGAGGTGGTGGTGGTGGGGTTGGAGAGTTGGACCGGGAAACGTTAGGAAAACAACGCAAAAGACAGCCTTTGCTCGGTCCCGGCGCGTCGACGTCCCCACCACCATCGCGGTTCAAGGACCGCAAAGGATCTTGAACTGCTAAGGATTGGGTATGCCCGGCGCTCGCCATCGGCGCAACCTCACGATCTCTCCAAGTTTTCGTTCGGAGAGCCGATTTCGGCGTTGCAAAGTTTTGAGATGAATAGACCATGCAGTTCTCTTCTGTGAAAGATCACAGTTGGCGGGCTTCTTTTAGGTTTGATAGAGTTTTCAGAGGATAGAGTCGGCCTAGATTATGATTAGTCAAGGGTGAGATGATTTTGATGGGCAATAAAGAAAAGTGACAAAAACTCCACATAATATTTTCTCGATGGTTTCTTTTCTCTGTCACCCAAGCTAGTTGGGGGGGACTGCCGTGCGTGTGGCGCCCACAAGAACCACTGCTTTTTCTCCGAAAGAAAGTGTCGAGTACGTAAGCGTTGTCTAGCGGTGGAGAGTTGGTCCACTCCCACTTGACAGCGGGTGAGTTATGGCGTTTTGATCGGGCGAACAGCAAAATCTTATCTCCACTTTTTTTTCTTTCTGGCCATTCTCCGAAACCTTCGCCCATCTTTATCTAATAAAAGCAACCTTCCTCTCTTTTTCCCAATTTCTCTGTCTATTCATTCCTCGGTCGGTTGGATGTCCATAGCGCTGTTCAGTGGTGTAACCATCTGATCCGCTTTCGAAAATAGTACTTTGAGTGACTACATAATGTGATCATCTTTTGGACGTGAGTGTTCATCGTCGAATCGCTCTCTTCCATCCAACGTCTCGATTTGAGATGTCATGAGCTCCCCGCACGTTTTCTCATCGGTACTGCCCGTATGGTCCGGCAATACCCTCTCAAACTCAACATGATTTGATAGATGTCAACTTGAGTTTGGAGAATAAATCTATAAAATGCCCAGGTGGATGTGTCTTGACGAAGATACTTGCAGTCTATTCAGGGGATGAAGTAGAGATACGTTGAATGGTACCACGAAGAGCATAATATCAGATGAAATGATATTTTATTTCGATGTATTTGATGTGTTCATGGAAAATATCATCATGTGCAATTTAGATAGCACTTTGATTGTCGCATTGAATGACTATTTCGCTATGATAACGCACTCTCATGTCTTCTAGTAGCCATTGCAACCATAATAACTCCGATGTCATATCAGCAAGAGCTCGATATTCTGCTTCTATACAGGAACAAGCGACAGTGGTTTGTTTCTTGCCACGCCATGAGATAAGTAAGTTGCCCAAAAAGAAACAGTAGCCTGTAGTGGAGCATGATCTTGGAGGTCACCAGCCCAGTTAGCATCAGAATAAGTCGTTAGCTCTATGGTAGAATGAGTAGAAAAGTGAAGACCATGAAATAACGTACCCTTGACATAGCAAAGAATTCGAAGGACTGCAGCAAAATGAGTCATATGAGGCACAATCATGTACTAATTAACACTGTGAATGCCCGACGTAGTCAACACACTTTGTTAGATGAATTGGTGTATCCAGAAGGAGGTACCATATAAACTTTCTCTCTGAAATCACCATTGAGAAATGCATTGTTAACATCCATTTTAAACAAAGGCCAACGCTTACTAGTGGCAACATCAAGAAGATTGCGAACATAAGTAAGAAGCAACGGGGGAAAAGGTCTCATCATAATCAGTGTCGTACTCCTAAATAAAGCATTTTGCTATTAGCCGGGCTTTATAGCCATCCACAATACAATCTACCTTGGTTTTAATCTTCTATACCCATTTACAACTGACAGCGGACTAACTAAGAGGCAAATCAACCGAATCTCATGTATGAGAATTTTCCAAGGTTTGCAACTCATTTGCCATAGCTTGCTGCCAAAGAGGATTAGCAGTAGCTTCTTTATATGTGCAAGGGTCGTGAGAGAAGCAATGATAGAGTAACAATGATAATCCCGAAGATGAGATAAAGGTTGACTTACTCTGGTGGAACGATGGGCAGAAGTAGATGGAATGTCTGAAGACGTAAAATCCTTGGTTGAGGCACACATGTCAAAAGTTACCGAGGTGGGATGCGTGTGCGGCACATGTGACGGCGTTCAATCTCCATTCCTAATGGGATTTTCCGGGTTTGACTCGCCAGAGGATGGCGAGGTTAGTGGTGGTGTTTATTTTGTGCAACAAGCAGCGGAAAGTGTCGGAATAGCACTCACCAACAACGAGCTCAATGGATCCAAGGTTGGCGGAGAACTGACGCGACCGGTGCAATTGGCGTCGCCGCGACCACCGTGAAGGAACACGGCCGATGCAGGTGGCATTACTAAATAGACTCTATGGACGCTTTTTCATAAAACAATGGCTCTGATATCGGGCTTAGAGTGAAGCGGAAAAGAAAATTTGTAATTTGTATATGTTTATTCATTCATCAAGTGAAGAGTACATGAGAATGACTTACATGACGACTATATAAAGTAATAAAATATTAAGTACATGATATATAGAATCACGTAATATCGTAAATATATCTCTAACGCTCCCAAACCACATCACGGGGTAAACAGACCCAACACTTTGTCTATATATATAAGGAGAATACATGTGAGATGAAAACAAAGTAGTACCAAAGAAGGGGTGGACAGATATAGAAAATGAGGAAAACCGGGGTTGTTTGGTTGTGGATCAGGTGGCTCCAATGGTTTCATAATAGCTTTGAGAGAGAGAGAGCGCCATGTGCATGCACCAGCCACGAGGCATGTTGGGTCGAGAAAGACTATGATGCTGATCACAACATGTACAATTCCCATCCAATTCAAAATTAAATTTCTCTGCTTTTGTTCTCTTTCCAAGCGGATAAGGATCAACTTTTTTTTTGGGGGGGTGGGGGGGGAGACCTTTCCAATTTTCATTGAGTTGGCAAACGAAAGGCAGTGAAGTTGACGTCTCTCTCTATCTCTCTCTCTCTCTCTTGTTGTTTTGCTAGCATATAGTGTCAGCACTGAGTTACTGTTCACAAAGCATTTAAATAAGCAAGTGCTCGTATAGCTTACTGGTAGGTTTGTGATTTAAAAACTTCGCATCGTTCCTGTATCAAAGCAAAAAAAAGCAAGAATCTGATCCCAAGTTGATCAAGACTTCCATGTATCTTGCATCCTTGTCTAGGCTTATTCTATATTCAAGTGGAGCGGAGATGACGCTTTTGTGGAGATGACTGTGCCTTCTCTTTTTGATTGTCCTCTTTTTTAAAACCCTAATGATGCCATATTTAGATCGTATCTGCCTTTTGTAAATTGATCGAGATGTCCAGTTACTAAAGGCCTTTTGGAGTGTTTAAAAAGAAGAATTTCGAAAGGTGGAATATAAAACGAGGGTTCACGTAATATTGCGGTAGAAGGATACGTATCTCTATTAACGGGACGAGCCCGTCAAGACAATCCAAAAAAATGTCTATTCATTGCTCCACACCCATATGAGGAAATGCTTAAGGTCATTGAGCTCATGCTTCAACCTAAAAAATCCAGCTTTTAAGCTGGTTTTGGAGGCTGTTTTTTCATTGCGGCACACTAACATGCTGTATCTCCAGCTAATTTTCAATGTTGTTTTCACTATTATTTCTATCTCTTGTTAATAGCATAGTTGTTAGGTTTTGTTCGAGTGTGTTCTATATATGTGTGTCAAAAGACAATCATAACAGTGAAGAATCAAAAGAACAGTAATGTTGGTAATGAATCAATATACATATGTGTATAGTTAAATAATTGCGCAATTAATAGAAGTTGGGAGTTTACGTTTTCATTTATGGCGTTTTTAAGAAGATTGAGATTTTGATTCTTGCTCGTCTTCAAGAATGTTGATTCCTGTACACCCCCCCTGTCCACTATAGGATTTAGTACACTTGCTTGTTTTTCGTTTGTTACACAACTTAACCTTTTCTAAACATTGGTCTGATTCTGTTAAATGGAGTTAACAATTCTTTTTTTAATTTTTCCATCTTGAGTGTGTTTCTTTTGCCCCTCAAAAGGGTTTGAACGGAATTGGGACGTACCTCGAAATGTTAGGTTTAAGATGTCAACAAAATATCGTCTATTGGGTGAGCCAATCACCTTAAACACATCAAGCACGAGTAGGGAAGTTAAAGACTGGCGATAGACTAATCATGGTTTGGCGAGACCAAGGATGGTAGACTGGGGAATTGAACCGGTACTCTTCGACTTGCAAAGCGAATTATGGACCACTCAACCAACCCACTCGGTTTGTCCGCTTTGAGCATGTTTAGAGGTGGATAATCTTAGCAACAAACATAGACGAGATAATCTCCATGAATTGTAATTGATCATATCTATTATATTTGCATGTTCTTTCGAGGCCGGGTTCAATTAATCTATCTTCATATTACTATTTTTTTAATTCATTCACCTTGGTTCTTTCGGAATTTTAGTCGACCTTCTTCCTTGACTTTTATGGAAAAATTCCTGATTGCATTGGAGTAGGTATCCAGCTGACGATGGCAAATTTCTCTATGAGATCTTATGACTTTGTCCAATTTGTCACGACTCATGACAAGTGCGTATGTATCCTTATGCCGAAGCAACTCGCTTGAGGAATTTATCGTTATGAGCTCATGAGTTATCGAACTAATCTTATGAATCAAAGTAACACACAATTCATAACTCAAATATTGGACATCTTTAATCTTACATAACTATAGATGATTGTAAGTATTAATGTTTATATAAATCTCTCTCGATAAGATTTGAAAAACATTGCGTAATTGAAACCTATTTGTATGGTTTTTCAAACCCAAAACCAGAGTCAAAACTCAGGATAATGTTCTTTATTCACTAGAGAAGCAAAATAATCAAATACCATTCGGGATAATACGGCATCATTATCCTAACAAATCGACTTCCGGTCCAAATTTGGTGCACAATAATTTAAATCCCACCTCGTGTCAGCTCGTCCAAAGCACTTAGTATATATACTTGCAATCAGTACGATGCATTGAGCTTGAGCAACCATTGATCTTAGAATACAAATATTAAATCAGAAGTTTAATTGTGCTGTTTATTTGCTGACACCAAAGCCTCCTTCTTTATCAAAAACAAGAAAAAGCTCGGCCCGAAATGATCCTCAGCACAACAGTTTTTAAGAGTTACAATGAATGTCTAAAGAATGAATTATTCGACTAGGTTCAGAAGCTGGTCAAATCGAATAATTCGAGCTCGAGCTCAATTTCATTGGGGCACTCGAGCTACCTGAATTCGAATCAAACCGAACATAAGATCGAGCCAATCTTGAGGTGATCAATGTGAAGTGAGCTCAAACGGGTAGGTGAAGAGTAACTTGACTCATATCTAATCCCTCCACTAACATTAAAACTGGTTTGGATCCAAGAGTACTTATCTAGACTTGACATAGTCTAGCGAAGATGAGGCACTCGATAATCTTCCATCCCCCATCGACCATATGTTTTCCCACTGAGAAATGATTACATAGCGCCACCGTCCTCTTGAAAAAGAGATGTTGCCTTCTCCGCCTTTGATTAAATGTGAATATAATAAAAACAAAATAAGAGAGAGGATAAATATGAAGAAAAACCCACAACACTACAAAAATTATGATTCGTAGCCGATCGCGACCAACAAGTGAGCGGCCCTGACCGTGAGATCAAATCAGGCGGCCATGAACTCGAGCTTTGTGACTCAAAACTCAAGCGGCCATGGCTACCGCAAGCTCAAAGCTTAAGTGGCTATGGCAACCTCGAGCTATGCAGCTCAAAAATATCTAGTGGACATGACCATTGCGAACTTCTCGATTCAAAAAGATCTCTTAGCCATGGTTGGCGCGAGCTCAAGTGGTTATGGTGTCTAGAAGCTTGAGTTTGAACAACCGTGGTTGCTGCAAGGTTAGAACTTGAGCTCACGGCTATGGTGACCGCTGTGGCGACCTCTATGGACTCTCTCTCTCTCTCTCACGCACAATTTTGTTTTCATTATATTGTCTGATGTGGAGCCTATTTCGAGTCACATGATATTGTTAAGAGACTAAGCGTAATCGGGCATCCGTGTCAGCCAATCTTGCCCACCTCAGACAAATCGAAACTTGTGGTCGACATAGCACCGTTAGAAATTCCAGCAGAACGGCGCCGTCGTCACGCCGGCGGGACTCATTTCCATCTTTTTAGAAAGAAAATTCAGAAGTGGGATCAAGAAGAGTTGATCTTCTTTGATGGGCTTGAAGATGGGCCCATTCTCTTAAGCAATATGTCACATCCATTGCCCACCATCGTAGGACTAAAGAACTATGTGGGCTTACCAAGTTTCTCTTGATTGAATTACTCAGATGGTGTGGTGCAAGTTTCGTTTAGGCACTGCTTGCTGAGCGCAGATTGTGTGTTTGCTTTCGTTGTTGTGCATAACACTTTGACAAGCGCCACCACCACCTTTGAGTCATTATAAAAGGAATCAAGTCGGTCGGGTCGTGTTATCGTAGTGTTTGACCCGACCCATTCTCCATCCGTGGCATATATACCCACATAAGGAAAAAGGAAGCACCGAAACGGATCGAATGAATGTGTCCTCAAGAACTTGTGAAATAGACCAACCACCTAAACCGAAGAAGGTGGCAATCAAATGCATCGACTTAGCGTTAATTGGGGACTACCTCTCAAGAGGTTGCGCCTTTTTTAAGAAGAAGATTTTACCAAAGAAAATGAAGAAAGTTCAATGAAGTCTTCTAATAGAAGAAGAGCGTATGACAAGTTATGAATTGAAGAACATCCATAAACGACAATGGTTAAGAATCTTTTTTCCATTCCATAAACATCATTAGGCCAACCCTTGCTGGCCATTGCCTGTGGCCGGTGGCCGACGACCAACCACTGGCAAAAATAAAAGGGATAAAAAAAGAATAGAAAAATTCAGAATGTTTTAATAAAATTCCAAAAATCATACATATCAGCATCTACCATGCCACATAAGTCAGCCGACATCCATGCCAGTGATTTTCGATCAAAATTGGTCAGAAGGACTAAATCAGTAAATCATTCAAAAGTTTAGAACTAAATTGGCATAATTGAAAGGTTTAGGACCAAATTGCCATTATATAATGGGTTTATGACTTTGTATACAATTTCGCTAATTTCTTGTCATTTTGACTTGTAATGATACCGAACACAAATATTTTCTATGCCGAAGAAACTCGCTTTAGGAACTTATTGTTCCCAGCTCACAAGATACCGTAATTATCTTATGAACTAAGTAACCTTCAAATCAAAATCGAACTAGACAGTTCAAACTAATTTAATGCTGGTTGGTGGTCTAAGGAAATCACATGTAACTTTTAAAAAGCTACACCGACATTTTGATTTGACATAACTATAAATGATTGTAAGTATTAATGTTCATATGAATCGCTCTAGATGAGAACTGAAAAAGTCTGGCGTAATTGAAATCTATTTGCATGGTTTTTCAAACCCAAACCAAGAGTCAAAACTCAGCAAAATGTTCATCATTCACTAGAGAAGCATATAATCAATATTTGTCGCGATAATACGGCATTATAATACTAACAAATCGACTTTCGGTCCAAGTTTGGTGCACAAGAATTTAAATCCCACCTTGTGTCAGCTCCTCCAAAGCACTTATTATTTACATGTAATAATTACGAAACTTTGAACTTGAGTAATAATTATTTCTTGATAAATTAGATGTTGAATTGTGCCGTTTATTTTATTTTCTTTTTTTTTATGAAAAATAAGAAAAAAGCTCATCCTGAACTAATCCTCAATTCCAAAGTTTAAAAGTACAATGAATATCTATAGAATTAATTACTCGACTAGATTGGAGAGCTGCTAGAATCAAATAATTCAAGCTCGAGCCCGATCTCGTCAGGTACTCGAGCTACTTGAATTCAAATCGAACCAGACAAAAGATCGAGCCAATCCTCGAGTGATCTATACGAAGTCAAGCTCAAATGGCTTAGGGTGAAGAGTTACTTTACTCATAGCTAATCCCTACACTTAACCTCAAAGCTGTTGGGATTAAAGAAATTCAACTTCTTAAAAGAGATTCAGAAGTGGGATTAAAGAGTAATCTTCTTTGGTGGGCTTGAAAATGGGCCTTTCTCAAACAAATGTCCCATCCTTTACCCACCATCGTATGACTATGAACTATGATGGGCTTACCTAAGTTTTCTCTTTTTGTGGATGATCTTGATGCATGACTCAAATTTGTTGCACTGCAAGTTTAGTTTTTGTCACTGGTACTGAAAACAGATTGTCGTTCTATGCTTGTACATAAAAAATTGTATGACAACTACCACCTTCGACAAATTATAAATGAAATCGAGTCGGCCGGGTCGTATCATCGGAGTGCTTAATCTGACCCAATCTCTGTCCAATGAATGTGTCCTCAAGAACTTGTGAAATAGACCAACCACCTATACCCAAGAGAGGTTGCAATCAAATGCATCCGCGTAGCGTCATTTGGAGGCTTACCCATCCAGCAGCTTCGCATCTTTTAGAAGATTTCATCAAAAAAATAAAAATGGGAAAGTTCAATGAAGCCTTCCTAATGGAAACGAAAAACACATTACAACCTATTAATCGAAAAACATCCATAAACGACAATTGCTAAGAATTCTTCCTTCATCACATGTTTTTTCCACAGAAAAACAAAAATCATCATTTTCGGTACCGATTTCTTGTCATTTTGACTTGTATTTCTGGGCCTCGTAGAGGTCAAAGGTTTGACCAATGATGGAGTGAATCTTGGAGGTGGGCTCCATTTGTTGGGCTTTGTGTCGTTTTCACCAGGCCCAGTACCACGATTCCTATTTTCAATCGAAAGGGGGGGACATGCCCACGCGGTTGGTTTACAGCAATTCAGTCGTTCTCTGCAGTGTTTCAGCTTCTGTTATACTTGCGCTGCAAGCGTGCGGAAGCTGGATGGTTGAGGAACTTAGACCTAAGCGCGCCCTTAAAAGGTTTCGTCTGAATTCTGAGACGTTAAACACTGGATATTCTCTGGGGCAAGGGAAGAAAAACTTTTCCCCAACTTAGGACAGGGCGTGTGGGTACCGGCACGTTAAAATAAGGAACACATCTATGGAGCCTATCATCACTGTAATGTAAATAAACTGGCCGCGGAGGCCCCTGTCGAAGACTTCAGTTTCCCCTGCTTTGATGAGGTACCCTAGTAGTTACCACCAAGGATTCAAGGCAAGCCCCTCGATAATTATTTTTTGAAGCGGTGGAAGTTTTTAAGGGTTCAAAGGTTTTGTAATTTTTTCCCTTTTTCAATCGACACTTCTTTGACCAAAAAAAAATCGACACTTCCACACGAGAAATCGTCCTCACTTTTAAAAACCTTCAATTGGCATCTCCTCCAAACTGAAAGGATACATTGACCCCTAAATCCTATGGCGGTGGCCATGGAAGATTGCGGTTGCGTTTGGTAACTGGCCAAATAGTAACTGATTTTATTCTTTTGTTCCAGAATTAGTTTTGAAACAGAAATTCGTTTGGTAAATTTTTTGTTTTCGAGTATAAATTTGCACAAATTTATTCTCAGAATCAGTTTTGGAACAAAATCAAGAAGTAAAAAAAAATTATTTCTTGATTCTGGGAACAAGAATCAGAAATAGAAAAGAAAATTATTTCTTCTTCTTCTTCTTCTTCTTGGTTGTCTTCCTAGCTTGTGGCTGGTCGCCAGCCGCCAGTCGCCGGCCATGAGCGACCGGCCACAGACCAGGGCCGGCAAGGGCGTCGTGACCCTTGCCGGATCTAGTGTGGATGACCCTCGCCGTCGCCGATGAGGGCGGCTCGTGGCTTGGGCGAGGGCCACCCTCGACGAATCTGGTGAGTGTGGCAACTAGGGCCACGATGCCCTCGCTGGCCCTGGCCTGTGGCTAATCGTCGACGCCGGCAACCTAGCCATGGCCAAGGAAGGGGAAAAAGAAGAAAAAAATAATAAAGAAAGAAATACTAAAAAAATCAAAATATTATTAATAAAAAGAATTTTTGTGCATTTACCAAACATATTTCTGTTCTTTTTTTATTCCAAAAATGGAAATTTTGGATAGCTATCAAGCGTCTTCAAATGCTTAGAAATTATTTTTGGGAATGGAATAAAAAAGAATCATCTATTAGCAGAAATTGTTTCTAAGAATAGAATGGTTACCAAATGCATCATAAGCTCCGATCTAGACCGGCAATGGTCAGGGACGGCGGGGGATTGGGGCGGGGAGGCAGCAGTTGGTTGGTGACGGGTAGGAGAGAGATAGTGGAGGAGAGAAATGTGTTTTAGGGGATTTTGTTTGGGGTAGGGTAGTTTGGAAAGGAAAATGAAAATTTTTGCAAATAAGTAGGATTGTGACAATGGAGATGTTATGCAAAGTGGAAAATTCAGGATCTAAATTATAGAATTTAAAAGTGAGGAAGGCATTTGACGTGGGAGTGCAAACCTCAAGAGACATTTCGTAGCTATTCCGTTGGAATGTATATCTACACCCACACATTCCCCTTAAACCCGACAACCTCGAGATGTACTCCACCAAATGTTATACTCGCAAAATGTCTTGCCCGACAATTTCTTTCTTATTTAAGTGCGACGTTGCTAGTACACCGCCTCACGTTCAAAATACAACGGGAGCAACCATGTTCGAAGCGTATATCACAAGGGAAACACGTCGATAAATCGAATATCCTACTTTATCTTTTCAACATTTGATATCTAAATAAATCCGTAAATCCAGTGTCCTATATATCGATAAATAAAAGAAACTCCCCTCAGCTAAGTTTGCCTATTCTTTCCCATCCACAATCCAACGATGTTTTGAAGATCAAGACTAATCGACAAACGCAAGAAAACGGGCTCACATGCACTCTAGGGTTCACGTGAGGTTAGGGATCGGTCAAAATCCCCACCTAAAACGACGAAATCACGTCCGGGCTGGTCGGCGGTCCTTTTCTATCCACGTAGAGATAGAGCCAAAAACGAGCGTTAACATCCTTCGTCAACATCCTTTCGATATGAGCCAAAACCTGCAAATCCACATGCTTAGAAACGCTTAGCTTGATTACTGCCCCAACAGAAGCATTCATTAGCAAAAAGAACCCTAGCTTAATTAAACTTACCCGCTCCCACGTGGGATCATCCCTTTCGGTGCCTGCAAGATGCCTTGTGCCTTTCGAATTGTTTAGTCAATACTTATATTGAAAGTTTTTGAGAGCAGAGGGGGAAAGGGAGGACTCGACAATCGATCTGTCCGCCACCGCCGCGGCAACCCTACAACGATGGCCGGACCGATTCTTCCCGGGATGGACGGACGGCAAGCGATGCTCCGGAGCGGGACCCGACCCGGGTTTTGGTGCGTTCTTTGTTCGGGCCGGACGAGCACAAATGCTCGAGTTACAAACAAAAGAGACGTGCTAGAGAGGCCAAAGATGGAGTGGACGCTACTACAAGGCATGGGGTGGAGTCACATGAAATGAAACCATGTGCCGCCCACCACCAAACCCCCACCATTTTGGACAAAAGCGTGGCACTTTCCTTCGCATTGAACTTCGATTCTTTTGTCCCTTCAAGATTAGGGTTGTTTATGGGCTTCCCATCCTGTGAAAAAATCAAGTGAATATACCCTTATTTTTTTTTTGAGAAAAAAACCACCAAAAACTCTAAACTTTCCCACCTGTGACACATTTACCCCGAACTTTTTTTTGTGACACCAAAAACCCCGAACTTTTTTTTGTGACACATTTACCCCAATATACATTGTCCATAGGTATTTTCGTCTTTTTAGCTTTTCCTTTTCCTTTTTACTTTTTTTTTCTTTCCGGCGAGGGGGGCCCTCGCCGGACGGCCTCGCCAGATCTGACGAGAGTCGGCCTCGCCAGATCCGGCGAGGGCCGGCCTCGCCGGCGTCGGGCGAGGGCCGGCCTCGCCGGCGTCGGGCGAGGGCCGCCCTCGCCAGATCCGGCGAGGGCCGGCCTCGCCGGCGTCGGGCGAGGCTTGCCCTCGCTCGCCCAGGCGAGGGCGAGCCTCGCCGGCGCCAGATCCGGCGAGGGCCGGCCTCGTCGGCGTTGGGCGGCCCTCGCCGGACGCCGGCGAGGGCCCCCTTCACCGGAAAAAAAAGTAAAAAGAAAAAGAAAAAACTAAAAAGACGAAAATATCCATGGACAATGTATATTGGAGTAAATGTGTCACAAATAACAAAATTTGGGGTTTTTGGTGTCACAAAAAAAGTTCGAGGTAAATGTGTCACAGGTGAGAAAGTTTGGGGTTTTTTATGGTTTTTCCCTTTTTTTTTATTCATAATAATCCCATATGTTGATCAAAGATGTGAATTGGGAACTCAAAGCTAGCTTTTCTATATTGGTAAGCGAGAGCTAAACTTATAAGATGAAAAGTATAGTATCATTGGGGGCATGAGAGGCTCAAGTTTTGCAACCATATAAGCACTCGCATCTCACAATGGAGTTGCATAGGGCATCATATGCGTTCCGTAGACGAAGTTTTGAAGGTCGTTTTCTCACCAAGGAGCGAAAATTTTTAGTAAGTTGAATCATGATCATGAAAAACACAATCGGTAATAAAATTATATATGAAAATCCTATTTTTTCTGATCGGAAGGTAATATCGAAACTTTTTATGTCATTTCGAGTTTCATCTTCTTGATGACGACCCAAAATAAGGAGAGACCTTTAATAAATATATGTATATGTATATATATATATAATTTGGCTAAGCGAACGTGAAACGTTACATCAACAAATAGGACATGGAAGCAATATAACCGTCCCTAGTTCTCCTCGACGATCAAGAGAGAGAGAGAGAGATGGTCTGTACAAACGCCAAATCATCTTCTGCACATCCCCCCATCCATCCATCAACACGACAACACACACACACAGTGTCTGTCTGTCTGTGTGTCTCTCTAAGTATGCACTGAAAATCTTTCGTCACCACTCTCTCTAGCTTTACAAGAAGAAGAGGAACGGTCGCGACCCACCAGGTGAAAGAAAAGGCTTTGTTTATCCCTTCCATGGCGAATCTGAAGGGAGGGACGAGGCCGCCGTGGGTGGGCCTTGGTGCCGCCGTGTGGCTCCAGATAGGCTCCGGCAATGGCTTCAACTTCCCCCTCTACTCCCACTCCCTCAAGTCGGTCCTCGGGTTCACCCAGCACCAGCTCACCATGCTCGGCGTCGCCAACGACATCGGCGAGAACGTCGGCCTCCTCCCCGGCTACTTCTGCAACAAGTTCCCCCCTTGGGCCGTCCTCTTGATCGGCGCGCTCGCCTGCTTCTCTGGGTACGGCGTGCTTTATCTCGCCGTGAGCCGGACCGTCGAGTCTCTCCCTTACTGGTTGGTGAGTTCGCAAGTTTCTTGCTCTCTGTTCTTGTTGGAGCTACCAACTTGAGCTGTCTAGTTTTGTTCAATCAATAAGTGTTCAGTGCTTTCCTTCCTTAGATGGGTCTGTTTTTTTTTTAAGTATCTGACTTTGGGGTTTCTTTAGATCGTGTTCTCATGATGTTTCTTGATCGAGATGCTTATAGCGAAATTAGAAAGAAAAGTAGGGAGAGAAAGAAGTTGCAGATACTTATGGAATTAATCTACTTTAGCTGTTACTGTTGTCGTTAATGTAGATACACATACTCTCGAAGTCACAAGTATGCATCTGTGACTAAGTTGAATGTGGCCTAGGCGAGGAATTTGTAGTTTAGAGAAGAGCGTATGTGTAGTCGATTTGTTTTGTTGAAATGGTGAGTACCCGAGTTGGTGGATTGAGTATTTGATTGGCTGAGTTGATAGTTGGAGTAGATCATGGGTTATCTTATTTCCGTGAGCTAGAATTAAGGATGAAAAAGGGGAAAGGTTTTGACTGCTATTAACATGTAGTATTAGCAACGAGATTGGTTTTGGATTTTTCCTATCTGAGATGGTCGGATGCTGAGGGCCGGTTAACTTAAAATAGGAGTCATTCTTCAATGGTAATATTTCCATCGAGCCATTAACTGTTAACTATTGTCTTTCTCGAGCTTAGAAACTCAAGTGAGAGGCAGACTCAAAATTAAACTTCCAAGCCCAACAAGGTCGTTCTGTCATTTGCTTCTTCAGAAGTTACTTATCTCACTTACTAAGGTATGGATACTTAACAAGTTTGTATCTTTTTGTCAATGTGCATTTTTCGGTGGTGCAGTTGTGGCTTGCCCTCTGTATTGCCACCAATAGCAGTGCCTGGCTCAGCACAGCCATTCTGGTAACAAACATGAGAAACTTCCCTCTAAGCCGAGGCACGGTCGCAGGGATCCTCAAAGGTTATGCAGGCCTAAGCGCTGCTGTATTTACTGAAATTTACAGTGTCTTGCTTCGACATTCCTCTTCCAAGTTACTTGCATTCCTCTCCATTGGGATCCCTCTCCTCTGTATCACCTTGATGTACTTTGTTAGGGCTTGTACTCCTGCTTCAGGTGAAGATGCTTCAGAACATGGCCATTTTCTTTTCATACAAGCTGCAAGCATTGTGCTTGGCTTATATCTCCTAACGACGACGATATTAGATGATGTGCTTTCTTTGACGCCTCCCATATCCTTTACTTTCATTGTCATTATGATTCTCCTTCTGATGGCTCCTCTGGCGATACCTGTCAAGATGACATTGTTCCGCAGCAGGACAAATAAATCGGAGACTTCTAACCAATCAGCTACGTCTTCCGGTTGTTCAATAAATGAGAATGTCGATGAGAAAACTGAGCCACTTTTGACACGTATATCATCTGCTACACATGTAGCAAGTTTCTGCGAGAGTGATGGACCATCAGAGATTGACTTGCTTTTGGCAGAAGGAGAGGGAGCAGTGAAGAAGAAGAGGAGGCCCAAGAGAGGGGAGGATTTCAAGTTCTTTGAAGCTCTTGTTAAGGCAGATTTCTGGCTTCTGTTCTTGGTGTATTTTGTCGGAGTTGGTACTGGCGTGACCGTGCTTAACAATCTGGCCGAAATAGGGATTGCTCAAGGTGTCCATGACACAACCATCTTGTTGTCTCTCTTCAGTTTCGGCAACTTTGCAGGCCGTCTTGGCGGGGGTGTCGTTTCTGAACATTTTGTCAGGTCGGTATACTACAGGATATTGTTCTCTGCTTTTCCATTTTAACAAGTCTGGCGTTGTTCTTTAATTAGTGAATGCATCTGGTCAAGGTATCAACACAAAAAGACCATACTTGGCAAAAGAAAATCTTAAGTGCATAGTGAATATCATGCAGGTCAGTCCTCCTAGTTTCCAGTAAAAGATGTAGAGCATCTCTTATGTGAATTGTCTTGGTCAGATTTTGCCTGAAACTAGATTTTCCGTCGTTTTCTTTCCAAATCCTTCATTCAACCAAAATTTTCTTTCTTATTTATGACTGGTTAATGTCTGGGAAGACTTCTTTTCTCTTCTTCTGCTACATGTTGTTGATGGTGCTTGTATAACGCTCTTCGATAGGCGACTGAAATGTTTGTGGGCCATCTTATAATTTTTTCACAAAATATCACAGAAATATACCCCACGTTCAGACCTTACATTTTGAATATGCGCTGCTTGCGCAGGTCAAAAACTATGCCTCGAACAGTTTGGATGACATGGACTCAAGTTGCTATGATTGCCATATACCTTCTGTTTGCTTCTGCTTTTGACGGTACACTTTTTGTGGCGACTGCATTACTCGGTATCTGCTACGGTGTCCAACTCTCTATAATGGTCCCGACCGTCTCCGAACTTTTCGGACTGAAGCATTTTGGAATATTTTACAATTTCATGTCACTGGGGAACCCAATTGGCGCATTCCTCTTGTCCGGCCTCCTAGCCGGGTATGTTTATGACAACGAGGCAGCCAAACAGCACGGACTCTCTCTCCAAGGACTCGTGCTTCTAAATTCGAGCGTGTCCTGCCTTGGTCCAAACTGCTTTAGGCTCACTTTCCTTGTTCTTGCTGGTGTCTGCGGTTTTGGAGTGATATTGAGCATAATTCTGACTATCAGAATAAAGCCCGTTTACCAGATGCTTTATTCTGGGGGTTCATTTAGGTTGCCAAACAGTTCTAGTCACTGATAGATTCAAAGGAACAGAGCATAGGCACGAACGTTTAACTCATGGGACAGCATGTGGTTACCTATATCTCACACGGTAGCGACATGACTCAGAGCACGTCTTAGCGCCACCCAGAAAAGCAAACCACCACATATAAGATTGGTCATGTTATGGAAAGTATCCTACGCATTGAAGCAAAGCTCTGCAATTTTGCTGTTACAGAGATGACTACTTTGATGTAATTTTTGGTCATTGAAGAGTACTGCGCGTGGATGTGGATGTATGAACTTATATTGTGTGGGCTTAAATGTGGTGTTTGGAAAATTAAAGCGAAGAGTTATTGTAGCTGCTCAACAAAGCAAGGGTGTGCATAATTTATTATGATATTAAGAGTTACAGCTACTCAAGACTTGAATTTTCTAACTAAAATGCGCGAATACCTTCTTTTGAGAAAATATTTTTGGGGCAGAAAGTTTCAAATTCAGGATCAACGGATCTTCCTACTCTTTCATTAGCCTTCAAGGCTGATAATTCTAGACTCCAGGCGCTTCTGATTAATCTTTTCAGCCGACACAGCAGTTAGAACCAACCGTTCCAGCGCATTTCAGCATTTATTTTTGATGTTGTTGCCTGAAAAAGATGAATACAGCAAACCACTTGGAATCTTGCACCGCATGGAATTGGCCCAGTGATGACCCAAGTATATGTATTAACACAAGCGTAATGCATATGCTATGATAACAGAAATGAGGAAACCAAACCACCCTATCAACACATGTTACCTCTCAAATTCATAGCAAGAAGAATGGAACAGACACACATGGCTCCTCCTTCTGAAGAAAGAACTTCTCCATAGAAATTCTACCCCTCATCATCCCCTTGCTAAGCAAAAAACCCAACATAAATATCTCAAAAACTCTTTCACAACTCTCTCAAGTAGGTTTCATGTCATCGAACAGCTTCGCCCACAGGGATTGCTCATCATACTCATATGCATCCATCTTCACCCTGTTGATATCACTCGACAACAGCTTCGGGCTTTGAACTGTCCTCTCGAGAGGTCCGGACAGTTTCGGGCTCCTCGGGACCATGAACCTCTCTTGAACCCTGCCGTCAAGAGGCCTGGACAACTTCGGGCTCCTCGTCGGGTGCAGCACCTTCTCATGGACCCTTCCGTCAAGAGGTCCGGACAAGAACTTCGGGCTCGGGCACCTCGGCAGCGCAAACACCGGCTTCTGGTGGGCTCTGGTGCCCAAGGGGCCAGAAAACTTCTGGCTCTTATGGGCCAGCAAAAACTTGTCCAGCATGCTTCCATCCAAAGGCCCAGACAGTGTCACGTTCCTCCTGTCTTGGTACTCAATTGTCTTTTCCTTCACCTCCTTCTCACTCTTGTGCTTCCTTGACAACAATGCACCTCTCCAGTGCTCTTTGTACCTGTTGGGCTGTGGTGAGGCCTTCACATCCCTCTCTTGATCATGGAAAACAAGCTTGCCAATGTACTTACCCACAGACCTCTTGGTCCTGCTGAATGCCATGACGAGGCCAGAGATTGGCCTGAGCCGTCCATGCTCCTTCTTGGCAAGCTTGAGGATCTCCAGCCTGTGCTTAGCCACAGATATGCCCATGCTCTGGAGGAACTCATGGTCGAAGTAGCTGATATCCTCCTCCTGGAGCTCGTTGAGCGCGAACACACGACCGTACTCGTAGATGAGGGTTGGGTCAAGGCTGCTCTTGGATAGCCAGGAGAACCAGTCCATATTTTGATGGGGACTTGGCTTGTGTTTCTTGGGTTCTTGAATGTGCTTATGTGATGTTCATGGGTGTGAGAGGTTGGTGTTTTGATTGCGTGAGAGAAGGAAGAGAGGTGAGAGTGGGAGAGATAAGAGGAAGGGGCAAAGGAAATTCTGGTTTTCGGTCTGCAATTTGGAGGATTGTGGGTATATATCTGTCATGTGAGTTTGGAAGGTAGTTGAGGGATTGAGAGTGACAAAAGCAATGAGGTGTGCCAAATTAAACCAGGAATTTACTGCTGTTTGTGGGTGTCATGGTCATGAATGCATCTTCTTCTTTAAGCCCATGTGGGAGTTGGAGAGAGAGAAAGAGAGAGGAATGTGGGGTAAGAATAGTGCATGGACAAGTGACTCTTAGCACTTTGCTGGAACCAAAAAAGAACAACTTGAAGCATCAATTGGGACCATGAATTCGTTGAAGGGACCGGCAGGTGAATGATTAGTCTCCAAGTCACGGATGGATGAACATTACCATTTTCCCCATGGCTTTAAGTTAATCTTTGGGTGATTCGTTAAGTACTGATTAATGTTCGAATGTCACTTGCTTTTCTCCTTTTGAATCTCACTCATGTCGATTTTAACCTTTGTTGATTCAGCTACATGTTCATGATAGATTCGAGTTGTGGTCATACGTCGTGGCTGGGGGAGCATCTCAGTTTGTCATCAATCAAAGGCGTGTTGGAATATCACCATCCTATCAATTTATTGCTAAACTAGATGGACTAAGTAGGCTAATCGATGTGACAATGTAGCCACCCCTTCTTTCCAAAAACATCTAGATGTTGAAATTTTCGTTCAACCTTCTTTCTCTGCATGGTTAGCTCTCTATCCTTGGACAAATACTTGATAGCAATCCATCCCCCCATCGACTAATGACGGCAAATTTAATAGTGGCACTCAAGAAGCCAAACTGTGTAAATAGTGAGAGTCACGTTAGGCCAACCATCATATGGAAAATTTTTACATGTTGTTGGGAGAGAGGTATGCTTTCTCTTCAATTGGGTTCTTAATAATTGTTAGGGGGCAGGTGAACTCTAATTAAAAGCAGGCTGAAAAAGTCATTGGGGCCAAAAGAAGGGGGAGATATGGCCATTTTAAAGATATTAAATCATATAACCTAACACCATAATATGCAATGACCGAATTAAATACTATTCTTTTTCTCTCTGGGGCATTGACTTAGTCACTTTTTGTCATCTTGGGTTGAGATTATTATAAAGGTCAGGTGGTGGGTGAGGTGGGTTCACGAGCCACTAGGAGTACCTAGGGAAATGAGATGAAAAAGATTTGGCTTTGATTGTTCTTGTAGTGTTCTTCAGATTTACGTTCTTTGAAAAAATTGTTTCCAAGAACCAAAAAGAGAGTAATTAACGCATGTTTTTCAAAGCCAGAATATCTTTTGGGGATTTGAACTTGGTAAACAGTTTAACTTAGTGAAAGCAATGCATACAAATGTAATCTTATGGTTACCAATTTTTATAAACTTGATGATATCATGCATTGACTTCTGTTATATTAACTGGACTCTCCGAAAGATTATTGAAGAGTTGAAGTGAATACGTTATGTTAAAGGGATTGATAGCACTTTAAATAATGAAAAATTCTTTCCTCAATGTAGCCCATCATACACTGAATAAGCCGATGGCATCGGCTTATATCACTGGATCACTAAGATTTGTTTAGTTTCTTCTGACGTCTTTGCATGTATAAATTCCTTTTAATTTCTGATTTTTAGTTATTTTGTTTTTTTTTTCTGTTTATGCTTATTCTGGTTTGAGCCCATGATGTGGGACTGAAAATATCACAGGGATCAATCATCTCCTCTCCAAATTTAATGCAGAAGTGGGCAAAGCTGATCATAAACCCCACAGCTGTGGAAGTTGCAAGGTATGGCCCTTAGCTCTTCTTGAAAACCACATTGCCACTATTCAACAATTTATGACATCCATGACTCATGATTTTTTTCCTTTAGTGCAAGAAATTGGCGTTGAAAGAAACCTGCACACAGTGATTCCTTGTGTGAGTCAAAAATTCAGTGAAACTTAAATAATAGCTAGACAGGATTGTGGCCACGAGGTTGCGACCAGCTCTACCTTGACAAGAACAGTATCTTTTCAACAAGAAAATCTCCGTCCTTGGATCATCTTTCCTCTTAGTGTTGGTTGCCGATTCATTATTGTCGTCTTGTGATACACAGAAACATACAGCATTTTTTACATCACTCGTTTTAGTAGTTTCTGCATTGCCAGTTACCGGTGCAGTTGCTCTTGAGAGTGAGTTTCGCCATTTCTGACTGTAGTCATAGTAATGTGCCTTTGCATGCAGGAGTTTTTGGAGACCCAGCTGTGCCGTCTTCTTCTCGAGCTCGGTTGAAACATGTTGTAAGGCATCATGCCGGTGCTATGAATTTTCATTTGGCGGGTGTGGTTGTCTTCTACAAGCTTGGATTGCTTAGACTTACCAAGCGGTGCTGGTAATGTCTTTGTTTCACATTGCAGATCCTTTGTTGCCATAGAAGAGTAGTGATACCTTAGGTTCTTCTGTAATTGCTGCTGATTTCTTGTAATGTTGCCGCGAAGGAGCACATGAATTCGTAAGGCTATAGTTATAGCTACCTCAAGGACCAAAGCGGCAAATTCAGAAACCCCTACGATCATGGTTTTGTGAAGAATCGGTCATATTTTCTAACTGACGACTATGAGGATGACTTGGATTTCCAATGTGATCATGGTTCTGGGAGAAATCAATCCGATCTTTGATCGAAAGATGCGAAACAGAGCAAGGTCTCCTTTCCTGATCGATATATCATTTGGCAAGCTTCCAAAATAGTCATTAGGAAAAAGAAGTGAGGAGAGTTTAATACTGAGAGGAAGCACTCTTCCTGTCATGTAAACTTGTAAACTGGACAGAACTTTTATTTGCGAATTCAAAGATTGTTGAAAGAAAAAATTTTGTTGGTTTTAAGACATTTACTTATGTATGGATGCAATTAGAGAGATAAATGTGGGGTGCAACATTCATAACTTTCATTAGGGTAAATTAAAAGTGGACTTAGAAAATTAATGCACACGGACGCTATAAGGTTGAGAAAAGGATTTCTCTTTTTTTGTATGAAAGTAGATCGATACGCAATATAACCTGAAACAGTTCGAAAATGCATATATTTTGATAGACATAATAATACGTTTGACTTAAAAAGTCTGATGTTAATCCAAGGACGCGAGTCTTAGGCACAAAAATCTTAGTTAAATGTTGTAATACATGTAAATTACAATAAAAAAAAAATTCAAGTCTTGTGCATTGAACGGGCCGGCCTTTTACAAGTGCCTAGGAAAGGACATCATCTGGGAGCGATGGTTATTAGTAGAATAACGTTACAAACTGATGAGACTAAAACTATCTAGGAATCAGGACATTGAGATCGGTGATTGAAGCTGGAGATATTTGCGCTTGAAGGACTAAAAAGTAGGATCTCGTAAACAATTGAACTGCTCGCCACAATAACAGTCACAAACCACCCTCTTTTTGCTCGGTCAAAAGCAAAACCATGAAAGTCTTGCTAGGAATCCATTATACTTCTGGGTTTTTTCAGTTTAATGCATATGCTGTTGAGTTCTTGCTAGCGAGGATCTTGTCGCTATACCATGTTTTCTCGGGAATCATTGCGGTTCATTCGTCAAGTCCTAGAAAATCAACGGCTGTGGAGTTGTTCTTCCTTCAGGAAATGGCAATCTGGTGACACAAGAAATGGAGAGACATTGCTGGGTAGTTGTGCAGGGTCATTAGTTTCTTCAGGAGTTTTGATTGCTGGGTCATGCTTTGGAGTTTGCTGTTGGGTTTCAAGTTCCTCAGGGACTAGCCCATTTTTGTCTTTCGCGGATTATCCTAAAGAGACATGGCGTTCTAGTGACGATCTCCAGGCTTCAACGAGTGGAAAGAAACGCAACTTCCTCGTCGGAGGTAAGCATACATATATTTATCAAAGAATTGTCACACACCGTATCATTAGCTGACGTGGTATGCCAAATCTGGTAGAAACCACTGTGTCATCAAATTTCCACTATTTCTATGCTAATTAGTTTGATAATCACTTTCAGATGCATACAGAAGACGAATCTTTTTTAATTATGAGAAGCGGATCCGGATGCAGAGTCCCCCTGAAAAGGTACACCTCTGCTCATCTCGGTCATCGAGCTAAAAATCACCCGGAGGAGTTCGATAAGTCACCTGAATTTACCTTCGAAAATGATTTCTTGCTTCAGCCTAAATCGCAGCATTCTTTTCGACCAAATGTAATCTATGATAGCTCACCTGTTTTTTTTTAATTTTTGATGATATTCAAGGTTTTCGATTACTTTGCATCAGTCCGGATGCCTTCAGGAGAGGTTCTCATGACGCCGGCGGACTTGATGCGAGCAGTTGTACCGGTGTTTCCCCCGTCCGAATCGGATCGTGTTAGAGAGGGATATTTGAGAGGAGAGAGGATACCTGGAGACTTATATTGTCCTCCTTCAAAATTTTTTATGCTCTTCGACACGAACAATGATGGACTTATTTCATTTCCAGAGTAAGAAGAATGTCATTAGCACTCTTCTGGATTGGCCATGAAAACTCTTCATAATTTCCACCTATTAGAATTGAAATCGACCTGCATCACACTAAGGTGGCTTTCATTCGTTTTTTACAGGTACATCTTTTTCGTCACGCTGCTCAGTATCCCCGAGTCAAGTTTTGAGGTGGCATTTAAAATGTTTGATCTGGACAATAATGGGTAATTATGGTTCATCCAAAAAGTTCTCAATAGCTTTGTAGATTCTCATATTACTCTCCCAACAGCCATAATGGAAGATACATATCTTTGCAGTGTTCAGTAGGCTCCCCTCTTCATCCGATGCATATTGTGCTTTAGATACAGAAAAGATTATGAGAAGTGCTACTTTATATTGAGAAAAAGGATATTTTATATCCATAGGAGATAAATTATCGACGGTCTGATAATCCTTTATGTAACTTCTAATCAATTCTGTGCTGAAACAAGTATGCATTCGTCAACAGCGAAATAGACCAGGAAGAATTCAGGAAGGTGATGGCTCTGATGCGATCCCAAAACAGACAAGGGGCTCGGCACAGGGACGGCAAGAGGGTCGGGCTAAAAGTCAAAGATCCGGTGGAGGAAGGCGGTCTGGTGGAGTACTTCTTTGGCAAGGATGGCCAGGAAAAGCTAAAACATGGACGATTCGTCCAATTTCTGAAAGATTTGCATGATGAAGTACGTGCTCTCCCCAAATTCTTTTAATTCACCATCTGTGTTTGTAGCTATCTAATATGACTAGATTGCTCATTCAGATACCTTACAGACCAAGTTCTCCCCTAACAAATTCAAGGGCTTTATATTTTTTTTGTCTAATCAGATCCTGCGTTTAGAGTTTTCGCATTACGACGCTAGATCAGTAGGGACAATATCAGCGAAAGATTTTGCCTTGTCCTTGGTTGCATCTGCTGACATGAGCCACATAAACAAGTTGCTTGACCGGGTCGACGAAATAGATGGGGAACCATTACTCAGAGACCTGAGGATCTCCTTCCAGGAATTCAAGGATTTCGCAGAGCTACGTAAGGTGTTGCAGTCATTTTCGCTTGCCATTTTCAGCTATGGGAAAGTGAATGGACTGCTCACGAAAAGGGATTTCCAGAGGGCCGCTTCCCAGGTGCTTGCGTTTGTCCTTATGAAAAATTTTCATTTCCGAGCTATGCATTCTCTGTAGAAACTTATGGTTAATTGTTTCTTGGTCTTCACAAGGTGTGTGGCATTTCCATTGCAAACAATGTGGTAGACATAATATTCCACTTGTTCGATGCAAACCGCGATGGAAATTTAAGCTCGAAGGAGTTTGTTCAAGTAGTACAAAGACGCGAAAGCAATGAAGCGCGGCCTAGAGAGGCTGGTGTCAAGGGTCTGTTTTCTTGCTGGAGCAATTGTGCAGCTGGTTGTACTTCCTCAAAGCTTCTTTTGTGACCAACACTGATCGCTACTCAAGTTTACAAAGCTATCGCAAATAGGTTTAATACAGTATGAGCCGGACAGATCCTTGCTCTCTTTCGCCATCACTCGCAGTTCAAAGATGTGATCATCAGCTTTGCTGAAAGCCTAGGTTCCTAAAACCAGAAAATTCTTCGTCCTCTTCCAGTCATAACGCATAGATTTGAAGTGATCTTTCCACTTCACGTATGAGATTGTTTTCACTCCACCAAACTGGTGTGGTTTTAAAATTAAATGCACTGGGTTAAAGCGTCTCGTTCAAGTTAATTCTTCTGACTCCTAGATGTGCTGAAAAGTTTATCATGGACATCCTCCATTGTGTTTAGATCGCAAGGGGAAAATAAAACATCACGCATAGCCGAAAACATGATGGCAATGAATCTGATGTAAGAAGATGGAGAAATCCTTACGAAGAAACATTTATACTTTAGACAGGATTAGCATAAGACACCAAGAAATCAAGATCAGAGAAGTAAACAAACTTCCAGGCAAGAAAGGCCCAACTATCTCTTATTAGGACTAGTACTAGCGGTAGTACATTTACTTTGGCATGCTTTGGTTAAACTGAAATTTGCTTGAGGAACACTTCAAGCTAGGGATCAGTTCCGCAAACGCAACTCCAACATGTTAAACTTGGAGCTTCCTGAATTCCTACTCCTACCGTTCCTTAAAAGGAGCTGAGCATCTCGAATGCTGGTATTAAAAAAAAAATATCCATCCATATGAAGAAGCTTTCTACAAGCACGAACGCTGGTTACAAGGTGACAGAATATTGGAAGCACTACCAGGAAAAGCCTTGCAACAGCAGCAAACCAGAAAAGCTCCTTCCCAAAATATTTACTTTGTGTGTGGATATTTTGTTGCTTATCCTTCTGTATCATCAGCTACTGAACCTTTGTCCCCCGTAACCATGATAATCTGTTCATCTTCAACCTTTTCCTTTTCTGGTCTCTTTTCCTTCTGATCTTTATGAATCACATTACAATTGATGGTGTGCCATACAGGTCTCTCTTCTTGGAACAATCTGAAAGGTTTAAGGCAAACATTCATATAGAAGAAACCAGCACATGCTTTTGAATTGAGAATTGGTGGGTTAGTCACGGACAGGATGGCAGTACATTAGTGATCAGTGACGAGAAAAGGAAGAAACCACATACGGATGCTTGCAGAGCATAGGGCTTTGAATTGTGAGAGCGTATTTGCACGTGGACAACTCTGTGATGGAAGTAATCATAGCTCTAGGCTCTGAGCATACAAATCTCACCTACACTTGCACAAAAAACTTGGATATGAAAAAAATAAAATAAATAAATAAAGGGGATCCTTTACTGATATATTAGCAATAGAAGTCATTCTACCTCAGTCTCACGAGGCTGATTTGTAAGATCACATGTAGTCCCGTTAGTGTACTGATGAGCATGATACCTATGTAAACCAAATATATACGTATCAAATTGTGCTCTATCTCTGGCTCCAACAAGAAAATCTCCTCCAGAGAGTCCTCTATATTCATGAAGAGTGAAAACAAGGCCATTGGACAAACCTTTGAGAAGCATCTTTTGATCGGGGATCCTTCAATGTCGAGACATCAGAAAGATTCTGGTTGAAAGCAGATGTGGCCTCTGAATCATATATACCTAAGATAAATTCCTGGACCACCTGTAACAAGCAAATAATGGCTTGGATTAGCATGAAGCATGAGGTACGACAAAAAACAAGTAATGACAAAATTAAAATTTCTTTTTGGCCAAACTGCGACATAGATATATACGTGAAAGAAGGGTAAGTATTGCATGCAAGTTCTTTTCAAAATTGCCAAATCTGTCAGGAGCCATGCAAAAACACAAGCACTTCACATGCAACCATAATTACCTTTTCATCCTCCACATGAAATTGCCGTATCTTCCCGTGATAACAGAACTCGTATGACCACCAACCTTCTTGCTGCATTTAAATTAGAGATGGTAATAAGCGAAGTAAGTTATCAATAAATACCATATGTCCTGGCAACCTAAACATCTACCAGAAAACCTAGATGTAACACATCCTTAATGGTTCTATCAACTAGAAATCAGCTTTCTACTTTTTTTCCCCTCTCTATGATAAGAAGGAACACCAATTAGAGGTGGGGCAATAGGTACTAACTCGTACGAGACAGCTGTCCTTTAGCACTTCGAGCAGCTCATCAGGTGTCTTCAATTTGACGCGTTTCTCCGTTTCCACGATCATATTGGTCACATTCTGCTGAATAATTGGTTTTTCACTCTTGGCTTTCTCAACCTTGGGTAAGAAACATATGTACTTCTGTCCATCTTTACCGGGCATAACTACTGATTCCTGATCATCATCCTGAAAAATTACAGCTAAAATATTAAGTTCAACTTAATTTTCCTACAACGAAAATAAAAAAACCACGCAAAAAGTCATAATACAGAGACATCAAACTAACCCTAAAATTAGCAGAAAATCACACATACAACAAATGCTAATGACACTACAGGCAAAAGCAGAAGAGACTTCAAAACATGCACACACCAATAAATAACAATTGTGTAAATTTCTTAGCAACTGATCCATCCAAACTATAATAATTCCAGTGAATAGTAGACTGAGTAAGCAGAGAATAAACTTGAAAAGTATCATTACTTCCCCGGATCATGCAACGTAATGCAGCATCTCCGATTTATTCATATTAGCCAATTAAAACACCATGCAAGTCCCAAGTAGAGGCAGGAAAAACCTAATCTCGCACTTACCGGATGAAAGGGAGAGTCTTCTGGATGGAACTCGATATTATACTTTGGTTCGCGAGAACTACGTCCAAAAGTACCACCTGTCAAGACAGTGTCATGAGAATAAGGAACTACTGTAGCCTATACTCGTGTACTTTCAAGTCTTCTGCGGTTTCTACAGTATGGTTAACTTAGTTCTACATTAATCAGAAATGGAGATCTGCACAGAGCACATAAACAATCTTGAAATAAACTGCATGAGAAAGTCAAGCCAGATTATCAGCATCACAACAAGGAAGTTTGCTCAGACAGGTCAATCATAGATTTCCTGCACTCATAGATTGTTGCTGTATCCTTACCAAAGAGATGCGACCAAGTGTTCAGATTTCTATATATCACCGGATCATTCAGTTCTAAATGAATCTCTCCGGCTTCCAAATCACAAGTGCACGTTTATGTAATTTGATAGAAGAAGCCATCATCTCACAATTTGGAAAATGTCAGCTTGACCAGTGGAAAGCAACGTGTCAGCTAGAAATCAAACTATTAGGAGCGAACTCACAAACCTGCCAAATGTTTGGCAAAAAGAAGACTTCCGCAAGGTCCATTTTTCTAAGCAAATTAAAATCAGAACCAGAAATTGAACAATCTCCTTCTTGATACACATACGATACCTATTACCTCGATCACTAATCTCAAAGAAAGAGTGCTTGCAATTGCTGAAACGTATCTGCAATTCAGTGAAATTGCTGAATGTATCTAGATGTAAAGAGAATAAAGATAGACTTCTTCCTTGTACCATCAAGAGAATAATCAATTAATGGCTTCTCATAGACAGCTGAGAAATCAATCACATGCCCCTTCCATTTGGGAAGTGAAAACTCTGACAGCATGACAAAACCACCAAAAGACTGATGCTTCTTTCCTCGGCTCGCTCCCAATCGCATTTCCTGCATCCCCTCATCATTACCTCGCTAGGGGGAAAATAATTCAGCAGGAGCTCGACCCGAATTAAAAGAAGGATTCAAAAATCATACTTAAGCACCAGAACACTAAAGCAAGCCCGTGCTTATCAATTTGCATCGCATTACTCGCAAATAGATGCATTATGCTTTGGTAAGCAAAGCTCGTGCGATACGATAGGGCTACATAACCACTCTCAAACTAAATGGAGACCCGAGTCCAGTTGCAAGAACACACACGCATCGAGGTCGATCGAATCACATCATCTGCGCATGTTCTTTAAAGCACCCAAATCAAGATTAAGAATATCTGGAATAAATATCAAGAAGTACCGATCGCGCAGGCTGTAGTGACGCACAGAAACAACTATCTTCGATTTCTAATCGAAATGGTCCAGAAAAGACCTGAAGCTAAATTCTATCCAAGCATTCTAGACATTACCTCACGCTAACAAAGAAACCCAGAAAGAGAAAAACAAGAAGAACCGAATTTGAAGGAGATACGATACATGAAGGAGAACAGAAATCAAGAAATCGTGCGATTTGCTGATTTCAAGAATACGTCCCAGCGAGGCAACTGAAGATGATGAGAGTGGGATCAATTACCAACGTGAGCCGTCAAGATCTTGTCGGCGAGCACGTGCGCGAAGAGGACGCATTGGAGAAGGATCGACGACAACAGCAGCAGCAGCAGCCTCATATCTCACCCACTCTCTCTCTCTCTCTCTCTCTCTCTCTCGATAGATCGAACTTTGCGAAGACCCAGATGGGAATTAGGAGCTCTTTCCAGCAGAATCTCGAGCTGAAAGAGAAATCTGCTCTCTCGCTCTCTCTCTCTCTCTCTCTATCGATGGAACACGAAGAAGGAGCTCTCTGCAAGCGCGGTGTCCGCGACGACGACGACGACGACGACTACGGTGGTGGTGGTGATGGCGGTCGTGTGGTGGCGGTGAACGAAAGACGTAGCCCGACGTGGACTGCCCAATCGCCTGCCGCCACGTCATTCGGCCGCTCGCCCCGGCGGTCGCGTGACTGGTCACGTGCTTCCGTTGGTAACGCTAATTTACGAACTCCAAAAGCATAATCGAATCTACCACGACTTGTGACTAATTAGTAAATTACTAGTATCAATCGAAAAGCTACTGCTAACCTAACCACGAAGATTTCAAAGATTACCCATAAAGTGATCAATTTATTAAGCTTTCAAAGAAGTTACTAATCTTATTTTTGAAATATATACTAATGTTTCAGATGCAATTATCATCGGATCGATTATTTGTGTGGATCTCGGCTAGTTTTTTTTTTTTTGGTCAGGGATCTCGGCTGGTTAGAAAAGTGTAGATCGAGAGCTCACTATCCATAACATATAGGAACCTAAAGTTTACTAACTGGAGTTAATTGACCAATCTCACTTTGAGTAACATCTCTGGCATTTTAACAATGGATAAGTGTATTGGAAATCCTTAAACTTGTCAAGAAATTGTAATTAGGTCATAAAATTTACAAAAAGCGCAATCAAGTGAAAAATTTTGCCAAATTAGTGCAATTGAGCCATTTCGTTAACTCCGTCCAATGAATTAATAGAAGATGATGACATGGTCTTTTTAATTTATTTTTTCTCTTTTATGTGACATTGGTTTTACTAAAATATGAAATATTAAGACTAAAACAACGTTATTTTCGCCTAAATCCTAATTTTTTTTAACCAAAGTCATAATTAAATTAGATTAAAGATTTTTAAAAAAGGAACACGAAAAAGAAAACAAAATGCAAGGGCGGTGGGCCCACGTCACCGCTCCCCCACCGTCATTGGAAAGAGCGGGCTTGGCTCCTTATTTTAAAAAATAAGCTTTTTTAATTAAGATTTTGTTTAAAAATTAGGATTTAAGCAAAAACAATGTTGCTTTGATCTTGTATTTTATATTTTAGTAAGGTCAATGCCATGTAGAATAGGGAAAATAATTTTGAAAAAAAGTCACATCATCATTTTTCGTTAGTCTAATTGCATGGAGTTGAAAAAATGACTCGATTGCACTAATTTAAGAAGTTTTAGAACTATCGACCAAAAATAATAATAAGTTTTAGGATTTTTGATAAATTTTAGGATTCAATTATACTTTTATGATAAGTTTTAGGACTTTTAATGCACTTATTCATTTTAATACCTATACATCTTTTAGCTTCTCGTGCATAACTTTCCGTGCGGGTTAGTATGATAAAGATTTCATTGCTTATGGCAAATTATGCAATCGACTTAAAGAAGCACATGATGGTAAATATCTCACATGCTTAGCAAAATATCACATGATTATTAATTCTGACACCACTACAAGTCGGTGAGCTTTCATATGGTTAGCAATTTTCTTCGTGAATTGATGCATTAACTTATATTGATAGACGGTCACGTCATGAACTTTCAATCATTCATTCTTAGTAATTCTTAATATAGATAGACAGACGTCATGGTTGGCTCTCTTTGAGGGCCAAGGCTAGGCCGGCCGACTTTACTTAAATTGGTTTAGATCTATCCTGCTAATTGTTTCCTATACAATTACTTAACTAATCGGAAAGGTTTTCACTAATTCCCCAAATTTGGAAGACATGCTTAACCAAAGAACTTCATGAGTGCAAATCTAGGGCCATTTTTAAACTCCGATTAGCTTTACCGTTGACCTATTGGCTAACTAAACGAAGTTTGTAGCCATCGAACGGACTAAAAAGTAAGGGTGATTAGTTCCTAGACAATCCAATTCCCACCTAGGAATTGAAAACCGAATAGAGAGACTGATTACTAGTTTTTGGAACCGTAAACCAGACCGGTGCCCCATGGAATCGGTCTAGAATTGGAACGACCAGTGCCCCTTGGAACTGGATTGGACCAGTCCCGGTCCAGTTCTTGGGTGGGCCAATGGAACTATTGGTACATTCAGTTTTTTTTTATTTGTCATTAATATCCAAGATGAAATTGAAGATACTCTTGACAATCAACATGTTTCTATAATCAATGGATTACGTGTAATATTGTAGGTTTCACAAAGATTTTTTCAATTGTGGCAAAATTTGGTTGAAACGAGCAACTACTGTTTTGTTTTGATTTGTTATTGTCGTCTTACTCGTGTGCATAAGTAAACATAGTTGCTCCAGCCTTGGAAGCATTCCTTTGTGAAATGAGAGATAAATTAAGGTTTTTTTTAATATTTTAAAAAAATCGATTCGATTTGGATGGTTCGGGTAGGCGGTTCCACATCTGGAACTGGGAACTGGATCGAAATACACCGGTTCCGATTTTATGGAATCGAGAATCAGGCCGGTGCCCTCAAGAACCACCTCGAACTAGCCTGTCTGGTTCAGTCTGGACAACTCCTTTTGCTCGCCCTTACTAAAAAATGTATGAATTTCACTTGTTTCTTGAAATGGGCTTTCGTTTTTCCAAGACCATCCATTTCCTTATCGCGAGATCAATGTGTTCGCTCTTCTCTATCCATATTGCAATGATCCCCGGTTAAAGGTTCATCATCACCATGAAAGCTTTGCCTCATAAAACCATCACGTGGAATCTCTATCAGCAGCACATCATTACCATCATTTCAGGACACCAAAGTCAAACCCAAATTTCCCACTTACAAGGAGCAATCAGAACCACCAGCACATTCCCGTCACTGTCTTTGGAGTT
Organism: Syzygium malaccense; assembly: GCA_031216405.1. Taxonomy (NCBI): domain Eukaryota; kingdom Viridiplantae; phylum Streptophyta; class Magnoliopsida; order Myrtales; family Myrtaceae; genus Syzygium; species Syzygium malaccense. The sequence continues at coordinate 3,582,288 of CM062255.1, forward strand.
ACTCCGAAGTTGGCCGTTGTTGTTGTCCATTCCGTCAAAGCCAAGAAGAATCTCCTACACGAAATCACAGCAGCACGAGGAGTTGTCCTTTCCGAGTTTCCAAAGTCAATCTCAACACTATCACTTTCCCAAAACCTCCCCCCCTTCTGTTGTTCTTGTTGGGGTTTGCTTTGGGTTCTATAGATTCACATGGTTTTCTGCAGAAAGGATAATGGGGAGTGCGGTCAAGTGGCGGACAGATGAAAAGGTCCCACCTTTTAAGGCCGTCTGTGACTTGTGATGGTGATCATCTGTGGCCACACCAAGAACTGCACACCAGCCATATTAGCTTCATCATCATCATCCCATCATCCTCTCTCTCTCTCTCTCTCTCTCTCTCTAAACATGGCCTATGATTAAATTAATTGATCCCATGATTTGATTGGAATCTTTCACACCCTGTGTGTTTTCACCATGTCAGGAAGAGCAATGCCCGCCACCTTCTATTTCTTTTATTCCCTTTCATTCTTTCTCCGTCACGCAGAGCCCGGAGATGCGTGGACACTTCCGTCTCGAGATTGTCATCGAATTGATTAAGATTCATCACGGGATCGTACTCTGGAAAGGCGACCATAATGTTGAATGAATACTTCAGTCGACTTTTTCGAACGTGACTTCCATGGATTTAACGGGGGGTTGTCGTGTTAGGTGGGCTTACTAAGGCACTAAAACTAAACAAAGAATATCAAGAAAATCATAACATGGAATATTATATTATGAATGGCCACTTCATTCGATTTAAATTTCCTTGATCATGATACATCATGACAATTTCTTTTGTATTTTTTTCCCAAAACGTAATATTTACCTCCATAATTTTTTTGCACTTCACCAAAAAAAAAAGAAAAAAAAAGGAAAGAGAAGGAGAAGCCAGGGTCCCCAGGGAGCTTAGAATTCACGAAATGCCGGCCCCCTCTGCATTATTCTCCATTCATGTCCAAAGCCCAGATTTTATTAAATTAATCAAAATAAAAAATATTTAAAATAGAAGAAATCAAAACAACAAAACAATTTTCAGACAGAACAACAATAAAACAAAGTGGAATTTTTCTACCCCCCTTTTTTTTGTGGCGCTTACGTTTTTTTTTTTTTGGACAAAGGAGTCGCTTACGTTAAGCAGTGAAAATCTTCAACGTCACGAAAGGAGGAACAGCCCAACCACGCATCGCTACGTTTCTTTTCCCCCCTTTCCCCGTCGGTTCTCTCTCCCTCCCTTCGAAAGTTCAACACGTTCTTTCCTCTCACGAATCTCGCAGTTTCTCCAACATCTTCCTGGGCTTTCCCGAGAAAGTTGGCAGCTTTCTCGGCAGACCCGCTTCCCAGACAAGCGCCTCCGGATTGAAATTCGAGGGAATTCTCCGGCCTGCGGGTTCCCATCTTTCTGTCCCTTGGCTGCGTAAAGGTGACCCCTTTTCCTGTTTTCTTGGCGTCTCTCTGAATTGGGTCTGATCTTGTAGGGCTCATGTGCCCGAATCCCGTTCGGAGAGACCGGAATTCGTGCTTTGGATTCGTGTTTCGATCTGGGTCTTGAGCTTTGTTGGATAAAGCTGCGAACTTGATCCTCATCTGGGAGGATACCTGGCGTGCCGAAGCTGTTTAGGAATATTCGAGGCTGAATTTGTGGGGGTTTAGTGGCGTGCTTGTTTCGGTGGTTCCTGTTCTATCGAGTGCTTGAGGAGGGCGGGCAGAATACTGTTGCATTCGGTGTCGCGTGTGTTGGTGCCGATTGGATCGGATTTTGCGCAGATCGTTTCGTGGTGTATGGTTTGATTCAACTGGTAGTGTTCAGGTCGATTTGTCTGTGTTTACTGGATTTGGTTGTCGTTGTCTGAATCGGGCAGTGACAAGGTGCGGTGTTGTGTATACCTAAAAGTATATCTTCTTTCACTTTCCTGATTGGAGTGCTTCAACTCCAAGAATCGTTTTTATGATGGGGAAGCAGAGCGGGAGGAAGAAGGGACCGGTGGGAGGAAAATCTGGTGATACCATTGAAAGGCAACACAAAGCTGGAGAGAACGGTCCAAAAGCATATGATAAGGACATGGCGGTCTTCATTGCGATGTCCCAGGAACTGAAGGATGAGGGGAATAGGTTGTTTCAGAAGAGAGATTATGAAGGGGCTATGCTGAAATATGAAAAAGCCCTCAAATTGCTCCCTAGGGTTCACATAGATGTGTCGTATCTGCGCAGCAATATGGCTGCGTGCTATATGCAAATTGGTCTCAGTGAATACCCACGGGCGATCAATGAGTGCAACTTGGCCCTAGAAGTCACGCCCAAGTATTCTAAAGCGCTGTTGAAGAGGGCGAGATGTTATGAGGCATTGAATCGGTTGGATTTAGCATTGAGGGACACTTCAACAGTTCTGAACATGGAGCCAAATAATGTAATGGCATTGGAGATAGCAGATAGGGTGAAAGCTACAATTGCAGAGAAAGGATTGACTGTGAACATCGAATCGATTGAGTTGCCGCCTGACTATGTTGAACCTCCTAGCTCTTCATCATTGGCAAAACGAGTGAAAGAGAAAGCTCGGAAAAAGAAAAGTAGCCGAATTGAGGGGAAGAAACCTCTCGAAAAACCTAAGGAGATTGAGAATGTTGATAAAGTTGAGGAAAATAAGGCCGAGCAGATTGAGAGCGGTAAGGATGAGGAAGGAGCCGAAGAGAAGAAGCCAGAGGATAAGGCAGTAGTGGAGGAGAAAATCGTGAGCATAAAGGACGAAGAGCCTAAGAAGACTGTAAAGTTGGTTTATGGAGAGGACATAAGATGGGCTCAGTTGCCACTTAATTGTAGTCTCTTGCAGGTGCGGGAAGTGATACGTGATCGCTTCCCGAGCTCCAGAGCTGTTCTTGTAAAGTACAGAGACCAAGAAGGTGACTTGGTCACAATTACTACAGACGAAGAACTAAGGTGGGCTGAGGCATCCACAGAGCCACAGGGTTCTATCAGATTGTACGTCGTCCCAGTGAATCCTGACCAGGATCCATTTCACGGGAGATTTTCAGACAAGGAGGACATTCATGACGTTACCATCAAGAACAATGGACTTCAGGAGAATGGGCACGTGGTCAAAGCCGATGAAGCAGGAAAGAAGCCGACTTGCATTGATGACTGGATAATTAATTTTGCTCAACTTTTCAAGAATTATGTTGGCTTAGATTCTGATGAATACTTGGATCTTCACGAACTTGGTATGAAGCTTTATTCTGAAGCAATGGAGGAAACTATCACTAGTGATGAGGCTCAAGGCATTTTCACAGTAGCTGCTGAGAAGTTTCAAGAGATGGCAGCTCTAGCTTTGTTCAACTGGGGTAATGTCCACATGTCAAGGGCAAGAAAAGGTGTGCGCTTACCAGAGGATGCTCCAGAGGATTCCTTACTCGAGCAGATAAAAATTGCATATGACCGGGCATTAAAAGAGCATAGAAGTGCAGGGAAGAGATTTGAAGAAGCATTGAAGATTAAACCAGATTTTTATGAAGGATATCTAGCCCTAGGGCAGCAACAATTTGAGCAGGCTAAACTTTCTTGGTATTATGCACTAGGCAGCAAAGCTGACTTGGAAACATGGCCTTCTTCTGAGATTCTCCAACTGTATAACTACGCTGAGGACAACATGGAAAAAGGCATGCAGATGTGGGAAGAATGGGAAGAGCAACGCCTGAAGGATCTCTCAAATCCAAATGCCAGTAAAGTTCAGTTGCAACAATTAGGGTTGGATGGATCGTTCAATGAAATGACGGCAAATGAAGCTGCTGATCAGGCTGCAAACATGAGATCTCAGATAAATCTTTTATGGGGTAGCATGTTGTATGAGCGTTCCATTGTGGAATTCAAATTAGGATTACCTGTCTGGCATGAATGTTTGGAAGTTGCGGTCGAGAAGTTTGAACTTGCTGGAGCTTCTCCAACGGATATAGCGGTTATGGTGAAGAACCATAGTTCAAATCATGGTGCAATTGAAGGTAACATTTATGTACTCATTGTTGTGTTGTGTTTGGTGAACTTATTAATCCTGAGAAGAAGCTGATCCTCTCTCCTGTGTGACAGGTTTAGGATTTAAAATTGATGAGATAGTACAAGCATGGAATGAGATGTATGAAGCTAAAAAGTGGCAGAGTGGTGTTCCATCATTCCGGTTGGAGCCATTGTTCCGGAGGCGAACATCCAGGCTTCATGATGCTCTTGAACAACATTAAGTAACATGTCCTTGTACAGGCTTTCCAAGACAGACATCACTCTTATTTTTCTCCACTTTTTGGGTTACACGACGCTGTGTGTTGAGGTATGTGGTGATGTCTTTTTATGCAAAACAGTGCTGGTCCCTATTGCAGTTCTTGCCAAATAAATGATTGTTGCCTAGACTCTAGAGTTTTTGACTAGTTATTAATTTTCCCCTGTATTGCTTTCTCTCCAAGTCTCTAGTACTATTATATCATTAAAAATTTAGGAAAAGCCAGTTCTAGGCGTGGTCTATTTTGATTTGCTGTTGGAGTCTTCTTGATTGCCCTTTCATGTGTTTCCTTCACTTGATGATTTCTTAAAGTAAGGGAGAAACTGAAACCTTTGAGCTTTTCGATGGGAAGTTAGCAATGTTAGTTCTCGTGAACTTGTGAGATAAACATCTGCGAAGAAACCTTTATTAAGAGCTTGTTGGGGATCTTTAGCTAGTAGGACATGGTTTTAGTTGCACCTTCACGGTCAATAATGATATCCTTATCAATGGCCTTGTATTCTTGCTGCTGTGTGACTGCCTAGTGACTACTGAAGAATCATCTAGATAATATGTGGTCATGCTTCTTGCAATAAATAAGGGGGATTGGATAGCATTGTTGTACCTGGAATTAGGAACCTGCAAAAGTCATCATTTGAGGATTTTGATGATGGATGGGATTGGCTATAGTATTTGAGTACATTGCAATGACCTGTAGAGCAATAGCTCGTTCTGTTTGATGCAAATATTGGAATTTTCAATGACTTAAAATAGCTTTCTTGGAAAGGAGTAAGTGTCTGAAAATTTTGCTTCTGCTGAGAGTTGTTAATGCGATGCAAATATCGCGGGAAAGAATTGTATTTCATGGTACTGTAACTGTGTCATGTACATGTTCAACATCCTCTTTGTTGAGTCCCTTGATGGAAGTTGTCTTTTGATGATGTTTGTTTCCTTTTCAATCAGTCTTGGGACAGATTAGCTCCATTGAGCTTTGTATATTACGTATGTGAATATTATTTTACTGGCAATTAATCAACAAGGTTAATGGTGATAAATTATTAGCTAATGGTTTGTGTTGTATATTCGAAAGTGACTCCTTAGCCCCTGGCACTTAACCTCTTAGCTGCTCATTTCCCTCGGAATATCTTTTCTATCTTTTGACTTTGGAGTTCTGGTCTGCAGGATATTTTTGCTTGTGGTCCATTCATGGCCTTTCGTCCATAGAAGTATTGTTATATTGGTTGTGCCGGAGTTGGAGTTCGGGTTTTCAACCATCAACGCAATGACTTCCCACATATTTATTGGGGAAAAGAAGCAGGGATCTCCATTTAGGATGCCGGCTTCGTCACCATCATTGCCTCGTATTTTTCCTCCTTAGGATAGAGTATGTACACTGGTTTAAAAGAAAAAAATATAGTATTGTGTTCAATTTTCTAGTACTGTAATATGGTTTAATTTTAGTCTTTCTCGAAGAGGTTCAATTGTGGGTATTGTTTGAATTGTAAGTGGTTCTTTGGTTCATTCATGTACCTTGTCAGTCAGAGTCGGTCATCTTGGCTTGTATTTCTAATTTAGTGTCAACTTCATCCTTTGTTCAACTTGTTGGAGTTACATGAGTTTTAGTTAATGTGAAGTTTCTATCTTTGTGCTGGACGAATGTTGTTGTTTTCGAGAGCAAGATTCTCTGCCACAGCAAATTTGCCATGATCATGGACATAATCATGTGCGCGATTTCTTGTGTGGTCTTATTTCGTCGTGACCGCATATTTTATATAGTCTTGTGAATATCAGTCTGCTCATTTCCACAGAAATTTGTTATACTCATAATTTCAGCACCAGTAGGCTCTCTTCACACGAACAGATATTTGCGAAACCGGTTCTCAGATTAATCTGAAGGAGAATGACTTCAGATACGAAAGAGAATGCCCAGAAAAGTTTATCATGTTCCTATCAATTGCGCGGAATGAATTCATGACCCATGTGTGAAACAAGAAGACTATTTTTCTTTAGCAAGCATGTACATGTCACATTGTCGACACCTAAATTTTCACTCAGCGACCTCTGGGGCTTCACCTCGTGAGGTTCGCAACACACATCAGTTTCATCTGCTCACACAGAAAGTTTCATGAACAATATAACCACCTTTAACCTCAGAACAAAACTTCATACGGGGACAGACTGTATGCGCAACCACAACTTTGATACTCGATCATTCTATGAACTTATCAGACGTATTTACAACACAGCCATGACGCAACTTCAGCTTCTTCCAGCTTTGAATTCAATGCCCTGATGCTTTCAATATAGTGGACCAGTCTGTCGAAACTGAGATGTCACCAGTGCAGCTGCCATCAGAAGTCTTGCAGTGACCATTGTTTTCCTTTTTTCTGTTTTTTTTCAGATTCACATCTACTCATCGTATTCTTGATCTGATCCCCTCGCCATAACCTTCATGCCAATGCCCTCAGAATCAGCCCAGTCTCCAATGTATTCCACATCTTCATTGTATCCGTTGAGGAAAAAATCTACACAATTCTTCCTAAAACCACGGTCATAGGGGTTCCAGAATCTGCCACCCAGGTCCTTGAGGTAGCTATAGCGCATAGAGTTCTCCCTCTCGTTCGTGGTAATATTACGAGAAATCTGCCACAAGGAATTTTGCCACTTTCAGAAAGGTCGTTGGAAAAAAAAGTGCAAGGAGTCCAACTAGACAAGTAACAGGCATGTCACTACAATAAACAACAAGAAAAAAAGTGTTGTCGTTTTTCATTGCGACATAAAGATGCGCAATAGAGAACGATGGATGTTACCTGATATGCTTGCAAAGCTGTCAATGCTACCACACCTGAAAAGAGGAAAAACTCGGCAATGAGAAATGACATAGCACCAGTGTGATGGATACAAGCATGTTTCAACCAAGCACCAAGAGAGGATGGTGCAGCTGGATCACCCAGAACTCCTGCATGCAAAGATTCTATTGTTATGAAGGGAAAAAATGCCACAAGCAGAACTTAATAACTTACACTGAAAACTGATAAAACCTACTTGTAAGAGCAACTGCGCCGGTAATTGACATAGCCAAAACTTCTAAAATTAGGAATACAAAGAAATCCCACTTGTTCTTCTGCATCACAATTGAAAAACTGTGCATTAAAATATATGAACAAGAAGGGAGATAAAAGGAAAAGTACTTTTTTAAAGTTGAGCTAATCTGAACTTCATGATAGTGTTGAACTTGAAAATCGATTGTCAATCACATTTTGGAAACAATTAAGACTGATAGTCATGTGACATGAGAAACTATGATAACACCATGAGCTAATGAAATTTCTTTTTGAAAACGTATTCAATCTCGCAAAATTCCATGGAGAAAACTACTATAATTTGAGAAAAAAGCAAGGTCGCATATTGGCTTTCAGCATCATGTAAGAATACCTTGCCAATGCAGTTGGATACCAAAGGGCAATGATGGTCGAATTGTTCAACACAGTGGTCACAAATGGAGCAATGTTTTGCGCGGAGAGGCCTCACAATCTAACACTATAAAAGAAAGATCAGGAAAAAGATAAAAAAGGAATGAGGTATATGCTAAATATAAAGGTTAACCGATGCCACCTTGCATGTTGTGCAGAGCTGAGACCAGTTGCCAGCAAGCAAAGCGGGATTATTTATCTCAATCTTCAACAGTGGTTCCTAATGATCCCATATAACCAAAAATAAAAAGAATAAAAAAAAATTACCAAACTGCTTAGAGCTTAAATGTCAAACCAAACCTTCACTTAAGCATTTTAGAGTATGTTAATGTTAATAAAAGTGTAAATTCCACTGGGCTAGAAATTCGATTGACTGTTGAGATACAGAGTACAATACAAAAGATTACAAGGGAAATAGCAATCTGGGTCAAAGCGCACATTGTCTGTCATAATCTTATGATCATGCGAGCTCACTCTGATGTATCCTGGATCCTTGCTGCAATCGAAGAAAAGGCACAAATTAAATAGGTGAAATAACTGCGAATTTGGCACCTGATAAGAACAAAAAAGTACTCATAGAAAGTACCACGTATTCTTATATAATCTTATATGCGAATGTAGCATATGTTACTGTGAGCAAAACAACAACTTTGCTTCCAGCACAGTAACTAAGTCATTGGGAATTATCCTACACATGATTCAAAATGTTCTCGACCCCCTAGTTAATAAACCAGTCCTTATATATTCTAGCAAGCAAAGAAGGGAAACAAACAAAAACTGTCGAGAACAAAGTTAAGGAGAAACAATAACAGGATAATTAAATAATCATGCGTAGATAAAGTCAAATATCATGATCACTACTACACATGCAAAACCTTCAGGACAGTATAGATAAAGTAAAATAACAGGACATAATACAATGAGGTGTAGAAACAACAAAATATTCTGCTTTTCTTCTCGAGGGGTTGGTGCCATGTAAAAGTCTTTACACCTCACAATTGTTTACCTGCTGCACCTGTAAAGCATGACAAGTCCAGCACTTGCTAGGAGAGCCCCCAGCCATGCAAGAAAGCCAACACCAGATCTTAACTTTGGTAGATCTGATCCTGCATCACGAATATAATTTTAAGTCCTGTAAAGGTTGTTGGATTGAACCATCAATCCAAAGAAAATTAATGATGTGCGCACATGGATGTGACAGAGAAAGGGAGAGAAGTGGAGGAGGGGGTGCACTGAAGATACCCATTATGATGGATTTTGTGTAGGTCACCAGTAGCAAAAGAATTATGACCCACAGAATGGGTGCGAACCCGAGATTGAAAAACTTCCCAAAGCCCCTATTCCAATAAAACTTCTGATCAAGCTGCTTTCGGGCATTTTCCTGCAGAACAGATTTCTCAGTATTTCAAGATTGTATGATGTTGGGGAACTAAGCAGTAGATTAGTCAAGTGCCTTTGACAGAGATTGACAATGGACACATGGCCTGATTTTTAAGGTCAGAGTAGTATATCACAGAAATTACAGTACGCCACCAGGTGAAGATAGCCATATCATATAAAAAGGAAACATGTTCCCAAACCAGCCTCCAAAAGATCAATCACATTAAAAATTGCATGTTGTGGTAGTGCAAAAGTCATATCATGTTAGAAGGAAAGCTCGTGGGTTTGACTATCTTTTTTGGTGCTAATCACAGCTTTAGAATTTTTTTTAAGGTAAATATAGCTTTAGACTAGGCATACTTCATCTCTTATGCATAAGATGTAACCAGAATAACGGTAACGTACCAAAAATAACTCTAACGCAAGGTTGCTTCTATATCTTATATCTACAAAGTTTCCTACCGTATCACGGAAAGATGTTACAGGCAGCTTCACTTTCACAGGAAGCCAGGAATGCAATGAGTATGTCATCACAGGCACGGTGAGAACAGGAGAATGTGTAGCGATAACATCTGAAGTGCAAAAATTCATCATCATGACATATTAGAATGACATGTCAGCGAAGCACCTACAAGGAAATACACAACTTGTTGGTAATTCCTATCAGATGCAAGCTGAACTGATGTAAGGCCAGTATTATCAGTCACCATCAATTCCTCCTTGCCAACCCTTACTAATTCCTCACACGCCTCCAAGTTCCCCTGAATAGCGGCCCAATGCAAAGGAGTGCACCCTAAACCAACAGAATTAATATGTGATCAGCTAGAGGCAACTATGATTTTCTTATCATCACATTCATCGGGCCAGCTCTGCAAGAATGGAGCATGTAAACTCACCCTCTTTGTCCTTGCGTCCAACATGAGCATCTAGAAATAAGAGAAGACGTATACAATCGGAAAAACCTTTATAAGCAGCCCTGGAATTCAATGACAAAAAATAATGTCCCATCAGGTGTTTACAGTAGAAGGAAGCTTTTTGAAAGCATCAATTCACATAAATGCAGACGGAAAATAGAATGATGCAAATATGCGTGTTCAAAAGAAAATACTTGGAGAGGAGCAACCCTCCGATTTCTATAAGAATCTGGCTATTGAAGTTCATGCCTTTAACAATCTCAAAAGAATGAATAATAAAAATCAACTTGATCAACTTTTGGTCTCTGCACATTCATTATCTTTTTCAAATGTCTCTGAACTTACAATTACAAATTTCAATCTATCATTTTCATGAAAATGAGCCCATGCCCCTCTTCCAGACCATTAGAGCATCAAATTGAGCACGTTAACAGTGTCACATGGAAACAGACAGCATGAAAGCCAAGTAACATGACTAAAAAGCTCTCCTAGGGGATACATCTTAACAACGACTCCTTAATACTAGGTGGGCGGCACATTTCCATCCTGAAGACAATCATGCGAATGTGATTTGTAAAATGATAACATCCTCAAGAATGCAAAATTATGCAGCTTGACCACAAGCTAACTATAGGTAACTGTACGAGTAGAAATATATATGATATCGTAAAGGCATTAGACTGCAGGTTCTCAGGTACCAGTGCAAAGGGCTTCTTCCATCATTGTCAGGAACATCAGCGTCCGCATTCCATTTTGAGATCATACAATGAAGGAAAGCAGTATGACCATGCTGAGCTGCGACATGTGTTGTCTGCGATCATCTCCATGTGAACGTTCAGCAGTAAGTACAAAGCTGTTTCTGAATTACTAAGACGAATGAAATCTCCAGCTACCAGCTTTCTATGATGTTTCTATTCACAGTAAATAAATCACTTCTTCTTTCAGTATGGTTTCTTGAACAGATGTATAGTTATATGGACCAAGAGTTATTATGGCTCTCAGATCCAGAAGCCAACAACTAAAAGGCCATGTGCCACAATAGATAAAGAGAATATTATATCAAACGTACACAGACATGAACAAACCTGATACCCGCACTTGTCAGCAGTATTAATCCGAGCACCCTCTCGAAGTAAAAGATCTGCTACCTTGATAGCACCTCGTGCTGCACTCCAGTGCAATGCTGTCTGCCCAGCGTGATCGACTGTGTTTACATCTCCACCATGCTGGAAAAGAACAGAGAAGAATTAGACACCAATTATCCTTGGTACACAATCAAATTCTACTCAATCACTCTCCTGCAAAAACTTCTGAGCTTAACATGGTTCACATCCACAGAACAATATCTTGCAAGTTAATTTTTGAAACTCATAAAAACTAAATGTTAAGGCCTATGAGTGACGTTCTGCTCTCAATGATGCTACCAATATTCTTATCACCAAAAAAGAAAAACCCAGATTTCCTTTTTCACATATATTCTCAGAATTGAGGAGAGTGATTGGAGAATCCTAAATTCACTGATGAAAAAAACCCCCTTACTCTAAACAGTATTCACCCGCATAAAACACACATAAACGCACGAACTTCAGAGAAGCCAAGCACAACAAAGCCAACTCATAGTTCCCGGAATAAGAATGAACTTGGGAAACATACAAGAAAAAGTACTTAAAACCCAGAAAACAGAGGAACCAATTCAAACAGATAAATCATCTGAACACAGTAAAAACCATCTAGACGACCCCATCAAAAAAGCGCAACCTTTTCGTTCCTCGCTAAAGGGAAACACTAAAAGAAAGGGAGAGAAGAACCTGGATGATGTATTGAGCAGCAACACATCTGTTGTTCAGAGCAGCCCATTGCAAGGCATGATAACCAAGCCCATCTGGCTCGCGCACTGAACACCCCTCCACCTCCACCAGCCTCCTGAGCTTCTCCACGTCGCCGTACGCGGCCGCGGCATACACATCGTTCCTCAACGTCTCCTTGCCAGCACAGCCGCCGCCGCCGCCGCCGCCGCCGCCGCAGGGCTCGACGGCAGCGGCGGCCGGCCGGGCCTCCTCGACGGCCTCGATCTCCGACGACATCGTGATTTCCCCGGAGGAGGTCGTTGGGAATATCTTGCTCGGGGAAGGCGAGACGAGAGGGCAGTTTTTCTTTCAGGTACGGTAGGAAGGAATCAGACAAAAAAGCGGTTTCTTGCACGTCGGATATTTGGAAGGTTCGTGTGAAAGTCTGACTTCTTGGCTGACTCAAGACATCTCTAAGGAGATTCGCGTGTACATCGGCACACGTTTGCCTTACAATATGTCCAAAAACACTGGCTGATCATGAGCTGCAAAATGCGGATCTCGTCAAATCTGTGAACTACGTTTCATATCTCGTGGTTTTGAGTTCTTTTGAGCTCCAGAACTCGAAAGGGTCGTTGCGGATCTATATATTTTAGTGATATCATTCTATATGAACGGAACTTCCGCGATCCTGAATTTTGGTTATCATATGGGGAGAAAGGAAAGCATGTAGTCGCATTTTTCGAGTATTCGCTGTGGAGATGAAAGATGATAAATTGAACGAGTTAGGAAAGAGAAAAATGTATCGATTTATCACGATATTCAATAGCCCGACAAATGTATCGATTTATCACGATATTCAATAGCCCGACGATAAGAACCGACCAAATGAGGACACCAATGGTAGTGGTGCTAGCTAATCTTACTTAACTATGATTGGTATTCATGAATTTGTTTGCTACCTTTATGAGTCGAGGATGTTTGGCGTCTTAAGTTCCTCTTTCTTGTAAAGGAGAAGTTAGAATTAAGTTAACAAAAAGATTACTGCAAAGAAAGTCATCTCTTCAACGCGAATCCGCATGGAGTATAGCATAGAATACCAAACAGAAACGAGTAAATGCATTGGACGGACGAGGCTGTTTGAGCACAATTTGGGGAAAAACAAAGCTGAAAATGAGCAAATTACCAGAGTTTCCCGGATCACTCTTGGATGAGCTAAACAAACACAATCAGACCATCGACTATGGTTCTTGCAGATAGTTGACATCGTCAATATATATTATCGTAGTTCATACGTTTCAACAACTACTCGGTCCAGGGGAAAACACACTAATGAGATACAATGCTCCACTTATTAAATGCGAATAATTAGAGTAGCATGCGACCTCATCCAATTGCGAGTTCACAACATTCTCGGAACTTCCAACTTTTTTACTCATTAATATGGATACTTGAGCCGATGGCCACAAAAAAAAGGAATATTTGTGGTGATAAAGGTCGTCCGCTGCCTGTCCACAACGACTACCTGCAAAAGCAGATGATTCTTGCTGTGAGATACATGAATCCTGTCGCTTCAAGTAACCAAATTGAACGTAACGATTAAACATTCCCCGATCAATTTTTGCCTCACATAGCACACAGCACACTCAGCAGACAACAAAGTGAACCAAAATGCTAGCAATCCAACCATCAAAGAAGCATATGTAATCAAGCAAAATAAGATACTGAATCTACTGCCCTGGCGATCCCACGCAATCTGAACTGTCTTTCCAGATGCGGCAGATATGGCATACTTGACAAATGGAGAGAGATGCCAATCCAAAGGAATGACAAGGAAAGAGCATTGGCTAGCAATCCAGCTAAAGGACACTTTGACCTACTACTGTCATTTGCCATTCCAAAGATATGAAAATGAATCAAAACTGGCATTATATATTCAAGAAAACTCGGACAACTAAATGAAGCCTATTCCACCGGCCCATGCTTGAACCACATAAAAAGAGAGAAAATCAGCAGCAGATGGCTATCTAGATAAATATCAAATAACACAGCAGACAAAGGGAACTTGGAGATGTATAGGTGACTCTCATTTCCTTCAATTGATGATAAAAACTTGATACGAAAAAAAACTAACGGCTTCAATTCCCCATGACAAACTATCGGTCGAGGTCCCTGTTTAGCTATCTGGGAAATGAAGAAATCCAATGATTCACTTCACAATTTCATCAATGCAATGGTTTTACTTCCTTCCACTCAAATCACACACAATTCATAGCTTCGGCATGATCTACAATTCCTTAGGCAATCCAAACAAGAATGTAAACTTGGACGCTAATAAAAGGAAAGCTAAAACACTCTTAGCAGCTATAAGTGAGAACTGAAAATCGAATGCTGAAGACTCCAAAACTCACTCCGGCAACTTCCCGGACCGAAAAGTCGCAAACTTGGACGCCTCCGAATACTTATACTCAATCCCATTTTCCTTCAGGAACTCCTCGATCAACTTCTTCACGGCCTCGGGATCACTACTCTCGCACTCGATCTCATAACACGTACCGAACTCGTACTTCGTCTCGTCGACCTCCAAGGTCAGCCCTTTCCACTCATACACATCCCTCACATTCCCAAACCCTCCCAGTCCCACAAACTCCCCCACCCCGAACTCCTCCCTGCACCTCCTCAAAACCCTAGAGCCCACCGACCCCATCCTCCCCGGATCGGCCACGCACTCCCGACCTTCCGCCGGGTCCAGCTCCTCCTCGTCCTCCTCGACGCGGCTGACGCCGTCGACCAGGACGGCCCTCGCCTTGAGCGAGGCGACGCAGCGGGCGTCGCCGTTGTAGAACCGGAGGCGGAGGACGGCGCGCCGCGAGGAGAGCTCGCCGCCGGCGCCGTCGAAGAAGAGGTTCTCCTGGCGGTCGGTGCGGAGCAGGTGGGGGGAGAGGAGGGCGGCGACGCGGCGGTGGGCGCCGGCGTCGGGGAGGCGGAGCTTCACCTCGACTTCCATCGCCTAAGGGATTCAGGAGGAGGGGGAGAGGCCGATGCGGTGGGACTTGGAGGGGAGGTTGGAGGGGCGGTCGAGGTGTTGGAGGATGGAGGAGGTTCCGGCGGCGGAGGAGGCGGGAGGAGGGGCGGCGGCGGCGGCGGCGGCGGCGGAGGAGCGCTTGCGGGCGTCTTCGAGCTCGTCCTTGTCTTCGATCTTGACTTCGATCTTGCTGGGTTTCCTTCTCAGCATTTTGCGTTGCGTCGGCGCTCTCCCTCCTCGCTCTGCGTTCGGGATTAAGAGGGACTTCCCTAGATTTTATTTTATTCCCAAAATATTTTTCCAATTTAATTATTTTAAATTCAATAAGCTCCCTGAACTTAATCATTTGAACCTAACAATCTCCCGAGCTCACTGTATAGTCCCTGAAATTTAGCTCAATACGTAACGTGATTTCCGAACTTTTAATTCGTTTAGTGTAGTCCGTAAACTTTAACTAAATATGCAACGTGGTGTTGAATTTTTAATTGGTATAATGTGCTCCCTGATCTATTGATATATATTCAAACTAGTCCCTAGATTATATGATAATATTTAATGTTGTCTCTAAACTTAAATTAATTAAATGACAACATTAAACATTTTCATGTACTAAAATTTCATGGACCATATCGAACTAATTGAAAGTTCATGGACCATATTGAACATTTTTATATAATTTAGGGTATAGTTCGAACATACAATAAAATTTTAGGGATCGCTTTGAACAAACTAAAAATTTAGGGACCACGTGTAAAAGTTGATGGACCATTTATGTTATTTTTCCTTATAAAAATAATGGCCGGCCAACGGATATGTGCTTGTCACGTGTCAATTTCGCGCCTTTCACCAGCAAGGGCATCTTGGTCCAAAAACTACCGCGGCTCCTTAACCAGATATATCGAAATTAAAAAAAAAAAAGTCCTCGATCGACTTTATCCCGATCTTCTTGCACACAAGAAAATGCATAGTCGGGTTTGCTTCAATCCACGACACGGTGTTCTCGTTGCAGCTTTCTTCGTGCATCTGCAGTGATCCTCGGTCGCCAATTTTCCGATATGTATGCTCGAGAGACCATAGCCCTTTCTTTTTTGAAGGGAACAAAGTTAAGTTTGGGGGAGCTTTGAGAAACGGGTACCATTTCGAGAATTATTGGATCAAAATGATCAAGTTCACGAGTAATTTGAAACAAAGCTAAATTTGAAGGGAACTTTTGAGACAAGAGCAACGCTCCAACGGGTGTTCTGGAACTTTCCCTAAAAGCATTTAATCCAATTCCAGGTAGCTTCATTTTTATATTAATTCAAAATCATTATTTTGATTTCGATACAAATTTAAAATGAATCTTTTGATAGAGCACATCGAAATAATTAGTGTGTTCTCGATTTCCTTGGTTTCCTTGGTCATGCTCTGATCGTGACTTCACTCTGAACTTGTAAATGTCAGGTAACATGTTATGTTTCTGGTCTGAAGCATAATCTTTTTTTTTCTCTCTCACTCCTCTTTACTACATGCTTGTGTGTGTTAGAACATGTTGTATAGTTTTGTAGGTTTTCCTTTACATCTCTTCTTTATCTTTGGTCCCACATAGGAAAAATGCTAGGCTCCTTTACTCTTCTAAGCCTATATAAAGGCTTCTCATGTACATTGTTTCATACACCATTATAAGAGAATAAATATCATTCTCTTTTAATCTTTCTTTCTTATCATGGTATCAGAGCCAAGATCATTGTCTTGAAGAGTATGCTCTGCGGTTGCCATCAATTGGATCTTCCGCATCAGAAATTAAGACAATGAGCTCTTTATTTTTTAAAGTATGCTCTGCGGTTGCCATAAATTGGATCTTCCGCATCAGAAATTAATATAATGAGTTTAGGGCTTTTGGGCCATCATCCTTGCTCGTTCTAATTCGCGCTTCTTCTTTCTCGATCCTTTCGATCACCTCAATCCATATTTCTAACTTTGCTAGTGATTTCTTTTTCTGTCGTCATGGGTGATTCTAGTGACCGTATTGACGTCAAACTCGATGGTTCAAACTATTCTCTTTGGAAACCATCGGCAATGGCAGCACTTGTTTACCGCGACTTGTTTGAGCATGTTGAGGGACTTTGTCCTTGTCCTAGTGCTCTTGAAAGCGAATCACCTGATGAAGTTGCGAAACGTGTCGTTGAAATTCGAGCATGAAATGTTGCTGATCGGAAGGCATGGGCTATCATTTTTGGTTCCATTGACCCTGCTCTTCGCCCACAATTTTCTAATGTTGTTGAGGCAAAAAGTTTATGGGATCGGCTTGCTGAGATGTTCACCCAGACAGGGGACATTCGAGTTTATCAGTTAGAGCAAGAAGTTTACAGTGCTACGCAAGGGTCTCGCTCTATTCGAGATTTCTACAATTACATGCACTCACTTTGGAGTCAACTGGATATTCTTGCTCCTATTCTCTGCCCATCATTCCTGAACTGTACTCGGTGTCCATCTACTCGGCTTCAGACTCAAGATAGGCACCGTCTACATTCTTTTCTTATGAAGCTCAGCTCTCCCTATGAAGGTGTTCGCAGCCAACTTCTTCACCGCTCTCCAAGACCATCTCTCCTTGACGCTGTCAAAGAATTACAGTCTGAGGAAACTCGTCTTGGTCTTCTTTCCTCCTCGGCAGTTTTTGATTCAACTGCTATTTTGGCTGCTCCACCACGTCCTTCGCCTACTCGTGGTCCTCGCCGCCTTTCATGTACGTATTGTCATCGTCCTGGTCATGACGAGTCACATTGTTGGAAGAAGAGGAATGCTTCACGCCTTTCTGCATCACCACGAGTCACTACCGCATCTCCAATCTCTCAACCTATTACTCTGGTTTCTCCCTCTACGGATGACCGTATTGCTGCTCTTGAGGCACAACTTGCCCGTTTGAGTCCTTTTCTGCCTAGGTCTTTTCCCGATTTTGGTACTTCTACAACTCTCTCATCTGCTGGAAGCACCGCTGCAGCTACTCCACCTTCAGGTGATATTTCTACTACTTGGGTACTTGACTCAAGAGCTGCTAGACATATGTCTACTTCCGCTGTTTTTCTCACTAAGCTCTCTGAGCTCAAGCAACCAGCACATTTCTTTACTGCTAATGGTTCTCCTTTACTAGCTACCCGACATGGTACTCTTACCGTCTCTGAAGATTTCAATGTCCCTGATGTGTTACATGTTCCCTCTTTGGCTCTCAATTTATTATCTGTTGGACAATTCACCGATGCTGGATGTACTGTAAGCTTTACAAATAGCTCTTGCTTTGTGCAGGATCGTTTGAGTGGCAAGATGATTGGCATGGGCAGTAGACGGGATGGACTTTATATTATGCAACATCTCCATCTTCCAACTTCCTCTCTTCCTCATCCTGTGTTGGCTACCCTCGATCTTGATCGGTGGCATCAACGTCTTGGACATATTCCGTCTTCTCGTCTCACCGTCCTTCACCAACAAGGTGCTTTGGGTCCTATTTCTTTTGGTAGTCTTCCTCCATGTTCTATCTGTCCTTTGGCCAAGCAATCTGCTAAGCCTTTTCTTATTAGTAACTCTAGAACTAGTGCGATCTTCGATCTTGTTCATTCTGATGTTTGGGGTCCTGCCCCGCTCTCTTCCAAGAGTGGTTTCAAATATTATGTATCTTTTATTGATGATTATTCTCGTTATACATGGGTCTATCTTATGCGTCAACGTAGTGATTTCTTTACCATCTATCAGTCTTTTACTTCCATGGTTTCCACACAATTTAATACAAAAATCAAAGTTTTCCGTTCAGATTCAGGGGGAGAATATCTCTCTAGTGTTTTTCGTTCCCTCTTAGCTAGTGATGGTACACTTCCTCAGTTATCTTGTCCTGGGGTTCCAGCTCAAAATGGAGTTGCTGAACGCAAGCACCGTCATATTCTAGAGACCACTCGAGCTCTCTTACTTGGCACATCCGTTCCCACTGAGTTCTGGGCTGAGGCTCTTCTCACGGCTGTTCATCTAATTAATCGCCTACCCTCATCTGTTCTCCATCAAGACACCCCGTTTCAGCGTCTCTACTCTCGACCTCCTAGCTATAATCATCTTCGAGTTTTTGGATGTACTTGTTTTGTCATTCTTCCACTCACTGAACGTACAAAGCTTACCGCCCGCTCTATCCCATGTGCATTCTTGGGTTACAGCACTGAGCACAAAGGTTATCGTTGTTATGACCCAAATGCACGACGTGTACGTATTTCTCGTGATGTTACGTTTCATGAACACATCCCTTTCTTTTCAACAAATACTACACCTCATGTTTCGTCTCCTGTTCCATTTATGGATTTCCCTGTTGATCCTCTACCTGATCCTTCTAGTCCCTCTTCTACATCGGATCTAGATATATTGCCACCTTCTCCATCTTCACCTATCCCTTGTGCTGCACCTCCTGCTGTATCTGCCCTCAACGATTCTGCACAACTAGAGCCACGCCGTAATCCTCCTCGAGATCGGCGTCCACCTGCCCGGTATGTTGCTGCTACTTCTTATTCTACTGAGTTTGGATCCTTTTTAGCTGCTGTTCAAGCTGTACAAGAACCTAATAGTTATCGCGAGGCAGTTCAGCATGTAGAATGGTGCCAGGCTATGTCTGAGGAACTCTCAACTTTGGAGAGTACTGGTACTTGGGAGCTTGTGCCTCTTCCTCTAGGTCGCTCCCTCGTATCTTGCCGATGGATATATAAGATTAAGACTCGTTCTGATGGCAGTATTGAGCGTTACAAAGCTCGTCTGGTTGCTCGAGGTTTCTCGCAAGAGTATGGTATCGACTATGAGGAGACCTTTGCTCCCGTAGCAAAGATGACATCTGTTCGTGCTTTATTAGCTGTTGCTTCAATTCGCAGTTGGCCTCTCTTTCAGCTTGATGTGAAGAATGCTTTTCTTCACGGTGATCTTCAGGAAGATGTCTTTATGCAACCTCCGCCTGGTCTTGCTCATACCTCTAGACAGGTTTGCCGCTTACGACGGGCTCTTTATGGTCTCAAACAGGCCCCCCGTGCTTGGTTTGAGAAGTTCAGTGATGCTATTCAGTCCGCTGGTTTCATTCAAAGTGAGGCTGATCATGCTATGTTTGTTCATACCTCTTCTTCAGGCTGCAGTATTCTTCTTCTTTATGTTGATGATATGGTCATCACCAGAGATGATCGTGACCATATTGAGCATACCAAGCGACACCTTCAACAACATTTTGCCATGAAGGATCTAGGACCACTGCGCTATTTTCTTGGACTTGAGATTGCTCGCAATTCACGTGGTATTCTCATTTCTCAGCAAAAATATACTGCTGATATTCTGTCTAGGGCTGCTCTATCAAATTCACGTACTGCTGCCACTCCTATTGAGCTAAATCAAAAGTTTTGCCCAGGCGATGGAGAACCTCTTTCTGATGTCACCCGCTATCGGACCTTGGTTGGTAGTCTTGTTTATCTTACTATCTCCCGACCCGACATCGCCTATGCTGTTCATGTTGTCAGTCAGTTTGTTGCTGCTCCTCGAACAACTCATTATGCGGCTGTTCTAAGGATTCTGCGCTATCTTCGAGGCACTTTATCGCGTTCCTTATTTCTACCATCCTCCTTTGCTCTCAAGTTGCATGCCTATTCTGATGCTGATTGGGCTTCCAATGTCGCTAATCGCAAATCTATCACTGGTTATTGCATTTTTCTTGGCAATTCACTTATTTCTTGGCGTTCCAAGAAACAACATATTGTCTCACGCTCCTCTACAGAGTCTGAGTATCGTGCTATGGCCGACACTACTGTTGAGATTATTTGGCTTAGCCGCTTACTTGCTGATATGAGAGTTTCACTTCTGGATCCTACTCCTATGCATTGTGACAATAAGAGTGCCATTCATATCGGTACAAATCCAGTCTTTCATGAGCGTACCAAACATATTGAGATCGATTGTCATCTGACTCGTCATCATCTCCGAGCTCGCACTATTTCACTTCCTTTTGTTGGAACTGAGAATCAACTTGCTGATTGTTTTACGAAGGCTCTTACATCACAACGATTCAAATTTCTTCTTTCCAAACTCTCGTTATTTGATCCACCTTGAGTTTGAGGGGGGGTGTTAAAACATGTTGTATAGTTTTGTAGGTTTTTCTTTACATCTCTTCTTTATCTTTGGTCCCACATAGGAAGAATGCTAGGCTCCTTTACTCCTCTAAGCCTATATAAAGGCTTCTCATGTACATTGTTTCACACACCATTATAAGAGAAAAATATCATTCTCTTTTAATCTTTCTTTCTTATCAGTGTGTGCGATGTGTGCAGTGCTCACGAGAATCGAATCCTAAATCCGGACTCACCCCTCAATCCATTTACTAGTAGAGCCGCATGCCTGTTGGCCGTCTGAAGCATATTCAACAGCAGTTAATTAGCAGCTAAGCTCCTCATTTATATATTAAACTGTTCATCCAACCGAAGATAGGATTTAAGAGCCAAGAAGCATTTCAAAAGGATTGATTGATTACTACTGCTGCCTAGACATTGCCTTCAATATGGACCAGCATAAAAATCCCACCATATCTGCAGGAGTCCCTCTGTCCACCTTTCTCTCTGGTTTAGTCTTTAAGCCATGGCGGCAACAACATCAAGATGGACCTTTGTGCACACACTCTCCATCGGCTTGTGCCTGGCCTTGTTGGTCCGGATGGGGCTCGGCCACCGGCTAGACTTCCTGGCACCAAGCACCCTGGAAAACTAGAAGATATTGGGGTTCGAAGATTGCTTCGGCGTGATAAACAACTTGAAGAATTGCGGCGCTGCGCTCTCTCACACCCTCTTGGGCAAGCATCCCCCGTCCAAGGCGTATCTCCATGGGGGTGTGCTCGAACCCGAGGAGCTGCTCTTTGGCCGTGCGGTAGACACGGATGCGGTCCTTGGAGAAGTCTTGGGTTTCCTTTGGAAGACTAAGTCGGTCTCGGCCGCTTGCTGCCACTCCCTGAACGAAATCAGCGACAAATGTTGGGCGTTGGGGCTGGTTTTGACGAACCGGCTGACGTTCCAGTTGGTTAGCACTTTCTGTAAAGCCTACGACAATTGATCCATTTCATGTTGTTTCCGCGAAAACTAATGGGAGATTGTTCGTTTGGACTGGAAATTAAATCAAGGTTCCATTCCTTACTGTGATCATTTTGCAGATGATGTAGTTCGATATGCCTAAGCAAGTCATTCATCTATTCTCCTCCTTTCCTGAATGTTCCGTCGACCTCTCCTTTCAAATTCGTGGCTTCGGCGAGTAAAGATGTGGACCGCCGAGTGACACGAAGGTAAACTTCGATATTTTAAAATATAATTCGGTACTCATTCTTGCCATCTAAGCTCATAAGTCTTGAAATTTCACACTCTGAATCAAGTTGGTTTGTTGCGACGTAACGGGAATCCAAGGGAAGCTCAAATTCTACGTTCTCTTTCTAAGCTGAGACCACAAATCGTTTAGGCCTTTGACAGTGTAAACGCAAGAGGAACTTTTACTGTCAACACGCCAAACAGGCTCACTCAAGTTGAGGCCAGACGAGTAACCGTGTCTATATGCCAGATGAAGCAAGTTGATCCATGCTGACTTGTTCTGGCCAGGACCTAGTGCCTTGTGCTGCTTGCTTCAAGCTCTCATTCGAACTAAGTTCGGAAAAGCTCGAAACGAGAACGTTTACCGATCTTCCTGCTGATGTGGCTAGCATGGATCACCTAGAGGGGGGTGAATAGGTGATCTAAATAAATTTTTTACCAATTTAAAGCGGAAGTAAAAGATCAATAACAAAGTCTGAACAACAAGCAGATTATGATAAGACTTTGTGACAAATGTTCTTGTGAGCAGTATAAATAATATAATAAGAGATTAGAAATAGAGAAAACTGCACACAAACAATTATAGTGGTTCGGCTTAGATCAAGCCTGCGTCCATTCTCCCACGCTGACAGTCTACTGGCTGGATTCCACTAATCAAATCAATGAGAAGTTATAGCAAGTTGTGCCGCTTAAACCCAAGCACTTCTCCCCGAAGTTAGTGCTGCTTATACCAAGCTGATAGATTACACTATCTCACACCTATGCACACACTTATAACACTGTCTACACCTCTCAAATAATTATACGTTTAAGCTCACGAAAGACAAGAGATTGAATCGGAGTATGCTCAGACTTTGGACTTGTTGATTCTTGATTTCGTTCTCTACCTTCTGCTCCTCGTTGATTTCCTTTTATACTCTTCAACTTCCAAACTAGCCGTTAGACAGTCTTCAGATGATCATCTTCCAATCTTCACCTTGGACAGATTTGTATAAAATAGATTGAGTAGCCGTTGGTTAACAAAATCTGAATCCCGCTGATTCTGATCATCCATACAATCAGAATCTTGATTTCCATAAGTAGAGCTTTATCCGTTGTAATGCATACTTGTCATGGTATTTGATTGTTAATCAATTATAGCCTTAGATTGAAACAATCAAAATTTTCCTTCTATGAAATCCATACCAGATCACTAGCTGTTATATTTCGTTCTGATTGAGTTTTGCTTCTGCGTCTGCGTCTGCATAACTTCTACGTCTGCATCTGCGTCTGTTTCAGAACTTAGATTAGTATGGGCCTTCGGTAAAGTCTGAACTTCCCATTTTGAATTTGAACTTTCTTGTTCTGAGTCTGAACTTCTCATTCTAAGTCTGAATCTCTTTTGCTTGAAGTTCTTTGACAATCTAAACACGAACTAGATCAAGATTGACATATGCTTTTCTTCCAAAAATAACTTCCTGAATCAAAATACTTCAAAGCATTTATCAGACTTATAAAACACTCATGGACAGTTTTGTCAACTTCAAAATCTATTGAGAATTTTCCTTAACGCCTGCGCCTGCTCATTTCGTCAGGTTTAACATTCTAGCCATCGGAGTCTCAGATCCCCAAGGCTGCATATTCACGTGCAATGCCAGAACCACAACTTTGGCAGGCAGAAGCAAGAGCCAGGAAGTACTTCAAAATGCCTGAATGACACTGTTGCGTGCAGTATAGGTAACCATCTTTGTCTGGACAAACTTCACAATTATTACAGAATTGGGACTCCTCATAATGGGATGCGGCCATTTAGGCATCAAGCGAACGGGTACAATCCCTAAAAGTGCGCCATCAAAACGCTTTGCCGCCCGTTGCAAGTCGATGTGGGTGGTATCAGTTAAAACTGATGCGGTTTGTACAAAGACTATTTGCACATAGTATGATCCTGGTAGGCATTTGAAAATATTCAGGCATTAGGCCAGAAACTTTTGTAACTGGAGAGCCTATACCGGGACTCCGTGTATGGTTCTGCTTACAGATGGCTCTTTGAGTGCTTGGCCAAAACAAGAAGTCTCTGTAGCGAATTTTTCCTGGGATGATACTGCTAATGAATCAACGAATGGAATTACATCTAACTTTAGTTTGCAAGCAAAATCGCACAAATACATCGACGTCGACAATATTAACCATATAATTAAGCGGGACTGTGTTAGGAAACTTATCTTTCTGAGATGTCTCTGCATACACAGCAAAATTGAAGCTAAACACATTCGAGGTCAGGGCCCTCGACATACTCCCATCTATCGTGATCACAGCTTCATTTTCCGCAGCTGATTTGACACCAACTCCTGAGCAGTGCAATTCGCCACTCGCGAAAGTAAGGGGCTGCAGCTCCAAGATCAACAACACTATGTATCCCCAGCAATCAGGCTGACAATCTCGGGCAGGCTTGCCGTGCAGGCAGTGGTCAATGGGATTCCGGATCTCTGCTGGGTTCTGGTCGTGCCGCCTTTTCCGCCGGCGTCGAATATTCAGTTTCTTCTCAAGGGAATCTGTTCGATAGTTGGACGACCTGTCACGGTCTTCAATATGCTATATTACTTTCTTCCATACATTTTTACCTATCGCCGGTGTTCTTCTTCTTCTTTTACCAATGACTTTTTATCTATCTTTAAAAAGTAAAAGATTAAAGTCGATGAAATGCTAAATGCGCTTCCGCATTTAATTTCATGAGTTGACTCAATTATAAGCTCCATCGTGCGATAGAGTGCATTAAATGCTACACACCATCATAAATGAAAAAGCTTCAGCAACTGTTCAAAGAACAACCTTCGCCTCCATAAAACCTCGAATTAGGCATGGTCATGGTTCGGAGCCGGTGGTTCCGATTTCGAACAGGCCGATTCCAGTTCATAATTTAAAAATTTTAAAAATAAATTATGAAATAAAAAAATAATAAATTATAAAATTATGAAATAATAAATTATTCAATATAAATTGTAATAAAAATGTAAATTGTATGGGTGATTGATTTCTGGTTCAGTCTGGTTCTGCTCGGTACCGGGAATCGAACCGATAAGACCGGTCCCTTAATTTTAGAACTAGGAACCGGATTGGCAAATCATAGAATTGAGAACCGGACCATTGGTCCGGTCCGATTTTAGGCAGTCCAATGAATCCCTTTGCTCTTAACTAACAAAGGATCGTAGCCACAAAACGCATATAACTTCACATGCTCACGACTTGGCTTGGGTTTTATACACAACCCATTTGATGATCTCTTCATTCCCATTCGATGTGGGACTCTTGACATTTGTATGAAGACAAGCCAAGAGTCTCACATTGAAGGTGTTCAAGGCAAGTCGAGAGTCCCATGTCGAATGAAAACGAAGAAGCATTAGAATTATTATGTATAAAACCCAAGCCAAGCCTTGTAATTAGAGTTCAATACACCCAAGCCAAGCATTGTAATTAAAAATCAATGCACTTACAATGCATGACAATTAGAGTTTAAATTGTTTTATAAAAAAAATTAAATAATGATGTTTTTTAAATTTCATTATTATTATTTTTTAAATAATTTGGAATTGGAATCAGGCTCGTAGTCCATGGGCCGGTTCTGATTCTGAACCGCGGGCTCGGGTTTGACCGGGCCGGTTCCGGACCAAAACCGGCCCGTGGCCATGTCTACCTCGAATTGCACCAAAGCATTGCCAGTATTTGGCTCCTAAGAATGGCAATGCGAGGATCTATAACGCTTCTTCTTTTTGCCTTGACTTTGATGACCATCTCGGTCAAGCCAGGAGCGGCCCAGCGCTCCTGCCACCCCAACCACTGCCTCTTGGGGCCAACCCCGGCGGCGACGAAGCGATGCAAGTCAGCTCGGTGGTTCGCCAAAGAATGCGGTGGACCAATATCTGCCGCTTCCTATATGCAAGATTTTGGTGTTGATGATAGGTCTATTAGTTATTGTCAGGCCATTGGATCAATTAAAGAAGATTGCTTGACTAGTTACCTCAATGGGCTTACGTACAGATGTTCTCACGTTATTTATGGACGACAGGTCTTATATTTGGGTTATGCAATGTTGGTAAAGAAATAAACGTACTTGAAATTCCTGGCAATTCGTTCACTACTGAGTTAGGGGATCGCTGGACTTGCTAGAGCCCTGTGGGATAATTCTTGCTACATCGGGAATCAGCCCATATTAGCAAAGTTAGACAAATCTGTAGGTGGGTGCATCAGAGAACTTAAGCAAAACTATATCAAAAGTTATGAACAATAAAGTGCAATGAAGCCTTAAAACATTTTGAATCTTGTACAATCGAGTCTTAAACTCATCAAAGATGACAATAAGTTTGGACCTTTCTCCATATTTGAACATGGTTCAACCATATCCCTAGAAGGACAAGTAGTGCTTTTATTGCCATCGATGATACTTGAGGTGAGGCATGCGCTACGAGCGCGCTCGAATCGAGGTTATTATGATTGAATAACGTTAGGCGGTTACTACATGGAATGGATGCGTGAGCCGTTGCTCGTTCCGTAGTGGCCTTTTGATCAATGAAGATATGTAGTGAATAGAGCCAGTAAACACCAGAACAAGATCTTTGGAAATTTGAAGTTTTCCGATTTAAAGTAAGTTCATTAAAATGTACAGTTCTTCCATTTTCAAAGTGTCTAAGAAAGTGTTGTTTCCATTTTTACTTAACTCAGCTAATGCCTAAGGGGCGCTTGTTGACAATATCCGAAAGCAAACACCAGGAAAAATGGAGGGCCTGAACTAGTGGCTAAAAGTAAAACGAGATTGGTTATGGATATGTCAACCGAAGGAAAGTGATTGAAGACATCCGCGGCTCACTAGATGAAAAACATATGAAATATTTAAAAGTAACGGTTTTGATAGAAGTTATGACAGCCAAGCTAACAGTTTTGTAACGTTTTTATGACGGTTTGGTAACGGTCTTGACCGTAATCAATTTGTAATGGATTTGTAATAGTTTTTAACTTAATGAAAGAATTGGTGATGGAAAATGGCTCTCTCTTTCTCTTTTATTACAAATTGTTACTCCAAACACAATATTGGGTGAAGGCCTCCATGGCCACACCAGCTGAGGGTGAGGTGGCCCTTGCCCAGTTTGGGCAAGGCCTTTGTAGCCGATGACCCTCGCCGGCCCTACAAAAAAAGAAAAATTAAAAAGATAAAGAAAAATAAAGATAAAAAAATTCAAATAAATAAATAAATCAAAAAATTCACATCGGATGGAAAATTAATTAAAAACTCCACGTAGGATGACTGGCCGGAATGTCACTTAAAAGATCAATTTTACTCCGATGTGGCAATTAAGTGAGCCGAAAAAAAAATTGTAGTACTCAAGTGAACTCCTTATGAAAGTTATGGTATTTCTGTTTTACTTGTCTTCTTTCAATTTATCTAATTTAGTTCTAAACCTTTTGATAATTTGTCAAGATAGTTTATCTGGCCAATTTTAGCCGGAAATCGCTAACATGAATGTCGGCCGTCTTACATAACACTATCTAGGATGGTCGATGCTAACATGGATTTTTTTTTTGCAATTTTTAAAATTATTTTTCTAAATATTTTAGCTTTTCTTTTCTTCTTTTCTTTTTCATTCTTTCTTCGCCGGTCACCGTGTCTCAATAATGTTCGGCGACTGGCCAAAGGTGATGACTGGCGAGGGTTGCCCTCGCCAGCTTCGGGCGAGGCTCACCCTTGTTGGGATCCGGTGAGGTCGAGCCTCGCCCAAAGCTTGGGAGGCCTGACCCTCACTAGATCTCGAGGAGGGTGATCCTCGTCAGTTGTTATCTAGTCATTGGCTATCGTCGAGGCCCGGCGACTATTGGAGGAAGAAGGAAAAAAAAAAAGAAAATATAGAATATAAAAATAAAAAAAAGTTATAAATATTGTTTAAGTTAGCACCGGTCATGCCGCGTAGGATGACCGTCGTCCATGTTGACAAATAAATTTTCGCTTCTCATCTAGTAATTCATTGCATAGAAAATTAGGGATCGATCTCGACCCATAAACAAAAATAATTAAAATTGCATATAGATTTTACGAACATTTTACATTAGTAGATAAGCTCATTAATTGCATTTAATTAGACCGGCGGTGGAAGGACTTAAAGTTAAATTCTGAACTTGATTAAATCATTTGGCCTGAGCCTATGAAAGAAGTAAAATTCGGCCAAGCCCATGGGTCTTGGCCACAGAGACCCATAATAGCCGAAACTTACGCAAAGAAAAGGGAGATTGTGAACTTTAATCTAGTTGAGTAAAGACCAAGTAAAAGGTTTTGAGTTTAATGTTAATAAAGCATATTATTCTTTAAGGGTTAATATCACGAAAAACCCTAAACTGATACACTTGTGACAATTTTATCCCAAACTAATTTTTTGATCATCAAAAACCCCAAATCGGTACACTTGTGACAAATTTACCGTCAATTTTTTCCCGTTAAATTTTATTATCAAATTAATTTGTTAAATGACAGGCAACAGTTAATTGATGTACCAGTTTTATGTATTACCCTCCATTTGTCACAAGTGTACCGGTTTGTAAGTTTTTGTGACATTAATTCAATTTAACGGAAACTAATGAAGGGTAAATTTGTCATAAATGTACCAGTTTTGGGTTTTTAGTGGTTAAAATATTAATTTGAGGTAAATTTGTCACAGGTGTACCATTTTGGGGTTTTTCATAGTCAAAAAAATAGTTTATGGTAAAATTGTTATAGGTAGACTAGTTTGAGGTTTTTCATGATATTAACCCTGTTCTTTAATATGGCTGAAATTAAGCCCAAATAATATAATTAATACTTAGGTTTTCATTGTAAATACATGAGGCCACCAACAATTAGAGAGGTGGGCAGCAGTAGGGAGACATTACGTCATTCATAGAAAAACACATGAGAGAGAGAGAGAGAGATCACAGTCGTGACCCCTTCAGCTTCGCTAGCCATTGTTGCCTTGCTTGTTGGACTAGCACAATTGCGACTCCCCACCGACGAAGCAACTGCCGAGAAGCTGTCCCCGATCAAGAACTCCATCACAAAAACTCCAACACAATTGCAGCACCCTCCAACCCGACGATGTTGTTGATCTAATCTTTCGGCTCCTCGACGATGAGCTACTACACTGCACCGGTCAAGAGTGTCACGCCCCGTTCCCTTGAGAACGCTAACATCCCTCCATGGTCGTTAAGTTGCAACGTCCCCGAACGCATTGCCAACCCATTCTATTATATTTTATTAGACGCAAGCGAAAACGTACAAACTCCTAATCACATAACAGTTAGGGAAATAGTTAGGAAAACTCATTAACATAAAAAAACTAGTGAGCCATTTTATCAACATTAGTTAACCTTAAGAAGCTACTCTTTACAAGCCCATTCAGGGTGGCTTTATCCATGACCGGTCAAACAAAAAGGGTTAATCGATCAGGTCAACCTAGGCTCCTCTATCCAAAAAGGGATAGTAAAAAAGATAAGAAATACTAAGCCGGCTCCTCTATCCGAAAAGGGATAGTAAAAAAGATAAGAAATACTAAGCCGGCCACGAAATCTAGTGATACTTAGGAGGACACTCCAGATTGGACTCCTCAGCATTGGGATCAGTCTCCGAATCAGAGATAGCTCCATCAGGAGGGTCGCGGTCCATCGGGTCCTAGACCTCCTCGCCAGTACCACCACCAGGGAGCCCATCGAATCCCCTAATAGGACCAAAGAGCTCATCTCCTTTCTTTAAAAACCAGGCTAGGAACTCATGCGGTACCTACAAAGCCAGCCTCTCCTCAACCCAGACGGTTGTCAAATGCCTCTGAAAGGCTCTATCTGGTTCGACCGGATATTCAGTCACTACCGTGCCCATATTCATGGGTACCCCGAACCGCAAAGGATGCTAATTCATAACTGAGGGTCTGAAAACAGTTAAATAAATAACAATGAGATAAACTCAGCAAGTGAACTCCCTAAACCTCGTTTAGGAGAATACGTTGCCTCTGGATTGCCCTAAACGTGCAAGTCACTATCAATGGCAGATAAATAACAAAGCCTTTGCTGTGCCTTAACTATTCACATGAGGCAGTTCACTCACCCTTCTCTAACCATCATAACATGGCAATCACTCCAATGAGCACATAATAGGGTCACAATAATGTGAATATTCAAGTGACATATTCCAGTATATTTCATTGCATAACCATGCACAACGATAATTCAATAATCTAGATATAATCAATTATCATTCTCAGGCACGTTGCACTCATCGATGCACTTCGCACTCATGATAGTCCAAATTATTAAACGACCCCTTGGGCCACGGCACATCCCACAGGAAGGCGGTCTTCCGGCATGATTGGGCATCGTTTCGCTCCGTCAGGCATGGCATCGTCTCACTAACTTCAATGACGGCATCCCATAAATGGGTTCGTCCCGAATTCCATTTGTGAACGATTTTGTCTCACCCTGCTATCGCGACGGCATCCAATTACCAAATTGAGCACAACCTCTCACGGCCACGGCCAAATCCTAGATTAGCGGTCTTTCAGTATAACCGAGCACAAATGGAACCTTTAGGTGATCATACACACACAACAATCACTCAAGTTCTAATTCTTATCTTTGGAATTTGGTTAATGTCAAGTGTTTATAATATGCAATTCTTTACGCATAAAGCTACCATGAAAACGCACTCATATAACAAAGCCAATAACATTGTCTATTCAATTACCAATCAAACTTATATAAGTCCAATTTTGTCATTTAATCAAATGTCTTGTACTAAGATAAGCCTTCCCTTTATACAAAACAAATTAAACCATCACATGACAATTGGTTATCAACTAAGATAAGTTATCCTATAATTCAAGATAAGGTATAGCTCAATTCATGATAAGCTATCGACCAATTCATGATAAGCTATCGACCAATTCATGATAAGCTATCAATCACACTACATAGGTTATCACATAATAATCAAGATAGGCTATCATTAACTAGATAACTTATCCTCTAATCCACCTAATTAACTCTAAACCTAAACCATTAGCAACCTAATGCCCTAATCAAGGTTTAGAGAGTAAACTTACTCTTAAACCATAGGGAAACAAGGGAAGGGCAGCTCGGCTTGGGCGGATGCATGGCTCACAGTGGCGTAAGAGGGCGGTGAACAAACAGCGATGGTGGCGGTAGCTCGGCTCACGACTGTGGACGGCGGCGACGAAGGCGGCTTGAGGGCGATGGTGGCATCAGTGATGGTGGCGTGATGATGGCCGGTGGTGAGATGGGTGGCCAAAACAAGGAGAGTGAGAGAGGGAGAGAGATGAGAGCAAAGTGAGACCAAAAGAGAGAAATGAGGAGGAGAGAGAAAGTGTCTTGCTTGACACTAAAAAATGGATGGTCAAGATCATCTCTTGCTCAACAAGTATGAATGAATGGCTAGGATTCACTCTTGCAAATCAAGTTTTACAAATATCTAAGGGCAAGAATGGAATAAAGACAAGATGAGAGGGGTATTTTGGTCATTTTACCCTCCCGTGTGGCCGGCCTACTATTGAGGGGTGAGGGGTAGAAAGACCATTTTTTTCTTTAGCAAACTAAAGGAATCCAGAAAGGCTTAGGGGTAAAAAGGTCTTTTCACTCAAAGACACTATTCATGTCCTAAAAGTCAATTCTTTCTAGAAAGCTTAAATGGGCTCACAAATGGGCCAAGCCCATTTTCTCTTTCCTTATGGCTGAATTTCTTTTGAGCCTTGTCATTGGGCTTAATTCTTTGTAGGCTTCTCACCTTAGGCTCTTCTTGCACAATTTTTTCCAAAACTATTCAAATTGGGCCTACAAGGGCAAAATCGTAATTTCCATCCATTGGGCCCTTGTGGCTGAAATTTCTGTCCATGAGGCCCATTGGGCCTTTAAAAATTTGTGGGCCCCCTTGTGGCTCTCAATTTTAGGACCGAATTTCACTTTTCCAATATTTTGCGGTTTACCGATTAATAGGCGATCCCCTGAGATTATCCAATAGTCATCTCTTAATCCTCTAGAGTCCGATACTCTCAAGTGGATTAGAATTCGTGGTTAAAATCTCTCAAATGCGTCTTTCGCATAATTAGAACAATGGACGGCTTTTAGGGATTTCGTGCGTTTAATCCGTAGTTGATTCAAAATTAATCCACATTTAAACCTTCTTAACTCATGGATGACCCTTGGTTGTTATGTAATCATGAGAGGTCAATTGTCCATTTCGAAATATACGATCAATAGGAATTGATTTAAGGTCGTTCGAAATCATTACAGTAATAGTGCGGAATCACCCGCAATCTGATTCTATACTATTGTCGAATCGATCTATAATCAAACCTAGATCGGCTTGAAATGGCTTATAATTGTCCTTTAACGATCCTAATGGTCGAATTGTCAATTCATGATTGAGTTCTTTGGTTGCGCACATCGAAGTCCTAAATTGCCTTTTTCAAAGCTTGGAATACTCTTGAATGATTCTGGAATCAATTCAGAGCCTAATTCTACTTATTGCGTATTAACAAAATAACTATTCATTGCATCCTGAATAGGGTTGAAATTTGAGGAGGTCACACACAGCCACCAAACAACTTAAGCAACCGCTATGGTCCTGTTGTTCCGCGATTCCTCACCAACGAAGTAGCGTATGCGTAGCCATGCCGACAACCTACTACCCACCTGCATCACCAAGCTGCTGCTGATCCGTGATTCACCATCGCCGAGGCTACTATTCCCCTTAGCCCGTTGTAGTTGTTTATGTTTTTGCAGGTTTGATGAACTCCTCAATGAAGATCGGTCAAGTTTTTGGCCTTTCCTTGACCTCACTTTCAACTGAGAGTCCTCACTAAGCTCCCTTGCCGTGAACTAAGACATCACTAAGCATCTTGCCGTTAGTAGCCGAGAGTCGGTCCTCACTGTGAGTCCTTAGCCGTCAGTCCTTGATTTGGAAAACAAATATTCAAACTAGGTAATTATCCGATTCAAATCTAAATTATATATTTTATTGCCTAATTTGATGATATTGTGATCTAACATGATTATCTTGAGATTTTAGGTATATTCAAATTAGGAAAATTTCATAATTCTAAACGTGTGCAAAATTGGTCATTCAATCTCTAGGCACATTCCTACCCAAAAAGAAAAAATCTCTAGGCATTAATGTAAGGTTGTGGATTGCACGGAAAGCTGGTAACTTGATCTATTGGTATTAAGATCGGGGCGTTGGATTATTTGCTTCCAAGTTCGAATTGAATAGACATCTTTGGTGATCTTGAGCTTATCTTTTGCAATTTTGAGCTGTTTGATTAATTTCCTTATTTGAAAAATACAAAAGAATTGCATCTCTTGATTTATTAGGATAGATTTTTTAGATAAGATTACATGTTAGATAATATCTAATAGTTTAATATGAGTTTCCAAATCAAAATAGGATTTAATCTAATTTACAAATCCATTAAATCTCTGCTTCGTATAAGTAAAGTATACTCCCATACTTTACTTGGGCTTCTAATCAATCCACCAATAATTGATCATTGGCTACTCTTGAATAGATTAAATTACATGTTGAAATTAAAATCCAAGAGAGCCCGAACTAAGTGTAAACTCAGTAGTAATTCATTAGCCATTTTCCAAAGGGAAGGTCGCAACAATCCACATTAGTGATTTCCAGCAAAAATTAGCCAAATGGACTATATTGACGAATTATCAAAAGGTTTATGACTCAATTGGCGAAATTAAAAGATTTAGTATTGAATTGGTACAAGTGCAATATGTTTAGGATTTTTTTGATAATTTTCCCATTATTTGCGTGAGTTCTTTATCCTTCATCGTTTGAGAGGAAGTAGTGAAAAATCGAAGAAGGTATAGAGAAATTGTGGAGAAAATTACTCAATTAGTCCTAAACCTATAGCACGGATGTCAATTTAGTCCTAAATTTTTCAATTTTTCCAATTAGTCTGAACATTTGTGCGAAATTCTAATATTGTTGTGCCATGTAGGACCGATATCGATAACAGAACCACTATGTCAGTGATTTCCAGTAAAAAGTGACCTAAAGAACTACTTTAAAATTTTACACAAAAATTTAGGACAAAACTAGCAAAGTTGACTAGTTTATGATTAGATTAGCATATATACAATAACTTTAGGATCGATCGGATAATTTTTCCAAAAATTGTTCGCTCGTTTCCCACTCTTTATTTTGCTGTGGATCCAGAGAACATTATAGTACATAGGTCAAAATGTGTTTTCTGATTAACTTTGATATTCTTAGCAGTAAGTTTCTGAAAATTTACTACAGCTTCAATGACATCTTTAAATTTCACATTTAGCTCAACAAAGAAAACTCCTTTTTCTCATCTAATGAATGCACTTCAGTTACACTTTATTATGAGTGAAAGCTCAGCAACAGTTCAAAGAGCAACCTTCACCAGGATAAGACTCATGACTCCTTGTATATATCATCTCTCTACCTGGACACTTAAGCCTATCATCCCGTTGTACCACTAACATTGGCTAACTTAGCATGTCAATGAAAGCTCAAGCTATTGTCATCTCTTCTTCTCTTCCAGTTGACATTGGTAAGTGTCTTGGTCGACCACGGATTTGGCCCAATCGCCTCCATCTATGGCCCCATCACTTCCAAGATTGGTCCCACCAGTGCCTCCAAGTCTGGGGCTAATCCTGGTGCCACACCAAGACTGGGGTTAACACCTCTTGCATAACAAACTCGAGGATTGAGCCCACTCTACAGGGGTGAGCATTAGGTCCGATTCGGTTGTGTATTTCCGTAAGTTTTGACAAATTGAAAGCTATTATTTCTATAATGATTTTTTACCGTCATCAATTTGTAACGGTCTCTGTCTACTATTAATCTATAACATTTTTGTAACATTTTATAATGGTTTCGTAACAATCTTGACTGCGATAATTTGCAACAAATTTATAACGTTTTTCAATTAAATGCAAGAATTGATTATGGAAAACGATTCTCTTTTTTCTTTTATCAATAAATTGTTACTCTGAACATAATTGAAAAGTGATATATATATATATATATATTAAACAAGAATATTATTTTTTTTATCTTTTTATATATCTTTCTTTTCTTTGTTGGATTATACACATAACATTGTTCCCGTTTCTTCTATTATTCCGCCCCTCGGAGTACGAAACTCGGTGTGATATTGGCTTTAGTGACTATTCTCCCAAGATACAACAAACCTTCTTTTTTATATCATGCGGAATAATAGAAGGAATAGGAACAACATTATGTGTATAATTAGACAAAGAAAGGAAAGATATATAAAGAGAAAAAATATTCTTGTTTTGAGAATATCACTTCTCAATTATGTTTGGAGTTAGAATTTACAGGTAAACAAAAGAGTGAGCCATTTTCCATCATTAATTCTTGCATTTAATTGAAAAATGTTGCAAATTCATTGCAAACTAATAGCAGTCAAGACCATCACAATCGTTATAAAATGTTACAAAACTGTTATAGATCAATGGCGGACATAACCGATACAAATTGATGATGGGAAAAAATTGTTACAAAAACAATAGCTTTCAATTTTTCAAAAATTATTGAAATATATAACAATCCCCCACATATTTGAGTGCCCAAATCTTACGGATAATTGCCTCATGGATTCCCAAATTGGAACTTCTGCTACTACCACTGATGTTGGAATTGAACGAGGACTCGAATATGGTGAAGGACAAGTATCACATATTCATGGGCGACTTGTCGTGGGACATTACCAGGCATCAGAACAAAAAGCTTTTGGTCATTTCGGTAAGGTTGTTGAGCGCTAGGTAAAATTGTTTTTTGGAGCTTCGATACCTATGTTTTTCTGAGAGGAAGTTGGACGTTTTTTTTTTTGATAACCCAGGGAACCCCTGCACGGCCGACAGCCGGGAGGTAAACCCTGGGGGCGACACGTGCTAGCCACCACACACGTGCACCGATTAAGTCACCCTGCGGCGCCCGGGATTCGAACACTCAACCTTTTGCGAGAGGAAGAGTGCCCTTTCCAGCAGCGCCACCCAGGCGGGTGGTAGAGGAAGTTGGACGTTTGTGGGTGTTTTCTCTCAAGTTTCTCGGAAGCATGCATCTAGGACTGTAAATCGGAGCACTTAATGACTTTGTATATTTTATTGATGAATTCATTGGTCTGTGTTTGATTGTCAGCGGAGATAGAAAATCATGATCAGTTAATGATATATCGAGGTATATGCTGATGTTGTAGTGGGTGTGAATGGCTTTTAATACCTTAGTTTAGTTTGATTTTGGAGATAATTTTCCCTATTTAATAGGAAAAAGGGTTGCCAGTGAAGAGGTTTTCTCTAGAACCAACTTCAAGAATATTAGTGTCAAATGTGCGATTACTTGAGCTAAAGTGATGATACTTGTTGACTGGCAATGTGTCAAGTGATTTCTGGAAATGAACAATTCCCTATTAATTTAGTTGTCCTTTCTACTATCAAAACATTGTTTCTTGTACCAATTTTCTTGGATTACTTTTTCACGGTATAAGTTGAACTTTGGGGGTGTTGTTTTTCATGTCTGGTAATCCTCTTCATTGAGAATCTGATAGTATAATGTTCATATGGATAACGGTGTTGATATAATGTGATGATGTACGGGAAACACTAAATCTCGTTTTCAAGAAGATAAATCCTAAGCTTACGTTAGGATGTATAATGTTCTTTCCCTGAATCTTCTTTGTGTTGGGGTTGTTATATGATTTATTCTTATTTTTACTTCTAGCTCATATCAACAATTATAATGTGCCCGATTGCTTGGTAACTGCCAAGTGTGGCAAAAAGAAAGATATGAAGTTCAAATATGGACTTCAAAGTTGTAATTTTGCAGCCATGTGAATATAAAACTATGACATTTCACATAGTGGATTTCCCTCTATATTAGAAGGATACAATAATGTTAATTGGATCTCGGATTAAGATGAGACAAAATCCACTCTAGGATATGTGTTCGCCTTTGGTGCAAATGTTGTAACTTGGAAATCAGCAAAACAAAAATTGTGCGGGAAATGACAATCCTACTAAATCAAAAGTTGATTTGGCTGAAGTAGATAATCTAATGACGTAATTGCTGCGGTCATTTTTCAAGCCAATATTGTGTCCAATATGAAAGAATGTATGGTAAACTCAGATCTAGCAATAAGACCGAGTAGTTAAGAAACCTTTTTATCAAATATTCCTTTGTGAATGAAACCAACACATTTGGTGTCTGTGCATTGTGATGCGCATTGTGATTTTCAAGTGGCAATAACCATTGCAATGAAAACTTTCGACATGTCCATCGATTGGAGATTTTAGTCGATCCTTAGACTATACATCTAGGAAAATGAGACTTAAGTCAGTTGAAGAAAATCAACAGTGACGGTAATCCAACCTATGTGATTGGCGATCACATGAATTAAGTTTATATGGGTAATAACAAGTCACATATTGATCTAGTGATGCACTTTAAAAATTTTAGTCCGTCCTAAAGTGATAATAGCGCAAGACTGTAATGAAATAGAGGCTGAGCTAAGCTCTTAATGAATTCCGCAACCATTATTGTTGGTGTATTAAACTGCATAATACACTTAATGAAATCACCTATATAAATGTGGAGTACAGCCGCTCCTATGAGAATTATTGGCAATAATCTCTAAAGTACTTCTGAATAAACCAAGCACCTGCAGGACCTATTAGCGTAAAACCACATTGAACAACAAAACTTGTGGGAGTGTAACATGATTGATGAAAATTATAATTCATAAAATGAAATTCTTGGTTCATAGAAGTTTCAAACTTCATCAATTATCTTGCAAATTATATTTCACTTTTTCTAGGTCTGGTTCATAACCTGACAAACATTAGTTCCGATGCATTACTCTCCAATAACCCATCATTATTCTTTCATTTCTTCTCAAAACCTTTTGAAATATGTGGAGGATTGTTGCATATTTGAATAAGTTTTGAAATATTGAAAACTATTGTTTTGTAACCATTTTTTTACTGTCATTAAGTTATAACGATTTTTGTCCGTCATTAATCATAACGATTTTGCAACATTTTATAACGGTTTCTTGTAAAGTGTTGACTGCTATCAATTTGCATTGGATTTGTAATGTTTTTCAATTAAATGCAAGAATTAATGATGGAAAACGGCCTTGGAAAATGGTTTTCTCTTTCTTCTACCTATAAATTGTTAATTGTATCTTGGGAGGATAATTGTTAGAATTTTGCACAGAGTTTCATAATCCAAAGGGCGGAATTACCCTTAAGGTCATTGCCTGCATCTCTAAGATATTTTCATCTTATTTTTCGACAGCTGTCCAAAAATTCTTATTTTTCATATTATCTAATATTTTTACAACAGGTCGAGCTTAGGACCAACTCATTTCCCAATTCCGAAACCTGAAGCACCAGCTTTGGTTTGGTTCCAAGTTTCGCAAACCTAGAACCGGCTTCGGACCAGCTCATTTCCTGATTCCGAGGCTTAAACAGGGATTAAAGCCTCTTTTTTGGAATTTTTTTGCACCCACTGAGAATTGAGCCATGTCTTCAATAGGAACTAACAACGTAACCACTGACCAACAAATTTTTTAATAGTGAAATGGACCAGTCACAGGCCAGAAAAGAATTTTGCATCAGAAACACAGGCATCATATCACGTTACGGAACAAGAATTGATGTTACCCAGAAATTGACACACAGAGAATTCAAGTATATACAAATCGTAAACTCCTGTCTCGCGAATGTTTGCAACTTTCCCGAGATATTGATGTGAAGGAGACGCTTTAATTTTCACTAGCATGATCCTAACATATACAGGCCACATTATTTTGAATATACACAAGGTCTAACATTGAAGTACGTAGCACCGCTATATGCTGACACTCCCATTGAAGGGTCGCACGGCTGGAATTAACTTCGTCAGGACACTGTCGAGGAAGGCAATGCTGTATCATGTATTGCTAGACTAATTTCATATTTTTTACTCATCTCCGACAACAAAATGAATGGGGGAGAGGAAAACTGTGATCTTGCTCATTATCTTGTTAACCAACCGAGGCTAATCGCAACGAAGTAATGAACACCCTTTCTCTGTAGGAAAACACAATGCACAAGTCATGGATGATTCTCGAGAAGAGAAAAACTGACAGACAGGTCTCCTTTCAATCTAGAAGCATCGGCAGGATAACTTACTGAATACAATGTCAATCTCTCTACGAAAAGTTCTGCGGCTTACTGCTTGCGAAAGCCAACCAGACAACAGTGCCGGTCAAGTAAAAGAAGATTGATGGAGCAAATAATGACATCTGCATAATGCAATCCCCAATTAAAAAGGATACACTAAGAAAAAAGAGAAGATGTCGAATTATGATATTTGTGGTGAATGACAGTGAACTTACGCTCCAAGAGTGAGTTAGATCAAGGAGGTAACCAGTGAGGGCAACCCCTACGATGCCCGGTATGGCCCCAACAGTATTTGTTATACCCTGAAAAAAGTTTGTGGACCATTCCTCAGACAACACAGTACAGTATAGGTTGACCTTTTCAAACGCATTTCGATATTGTAGGAGTATATCTGTCAAATACTGAGTCATTTGATTTAAAGGCAACAAATTTAAATAAGATAGCAGGTTCAGGCGCTTCGAAGCAGAACAAGAAATGATATGGCCTCCAATAAGAAGTAGACTGAGTTTTGTAAGCTCCCAAAATGAATTTCACATAGAACCTGCACTAACCGAAATGCAGCTTGTTCTGCAGCATCATTTGATGCCCACGCTTAATAGGAGCTTTGTACTCAAAGTTCAGATGAAAAGCATTCTTTAGGAGCTTACCAAGAGTATACTTGCGTATTCCGGCGACATATCTTGATGTGTACAATAAAGACCTGACAAACAATCAACTTATCACAATTCGGAAAACAACAGAGAGAATGAAATAATGATTCTCTTTCATATTGATGGCAAATAATGATTCACTATAACTAAAGTACTGTGCAGAATTTGGTACCAGACAAGGCAAAGCTTGTGAGTGCTAATCCTCCGGTGAGAATTCCTACAACTTCCCAAGGTGCCAATCCTAGATCTATTGATGAAAGGGTCATACAAACTGCTGGAGATACAAAGGCAATTGTTTGGCAAATCTTTCGCACCTGAACACCCAAAGCGATCAACATCAAAGATTATATCTGTAGCATGTCCGTCCAAGAAAAACGGTTTGCATTTTGTTAAGTTCTACCATTTTCCATTATTTCATCTCATGAAAACATGATATATGGATCGGCACAGTAGAACAACAAACACCTTGGTTGTTTCCACTCCATTGGCAATTAAATTGTCTGCAAATTGTGATGCAACGCCAGTCACGAAAATGGAAGCCAGTGGAGGAAGAATTGAGACCTAAATTAGATTGTGCAGTCTATATGAGTGGGCGATAATCCAATTTTCACAATCAGAACCAACATCAACTGAAAAAAAATTGTTGAAGACGTATACGAAAGCATGAAAACGAAATGGTCAGGGCAGTCGATAATTTCTCCTGAGACTTAGTCAATGGTATTGAGACATGATATTCTGACTTACCCATGCAGCTTCTGTCAAATTTAGGTTCAGCTCCTCACTGCAAAGTAAATATACATTTAGTTTGACCAGTGTAGCTAGAATACAATGTAGTAAGAATGCATATACTCATCATCTTGGAGGTGATCAACAAATAATAAAACTCAATGCAAGAGCTGGAACCCCTACTTTATTGAGAGTCTACATGGATGTTTTTCTCAGACCCTGAGAAATTTTCAGGAATCAACTAAATTTATTCCAAGTTAGATCATGTTAACCTTGAAGTTTCGCAATTGGAAAGGCAATCTTGCCTTTTGATTTGCCTCCAACAATTTTGACTTCTAAGGCTAATCCCTAAGTTACATGGCTGCTATTAAGAAGAAAGTCTCCAATTCTACATCATAATACCCAGTAAACACATTGCATATTTCTACAGACTCTTCAAATCGTTGGTAAGTCATTCGCATATTCAGGCCGAGATGAGTAATGTGGGTACATGCTACCCTAACTTGAAGCCTGCATAAAAGTCAGTAACACAAGATTGACAATGCTATACCTAAAATATGTCGGAAGCCAAGAGAGGCAGGTATAGTGTCCCCAACTTCCACAAAAATGAACATATATCATTGCCCGAACCGCGTGGTTCTCAAAAAATGCCTTCCAGGGCACATCCTATGAAAAGACCAATCGTAAGTAGCGAGTTCTGTCAGATAAAAAGATAGAAAAGATGATAGAGTCGATCATTAGATAATGACAGAGATATGACATGAGAGAGTAAAAAAGACTTTGGTGCTTACTATTAGAAGATCGAAATAAAAATGAGGATATTGTTCACATTATCAATGTTATCGTAAGAAGATGATGCTGGGTATATGCATCTAGGATGGTTTTATAGGTTTGGTTTGGTTTTCCTGTGCATTTGCTACATGCGACTTTTCTATTTGATGTGGCCTTTAGAGCGGCTCTTCAAGTTGCTCATCTGTTTAATATCTATAGACCACATAAAAGCAAATGGATCTTCGAAAGTAAAGTGATACGAGTGTCATGCAACTGATTTTCTAAAAAAGATTACCTTCAAAGTCCTGGCCAAATCACTTAGAGAAGTTGTCATTGAATTATTTGTAGAGATATCCTCTGACCCTGTCAAATAGAAGAAACATGCTCACATGTTAAATCAGATATAAAGCTCCAAATTCAGCAGCTGATACATTGAGTTAAAACTACGAATCATCTAATTGTAATGCTCAGAATAATAGCTAACACGACACATGGGATTCGTATTCCCAGTTCTTTAAACATAATTGGAGAATGAAAAATTCTCTCTAGCAAGACAGTCCAAAAAATGACGAATCCTTAACTCATCACCCTTGACAAGCTAATAATAGCAAAATATTCATAACTGTGAAG
Source organism: Syzygium malaccense (assembly GCA_031216405.1). Taxonomy (NCBI): domain Eukaryota; kingdom Viridiplantae; phylum Streptophyta; class Magnoliopsida; order Myrtales; family Myrtaceae; genus Syzygium; species Syzygium malaccense. Next base: position 3,624,453 of record CM062255.1, read on the forward strand.
TCAAGCAAAATGAGGAAATTCTTTGAAAAGTTTATGACTAACAAAAACCTATCGTTTCACTAGGAAGAAGAACAGGGTGTATCATAAGGTGCGTATGAGATTATGGCATTGTAAATCCATCTGCTGGATGAAGGATAGGCTAAAAGCATAAGGTCTTGGAAAGTGCCTCGCTCAATTTGCCCAAGTGAAGAGGCATTGCAAATCACATTGATGTGACTCGTGATTCATCTTACACAATCTGCAGTCTTGCTTTGTCAGCTGCTATCTAAATAATTTTCTAGTTGCTGATCGTTTATCAACAGAAGAAAGAAAAAGAATAAGAATAGGCAAGGTGTGATCATAAGATAAAGGGGAGGGAAGAGGTGAAGCAAAGGTATTGGAATATATTGTGCCGAGCCTTTCATTCCATCATTGTGTACTTAGATGAGCAGACAAATTAAGGTGGTTACCAACAATGCATAAAGCATATTCCAACCTTTCTGGTACTTATAGAACCTTCAAAAAATTTACTCTCATATAGTAGTCAAGCAACATGAAAACAAACTGAACTCACGTGATACTGATCTGGAAGCAGTTGAACCTTCTCTCTCTTCTTTAATTAGTTGAAAACCTGTAAACCTTCAAAATCCATATAACCAAAAGTAAAAAGGCACAACTCAGTCAGATCTTAAAGAAGAAAAGACATAACATAAAAATACTTCTAGACTAGTATACGACATACTAATTAGCATGAATAAGGAGACCAATCAAAACTACTAAAATGATCTTTCAGAATTCGAACCTGCTAATATTGGGGAAGAAAGGGCAAAGAAAATTTCTCAAAGTAGAAAGCGGAACAGTTCGAGTAAGATTCAAGAGTTACTTACCAACCTATCCCCAAAAGACCAAAAATGTAGAAAATGGATTCCCAACCAAAGTTTTGGATCAGGGGAGGAGCCAAAAGAAGCCTGCAAAATTTTTCTAGTGTAAGTTTCAATTATCAAAGTTTCTCATATAACATAGACAAAACTCACCACAATGATCAGTTTCTCATAATCCATGCGATGTGATATAACCTAGACTGCTTATCACACTTACATGCAGACTGAAACATTGATCTTGAACATCAATATGGTACGAATATGAGTTGGCAGCTTTAGTTCAGAACTTCGTTTACAACTCAATTTATTGTACTACTTGAAGATATATGTGCTATTGACAGACTTTAGCTCCACAACCGACAATTTATTGGTTGCAAGTGATGCTATTGCTCAAAGTGGTAATCTACATGAACAACAAAAATTATTAAATATAACTTAAGAGAGTAAACAAACCTACTTGAAATAATTGAAGAAAAAAATAAAATAGGATGCCAAGGCCCTAATCTTTCAGTAAATTAGGGCTTCCAGGTCAAGTCATCTGTAAGTATTGCGAGATTGTCTCTTGCTTTTCTTCATATCTTTGGTCCAAGAGATGATTCGACAGTCATAGATATATCAAGGTAAAAAAATTTGGGTGTTGACAGAAGTCAAAGCAAATTAGAGAAATCAATGACAGGCTGCCATGAGGTTACAGTGATTAGTTACTAGGATCAGCGCTTCCTTCAGCTTGGTGGATAATGAAACACCACCATGACTTTGCATCATCTGATGAAAAATTAATCCTCAATCTTAATGACTAAAAAGAGCTGGAAAAAACCTATTTTGGCTTCAAGGTTATGAGTCCGATGTAGGAACTGAGTTAGCTTAGCAATCACGTCATTACAAAGAAAAGAAACTCAGCCAAGCATCATCCTCCAATCACATACCCTGTAACACTGCCAACACTTAGACCACCAAAAACAAATGCTACTGCTCGAGAGCGTTCTTCCAATGGTATTGTCCTGCACAGTTAGGAAATATAGACATTAAAGAAGAAGAAGAGGATTCATTAAGAGAAAAGCACCTCCCTTATCAAATCATATTTTAACTAGATCAAAATATGAGGACACTCATCAACCGCTGCATCAAAACACCAAATCAGCAAACCCTGCATTCTACCTGATGAATATACTTGGATCACTCAAAGAAAGACTGGACATAGAGCCACTATTTTTTTTTCGCCACGTATGATTAAGAAATGTGAATCAATTCTTTGAAACAGAGCAATAAAACTGAGCGGATCAGCCAGCCGGAAAAGCTTCAGTAAAAAGATCTGAAATGCAAAAAATGTACGATCACTTCCCACTAAGTAAATTTGTGAATATTTCTAGATACATCTGACTGAATAAGATCCATGGATCTAATCTCTTAAAAGCACGACTCTTCAATTGTAGTCTCTTTTTTCTTTTCACTATAATCCCATCAAATTATTCTGTTCCATCTAATTAAGAGACAAGTAGGTCCTGGTTTACATGCAGGTGTCTCTATCAAGCAGTGTTGGATGAGAGGTGAGAAGATATTTATTTTCCCACATTTTCTGTCCGTTTTCACATTTTAAGGATCAATGGACATCACTTAACTAAAAAACCAGGGTAATACATGCCTGGCAATAAGATCAGTCGCCGCAGATGGGGAAACACCTTCACCAATTCCGACCTACAGATGAAAAGTGGAAGATGGTCATCATTGAAACTGAAAACACAACTATCAACAAAAAATGAAGATGCCACCTATGAGAGCAGAACTAGTTTTCCAAGAATCATACTAAGCACAACGATTAAAATGCCAGTTGTCTTATAATAACTAAACTTGCTAAAGCCATACCCCAGAAGCAAAAACGGAAAGTAAGATCATTATGACTTACATACCAAAATTCTAGATAAGACTAATCCAGGCGTGAATCCTGCAAAGACAGGAACAAGTGCTGTTGACAATGACCAAGCCAATACCCCAATCTCAAGAACTTTACTGCACAATTAAAGAAGAAGTTAAACACTATTAACAGGTAAGGATGGTGCATCATTGCGTAAGTTGGGACCGACAATAATAGAATTCCCCCACCCAACTCATTGTGGATCTACAAAATAGCTTCTATCATAGCTTCACTGTCATTTGCATAGAAAAATCAATGAAGTTAATTATCATTGCTGATAGGATTTGAGGAAACATGTTTCAAAATATGAGAACAAAGTTGAAACCAGTAAGCAAGTCAGCTGAAGAGAGCCTCACAAACAAAAGGTGGGAAGGCAGCAGTTATGAGGAAAAGAAGTCGAAAATTTGTCTCAGTTAGACATGAGCTCGTGTCTGCACTTAGTTTCATTAGTTGTCAATCTATTGGTAAAGCTAGTAAGAAAAAAATTGAACAGTTGTCCACTCAAAATGCACTAGTTAGAAGGTAAAGTTGATCTAGGTCTTAGCATGCAGAGCTAGCAGAGCAAACTTTAGTTTACACGTATGGCACCATTGCAATCCATCCTTCTCCTCCAAAAGGAGATTTAGTCAGTTCTATTTCTTGATGGGAGCAGGGAAGGCCCAGTCAAGTGCCTCAGCCAACTTTAATGACAATTGAATTGCGATACTTCCGCCAGACCGGATGAATTTTAAGATAGCACAAGTCTTTAGGGAGTTAGCATTCATTTGTAAGTTATCTGTTCTTTTTCTCTGTTTCCCGGATGAAAACACACCCAATAATTCGCCAATGAAATAACATGACTTGATAAAAAAAATAATGCGATTCAAGCAAGGGATCAAGAACTAACCGCCCACCAAATATCTTCGCAAGCCAACCTCCAGGCAACTGGCTCAATGCGTACCCCCAAAAGAATGATGACTGCACCAACCCAGCCATTGAAGAATTCCACCCGAACTGGTGAGACATCGGAATTATAGCAATACTCAAGTTCACCTGCCACAGCATTCAACCAACAAGAGGGAATTTTTTAAAGAAAAGAAACTTCAACATCAAATCCAATGACCCTATGCGATGCTGATCCGAATACCATTTGGAAGCTCACACTTGCAATATAAAATTAAGGCACAAAAGATGCACAACCGCCTCAAACACTTAACATATTACCATTATTCATGACCAAGTAGGAGCTGATGATCGAACACTGACCTTATCCATGTTACAAATGACGAAAGCGAGAGAAGTAGTGCCAATGAGCGTATATCTCTGCGGCAAATTCTTCCACGGAGGCCATCTCCAATCAAAACCCACTTCTCCTTCCTCCCTTTCATCTCCCAACGTGCCACTAAAACCAGAAACGAGCTTAGTCTTGTCCAATTCATCGACCCGGACGACCCCACTGGACCTCTCGCTCTCTTTCACGTCCTGTATCTCCTTGATGCTGGAAAAAACTCTAACCCTGGCATAGTTCTTCGACGCGAAGCGACTCAGCCGCCGGGCCCTGAACGAACCGGGCAAGATGGAGCTTCGGGTGCTCGGGCAGCGAGGGCCGAAGCAGAGGTTATCAGCTCCGAGCGAACATCTTGCCATGGATGCTCTGCTTTACTTCACTTCAAGAACAGGCACGAGCAATGGCGGGTCCGAACTGAACTCCCAAAAGAGGAAACGAGAACGGGAAAGAATCGGGCTTTTGCTTCTTTGGTTTACGTCTGTGCTTGGAATTGGTCAGGGAAGGTGGAGGAGGAGACACGAGCAGAGGGCGTGGTGGCATCTTTGCCCGGGACTCTGCGAGGAGCTTGAGGTGGCCACGGAAGACCAAGATTGTGGCTCCTATTAACTTGGATTCTTCAGAATATTCCCTTATTTCTTTTTTCTTTCTAAATCTTCTTACTTATATATATATATATATATATATATATACATGTTTACTGCACTTGTGCAATAATTTTGCGATTAGCTCCAAAATAATCCATAAATTATTTCTTTGCATGAAAACTTACTAATAAAATGGATAAGCTGCTAATCATTGTACATTCTCGTTTTTTTATATTGAAATTGACTGATTAGATGGACTATAATGAAGTGAAAAATTGTTGTGCCGATTCGTTCATTCTCGCTTTTTCCATATTGAAGAATAATTATCAAAATGTGAAAGCAAAAAGGTTTCTATATCACAAAAAAAAAAAGTTACTATCAATAATCTCGCTTAGGCATTTCCAATTTCTTGGGAAAGTTCCAGTGTTCAGCGGAAAGTGCAGTCATCAATTGTTCTTCTCATAAAACTCATTTCGCCAAGACCCAAATGTTAAATAATAGCAGCCCGTCGTGCGCGGTGGCGCCACCGCTCGCCACCAGTGTGCAAGGGGTCGCCGAATCTCACTTGGCAGTCACGAGAGTCGTCCGCTCACCACCACTGCGCCAGGGGTCACGAGCCCTCGTCTTTGCATAGGAGTGTCACCAGTGATTTGCCGAGTCCCCGACGAGGGTCGGTGCAGAACCTATCGCAAGGTTGCCCCTCTCGCTCGCTCTCTCTCTCTCTGACTTTATTTTTTATTTTTTGGTTCCCTTTGGTCTTTTTTGTTTTCCTTAATTTTTTGGCTTTTTGGTTTTTCTCTAATTATTTATTTTTAAATCATGACTTTTTCTAACATGACATCACATTAGGATCACGTCAGTGCCGCATGTACGAAAACAATAAGCCATATCGAATTGTCGACACACCACGTAAGCAAAATTGGATGAGCAGTCACTAGAAAGACCAGATTGCACATCGGCCAAACGTTGAGAACTATTAGTGCAATTTTCTCAATTATTAAATCATTTAATTTTTAAAATTATACGAGTATGGGCATAAGTTACCAACTATGTAATTAATTTAACAATATGAAATAAATGTGTAAATAACATTTTTCGAGCTTTATAAGGAGATTAGCGGGATAACAACAGCAGAAGTGCCTTAACTTTCGTACGACGCTCACTTGAGTATTATAACTTTTTTTTTTCGCTCACTTGAATGTTACAAATTTGAAAAATCGATCACTTGAATGCCATCGACGATTTACTTCGCCGGAAATCCGACGTGGACGCCGGAAAATCTGATGTGGACAATTTTTGAAAATTTATTTAATTTAATTATGTTTTTTTATCATTTTTTTATGTGGCCAATCTAATTTGCAAATGGGCACAATGAAGAACTTCATCTTTCCCATGGTTGGGGCTACTATAGCATTTATGGATTTTGGCTAGCTAAACCCAAATCCGGCAAGGGCTCCGCCGCACGCCTCGCCGCTCAAGACTCCCAGTAATTCCTCCTCACTCCACTTATCATACTTATCAAACGTGTTCTTGTACAGTTCCGAGGTGCCCTTTGTCTGGAGCTTGGTCTTGATGGTGTCGAGCGGGCACAAGCACACGCAAGTGAACGCGCCAGTGATCCTGCCTCCAACAATGCGAATTAGGGCTCACTCAGATGGTTCAGCAATCACAGTTCTTTTGCAAGACAAAGAAGTGGAAGGCCGTCAAATTTTCTAAGACGATCAATGGTTCAGAGTTCCGATAGTTCCTGATGCATTTGTTGTCAATGTAGGCGATCAGATGCAGGTAACCTATAAAAGATAGAATCTGAACGGATATAGATCTGAAAGCACAGATAGGAGGTAATCCAAGAAGGCGACAACTTGTCATTCCTGTGATCAACTTGACCAATTAGCAACAATAGTTAGGATAAGGTGTTTTGATTGAAAAAGTTGATTCTTTGCTACAATTAGCATCGCCAGTGAAACTGGAATGGGCAAATCAGTGAATTGCAGTCATGAGAATAAAGAATGCCAACCTCGCTAATTATATACCGATAGGCAAGCCTGATGCGCACTTATTTAAAGTTTTATAATTGATGATATCAAAGAGCATGAGGACAATTGGTAAGCCTATTTGTCTCTTTAATGTTGGAAGACCACTCTGTCATTAGGTTTAAGTTCTTTACTCTGCCATTAGCGAAATCACCATTCACATTGGAGTAGACTTTGAGCCATCCATCATGTTAGGATTAGGCGTACAAACACAATGAATAGAGAGTAAAGGCGAGAAAGAGAAATCGAAACACAAGATTTATTTTGGTCCACCTTTAATCTAAGCCTACATCCAGTGGGACCCCCGTGCCTTTCTGTCGATAAGGAGTATGAACTACACCCCAACACATTAATAATCAGTACAATCTTTACAATAATCTAAAGATAAGAATTTATCCATTGCTAATGGAAAATTCTTCTTTCGACAGCAAAGCTAGCACACTTTACATGTTTGCATCTGTTGTCTGGAACTTATGTAGGGAAATGGTGACTGGACTATAATCTTCGCTTAATGATGCATCTCAGATAATGAGTAATGGGATCTTCAAGAGTCCATTGCATAGGGTAACTGCTAATGCACGGAATAAAAGGATATCAGTAGCAGTGTTTTATCTGCCGGATACCACAACTGAGATCGAGCCAGATGAAGGGTTGATAACTGAAGAAAGGCCTCAAATGTACAGGAAGCTCAAGAATTATGCAGCCATCAACTTTGAGTGCTTCCAGAGTGGGAAAATAGCACTTGACACAGTCAGACTATGATGCCCAGTCATTTTCTTTGTCTTGTCCGTCAAAGGATAACCTGTCTTCTATACCTGAAAGAACTCATTATACGTGTTTCCAATCTCTCTCTCTCTCTCTCTCTCTCTCTCTCTCTCTCTCTCTCTCTCTCTCTCTCTCTCTCTCTCACACGTTGGACATTGTGCCACTTGTAAATTTCCATTTTACGTATGTAATCAGATTTTGATTTTCTATTATAATGCCAGGAAAATATTATTATCTTCCCTCAGCATGTCGATCTGTTTTTTTTCTCTGTAATAGAAACCCTTTTCTTATGCACACCAATGCAGGCTACTTGTAGTATCATACTAACATGATTCTCCTAAGAGCTTCCATAACTATGATCTTTTACGGTATGTTTATTTGAGTGAAAGAATTTTTGGCAAATTAATTTTCTAGACTTTCATCCATTTGGTTTACTGAAAATAATCAGTGAAAGGAAAAATATTTATAGTCAAAAAAATATGCATACTTAAAGTTAAGAAAATGAATTTCCTAATCATTTGACCCAAAAAAAATTCCCTAACCAGAAAATGGAAAAACATTTTTCCTGGAAAATGATTTTCTGAAATGTATTTCCTTTAACATAAAAGTTTTCCCTAAACAAACACGCCCTTACTTTGTGATGCTACAAATTTACATTTGTTATTTTAGCTAAAGTTGAGCTTGATCATTGTGCTTTAGATTCCTTTACTTCATAAAGAAAAACTTATGAAATATCAGCATGCATAGCCTCTTGACCGTTGTGATTTTTTTTATACTGCACTTGAGTAGTTTAGTTATTCAACATGGATATTTTACTCGGTCTAATCCCCTAAAATACTCCCACCTTTGGGTATAGTCCCAATTGTAGCCGAATTTTCTTTTTATCTAAAAAATCCTTAACTTTAGGTCCATTCCAAGTATGCCCCGAGCTTTTTTTTTGTCCAAAAGAAAACTCAACTTTAGTCATGGTCTTTAACCAAAAAAAAAAAAAACTTTAGTCATGGTCTTCCTTACCAAAAAAAACTTTAGTCATGGTCTTAAGGTTCCGCCTTTAGGAGTGAGCGAAATAAAAGATAAAAAAAAGACAAGGGTGGACCGGTGGCGGCAGAGGAGGAGACCAACGCCGCCCTTAAACCCCCATCCCCGACCTTGTGATTTCTTTGGTTCTTTGTTTTGTGGTTTTCTTTAGGGATAATATCGTGAAAAATCTCAAACTGGTATATCTGTAATAAATTTATCCTGAACTACTTTTTTTATCAACAACAATCTCAAACTGGTACACTTGTGATAAATTTACCCCAAACTAATTTTTTGACAATCAAAAACCCCAAACTGGTACATTTGTGGTAAATTTACCTTCCGTTAAATTAAATTAATACCACAAAAAATCACAGATTGATAAATTTGTGACAAACAGAGAGGTAAAATCCTAAACTGGAACACCTGTCAACTGCCACGTATCATTCAACTCAGTAATTTGACGGTCAAATTAACGAAAATTAATAAAGGGTAAATTTGTCACAAGTGTACCAATTTGGGCTTTTTGATGGTCAAAAAATTAGTTTGGAGTAAATTTGTCACAGATGTACCAGTGTGGGGCTTTTCGTGATATTAACCCTTTTCTTTAATGTCCATATTTGATATTTATTTTGATTTTTTTCAATTTTATTTATTTTCAATTTTTTCTCTTAATTTTCTGATGTGGCGTCACAAAACGGATTAAAAAAATCGATAAAGGATAAGCCATGTATGCATTTTTATCCATTTGAAACTAAAAGACTTGACGGAAGGATTAAAGTGGACAAAAGTTACTAGTTTTAGGCTCCGTTCGTTTGCCGGAAAATATTCTCCTTTTAGAAAATATTTTTCCGGAAGTCATTTTCCTGAAAAATATTTTCTTGGAACACAATTTTCTGGTGTTCGGCTAAAATTTGAAAAAGTTTCAGAAAATATTTTCTGGTATTCGGCGACTGCCAATCCGGCGGCGTCTGGCGACCGGCGGCGGCGATCGGCAACCAGTAGCGGTCGCCGCACCGGCTGGCGGCGGCGGCGGGCGGGCGGCGACCGATGGCAGTGACCGGCGATCAACTTCCTCTCCCACAGAAAACATTTTCCCTTCAATGGGCAATTTTGCCTTCATTTTCCTCAAAATAATGAAGGATTTGGGGGATGGGGAAGGAAAATGTTTTCCCACGGAAAATATTTTCCGCTCCCGAACACCGGAAAATACGGAAAATGTTTTCCAGAAAAATATTTTTCTGGAAACGAACGGAGCCTTAGTATTTAAAAGATTGATATGAAAGTTTTAGGATTAAAGTATACCGAGTTTTTTTTTGGCCAAATAAAGTATACCAAGTTGATAAATTTTAGGACTTGTGCTATGATTATGTCTTCTCATTTATTAAGATGTTGGTAAATTACATATGGGGATGCATTTACTAAGCCATACTTGTAGACATAAAGAAGTTGGTCTAATTTATTGGATGTTAGTAAATCCCTAATGTTGTTGGTAGTTTACTAACCACACTCGTAAATGAAAGAACTTGATAACTTACTAATTTATTGGAACGTTTATTAAATTCATTGAGTGCTGGTATTTTACCGACCTACTTGTAAAATTTGAAAAAAAAATTGTGATTCACTGGTTTATTTTAAGAGTTGGTAAGTTCTCTATAATGTTGGTAATTTACAACTCAAGCTTTTAAATTTCGAAAGAAGTTGGTAAGTCACTAATTTAAGGTAATATTGGTACATTCCTTATAAAGTTGGCATTTTACTAAAATTTCAAAAAAGTTGGTAATTTATTACTTTATCGAGATTTCGGTAAATTTCTTGTAGTGCTAGTATTAAACCACAAGTAATTATAAAATTTCAAAGGAGATGTCAACTTACTAATTTATTGGAATGTTGGTAAATTTCTGTTTTTTTTTTTGTCGAATCTCTTATTAAGTTGGTATTTCACTAGTATTAGGTGATTTTAGGCCTCTCTCACCCCAAAAGTTAGCTCAAAAGATGAGATTTTCCCTCGTACTTATAAAGTAACCACTAACCCCTTCTTCCAACCTCAACACTAGAGGCTATCCCTCACACTTATAAAGCAACCACTAGCCTCTTTCATAACCGATGTTGGACAACCTTAACAATTTCCTCCTCACACATCGGGGTCATGGGTCGGAGCCCGTATCTTTCCCATGTGACTGTTTGGTCCAGATTTGTTGGCAACCTGGGCTCTAATACTAGTAATGGGTGGTTTTGGGCCTCTCTCACTCCAAAAACTAACTCAAAGGATGAGGTTTTCCCTCATACTTATAAACTGACTCCCAGGCTCTTCCACAACTGATGTGGGACAACCTCAACAATCACTCCTTCACACATCGGGCCTGAATCGGAGCCGCAGCAACCTGTAACTCTTCTATGTAACTGTTGGTCTAGACTTGTTGATTACATAGACTCTGATATCAGTGCTGCGTGGTCTTGAGCCTCTCTCACCTCAAAAGATAGCTCAAAGGGTGAGTCTTTCTCTCACACTTATAAACTGACCATCAGCCCCTTTCACAATCGATACGAGACAACTTCACCAACTTGAACTTTAGAAAAGTTAGTAATTTACAACTTTATTTATATACTAGTAAATTCCTTGTAGTGCTGGTATTTTACTACAAATAATTGTAGAATCTCAAAGGAGACAATGACTTGCTAGTGTTTTAATTGCCGCCATGTAGTGAAACAGAGATTGAGCCATATAAATAGTTGATAAGTGAAGCAAGGCCTCAGATATACAGGAAACTGAAGAATTACACGGGCGTCAACCTTGTGTGCTTTATTGGGAAAATAGCGCTTGATAGTTGATGCAGCCTGTGTTAGGTAGAGTTATATCAGCTGCATCAAACTCTTACAGGTAAATTTAATTGTTGTGTCTTAGCTGTCCATTTCTAGATCTCGTATTATTTCACATTATCAAATTATCTGCAGTGAAAGAGCGACGCATTCCTTGCCGAAAGAGATGCACTTCGATAAAAACATTACTCTGAAAATTATCTTTTCATCTCCCAATTATCTTACAAACTGCATACCCTCTACTGGCAATAAGGAAGTGATAATATAGACAAAATGATTCGCTCCGAACCGTTCACACAGATGCTCATTCAAATCACCTTCCCAATGGCCCACGCAGACAGAATATTGCACATCAACAGCTATCAGACAATTGGCACAACAACTTCCCAAAGGATAAGGCCTTTTTTTAGTGTCTGACGATTTCTCAGACAAACAAGATCACATGCAAGGACAAGAAGGCAGTGTCTAACGCCTTCTAACATCATGCAAGAGCCACACTGAAACAGTATTGCTATTATACTAGAATAAATAGTTCCCTAGTTTCTCCCTTACCCCCCAAAAGGAAAAGTAATGCTTGTAAAAGATTTGCTGCATACGACCCAACTGCATATGGAATTGAGATATCTATCCTCACAGGCTACCACTTGAATACTCATAACAGATACTACAGGCGGAATCAAGTTCAAGTTATCATTGATGGAATCTAAACAAGGATATCATGGTGCAACAGCAATGTAGTAGGCATAATGCATGAGCATTGGCCTGAAATATTTAGGGTTCATTGTTTAGTAGAAAATTTTCACCATCCGTTATTTTGCAGTACCCTGTAATCAATGAGAGATAAAATAGTTTCACAAGCAAAGTTGAAATAATGATTTTTGCGCATTAGTTATTTTTAGTACTTATCTCATCGATATATGGACATAACCTTTCAAAAAATTCACTGATTTCCAGTGGCAAAAAGAATTCTTTCCCCATTCCCAGTTCCTCGCAAGAAGCAGAACATAAACAATATAGAGGCTGCTTGGATCATCCACCAAGTTCTGGCCAGGTTAAAAAACTGACTTGACAGCTCGTGAACGCAGGATTTCAGGCCAAAATATTGCTGATCTCTTGTGGTAAAATGACAATCATCTGTAAAGATAAGGGTTCAAAGAGGGATTGTTTTGACCATAAAAGTGATGCAGCCTGGTGTAGGCTACTCGAACATTAGGATCGGGAGAGTGACTTACACACGCAGAACAGGACGAACAGTAATTATAATCCTGCGTAAGCTCAGGAAAATGGATGTAACTTCGTCGATACATATCGGAATGACCCGATTCCAAAGCCAAATGAACAAAGACTTCTGCATTGACAATTTCTCTGTTTTGAGTTTTCTCAAATAAGCACTGTAGGAAGGAAGAAATTGGGGTGGAAGTGGACGGATGTAAATGGACAGAACAGAGGAAAAGATAGAACTTTGTAGGTTGCGCATCCAGCCTCCAAGGAAGTGGATAGGGCACCGATTCTTCTAGATCGATGACTGCAGCTCTTCAAGGATGCAAATTTGAAAACCTCCGACTCTTCGAGGACAGAGTGAAAACTCTTCTAGGTTTTCAGGAGTACGAACTCTTCAAGGTTCAAGATAATTGTTTGATGCAAAATTTTCATTAATCAAACTCGTTTGCCATTTACAAAAATTTGATGGCCTTTTAGCCAAAGAAAGAAAAGCAAACACATAGGAAAATACTAAAGTCAAAACCTAGAAACTAGAAAGCATTAAAGAACATAGAACTAGAAAACATTAAAGATCATAGAAACTAGAAGCTATTAAGAGCGAAACATTTTTCAATGTCTTCATGGTTGTCCCAAGGTGTCTCCTCAAGCGTTTTGTGTTCTTCGATGCAAATTCATTGAATCGGCAACTTTCGACAAGAGGCTCTTGAATGCAGGTTCATCGAATCGGCAACTTTCGATGAGCTTGAATGCGGGCTGATCTTCTTGGCCGAGTGAGCTGGTCTTCAATGCAGATTGCATCAGAAAGGGTCGACGCAATCCTTTACAAATTTCGGGAATGAGGCAGATTATCATTATGCTCACCTGCAACTTTTCAATTAGGTACCTTTAACAAATAGCTAAGACTCTCATCATTCTTATCTATGATTTAGTATTAAATGCACAACTGAACTAAAGTCTTTTTATGTCACATGATGCTATAACAGTTCTTTTTACAAGTTCTTATCTAGGTTAATCTAACGGTTTAACTTTATAGGAAATTAAGTTCATGCAATCCGCAACAAGTGAGCACGCATGAAAGAACAAGGCTCAATAGGTACTCCACATTAACCTCGTTTTGTCTACAACCTGAGCAATACATTAATACATTTACCTACTGTTCCTTCTATGGGACAAGGAAAGCCTAGGCAGTCACTACATTGTATAGTCCAATGTTTAGAATTAAAAAGAGTAGATAAGAGAAGCGACAATTGATAGGCTGGCTATGTAATTGTTACTTAGGCATTAACATTGGGCCTAATTAACAAGGTGGAACACTGTGCCTGAAGAAACTTTATTTTTAAAAGAAATGTGACCCATGTTGATATTTTTTTATTAGAACCCTGTTCCTAATGGGATCAATAATGCAGGAGAGAGGACTAAAAATCATTATCTTGCATGGATGGCGGACCGTATATTTATACACCCATTCCCATTTTGCTAGAAGACTATGCTGGAAGAAACTCATTTTTTAAAAGAAAGCTGATCCATGTTATTATTCTTAATTGGAACCCTAATCCTAATGAGATTAATACTTGCATGTACCCATTCCCATATTGGGCGGACCATATATATAGCCATTGCTAAGAGAAGTTCTCGAGTGACAATTTTTAATCATCACAAAAAGTTTATAAAAGAATAAATACAAGTTAATATATCCCCTAATTGCGCATATCTCAAAAAAATTGTTCAAAATTAATTTTTTATAGCTAGGAATATGATATATTCTTAAATGAGAATTTTAAATCATCACAAGAAGTTTATGAAAGAAGAAAAATAAGGTCTAGAAATTTGCCTGACCCGATTGTGAAACTCCTTCATCAGTCTAACTCATCTCTTTGGTATGACTAAACTGTTCTCTTTCTGCTGTGGTTCTAACTCCCACATGCACTGTATTCAATCTGTGCCTCTGGGCTGATTATTTCAAGTCCTCTGCGAAGACCTCAGGAGTCAGAAACAAATGTCACGGTCTCCATGAAAGTAATAAGCCTGAAGTCCCGTCCGAAGTGATGCATCATGGGTGTTACTAGGGATTGATCTATGTGCTATGCTATCTTTTGACAATAAGTAATTTATGTGAAAATGCAGGTATAGAGGTGTTATAGTATTCTCAACCAATGAATTTGACCTCATTTTGATAACATGATAGATGCTTTACCATCGAATGTACAAAGTTTTTTTGAATCGATTGTACCGCCTGATGGCAAATGACATCTCACTAGCATACCGTGCATTTTGTAAAGGATATACTTTCTTTTGATGGACATGTCTTTATTAATTTCATGAGTTCTAGATTCTAATTTTAATCAAGGAGAAGCAAAGGCAAATGTTAAATTTAAGACTCAATTTATTTCGAGAAAAATGAATGATGTGGAAAATATTTTTAAAAAATGATCGCTTATATCACTTACAAAATGAATGAACGAAAAATATTTTCATTATCCACAAAATTTTTAGACATAAATTATTATTGATAATGAAATTATTGACTAAATATTTCAAGTTAATCATTATCATTTTTTGGAAAATGTTTTTCAAATAATTTATTTTTCACGAAATGAACGGAGCCTAAGTTGTCTAGCTAATCTCACAAGACGCATAGATCAAAACTGAACCTTTTTTTATTTACTAATAAAATTCAGAAATGAGGGAAGAAATTGAGAGAGAGAGAGAGAGAGAGAGAGAGAGAGAGAGAGAGAGAGAGAGAGAGAGAGAGAGAGAATATACGACAATGCTTTTGCATCATGTATTGATTGACGTATTTGTTTACAACATGAATTTGTTAGTATAACAATATTTGGATCATTGTGAGAGTAACAACATATTGTGAACCACAAATTCTCTAAGGAGTGAACCACACAACAATTTATAATTTTTTATTATTTGTTTTTTTATGGTCTAGAATCCACCATTATTTTCACATTAAATTAAAGACTGTCACCAATCATTTCTCTTTAAAATAAAAAAAAGATAAGCAGAAGTGAGGTCTCTTTAATAGTTGCCTTTCTTCCAAAGGAATAACCAGGTCTCGAAGAGAATCAATCCATCTTGATTCCATTTCCGGATTATAAATACCAACCATGTGTTCTGTATCACCTCGCCTCCCAACCTGCATGCTCATTCCATTTGCACCATGGTTAGAGTCGAAGAACCCTCGAGTTTGTCATCTTTGTCCCAAAATGTCCAGAAGTTGTCCACTGCTGCCGAGGAACCACCTCCTGTATATTTCGTCAAAGGAGGCAGTGTTGGTCCGGTCGAATCTTTTCCGATAGCTCAAATACCAATCGTTGATCTGAGTCTACTTCGCTCGGTGTCCTTGACGTGTTCTGGGAAGGAACAAGAGGATGAACTAGAAAAATTGAAGTCTGCTCTTAGTGAATGGGGTTGCTTCCAGGTATGAGGGCCTTTCGCCACCTTAACACAAGAGGAAAATACTTTGATGAGCAAAATATTTTGAGAAAACCGAACCACTAGTTCGAAACCTGATGTATGGAATGCAATTGAGTCCTCCGTTTTTCAGTTGGTTCATTCAACTCATATACTTTACAAAAAAGTGCAATCAAGTCATATACCATTCACTTCGGTTTAATTAAGTCATCATCTTTTATTAAAAATGCAATTAAACAATAAAATTATATTGAAATGTGCAATTTAAGGATGTCACATGACAACTTCTTGAGGACATGTAGGCAATTCTAGGTGTTGTTCATTGAAATGTCTTTATTACACTTTTCGAAAAAGGTTTAGGACTTGATTGCATTCCATACTCAAGATTTAGGATTTACTGTACCATTTTCCCAAAATATTTTAGCTGGTTCTTGCGGTAATACAATTTTCTTGTTTCTCGAAGAAGGTAAGAATATTAGAAAAAGTTGGAATTCTTTTCTCTTAGGCAATAGGACATGGCATTCCAACCTCGTTCTTGGATAAGGTCCGCGTGATCGCAAAGGAGTTCTTCGCACTTCCAGTGGAAGAGAAGCAAAAGTATGCTCGAGATCCTGCTGATCTCGAAGGATATGGGACCGACCCTATACTTTCCGATGAGCAAGTTCTTGACTGGTCTAAACGTTTATTCCTCAACCTACTTCCACTAGATTCGAGGAAGCTCAAACTTTGGCCAGAAACGCCAGAAGAATTCAGGTGCTTTCCTCGGTATCTGTTGTTATATCTTCATCTGTTATTTGGATTTTCATCTCATGCCGATACATGTACCTGTGTGGACAGAGATCGAAACTATTTGGTAGAAAGTAGATGAGTTCGAAGTTTGGCATTTTATTTGCAGCAAACTGTGGAGTTCTTGATACGTAGTTTAACTGATTATCTTGCCCCATTTTTTTTAAATCTTGCAGAGATGTTCTTGCTGAATATTTTAAAGAAGTGAAATCAGTAATAGATCTTCTCCAGAATGCCATGGCAAGGTCCTTAGATTTGGAGGAGAATTGCTTCTCGAAAAAGTATGGAGACTGGAGACTGAGCATTCATGGCGGCGAGATTTAACCAATACCCTCCATGCTCGAGACCTGATCTTGTACCTGGTTCAAAGGCTCACTCAGATGGTTCGGGAATCACAGTTCTTTTGCAAGACGAAGAAGTGGAGGGCCTCCAAGTTCTCAAAGACGATCAATGGTTCAGAGTTCCGATAGTTCCTGATGCATTTGTCCTCAACGTAGGTGATCAGATGCAGGTAATTTTTAAGAAATGAATTCTGAGCTGATACAGATCTGAAAGCACATCCAAGAAGGCAACAACTTGTCGTTCTTGTGATCAACTTGACCTATTAGTAAATCAGACAACTTGTCTTTTTAGTTATTTAGAAAGGTTATTCATTGCTCCTCTGTAGCGTCACTAATGAAACTGAAATGAGCAATTCAGTGAATTATAATAACGAGAATAAAGAACGTCTAATTAATTAATCATACACTAATACGCAGCACCTGTCCACCTATTAACAGTTTTTAGAATTGAAGCTTTCAAAGAGCTAGAGGACAAATGGTAGGCCTATTTGTTAATTTTATATGAGAAGACCACTTTGTCATTAGATTTAAGTTCTCTGCTCTGCCATTGGCGAAGTTGCCGATCACATTAGGGTAGACTTTCAGCAACCCATCATTAATCAGTACAATCTTTACTATAATCTGATAATAAAAATATTTATTCTCATCGCTCACGGAAAATTCATCTTTCAACAGCCGAGCTAGTACTCTGACTAAAAAAATATAATAAAAACAGCAGAGCTGGTACACTTGACATGTTTGCATCTGTTATATGGAACTTTACAGAAATGATGAGTTGAGTATAATCTATGCTTTAACGATGAATCCCAGATAATGAGTAATGGGATCTTCAAGAGTCCATTGCATAGGGTAACAGCGAATTCACATAGCGAAAGGATATCAGTAACAGTGTTTTATTTACCCGATACCGAAGCTGAGATCGAGCCCGATGAAGGGTTGATAAGTGAAGAAAGGCCACAAATCTACAGGAAGCTCAAGAATTATGCAGCCATCAACTTTGAGTGCTTCCAGAGTGGAAAAATAGCACTCGACACTGTCAGACTATGATGTCCAGTCCTTTTCTCTGTCTTGTCTATTAAAGCATCTCCTGTCTTTATCCTTTAAAGACCTTATTATGTATGTAAGCCTTCAATAAGAACCTTGTACTCTCTCTCTCTCTCCCTCTCTCTCTCTCTCTCTCTCGCTAGACACTGTACTAGTGAATTTCCATTTTATGCATGAAATCAGACTTGGATTTAATATTATTTTTGCCAGGAATATCTTACTATCTTCCCTATAGTTTGTTGATCTGTTTCTTTTTTCTGAAGTAGAAAGACTCTTTCCATACAGCATTAAAGGAGTCTACTCGGAGTGTCATGCTAACAAGATTCTCCTAAGAACTTCCGTAACTATGAACCTTTACTATGTAATGCACATTTGTTATCTTAGCTATAGCTGAGCTTGATCATTGTCCTTTAAATTCCGTTACTTAGGAAAGTAGAGCCTTCAAACCAGATATCAGGATGCATAGCCAGTTGACAGCTGCCCTTGATTGTCTTAGTAATTCAACATGGAATTTTACGCTTTTACCGTCTGTGTTCGGAAGGTTACAAGCATGTAACATATTCCAGGAATTGATTGATGAAGTAGATAAAATACAAACTCAATTTGGTTATGTTAACATTGTTCTCTCATGAAGGTACCCTAAGCATTTAAGATTTGTTTATAATAGGAAAATGACACATATGGTCCCTTAACTTTTAATTTGTTCAATGTGATCCCTCAATTTCGTCTCAATATGCAATATCGTCCATGAACTTTTAATTCATTAAATACGATCTGTGAACTTTTGGTACATGTTTAATTTAGTTTCTGAACTATATGAAAATGTTCAGAATTGTCCCTGATCTTAAAATAATTGGAGGACAACATTTAATATTTTGATATAATTCAGGAACTACATTGAATATGTACCAAAAGTCCAGAGACTACAATGACCAAATTAAAAGTTTAAGGATTACATTACACATCAAGTTAAAGTTTAAGGACCACATTGAATAAATTAAAAATTTAGTGATCACATTACACATTGAGCCAAAGTTCATGGACCATTTGTATATTTGTCACTTTATAATAGAATGCAGTTTTTTTTTCAAGTAAACAAATATATGACACGTTAAATAATCGTTTGATTTGCGACATGAAGAATATACTTCCCTAATATAGAGATGATGTTGTCTAAATACTAGATGCTAATCTCAATGAATTGGCAGCTTTCTATGGCCTAAAGACTAAGACTGAAGCAATAATTTAAATCCTCGTGAACCCTATCCATTCATAATATGGATAGCATGTCTTTGAATAAAGGGATATGTGTACCGGAAATCCTAAAACATTGAGTCTTAAAACTTACAAAAAGTGCAATCAAGCCCTAAAACTTGTCAAATTGGTGCAATCAAGTCATTCCTTTAATTTTGTCCAATTTGGCTAGCAAAAAATGCTAACATGATTTTTTTATTATTTTCTCTCTCTTACATGGCGTTGTTGTCTAATAGTTTGTTAGAAAGTCCAACCCAAAAATTTTAAGTAATAGATACAGAGAGATCATATATCTAAAGAATATATAAACCTCATAGTCAAGAGATGCGGGATATATCAACATAAATGTAGACCGGAGCCATTTTTTACTGCAGTTTTTTGTTCATTAATTACTCTAAAATTCTTCCATTTCCATGTAAAGATTATTTTTTTTCCCTTCATCAGTATGCTCACCTACTCCGAATTTGAATACCCCTTAAGCTTTAGCGTTGTATCCCGGCCAACCCCCTTCCTTCGAATAATTAATTTAGTGAGAGAATATACCCTCTCTAGTGAAACAAAAGCCCTTACTTGTGCGCTAGAACAGCGGGGCTCTAGGTCTTTCTATATAATACTATTTTGACTCGATGCCCAGGTAAGTATGTGAAAGACCAAATTCATTCGCTTTTAAATATAGGCAGTGTGTCGGGCCCTGGGGGCTGCTCCATTCTGATCCAAAAAGCGGATTCTCGGTTGCTTGCCGGTATGGGCGGACCACCTTTCTCGGGCAAAACAGTCCATGAACACAACCGATGTAGTTTGATTCCTTGCCTCAATTAGTAGTACCTATATATTCCACTTCTTCCTCCTTTGGTGTCGTTTCTAGTCTGTCTCTTTCAATTTTTCTATGTGAAAAGTTAAAAATCTGGAATGAAATGCCTTGTCGGAGGAAGGAATGGACATTGGTTAAACACAGTAGAAGGTAGAAGACATCCACGAGCACGGGCTGTTCGGATGCTAGAGGGGCACATTTATGTGTTTATTGATATCCCCGAGTCAGATCTTTTGACAAGTTACTGAGTGAAGGGAGTGGGATCCCTAGCCAATGCTAGCAAACTGGGAAGAGAATGGAATTCAATCCAATTGACCGCTTATCTCTAGCTCGTGAACTTAGCCAATACAATGCTACGTGACAGCACCCAATTTTTTCTGATTCGGCAATTTGATCTATAATTTCTCATTCATGGATGTTGATAAGATCCTTCCACTTAGCAGCACAGGTAGTGAATGGGATGATCACAAAATTGGCAGAAGAAAGTTTTTTTTTTTTGGTAGACTTATGGAATTGGCTAAGCATTTTCTTGAGAAAAGTAATAAAAAAATCATAAACATATTATATTGATACCAATTCAGTCATAAACCTTTTAATTTGATCAATTTAATCCTAAACCTTTTCACATTGATACTAATTTAGTCCGCCCATGATCTGTCCAATTTAGCTCAAAAACTACTGACATGAACGCTGCCATTCTAAGTGGCACGGTTAATGCTAACATAGATAATTTTTTTAATTTTTTTAATATATTCGAGTTTTTATTAAATTATTTTTAAAAATTCCCATTTTTTTACCTTTCTTTTTTCCTTCTCTTCGCTTTGGCCTATGGCCGGTACTTGGCCATGGCCGGCAATTGGCCATAGGCGAAGGTTGCCCTCGCCAAATCTGGGGAGGGCGGCCCTTGCTCAGGTCGTGAGGGTCAAGCCCTCACCAAATCCGACAAGGGCGACCCTCGCCTATGCCCTTGTATGTGGCCTATCACCGGCCAAAGGAAAGAGAAGGAAAAAAAAAGAAAAGGGGGAAAAATATATTTTAAAATTTTGAAAAATATTTAAGAAATTATTCATAGCAGTGTCAGTCATACCACATAGGATGGCAACAATTTCCTACCTAAATTGATTGAATGGACTAAATTGGTATAAATGTGAAAAGATTTATGACTAAATTGGTCTAATTGATAGATTTAAGATTGAATTGGTACCAATTAATAGGTCGATGACTTTTTTGGTACTTTTCCTCATTTTCTTCGGGCAAATAAAAAAACTAAATGAATGGCTTTATGTCTACTACCCGTTCTTCCTCCTGAACTACGAACCATCACTCACATAGACGAAGGTAAGCTAATGAGCTCGGATATTAATGCCAGCCTGTTGCCAATAAGCTTTGCAACCTCATATGTAATGGAAAACTGGAGCATTTTCTGCATCAGTGGATGAAGGATTGCACTTCTACAAGTAAACGGGGTTCGAATAGATATTAATTGTGTTAGAAAAGATATGAATCAATGTACGAGTCCGATTCCGATATTGTGATTTCAATTTAGAAGGTATGATGTACATGGCATGTTGAAGTATCTTTTAGTCATTTGACCGGCTATTAAAAGACAAGGCTTGAGATAAGGACAGCGGAAGTACCATAACTTTCGTACGGCGCTCACTTAAGTGGCATAACTTTTTTTTGGTTAACTTAAGTACCACAAATTTGAAAATTGATCACTTAAGCATCATTGGCGATTTACCTCACCAGAAAATCTGATGTGGACGTCAGTCGTCCTACGTGATATCGCTGATGTTGACGTAGACTGTTTTTGTAAATTTTTTCGCTCATTTATGTGCCACAAATTTGAAAAATCGATAACTTAAGTATCACAAATTTGAAAAATCAATCGCTTAAGTGTCATCGACAATTTGCCTCACCAAAAAAATCCGCCACCGACCTCACCCAGATCTGGTAAGAGCCTTTATGCCATGGCCCACGGCCAGGGAGGCCACCATAGTCGGCGATGGCCTCGCCCAAGGCCTTCACAACCCAGCTAACCGAGGGCGAGAGTTTTTGGCCGACGCACAAAAAAAAAGAAAATTAAAAAAAATCAATTGTTTTGAAAAAAACACAAAAAAAAATCCAAAAATGACAATTTGCCGGAAGTGGTACTCAAATAATCGATTTTACTCCAATAATGACTTACCACCTGGCAGCAACGATCATTTAGATCTAGAAATTAAGGAGTTCACAATTATGTTTCCTTTTGCTTCTTGATTAAGAATTGAAGCAGAAGAAAACTTCAGTTTCATAGTTTGCTCTTTAGAGCGTCGGTATGCCTATTTTATGAGCACGAGAAGATCACGAGTAGGACACCGATCAACAAAGTATTAAGAGAAAGCTAAGTTGATGTTACTACCACCAATAATTGATCTCATTTGTCAAACCAAAATAGTAAATAATTGTTTGCTGACTTTGTTGAAGCACTGCACAGGGAAACAGTACCCAAGTAAGTAAAGTTACGAGCGATCATAGGTATCGTAACTCAAGGCCATTGCTTTGTCACTGAATTTGGATGAGACTTCTTCCTAGACCAGGTTGGAGAGCGGGGCAAGATGTACGCGAGATTCAATTATTATCCTAGATGTCCAAGACCTGATCTGGTCTGTGGTCTCAAACCGCATGCTGATGGATCACAATCGCCATTGTCCTGCCTGATGAAGAAGTGGAAGGCCTGCAGTTCCTCTAAGTGATCAGTGGATCACAGTCTCCACCATTCCTGAGGCTCCTCTCATTAACAGAGGAGATATAGTGGAGGTCAGTCTTTAAGTAGTACATTTCCCGAACTTGCAAAGTGATGTGTAGAAGTATATTTAATTTATGTAATAGTTATGAGTTTAAATTGTTGAAGTTGGCCTAAAGGAAGATCGAAAATGTGAGATAAATGGGGTATGTGTGATGCAGATAATGAGCAATGGGATTCTCGAGAGCCCTATGAACAGGGTGGTGACATTTGACAAACGCCGCGAGCATAGAATCTCGGTTGCAGTATTTTGCTGTCCAGAGGAAGAGAAGGAAATCGGATCTGCTGCAGGGCTGATCAACGAGGAAACCCCGAGATTGTACTAGAAAATCTTTTGCTTTGAGCATTACCAGTTAGGGAAGAGACCTATAGAGGCTTTGAAAATCTAGCTGCAGCTTGTTTTACCACTCCCTCCTTTGTAACCATTTTTCCCCCTGTTGAGAGGGACTGATTTTGGTTCCTCAGTTTGCGTTTGGCCATGCACTGAAAGTAAGAATTAAGAACATCCATAACAGGTAAAGCCCCCATAAAAGCGGTCAAAATTTAACCAGCACAGATACACGTAAGCACCGTTAAAGTTTAGGCTAAAGGGCTGGTCTAAGCACAGACCGATGGGCGCTCCAGGTCAACAAGCACAACAAAGACCAATACCAAGTGAGCAGTGGAAATTTGGTTTTCCAAGAAAGTCCCAGATCCCATCTTGTAAAGAAAAACAAGAGACGATGGACACGTGCAGCCTTTTTGTCTCTATCCACTTTGTTTGGCCAGATTAATTTAACCCATTGCTCTGGCACTCATATCTATGCAAGTTTTCCTCTTTTCTTTGGACCTTTAGCTTCTATTTCAAGATTAGCATCTTTTGGAATGAAGCAACCAAGTTCATAGCAGAGACAAAGAAAGATGAATAGAAACATCAGTTGCTCCTCTGAGTTTATAACAAGATCCTTATTGACAAAAACAATTTCAGAGTCCCACTTTCAACTGTTAGAATATAGCTGGTCTACCTAGACGGGGTCGATGGGCGATCAAGAAGGCCCATGGCCTAGGTTAGCGACCTCCATTGCACTTTGGAGGGGTGCTCGCCTACGGTCAACCCGTAGTGGTTGAGCCTACATCATAATTGATCCTTGTCGGGAAAAAAATTCACTAAATTTGACACGTCACACTAAGACTTAAGCTATTGGTCCAATAAAAAATAAGCGACTCCATGATCACTCTACGAGAAAGAGAACTTGGACTCTTCTTATTTTTTTGATAATTAAGAGAAGTTGACGTGGATATGCACAAAGAAAGAACACAAAGCTTATCTGCTTTCTTCTTCTGCCCTAGAATCCAATCCACACTGTATCTGAATCCTGACAAGCTAACATTTTGCTTCCTCTGTCATTGACATGGCGCAGCCTCCTCCTCTTCCTCCTGCACAATCTGTTCAGGAACTGATCTTGGATGGCGGAACAGTACCAGAGAGATATGCTTATAAAGATGACAAAAGTGCAAGCTTTGATGAATCTCTTCCTCTGATGGATGTTCCAGTCATCGATCTTGGCCTTCTCCCACCTTCATCATCATCATCATCAGCTGGAGAGGAATTAATAAAACTCCGCTCAGCTCTCGCTAGTTGGGGATGCTTTCAGGTCAGATCTTTGCGTCAAACAACAGTTTCTTTCATTTCCCAGCATACAAAATTGCCACTTTAGACCCACTTAATTCCAGTTTAGTCGATTTTATTCCGTAGATCTGAATAAGAAAAAACAAAAGGCTAGAAGCAAAGGCATATAGGATAGGAAGACGCTTACTTTAAGTAGAGATTCTTTGATTTGCTTAAGATCACATCTATGGCGCAAAAGCGGCTAAAATTTGCATTTCATTTGCAAATTCATTAGTTCTTTACAGCAGAATCTGGAGTTACCAAACTCTGTTGATATTACTGTTCTTAATAATGCAATCCATATTTTGACTTCCTTCGTCTTTTCTGTCTCAGGCGATAAATCATGGGATCAGCAGCTCATTTCTAGATCAACTGCACGAACTAACTCAACAGTTATTTGCGCTTCCAAAAGAGGAGAAGGAGAAATGCGCTAGAGCGCCTGATGGTATTGAAGGCTATGGAAATGACATGGTTTTGTCAGAGCAACAAGTAATCGACTGGAATGACCGCTTGTACATCATCATATCCCCCGAAGAAAAGCGAAAGCTTGAAGTTTGGCCTGAAAAACCCGAAACTTTCAGGTAATTAGACAAGATAGCTGCTTCAAATTCAATTATGTAGATCATATGGTACAGTTGGGAGAGTTAGTTCTGCTTGGTAAGAGGGGTTCTAATGTGTATCATGATGTAGCTAACAAGGATCATTTAGAGGGGGTGAATAGGTGATCTAAAAATTTTGATTAATTTTTAAAGCGGAAACAAATGATCAAGATTAAAGTCTTAAAAATATTTGGATTCTGAGTAGACTTTATAGACATTGTGCTAATGTGTAGTATACAAGATAGAATAAGAGTTTAGAGATAAAGAAACTGCACACAAGAAATTATAGTGAGTCAGCTTAGATCAAGCCTACGTCCACTCTCCCACGCTGATAGCTTACTGGCTAGATTTCACTATATGATCAAAAAAGGATTACAAGTTCTGAATAATATCACTTTGTGAATGATAGAACGCTCTGTTTTATTCAATTACTCTTACAAAATGTCCATCAAGATCTCAATGTTAGGCTCAGGAAAGACAAGCAGTAGAATCAGAGTATGCTTAGACTTTAGATTTGTTGATTCTTGACTTTTGTTCTCTACCTTCTGTTTCCCGTTAATCTTTTTTTATACTCCTCCACTTTCAAACTAGCCATTGGACAGTATTCAAAGGATCATCTTCCAATCTTCAACTTGGAAAGATTTATATAAAATAGATTGAGTAGCCGTTGGTTGACAAAATCTTAATCCCGCTGAATTTGGTCGCTCATACAACAAGAATCTTAGTTTTTATAATTAAAGCTTTATCCGTTGTGATATATACTTGCCTTAATATTTGATTTTCAATCAATTTTGCATTATAGTCTTTTAAGATTGAGTCAATCAAAACTTTCTTTCTGTGAAATTCATACCAAATCACTAACCGTTATGTTCGTTCTAAATAGTTTCAGAGTTTGAATAATTTCTAGTTCTTACTTCACATCCAGAACTTAAGTTAGTGTGGGTCTTCAGTAGGGTATCAACCTTTTAGAAATAAAGTCCGAAGTTCTTCATCTGCTTAATATAAAGTCTGAGTGACTTTTATGGTAAAGTGTGAACTTCTCGATCGGGTTCCTGTAAAGTCTAAGATCTTACTTCTGGTCCTCGTAAAGTCTGAGTGTCTAAAATTTGAACTTCTCGATATGGTTTCCATAAAGTCTAAGATCTTCCTTCTAGTCCTCGTAAAGTTTGAGTGTCCAGAAAGTTTAGTTCTCTTGAAATATTAGAATTGTCATTTTCAGAATATATCTACTTGGATCAAAATACTTCAAAGTATTTATTAGACTTACAAAATTCACATGGACAGTTTTGTCAACTTCAAAATCTATTAGGAGGTTTTCTTAACATGCCAGAATAGAGTTCTCATATGATATGTCGAGAATGGACTAGTTTGAGCAATGATAAGTAGGAACAAAACAAGATAGACACAGGAAGACAAATTAGCTCTGTTTATGTTGTTACCTGTTGTAGATCTGCAACAATACATACTATATTGACCTTTTTAAAGCATTGTAGGAAAGTAATACACGAGTACACAGTAAAGTTACGGCCAATCATAAACAATATATTCAAGGCCATGGCATTGTCGCTGAATCTGGAGGAGAATTGCTTCCTGAACCAGTTTGGAGAACGAGGGGTGATGTTTGCAAGGTTCAATTATTATCCTCGATGTCCGAGGCCTGATCTTGTCCTTGGCCTCAAGCCACATGCCGATGGATCAGCAGTCACTGTGGTTTTGCCGGACAGAGAAGTGGAAGGCCTCCAGTTCATGCACGATGGCCAGTGGTTCAGAGTCCCCACCATTCCAGGGGCACTTCTTATTAATGTAGGAGATCAAGTCGAGGTCAGTCCAGTACTCGCGTATTTTTGAAATTCAAAAGAATGCTTCTGAGGGATATCTATCTATACATTTTATACAAGTTTAAGGTCTCATAAAGAATGGCCCTGACAGTTCGGCATTGCGGGGGTTAATTTGGTATGTGTTGTAATGCAGATAATGAGCAACGGCATTTTCAAGAGCCCGATGCACAGAGCGGTGACAAACGCAGAGAGAGACAGGATTTCTGTCGTGGTGTTTTGCATTCCGGAGGAAGAGAACGAGATTGGACCTGCTGATGGGCTGATCAATGAAGAAACGCCAAGATGGTACAAGAAAATCAGGAATTATACCGAGACTTATTTTGAGTATTACCAGTTAGGAAAGAGACCTATTGATGCTGTCAGAATGTAGCTTCAGGTGTTTATTATTCCACCCTCCGTAAGCACAAATCAGAGTTTTTCAGTCCTGATCTATTTGTCTGTTCATCTTATTTCGTTTGCCTCACCCAAAGATAATGACTTTTAGTTGTGTTTTCCTCTTGATCTATTTGTTTGTCTTTTTCCGTTCACCTCATCCTAAGGTAACGGGGATAAAGACACTAGGGTGGCGCATGATAACCATTCTGGTTTTGTCCAGAACTGGTTTTTTGCTCCCGAAATCAATTTTGGCCCAGAAACCCGTTTGTTAACGCATTTTAATTTTTCTATTTCCGGGACAAGTTTTTGTCCCGGAACTCATTTTGGACCAAAAATGAGAAACAGAAAATAGTAGGTTTTTCGTTCCTGGACCAAAAGCGAGAACTCATTCCCGAAGAAAACGATTTTCTTCTAACACAGCTCTCTCTCGTCTCCTTCGAGCTCTCTCTCTTCTACTCCGACTCTCTCTCTACTCTCTTCTGTTGCCGTCGACAGAGGAAGAAGCCACCGCTCCTTCGCTTGCTCCGACCGAGAGGAAGCCAGGGCCGCTCGCTCCTGCTCCACGTAAGCTCCGATCGTGCGCAAATCTCCTCTCATCTCTCTCTTTTCTGGATTTGGAAGAAGTCGCCGTGATCGAGGGGGTCAGATTCGGCCTCGCCGTGGGAGACGGTCGAGCTCGCCGTCGCCCAGCTGGGCGACTGCGAACTCGACCGCCGGCCCTGGGCGAGGCCGCTCGGCCTCCCCCAGACCGAGCGGCCTCGCCCAGGGCCGGCGGTCGAGCTCGCCGTTGCCCATATCTGGGCGAGGCCGAGCGGCCTCGCCATGGGCGGCGGTCGTTTTCCCCTTTCGTTGTTTGCCTTGGAGTTGTGCACGGAACGCCTATCTGCTTGTTGAAGCACATGTACATCAAGGAAACTGGGAGGCTGGGTTGGAGCCTGAATTTTGATGGGAAAATTGAAGGGTCGTGACCGAGACTGTGATGAATTGCCTCTGCCTTTATTCTTTTTGTGCATGGCTAATTGCATCTGTTAGTGAAGGGGATGCGTTCTTTAACCATTGGTATGGGTTCGCATGAAAATAGTGCATCAAAGTACCAAGCCCGAAACAACATCATCCATGAGTGCAAGGTGGAATATGTTCTTAGTCAAAGCAGTGATCATATAAGTTTAATAGCGTGGTTATATTGTCCCTCGGAAGAATTGTAGAATAGTTGGAGTTGTTGGGGGACATGGTTAAGTGGCTGGAAGGAAGTTTCCAAAATATGAGCCCTGCTATGTCAAGGCCACTCTGCTATGGAAGCCAAAAAAGTTATTGTTATAGTGACACTAACATTTATATCTGGACTGAGTTGTGAATGGAATTTGTTACTGCCTTGACTTGACAATTGGCAGGATACTGCCTGAACTTGACAATGGAACGGATACTGCCTTAACTTGACATTGGACAGGATAGTGTGTATTAGAGCTGGATTTGACTCTTGGGAGGTCCTTGAACATTATGGGGGCAGTTCTTGGATTTGACTCTTGGGAGTTCGTTGAACATTTATTTGATGATTTAGGATATGTGTTACCTTAGATATTCTCGAGTATTAGAGCTGGGCGTATATGAAGTTCTTTTTAACTTTTTCCATAGCTAGCACTATAATTCTGTCAGGTTTTGACTTCTATTTTACCTTGCGTGCTTTTCTTCTCTTCTGCAGCTTGTCCATCTTCCAGACTGTTCGACCCATACCAGGTGAGAATCTGTGCACTATGTGTGATCTTATCTGTAGAATTGGCATGCGTGTTTTTCCTTACAATTGTAACTTCTTTATTTGGTAGAAGTACGTGTGGACTATTCTTTTTCCCCCCCTACAACTAAGTTTTTAGAAGAGCACCAAGAGGTGGCTCCCATAAAAACCCCATGCGTTAGAAAAGATCTAAAAATTATTGTAGAAAAGACTGAGTGTCTGACGACAAGTAGACGTGGACTATGAAATGCCTACAGTTTAAGGTTCATCTACTTAATTTTGTGGAAATTGATTTTTTCCAACATTCAACTGCAACGTTTGTAGCATGAGTTCATTCATTGGCCATTTAAATCTGTCGGATAGTAGAGGTATTCTGCATCTGTATCTTAGCTGGGTGCTACATTGCATCTAATCTCATGAAGGGAGTGCCTGTTGTACTCTTTATGCTTTTAGGCATGTAGTATGGAATTAATTGCTGAAAGACATACTTTTCATATAAAGTGGGCACTCCATTGGGGGAATTCTATCTATGTTTTTAATAGACTAAATATTTTTTTCAGGTACAAGCTGCTGCACCTGCAAGTAAAAGAGAACTCGGGAGGGCCACCTGGACTTCTCTCCACACTCTAGCTGCTCAGGTGTTCTTAGCAAATGAAGTCTGGTTTTTTACTTTCCTTTTTGTTTTCCATTTATGAAATTTTACCTGAATATATCAATATACTCCTACATCATTTGCACTTCTGCTGAATTCTTCTGAATTTCTCAAACAATAAAGTTAGCGCTAATTATCTATTAGAACACTCAACATTGAAGCACATGTACATCGAATGGTTCAAATTGTAGATGATATGGCTCTTTACATCAAATCTTCCGCATTTGAATTGGTACACCATATGATGTGCTTCATTTGATGTTCAACCAGTTAAGGGTAAATGGCATCCCAAAAAGAGGCATTTGTGGCAAAGTGGAATGAGCCTTTAACCAATTTGCTTGTAAGCTTATTGGTTGAAGAGGTCAAAAAGGGAAATCGCACCACTACTACCTATAACAAAGTAGGGTGGAATAACATAGTTACCGAGTTCAATAAACAAACAACACTCCGGTTTACTATAGTTCAGTTGAAGAACAGGACAAACAAATTGAGGAGACAGTATGGGAGTTATAAGAAGCTTCTTTCACAATCTGGATTTGGATGGGATCATGTTAACAAAACGATTATTGTGGAGGATCCAAGTGTATGGGATGATCACATCAAGGTATCAGTTTACTTGGGTCATTTTGTTCTATTTGTGGATGTATGTTTCGATGATGTCGCTCACGTATGTCACTATTTTTTGAAATTGCAGGATAACATCGAATGGGCTAAATTCCGAAAGGATGGGTTTCCTCAATATCCCGATCTGTGTATCGTGTTTGGCGATACATATGCTACTGGGGATTACACGGTAGGAAATGCAGAATACTTGGTGGTGTCGGAGGGGGAAGACAATGGTAGTGGTGGTGACGATGGTGGTGGTGCTTTGGAAGGTGATCCAAACGAACTTAGTGATGGAGTCTTCACACCTGACGTGAGTGCCACGCAAGTTCGTGAGAAGCATAAGTTGGATAGGACTCCAAATTCCAAGAGGAGGAGAAAGAGTAGCACATATGATATTGCTAGCACCTGCAAAGCCATTCAAGATATGATCAAGTCTAAGGCGAGTCAATCAACAAGTGGCTCCATCACCTCACATGCCCCTCCACCCGAGAACCCCTACTCCATGGGAGCTGTGGTTGCCATTTTAAATGACATGCCTGACTTAGAGCAGAATCTTTACAATAAAGCTATGAACCAAGCATGCCTTAGTGCCAACTGGAGAGAGGGTTTCGTCCTATCTTTACCTGAAAGGAGACGCGGTCTTCTTGAATCTCTTTGAATAGATGTTGAGAACTACGATGACTTTTTCATGTTTGTTTTATTTTCACTTAATGACTTGTGTCCTTGAGATACTTTGGTTTGGTTTTATTTATGGAACTATGATGTCTTTGGTTTGTTTTTAATTATGCAACTATGATGCCGTGGCTATTGTTAATTATGGAACTATGATGATGTTGTGGATGTTGTTGATTCCTGACTTATTTGTTGTGTTGGTGTTCTTCGTGCGAGGGCATAGGTAATATGGAGGGGGGTGAAAGTAGCAGCATTAATGGTCCAGTAGCATTGGTTGAACCAATTGAACAGGTCTTCGATGATGTTGAACTTAATATACTGAAAGCATGGATGTGTACTGTTTTGATGAACATGTCTATGCACACCAGAGAACCTATTAGGGACAGTAAATTGTCAGGGCCTGAATGGATAAGAGAGATTCTTTATGGACATTCAGACAGGATATATGAAGCTTTTCGAATGGAGAGACATGTTTTTCTCAATCTTTGTGATTTAATGAAGGAAAGGGGTTGGTTGGCAGATAGTCGATATATTAAGGTAGACGAGCAAGTTGGGATATTTTTATCTATGATTTGTCACAAGAACTCGAATAGAGATTTATGTGAGAGATTCCAACATTCGGGACAGACTATCAGCAAGTACTTTGCTAAAGTGTTGCAAGCAGTTCTGAATTTGGCAAGAGAAATTATCGTACCACCTTCATTTGATGTTGTCCCAGAAGAAATTCTTATCAATCCTAAATATAATCCGTACTTCAAGGTACGATTTGCATACATTCCTTTACATCGTCAGTTACATTTTGTTGATAATCTTGTATAATGCTAGTCTTTGCTGAAATGATAGGGCTGCATAGGCGCTATTGATGGCACTCACATTCATGCTTCTGTACCAGTGTCGAAACAGATCCCATTTAGAGGCAGGAAAGGAATTACCACTCAGAATGTGATGTGTGTTTGTTCATTTGATATGAAATTTACATTTGTGTATGCTGGTTGGGAAGGCTCTGCCAACGATTGTCGGGTGCTCTCGGCAGCACTCGAGACACATCGCTTACAATTTCCTCGACCTCCACCAGGTATTTGCTTATTTTTCAAGAGATAATTTTCTTTATAATTGTATTGCATTTGCGAATCATGATCAATATATGAATACCTTTTGATAGGCAAATACTACGTGGTAAATTCTGGTTATGCTGCAGCTCCGGGATTTTTGACTCCTTTCAAAGGCGAACGATATCATATTAATGATTTTAGGGGTAGAGTGAGGCAAGCAAGAACAACAAGAGAATTATTCAACCATAGGCATTCTTCACTAAGGAATGTTATTGAGAGATCATTTGCGGTGTTAAAGAATCGCTTTCTCATTTTAAAACACATGCCTTCATTTTCAATTCAAAAGCAGTCATGTATTGTAATTGCATGTTGTGCTATTCATAATTACATCCGTGATCAAGACAAGATGGATAAGAACTTTTCTCAATATGGTGATTCAGAGTACTCGTTTGGAAGTGCACAAGATGAGGTTATCGACGATACATCAACAGAGGAGGATATCGAGATCAACATGCTTAGGAAAAGAATTGCCAATCAATTGGCAATTGATAATAATATGGCGGAGATTCCATGAAAATGTGTTTCCGACTTTTCTAATGTATTTCCATTTTTTGTATTTGAGGATTTTTTATGTTGGCTCTTGTAATGTGACGTGGCATTTTGGGATCTCCTATATTGGCTCTTGTAATGTGATGTGCTTGGTTTACTTTTCTCCATAAGCTTTTGCAATATTATGCGGAACGATGCATACTCACAAATATTGAGAGCAAATATCGAGAATGATGGTGGTTGAATACTGAAGACCATTTTCAGTGTTTGGCCATTTGCATTAATTTGACTGGAATTTGTGTGCGGGCATACGTAACGTTACGAATCCAACGTAAAATTTAATTTCAAAACTTCACAATTTGTGCCCACCCGCTTTGAGCAAAATTTTATTTTTTTTAGGTGTCGAAAAAAATTAAAAATTTAAAAACATCAAAACTTCATAGAATGGATTAGAATATCTGTGGTCACCCATTTCGAAAAAAAATAAAAAAATAAAAAATTTGAAAATTTCTCAGAATGGCTTATAATATCTGTGGCTACCTACTTTGAGTGAAATTTAATATTTTTTTAGGTGATGAAATAAAAAAGCAAAAAATAAAAAATATCATTTGGGCACCTCAAAAATTTTATATTTTACTCAAAGTGAGTGGCTAGAAGTATTCTAAGCCATTATGTGAAGTTTTTAAATTTTTAATTTTTAATATTTTTTGTACCTAAAAAGATTTAAATTTCGCTCAAAGTGAGTGGCTACAGGTATTCTAAGTCATTCTGTGAAGTTTTGAAATTTTTGATTTTTTCACTTTTGATTTTTTTTTCGGCACCTAAAAAAATTTAAATTTCGCTCAAAGTGGATGGCCACAAGTATTATATAAGCCATTCTATGAAGTTTTGAAATTTCTAAAAATTTTAATTTTTTTTGGAAATCTCAAAAAAATTAAATTTCTCTTGAAATGGTTGGCCACGTGTATTCTAAGTCATTCTGTGAAATTTTGAAATTTTTAATTTTTATAAATTTTTTTAGGGCATCTAAAAAAATTAAAATTTACTCAAAAAGTGGGTGGCTACAGCTATTCTAATAAGCGATTTTGTGAATTTTTGAAATTTTTTTTATTTTTTATTTTTAATTTTATTGGGTACCTCAAAAAATTTAAATTTCACTCAAAGTGGGTAGTCACATGTATTCTAAACTATTCTGTCAAGTTTTGAAATTTTTGATTTTTTTTGGAAAACTAAAAAATTTAAATTTCACTAAAAGTCGATGGCCACAGGTATTCTAAGCAATTCTGTGAAGTTTTGAAATTTTTTATTTCTTTATTTTTTTTTGAAAAATTTCAACAAATTTCTTATTTTCTCGAAATCTGAATTTTTTTTTATTTTCTCAACATTTTGATGATTTTTTCTAGAATTTTTCAAATATTTGGGATTTTCGGAATTTTTTTAAAGATTTTTATGAATTTTTCAGATTTTTTTATTATTTTTATTTCATTTCTAAAAAAATGGATTTCTGTTCCTGGAAATAGAATTTTATGTTGTTTATCAAACGGGTTTTTGTTTCAGGAAATAGAAATTTCGTGCTGTTATCAAACGGGTTTCTGTTCTAGAAACAGAAATTTTTTGTCGTTATCAAACGGGTTTTTTTTCTCAGAAACTCATCCAGGAACCAGAAATAGAAAAATCTATTTCTGATTCAGGAACTCATTCCGGGACAGAATGGTTATCATGCGGTACCCTAGGAGTGCCATAACTTTCATATAACACTTACTTAAGTGCCATAACTTTTTTTCGCTCACTTGAGTGCCATAAATTTGAAAAATTGATCACTTTAGTGTCATCGGCGATTTGCCTAACTGGAAAATCCGACGTGGATACCGGTTATCCTATGTGGCTTTGCGCGAAGCTGACGTGAATAATTTTTTAATATTTTTTGAATTTTTTAATATTTTTTCTTTTTCTTTTTCTCTTTTTTTTTGCAAATTTTCTTTTCAATGCCAGCGAGGGTCATCGGCGACCCTCACCAGTTGTGAAGGCCTCACCTAGATTGGGCGAGGGCCGCCTTACCCTTGGCCGCGAATGCCTTGGGCGAGGCCGCGAAGGCCTTGGGCGAGGCCGTGAAGCCTGTCGCCAGATTTGGGCGGCTGCGGGCAAGGCGGCCTCGCTAGATCTGGCGAGAGCCTTCACTGCCTCACCCGCAACCGGCGAGGCTGCGATGGCCTTGCCAAGGGCTTTCGTGGCCGCGGGCGAAGCAGCCTCGCCAGATCTGGCGAGAGCCTTCGCCGCCTCGCTCGCTGTCGGCGAGGCGACGATGGTCTCGCCAAGGGCTTTCACGGCCGCGGGCGAGGCAGCTTCGCTAGATTTGACGAGAACCTTCACCGCCTCGCTTGCGGTCGACGAGGCCACGATGGCCTCGCTTAGGGCTTTCGCCACAACCAGCGAGGCAGCCTCGCCAAATTTGGCGAGATCCTTCACCTCCTCACTCGCGGCCGGCGAGGCCGTGATGGCCTCACCAAGGGCCTTTGCGGCCATACTGGCCAATGGCGAGGCGGCCCTCACCCAGTTTGGCCGAGGGCGAGGTCTCTGGCGAGGGTCACCGACGACCCTTGCCAACCTTAGGAAAAAAAGGAAAAATAAGAAAGAAAAAGATAAAGAAAAAAATTCAAAAAAAATCAAATAACATTAAAAAAATCCATGTCGGATAATCCACGTAGGATGATTTACCATAAATAGCACTCAAATGATCCATTTACTTCGATGTGGCACTCAAGTGAGCGAAAAAAAATTATAACACTCAAGTGAGCGTCGTACGAAAGTTATGTCACTCCTAGTGTTCTTATCTCTAAGGTAATGACTTCTAGTTTGTGATGGTCATGCACTGAAACTAAAGCATAAGAAAACATAGTTCTTGTTTCTTCTTTCTTTTCTTTATTTTTACAAGCAGTTTAATTTTTCAACCATAGATTGAAGTTGAATTCAGAAGAGCTATCTGGATTGGAATTGAACTTAAATCGGTAAACCAACCTGATTTTTTTTCCCAAATGAAATTACGGGGAAAATTTCAAATAAAGGCTTAAAGTGCCATTTTTTTCTCAAATTGGGGCATGAAGTGGACCTTGTTTCAAATAATGGTATGAAGTGACCAAATCGTCTCAAATAAGAACCTAAAGTGGCCAATTCATCTCAAATAGGGATATACAATCGGACCGGATTTACCTGAGAACCAAACTGGACCACTCGAAAAACAGGTCTGGGAATCGATTCCTGTTTGAAATGGTCCAAGAATCGGTTCCATTTTTTGGAAATCGGCCCGATTTCTGATTCCAAGTGAAGACCCACCTGAAAACTAGACTAACCGAACTAGTTTTGGAATCGATTTTTAGCTAGTGTTAAAAAAAACCCTAGATCATACTATTACTATATTTTGGATTATTATTTTTGGTAGATAGTAATTTCTATTCCTTCTCTTAAGGATTGTTGCTTTTGAAGGATAGTGATTTTTATTATTCATTTTTTACTTTGAATGGTTTCATTACTCCTCATATTATTTTGCTAGAAAAAAATGAAACCAGAAAAAGGAACAAAAGAAAAATAGGGTCTTACGTAGACCCTGGAACCGGATTAAAAAAACAGGGTGGGTTCCAAAACAAGTTTCAAGCAAACAAAGTAGGTTCTAGATTTCAAAAATTGGGAACTAATTATAACACAATAGGTTTCACGTTCCAGGTCTGGAACCTTCACACCCTTGAACCGATCACCCCTAGTCTCATATAAGGACTTTTGGCCGGCTGGCCAATATGTGACTAATCTGGCAAGGGTATTTTAGTAAAAAAATTCTAAATGTATTTTTTTATTATTTTTACCTTCCTTTTCTTTTTCTTTTCTTTTTTCATTTTTTTCTTTTTCCCTCCTTCGATCAGCAATAGCTGGGCAAAGGTCATTGGTCTCAAGCAAGGGTTGCCGTCGCCAACCCTAGCGAGGGCAACCCTTGCCTAGCCTTGCCACCCCGGGCGAGGGTGTTCCTCATCAACGTCAGGCGAAGGCAACCCTCCCTTAACTTTGCACTCTCCTACGCCAGATCTAGCGAGAGCAGCCCTCGCTTGAGGCCGACGAAGGCAATAGGGAAAAAGAAAAAGAAAAAGAAAAGAAAAAACAAAAAAAGGAAAAAATTCAAAAGAGTAAAGGACAAAAATGCCTTTCAGCCAGCTAAGTTAGGCTCTTCTTTGAGATTAATACGGTCACTTCATGCCTTTATTTGAAAAAACGATGACACTTTGGGCCCTTATTTGAAAGAAGATCCACTTTAAGCCCTTTTTTGAGAAAATGAGGCACTTCATACCCTTTTTTTAAAATTTTCCCGAAATAAAATTAGAAGCCGATACATTGCAAATCCTAGTGTAATTTGATTAGATTCAATCTGACCATCGGATGGGAGGGTCATATCGGCTCTTTCACCCGACACGAGTGAGTTGGAATGAGTTCAATGCCTGTTCACACATGGGTTATCTCCCCTTGTTACGATATGTACATAATCTCTTTCCTTGTTTGGCTGCGGCACGATCGGTTTATAATTTGGTGATAGAAAGGTCGAGTGATCAAACAATTTGGATGAACTTATTCAATAAGCAATATGATGGTAAGAGAAATATTGCTTGCAGTACAGAAGCATCGTGTATGAAGGTTAACCACAAATGATCTACTGGGGCATTATTGTAACTCCAAGATAGGTTGGAACACTTTGAATTTTCTAAAGATGTGAACTTGGTTGTAACCTTTTTTTCCAAAGACCAGTGACTTAATGAAACTTTCAAGAACTTTGGGGGGGCCAACTCCCAAGGCCCCAGCTCTCATTTGAGTCCACTATGGTTAGCTTGACCATGAAGTCTATAATCGTGGACAATCAACAAAAGATTAAACAAAACCAAAGGTGCAATCTTTTTCATTAATCAGGTCAAGTCAAGCCACCATACACATACTAACTTGGAATCATCACACACCTTTTGCAATTTTCACGTTCAGTAAAATGCATTGGCCTACTTTTGCCTTCACACTGACGAATTGATAATGCAAAAATAAAAATCTATTCATGTGGTAGGAAGGCAACTTTTATTGCTAAACATGAATCGTGAATTTCTTCTTTCTAACGGGTCACGTTGACCTCCAGGTTTAGGATGTAATTGGTCTTAAAACTACCATTCCCATGACAGACTGAGGACAACCAACTGTCAACACACTCCACGGATGTTCCCTCGTTAATTTCCATTATGGAAAAAAAGACTACATCACAGAACGGCGGAATGGACTCCTGCTGGTGTTCTTCTCCATGTTGGCTTAGATTTGAACAAGCAAATAAACCTTTCCTACATCTAGCATGCTAAATTAAGAGAAGTGCAGGTTTCTAACATACTGAACACAAAAACAGCAGTGAGTATAGAGTCTAGAATGGTAACCTCAAAACACCGATTCAAGTTACATATCTCTTAACATAATTCTTTGAAGCAATGTGCATGAAAACAGATGAATTGTTACCTTAGAAGCCAATAAAAATCCCATTTATCTTCAAAGGTACCTCGTAACAGACGTTCATTGCAGGAAGAAACTTTAAGCCAAGTTCACTCTGCGAAAGTGTAATATTTACATTGTAGCACAAAGGTGAATGGATCTTTGGCAATCCAGATAGTGGAAAGATTTCATTATAAGCAAAGCAAAAAGAATCACAACAATAGTTTCGACATCATCTTTTCACAACCCTATCCTAATCAATGATTCTTTCTGAAAAACCTCAGTAAACCACCAATAACATGCAAGCTGATCTAGAGCTTTTAGAGCAGTTACTCTGCTCTACTCACTTTATGTCATGAATGGCCTCCCAGGCAAAAAGAATGGAAACTACACATCTATTACATCTGTACACAGGGGATTATAGAAGCGTAAACTTGAATTGCATCGAAAAAAGTGGATGCTGTACTTATATTAGGCTGGAAAATGACGACGTTAGCTCGTAAGGAATGCTGGCTAGCGGCCCACGTTGGCTTGCAAGCTCGTGTATGTCCTTTACAATGTCGAAGACGGCCTCAGGCTGTGCCAGTTTCAGCGCATTTTCCGACATTTTCTTGAGTTCTTCCGTTTTGGTGGTGAACCATTCAGCCACGATTCTGGCTGTTTCTTTGGGACTCCGGGTGAAGACACCGGCTCCATTGTCCACTACATAGGGAACATTGCCCTTTTCCTGCGGTTGCAAATGACAAATAAGCATCCATATTTGCAATTCCGATCTACTAAAGTGAATACACATGATCAGTCACAAACCTGTCCGGGAATGTAGTCATTGAGGATAATTGGAAGGCCTCTGATCAATGCTTCTGAGATCGTGCCAGGTCCGGCCTGAAAAAGGTATTATAGTTATAGATGTAGCAATTTACATAGAAAGTTCATGTCATAAATTGAATGCATATGGAGGAGGAGGAAGACACATAGACCCACTTTTGTTATTATGCAGTCACAAGCTCCCATCCATTTCTCCATCTGGGTCTCAAATCCTCGTACCTAAATAGTAATGTCAGATCAGTTTTTTTGCTCCACAACGTTTTTACAACAGCAATTTCTCTTATTAACTCAGAAGCATTGGATCAAGAAGCAAAAGCGATTACCTTAACAGGGATCTTCCACTCTTCAGATTCTAATGTCGATGCGAGTGCTTTGTTACGGCCACATACTATGATCAATTGCCCTATTGGCTTCCCAAGTTCTTGATCAAACAATGACTCTCCTAACGTCTTTGCAGTTCTCTTAACTGGGCCCATCCCTTCACCCCCTCCCATTAATAGAACTGCAGGCAAATTTGGATCCATTCCAAATTCCTTTCTAAGCTCATCCTACAGGTGAATAAAAAGAATTGAGAGTGAAATAAAATTCCGATTGTGTAAGAGAGGAAAGCATGTGCTTCCATAATCAATAGCAGTCAACCTTTGAAAGAACTGCACGTGCAAAGGATGGCCGAATAGGGAGGCCAAAAACGCGTGTTTGGGACTCCGTAAGGCCATCCAGCAAAGCCCTTTTGGCTACCTCTTGTGAAGGACAGTAGCATCTATTTACTCCAGGATGAAACCTGAAATAAGTTTTTGGAAAAAACAAATTACATAACAGACGATTAATCGGAAGCCATAAATGAGCAATGCATCTTTAAAGGCGATAATCTGGACAAACCATGTAGGATGACATGTGTTAAGATCCGTGATTACAGTCACGAAAACAACTTTCTTCTGAAGGTTTTGCCACTTGAGAACCCAGAGAGGAACATGCTGCATCAGAGGATGAACACTAATAATGATGTCTGGCTTGTATTCCATCAGACCAGCCTCCACCTCCCTTCAATCAGAAAATTGAATGCATCACAAAACGGGAAAGCAACATTATTAATGCGGTATTGTTCTAGGCCTATTACAAATCTATTACGACCGCGTTGCCAGCATCAAAATCAAGTCATTTCAGGTGACATAAAGAGCCTTCTTTTTTTCATTTTTCCCTGAAAAAGTTAACAAGCATTTAGTGATAGGTTAATATGGAAATAATTGCTTATCCTGAAAGTTGAGAAAGAATCATGACAGCTTAGTGAATGATGATGGACGGTAAAAGCAACTATGCAGTGCTGACCTAACTAGAGTATCTCAGCATATAATAACCCACTTCTAGATTTTTATAAACCTCCCTGACACTTGTAGATCTATATACCCTCGGTTTTTGCAACAAAGTAGCAGAACAGAAGGAAAAACAAGGAAGATCCAAAAAAATCAAAAATTTAACATACTTGGCGTAGTAAGCTGCGACTGCAGCGAGGTATAGGGAGTGAATCCAACGCGGAGATGTGCTGTGAAAAGCAACATTCCACAGCTGTACATGCTTCACCAAGAACTTGTATGATTTCTCCATGTTGTTCAAAGGCCAGCCTGTATATTCTTTCCATACGTCCTTCACAAATATCTGAAATCATAAACAAGAAAGAACCCATCAAGAAAATCAATCTGAGAAAGCTAAAATCTTTTGAAAGACTTCAACAACTTTTGATGAGAACAAAAATATGAAAACGGATCAAATTCACTCAGGCAACAAAACCAACATGATCAACCGAAAGAGTGAGCGTATTTCAAAATTAATTAACCTAGAAAGACATTAAAATTGGAAGACTGAACAAATTTCAACACTACTGATGCAAATTTCAAGATCCAACGTCGACAAAACCAAAATGATCAACACAGGAAGACATAAAAGAAAAAAAAACAAAGTCAAATCAAACTCATAAAGCTTACCCTGTACTCATCCCCGAACTCCAACCGAAAGGCGTCGCGGATAGCCTCCGCCGACGCGCGGTGGCCGCCACCCGTGTCGCTCATCAGGATCAAGACGTTCTTCGTCCTCTCGGCGCCAATCTGCACGAGCTCCATGCAATCCTCGTCTTCCTCGAAGTCATCGTCCCCGAACTCGGGCGACGACCTCTTGCGGCGGGAGTTGCCCCCGCCGCCGCCGCCGCTCTTGAAGAAATCGCGGGCCTTCCTCTGAAACGCCCTCTCTCTGGCCGCCGTCCCCTTCCTCGGAGACGCCACGGACATCACCATGTCCACCCAAACCCAACCCCAAAAGCTCGAAACTTTAACCGATCTTCCGGCAAATTCGAACAATTTGGGACGTACCCACCAACCGGTATGGCCTGAAAGATGGTTCTCGGGAGAATTGAGGTTGAGACTTTCCTGGGGGCGTGGCGTTTACATGGGCGAAATGGGGTTGAATGTAAGAAAGATTCGATCTTGGGGTCGCCCAACAGTTTTTATGCGTGTAATTTTCACGGAGAGGTGGAGTTTTTGGGCGTCAGATCAGATGGGCATTGGTTTGGGGCTGTCCAGGAGGGAAGATTCGGATCTTTTCTGATTGATAAATAGCGTGTGATTTCGAGGGTAGTTTTCAGTGCAACTGGGGAAGAAGAAGAAATTTCGTTGGGTGCTTGAGCGGTTGAGCAGGTTACTGTTTTTTTTTTTTGCTGTCGAGTCCTCCTACTCTTGGGTATTTGCTGTCGTGGTGTCGCACTGTTAATTGCGGTTGGTAGTTGAAGAGTGGCCAGTTTGTTTCGGCCGCCGACTCTTTTGTCCTGCCTCGGGTTGGGCTTCGGCGTGCCTTGTGTTGTGACTTGCGAGCGTGACATCCTCTTTCTCTTCTTCTCCCTATTTGGTTTGTCTTTTTTTCGGGGTCCCGTTTCGGTTGGCTGAGAGCGATTGGGACGTGGTAAAGCCGGCTCGATGTTCGAATCACAACATGTGTAGTTCGAAATGACTTCGCAAAATCCATCGACAGGGCATTACTCGATGTACATAAATTGAGGCGATTTACCCGTATAAGTAGAGTTTGATTGAATGGAAAATTCGATTTATTCATATCATCAAAAAAGTTTCATCTTATTGTATTTCATTCTATTTAGCAAGTCCATTTTGTTCCGTCTTTTCATGTAGAATCGGCGATCAGTCCAACCGGAGATCTAATCGGAAGATGGCGCTCGTGTTTTACTTGCCCAAACATCTTTACATGATGCATTATCGAACTCCCTTGGACCCGATCAAGTTCTTAAACTATTTCATCTACACTCTAGGACGTTAAAATTCAAGGGTATTCCCTCGGGAGATGGCGATGCGGGCAACTGCATATTAAAATAAGGAACGTAATCCTGTTAGCCTGCTAGATATATACAGCTGGACAGGCAAGGCGACCCCGATCGGAAGCTTAGACTTCCCCTGCTTTGATGAGGTACCCTCGACTCCCGTATAATTAATTTCCGATAAAAAGGAAAATTTATTTTACCCGTGATTCTTGGCAACCCTTTTTATTTTGTTCTTCTATTCTCTGACTTAACGTTATGTCTAGCGTACCTGTTGTTCTTATTACTTTGTTCTCCTTGTCCACATGAATTTAATGAAATTTTATATAAAGCCTACATCAATTGGCAACAAGAGAACAATACTCAATTCCCCTAATTGTTCAATTGGGTAGGTGTCTCGTCCAACTTTTTTGACCCCTTTTTGATTGCAATGTACCGTGGCACCAGCATGAACTCCATCAATCAAACAGAATTTTGTTTAGGCATCGTACCAAGTAAAACTCTAAAATGATATATTTGTGATAAATTTACTCACAAATTAATTTTTTGATCATAAAAAATTAAAATCGGTACACCCTTGATAGATTTACCTTAAACTAATTTGTGAAATCTCAAACTGATTTATTTGTAGCAAAATTATCATCCGCTAGATTAATATCACAAAAAATCATAAAATTATACACTTATGACAAAAGGAGGGTAAAATCTCAAACTGGTACACCCGTCAACTGCTATGTATCATTCAATTTAAAAATTTTATGGTAAAATTTAACGGAAACTAATATAGGGTAAAATTATCACAAGTGTACAAGTTTGGGAATTTTCATAATCAAAAAATTAATTTTGGATAAATTTATCATAAATATATCAATTTGAGGTTTTTTTGCAATATTAACTATCACATTAATTTGATGGTACCTCCATCTTGCACAATAACTGTGCAAAAAAGGGGGAACCAACAACACAAAAAAGATTTGGAATTGTGTGTGGACTAGTATGAAACGTTGCGTGAAAGCATGAACCTCAAACAGAGATTGATTCCTTAACGATGCTCTGTACATCTTTTGCTTATTTAACACGCAGAAAAATAAAAAAGAGATTATCCATTTTGGAGTTCCAACTGTCGAAGCAGCAGATCAATAGCTGTTGACCGAAAGCCTTCTTAATCTTTTATTGGTTTCCAACACGGTATATGCTCCGTGGAGTGCCCGCATCACATTGATAAATGGATTTAAGCAAAGCCAATAAAAAAAATTAGTTTCCATTAATTTCTGTTAAATTGAATTAATATCACAAAAAAATATAAACCGGTATATCTGTGACAAATAGAGGTTAAAACTCCAAACCGGTACACTCGTCAACTGCCATGTATTATCCAACTCAACAATTTGACAGTAAAATTTAACTAAAATTAATTGAAGGTGAATTTTTTGCAGGTGCACTAGTTTGAGGTTTTTGATAATCAAAAAATTAGTTTCAGTGTAAATTTATCACGAGTGTATCAATTTATGATTTTTCTCGGTATTAATAAAAAAAACACACACACAGAGAAAACGTACGACCATTTTTTCAATCTGGCCATAGCAATTTCAAATTCATCTAACCGTGAAAGCACATACAAGTTTTTATATTTGTGGATTAGTGTTAGGACAAGCTTTTTATCTAAATCAAATCGTGCTTATTGAGGTGTAATTCGGTTTTGATCTAGTAGAGATAATAAAACCAACGGATATATAGAGAAAGACGCTCGCAAAATACTACGCCTTTGGGTCGAGAACTTTCGCGAGTTATTTTGCACGAAAGAAAAAAATTGGCCGTAAAATGGACAGAAATATCAATTTTGCAGGCAAAGAGAGAGAGAGAGAGAGTAGATTAACAGGGGGGGCCTGGGCACGAGACCAAAATTATTTCGTGGGTCCTGAACGTAAATACTAGGAAAATCAGGGCGCTAGAGGAAATTGCTCTTTGGCCCCTTAATTTTGCTTTCATGTTCAAATGGGGGGACCCAATTCTTAATTCTTTTTTATGAGGGGCCCTGTTGAGACCTATAGCTTTAATTGAGTAAGAGGGGCCAATTGGGGCAAGTTGAGCTGGACAACAGCGCAAAGTCAGCCGGTCTCCGTCAGGAATCCACGTGATTGCATGATTTCGCATTATAGTTTTGTAGGTAGAGGCAGTACCATTGAACTTTTATTACCAAGCATTATAATAATGGGATTATTGCATTGAAAACCCTTAAACATATCACAAAATTGCGATTAAATCCTAAAACTTTTAAAAAATATAGTAAAGTCCTAAATCTTATCACGAAAGTGTAATTATATCCTAAAATTTTTTAAGAAGTAATAATCAAGTCTTAAAACTTGTCAAATTGATTTAATTAGGTCATTCAATTAACACCTTATGAAAGTTTTAGGGTTCGATTGTACTTTTTTAAAAGTTTTATGGCTCGATTGTACTCTCGAGACAAATTTTATGACTTGATATCACTTTTTTGAAAGT
Source organism: Syzygium malaccense (assembly GCA_031216405.1). Classification (NCBI taxonomy): domain Eukaryota; kingdom Viridiplantae; phylum Streptophyta; class Magnoliopsida; order Myrtales; family Myrtaceae; genus Syzygium; species Syzygium malaccense. Next base: position 3,669,229 of record CM062255.1, read on the forward strand.
TTTATGACTCAATCGCACGTTCATGACAAGTTTTAAGACTTCCGATACACTTCTCCCTACAGTTAAAAGAAAGTACAAAAAATATAAATGAATGTTCGCCCATATACCGCTTGCATATCGTTAATTTTTAAAATATCACTTCACACTCGAACAAAATCGCACATTAAAAAGACTAAATTGCTCTCTCTTTACGAATATTCAGACTTCCAAATGCTCACAAGCCCTAACCTTGCTTGCCCCACACTTTCATCTCCTATCCTCACCTACCACCACCCCCATTGTAATACATTTGCGATACCAAAAATTCCAAACGTGTATTTGTGTAATACATTTATCCTTCGTTAAATTTTTGTCATTGAAAATTATTTAAAATCTCTAGAAAGCAAATGTTGTTGATACAACATGTTCGTAGCTTAAGGCTCCGTTCGTTTGCCAGAAAATATTCTTCTTTTGGAAAATATTTTCCCAGAAGTCATTTTCCTGAAAATTTTTTTTCTGAAATACAATTTTCTGGTGTTCGGCTAAAATTTGAAAAAGTTTGGGAAAATATTTTCTGGTGTTCAGTGACCGCCGATCCGGTGGCGTCCAGTGACCGGCGGTGGCGACCGGCGGCGGCGATCGACGACCAGCGGTGGTTGGCGGCCGGCGGCGACGGCGGCCGGCGACCGGCGACCGATGGCAGTGACCGGCGATCAACTTTCTATCTCACAGAAAATATTTTCCCTTCCATGGGCAATTTTGCCTTCACTTTGGGGGAAAATGATTTCCTTTTTGTGAAAAGAGGAAATCATTTTCCTCAAAATAATGAAGGATTTAGAGGTGGGGAAGGAAAATATTTTTCCACGGAAAACATTTTCCGCTCCCGAACACCGGAAAACGCAGAAAATATTTTCCAGAAAAATATTTTTCCGGAAACGAACGGAGCCTAAGTGAAATAAAAACGACTCATCTAGTGATACAGGGACAAAGGATAAATGTGTCACGCATGTACAAGTTTGTGATATTTATGTTACAGGAAAAAGTTTAGAATGAATGTGTCCTAATTGACATAATTTAGAGTTTTTAATGTAACAAAAAAAATTTGAGAAAAAATGTATAGCAACGAACCTAGTTTGAAATTCCCTTTTTTTAGCTTTTTGCCTAAAATCTATAAAGGGACAAGAATTCGTCGTACGTGGGAAATGCAATCTCAGGCAGTACATCTTCTTTTGTCGTTGGGCAATGGAATGGAAATCGCGGTGCGTCATCGGCGAGGCTCACGTGCGTCATCCGCTCCCAACCTCACGTTCCATCCCCCATCCCATCTTCGCCGGTCAACGCCACCAGGTCTCCTAGAGAGGACACGCCCGATCACGCGCGTCCAACACCTGGAAAAACTCCGGTCGGTGGGGGGCCCACGCCGCTTCGCCACATCGGACGGTCCAGAGGCGACGGCTTGACCCCCGCGAGATCGTTTTCTCTTTCCACCCTTTTAGCACCCCCCCGCCCCCCGTACGTTCGAGGAAATTACATGTCTGCCCTTGCGATTTGTGCTCTTTCTCCAACGTGGTCTTGAAAATAAATCATTGAAATTTGCAGAAATTTTTCTCGTCGAGGTCTCGATATTTGCTTCTTGTAAATTGAACCGTATTTGTCCATCTAAAACTAACAAAAAATACGGCGATATAAGAAAAATTAAAGCCATCTTTAACGTTTATTTATATATATATTTTAATTATATATATATGCATAGTGCCCGTTTCATATGAAACTATAATTTAATTATAGGGGCACGTACGATAAGTGCCTTTCTCATTGCCGGGAGTAGCTTTATTTATTCCGTAATAGAAAAAAGAAGGTGTATTTTGTAGTAGAAAGAGATTGTTACACGTGCTTCTGTATAAAAAGAATTATCTAGTAACTTTTAACTTGTTAAAAATCACTGTTTGGAAGGACTTCTTTAATGCGTTTTTAACTTTTATAAATTCTCCGAAACTTATGTTTCAACTTTTTAGTTCGAAAGATTTGAAATCCGTCGAAATATTAGAACACGAATTTATAGAGGCGTACATAATTTCTTCCAAAACCCCAAACTTCATTCAAATTTTGGAGAGAACGATATAAGCGAAACTTATAAATAACTAATAACTGTAAGCAGAAAAAAGCTCTAAAACTGTAATTTGTCATATAGAAACATAAATCCGGATTATTTAGGACTTGTTTGTTTAGACTATTCAAAAGTAAAATTCCGAAACACTCTACGTGATTTTATGTGTCGATATTCGGATATTTCGACAGGTCCAAACTGTTTAATAATTAGGAAAAGCTAAAATGCATGAACTGACCCAATAATTAACCCTTTTCTCTTTTAGACCCTGCCACAATCATTAATGGCACTCTGCACTAATAATCCCCTTTTCCATACCAATCAACTATTCACAAAACCTTTCCCCTTTTCATTCAGAAAAAAAAAATTTTCCCTTTGAAAAAAAAGAGAAAAAATTACAAAAATAATTTTTAAAATTTGATTTAATATGCCATGTGATCTATAAATTTTTAATTTATTCAATATAGTTTATGAACTTTAATCCTATATGTAATGTGGTCCCTAAACTTTTAAATTACTTTTGGTACATATTCAATTTAGTCTATGAACCATATAAAAATGTTCAATGTAGTCCCTAACCTTAAATGCTTAATTAATGAAAGGATTACATCGGACATTTTTATATCGTTCGGGGATTATAAGGCATATTATTACATTGAACATTTTCATATATATTAAACATCTACCAAAAGTTTAGGGACTACATTGATTAAATTAAAAGTTCAGGAATCACATTGAATATTAGGCTAAAGTTCGGAAATTATATTGAACAAATTACATATTAAATTAAAGTTCAAAGGCTATTTGTGTCATTATTCCGAAAAAAAAAGAGAGAATCAAAAAAAAAAGAGGATGAAAAATGGGAAAAAGACAACCTACAAAGAAGACAGCAGCAGCAACAGGAAGCCCCAAACCACAGTGAAGCACTGAATAAAAACTTTCAGACACTACCGCGACACAACAGAACACAACCCTCCCCTCTGATTCCCTCCAGCATCCTCAATGGTCTCTCGCGATCCCAGCCGTTGATTGCCCCCCGACCCCCACCCTGATCGATGATCCTTATGATCCCCTCCACATCTAGGGTTTCCTCCGCCACCACCACCCCCACCCTCTCCGCCACCACCCCTTACCATGTCCTCTCCGACCAACCACCGCCACCACCGCCACCACCGCCCCAACCCCAGCCCCGGCCACCGCCCGATCAACGGCCAGATCCCCGCCCCGCCGTGCTGCCCCCACCTCGCCGACTTCCGCGCCCGTAACGGATCCAAGCCCTTCCGCGTCCTCCAGGGCTGCCTCCGCGTCAAACCCCCCGGCGGCCGCGCCGCCATCCGCCGCGACCCCTCCGAGGTCCCCCGCTGCGGCGCCTGCGGCGACGCCGCCCGCCCCCGGCTCTACGCGTGCATGGCCTGCGCCGCCGTGTCCTGCCACGCGCCCCCGCTGGTCCCCTCCCACGCGGCGGCGCACGCGGCGGCGATGTCCCCCGGCCACGAGATCGCCGTCGACGTCGACCGCGCCGAGCTGTTCTGCTGCGTGTGCCGCGATCAGGTGTACGATCGCGACTTCGACGCCGCCGTGGTCTTGGCCCAGACCGCGGCTTCCACTCTATCGACCTCCACCAGCTCCTCCGGCGGCTCCCGGGCGGTGGTGGCCCCGGAGAACCTGCGCAAGCGGCGGAGAGTTGACTACCGGCCGTGGTCGCCGGACCCGCGCGAGCGGGCCCTAATGGGGAGCTGCTCGAGCCCTCTCGAGTCCGTTTCGACCTCGGAGTTGCCGCGGGGCTTGCGGGGGCTCAATAATTTGGGGAACACTTGCTTCATGAATTCGGTGTTGCAGGCATTGCTGCACACGCCCCCTTTGAGGAACTACTTCTTGAGTGACAGGCACAATAGGTACTTCTGCCAGAAGAAGAATGGGGTTAGTGGAAATGCGAGCAAGAGAAGTGTAGATGGTGCCGCCTCTGATGGAGGCCATGGGGGCAAGAATGGCAGTTTCTGTTTGGCTTGCGACATGGACGCCATGTTCTCCGCGGTGTTTTCGGGGGAGCGGACGCCTTATAGCCCCGCGAAGTTCTTGTACAGGTCTGTGAATGCGGAGGGAATTGCTTTTCCATGAATTTTTTCGGGGTAAATGTGGATGCTTGATGGCTTGTAATTGGTTTGTAGAAGCACATGGAGGTTGGAAATTGTCCAAGAGGCTCTGTAAATTTTCTTTTGTGGCCTAGTGGCTGTGAAGATATGGAAGTTGTCTGAGCAGTGCATGTTCTGCTATGTTGTTAGTATGATGGACATTACCTAATTTTACAATTGCGTTTTGGCCTTCTTCGTGTCGTAGCTTAGCTGCACCATATTTTTGGCAAGTGGAAATTTGGAAAATCTTAGAGAGTATAACCCTTATCAGATGTGCCCTCAAAATTTAGAACTTACCATTTGATGTAGTGCCGTGTGTCTTTTGTATTTTCAAGTGTCTTGGAAAGCATTGTTTCTGGTTTTAGTAAATTTAACCAGTGCCCCTAGGGGCATTTGTTAACAAGGCCTTTAAAAATTATTTTCTTTGATTTACTACTTTTGTCTACTGGCTTTTCTGAAAATGGCTGTGGACATAATGGATGGGCATCTTTTCCTTATTCTATTGATGCATGCTTTTGTCAAGTTCCTTGTTGATCATCAATGTTGGACTGAGACTTTCTTAACTGTTCTATCTAATTGACTTAGAGGAAATGTGCTTTATACTTTTTGATTGATTTGGTTGTCCCACAGTTGGTGGCAACATGCAGCTAACTTGGCAAGTTATGAGCAGCAGGACGCACATGAGTTTTTCATTTCCATGCTTGATGGGATCCATGAGAAAGTGGATAAGGATCGACGCCGGCCGCAGAGCCAAGGTGAATTTTTAAAGGCATCACATTAAACCCTGTTTTCGTTCAATCTCCATTTTTTACAGGCAGTATCAGGAGTCTGCTGGTGCTGAGGACAGAGATCAAGATGTTATTAACATTTTCTCTTGGGTCAGTGGTTCAAGTGGGCTTGTTTGTTTGCATAATCATGTTAAATTATGTAGGATCACGCTTGTTCTGGGTTATTACCTTTCTGGCATTTCCCAGCCCTAATAATTTTGAGTCCCTTGGGAACATTCATTTTGTTCTAGTGTCATGCTTTCTTAGTGGCATCTCAGTGAGGTGATTCAACTCTATCAACTAATATCTGTGGGTCTTTATATTCGGCATGTGTTAGCCTCTAGTTCAACTTTTCTTTCAAGTTATTCCATGGTAGAACTTATTATTTGTTCCATCACATGGTAATTTAATGCATCTACAATCTCTGCAGACAACTGCTTTCCTGTGCAAGTGCGCTCTCTGTTTTGTGTTTGACAGTTGTGTGTTTGTACTCCAAAATATGTTCTGTTGTGACTTGTGATGCTGTTGAGGAACTTTTATCTTTACGAATTGTGGATTCTCAGATATCTTTAGAATTACGCTTATGCATTACTGCAGGGAGTGGAGATTGCTGTATTGCTCACAGAGTATTCTCTGGTATCTTACGCTCCGATGTCATGTGCATGGCTTGTGGTTTCACATCTACAACATATGACCCTTGCTTGGATATTTCTTTGGATTTGGAGCAAAACCAACGTGGTTCTGCGAAGGCGACATCAGCTAAGTCACATCACTCCTGCAATGGCGAGGCAGAGTGCATGAATTCAAGCCAGAACTCTGGGATACCGACCTTGATGGGCTGCTTGGACCGATTCACAAGACCCGAGAGGCTTGGTTCGGACCAGAAGTTATTCTGCCAACAGTGTCAGGTAAGTCAGGAGTCTCTCAAGCAGATGTCCATAAAGAAGCTCCCATTGGTCTCTTGCTTTCACATCAAAAGATTTGAACATTCTTCCATACGGAAGATGTCGAGGAAGATCGACCGGTATCTGCATTTTCCATTTTCATTGGACATGGCTCCTTACCTCTCTTCTTCCATTTTGAGGAGAAGATTCGGGAACAGGATTTTCCCTTTTGATGGGGATGAACCTGATGCATCAAACGAGTTCTCCTCAGAATTTGAGCTGTTCGCTGTTGTCACTCACGCTGGTAAATTAGACGCGGGCCATTATGTGACTTATTTGCGTCTGAGCAATCAGTGGTACAAGTGCGACGATGCTTGGATTACCCAAGTGAATGAGAACATTGTGAGAGCAGCACAAGGGTACATGATGTTCTATGTCCAGAAAATGCTTTATTATAGAGCAAGTGATAAAATGGGTGCTTCATGATAGCCTTCAGAAATTGAAATGCCAGTTGCTGGTGCTGTATTATGCGCGCCATAAGATATTTTGCGCTAAATCGCTGGCACTCGGGATCAATATGCAGAATAAAGCGAAGAATAGTGCTGCAGTTGCTGCTTCATCTGTGAACTAAACTTTAATGAGTTACTCCAGCTAATTGATGAATGCCAGACGACTCTCTTCCACCGGGGCAAACATCCGTCGGGAAATAATCTGTAATTCTACTTTGGAGCTATGCTGAGCCTAATTTTATTTGGGGTGCCTCAGCGGACAAGGGAATCGCTTAGAGAAGCCTTCGGAGTTATTTATGAGTTAATTATTTCAACTTTTACCCCCTAATTTTTCCTGCTTGTCCAAGTATTGATGGTGGGTCGATTCTTTTTTTGACATGGATCCTCGCGACGGTTGATGCTTGGAGGTGTGGGTTCTTTCCGGTATGCTCATTCCTTGCATTCCATATTGTACTTGTATTGGGATTTTTTTTGCTTCGGAGCTTTCTTGGGGAGGCGCTTCATATTCATTTCTTGAAGAGGAAATGTCGGGAATGTTATGCCAGAGATTTTGTATGTCGTACTTGTTTTGAGCAAAGAGAAATCATAATATGACTTACTACTCCTTTACATTCTTGATAGTGTTCTCTTGCCATCATGACTTGGTCTGATTATCAAAGTCCATAAACGCCAACCTGACTTTGGTGAAAAAAAGTAGTCGTGACCTTCAATTCAAATGCTACAATCTGAATGAAAAGCAGTACGACGCGTTTAAATTTATGAACTGCATGCAGGATCAAAGAATGAAAACTTGATGGCTGTTTTTTCAGTTCTTTTAGATGTTGGATCTACAGGTTAGACTTTTGCTCTCTGGCTTTAGGCAAGACAAATGTTAGAACAATCTCTCTAGCTGTAGCATAAGCTCAAATCTTCCTGAATAGTGAATACGAGTACCGAATCACCAAGTTAAGACAAAACTACCCAATACCACTGAAGAAGCTTGTTCCGTATGAATAGGGCCAAGTGAAACCTTACAGAATGAAGGGAAACTGAACACAGTAAGAAATAGACCGACATAAACAGAAATGGAAAAGGGAATGATAGATGGAGTTACAACCAATGTAATAACTGCGAAGGTGTGCATATTGGGAAGGTGATAGCTTAAACTAAACTGCACGCCAAAGAAGAAAACGATACTTTAAACTAAACTAGTGAGCTAATGGTCGAGTTGATGCTTCTGAAATCCATCATTCATCCAGGAGTTCGCAGTCCATCCTCCTCAAGTACAATTTTTTGCCTGAAATGTCATATCCCACGTTGTAGAACTGCTGAGCATTCATTCCTATCACAGAGTAGTCATCGGGATTTTCCAACATCGTCATGCAGAAATACGTCGGTGAAGATTGAGTAAACAAGCTCTCTGCCTCTAATCCCAGCTCCGCACCGCCACTGAAATGAAAAGTAACAACGGGAAATCCCTTGGTGTCATTGTTAACATCCCCTATAAAGCACAATGCATTGGGTTCTTCATAGGGCTTGAACCAACTTTTCAGTTCCGTCATATCTCTTACTGCGTTTGCAAGCTCCTCGTACGCACGTTGGATTAAAACACTACTCTCTCCTCCCGAGTCAATTATGACGCCACCTTTTCCTGAAGCTCTTCGCTCAAATGCAGCTCTAGGAATATTAAGCATAACCCCTCCAAGACTTATCCCTTCCAGAGTGACAAAGTAAAATCCTTCATATGCGTCTAGGGGTGTTGAGTCTCCCTCAAGGATGGCCCCTTCCCCTAAAATTAACTGGTTGTATCCATAAGAAGGATCTTTAACTTTTCCAACACAATAGGAGAATTTACCTCCTAGTTGTGAAGCTAGAGACAACTTATTATAATTTAGTCCAACCACTCCCATAACTGGGTCGGGTTTCTCCCCACTCTCATGACTGCACCCGAAGACAACATTTGGTATGGTGAGTAGCCCTTCATCGGAAGTGTCGAATATGAGTGACTCTCTGGCAAGTATCCCTTCCGTTGGGCGTGCGCCTTCATATTCTACCTCATATTTGCAATTGCGGCGCTCATCACATTTTGGACGATGTAAAGCCTCACAATATTCTGACAGGCATGATACGTTTGTATATGTTGATGATGTGCTAGGATCGTATATTGGGATGGAGGCTTGAGCACAATTTTCGCAAGGAATGCATTGAACCCAGAGAAGGGTACTTCCGGTGTCCATGACTGCAAGCACTGGGTGAGAAGTGTCTTTTATGTAAAACTCTACAAAGAACACGCCCACAGAGGTTTTTGCACGTAGCTTTGCTTGAATGTTGTCTGAGCACGACGCATTTACCTCGCAGCTCTTCATCTTTTGCTCAATAATGGCAAAGCGTGCGACAGAATTTTCTAGAGCAAACTTGGCCCGATGAATGTCAGTATGATTAGGGTCATAGAATGGCGATCGGATGGAATTGCGATGGATCAGTTTTGCCACCACCCTCTTCGGCATACTACTAGCACTGATGCTTTTGGCGGCATTGCTGTTGGTCACAATAATGCTCAGGATAAAGAGGAGTTCGTAAGTTAGCAAAAGAAGAATTTGGTAAAGCGAAGCCATATGTAGCAGTTGAATGGTCTGGTGCTTAATATTGGATGATCTCTGCAATTGTCGGTAGAGTCTCCCTTAAAAAAGATTTAAATAGATGAAAGAGGGCTCAAGTAGGTGAGACATGAAAAGGAAACTGGAAAATTTGTGGCTATGTCATATTCTTTAACTCAGATGATTGATAGTTTCCTTACCAATAAAGATGCGTGAATAACCAGCCTTCATAACAGGAAATTTGCATGAACTCACATAGCCATGGCAGACCCATGTTCTCAAATTAAACATGCAAGTAAAATTTCATAAACCCCAGGGCAACCTCTGGTGGTTTGCTTGATTCCAAGAATTACTTACTGGCCATACCATCTGAGTATTTCAATAGCAAGATGCCCATGTGCTGCAAGGGTCTAAGATTATATTTGTTGATGGGTGAATGAAGTTATTGCAGAGTTCGATATCATTTCTTTTTTCTCCTCCATTTATCTTATTTGATTAGTTAATTCTGTTTTTCATTCGCTTCTCCAATTCTATCTAATCTGACATCTGTTATCTAACATTAGCTTTTTCTCTCCCCTTTGCATGTATGTGCGTAAATGGCTCAAGTAATCCTTACCAGGAAAAGCTCGCTTGTTACAGAATAGAGTTGGTATTATATTGCACTACAGGCAGATGTATTGAAGATGAGTAGCGCATAATTCTTTTCTCCTTTCACTATTCTGTCACTTGCTTCCTACTTTCAATGAAACTTCTTAATTTCGATCTTTATTTTTCAGTTTTTCCTTGAAAATTACTTTGTATAAACATGTACAAATGCAGTAAAATCTTTTCACACGCTAGTCACAAAATTACTTTGTATTTTACAACTTTCTTAGTCTTGTATTCGAAGTTTGATTTGCTTGAAACAGAGCATCGGTTATGGGTTTCTTCCATATATACAGAATGGTAAAAAAATTGAATTTTCCGATTGATTCTTCTAAGAATTTACTGATACACACAAGCTGTTGATTCATTTTTTGTAATGTCCACGCCGCTTAAAATGCAGACTGCAGAAGCAAATATAACCGTCGACTAATGCTAAAGAAAATAAAACTCGTTCGAAGATTTGGTTTACCAAGTGATGTGCCTGCTTAACTGCTCATACATGGCTTCCTTGGGTGACTTAAAACTATATTGTAAATTGGTCATGCCATACCTAACCCTACTCATGGTCACTCAGGCATAGCTGAAGCTGAAAAGTTTATGCCAAGAGAAAAAAGCAGCACTATATGAATTTTAGGATTTATCTAATCCATTCAATATTTTGGGAAATTGAATAGAATTCTCACAATTCCAGTCTTCAGTTGCATCCAACTTAAGCCTATACGAACTAAGTATGGGAATTAGTGAAGGATATCTTATTTCAAGAAAGATGCTGCTATTGTAAAACCAGTTCAAATTAACATGGAAGATATTTAGGCCATTTGGTCAGAGGGGACAAAAATAAAAAAGAAAGGAATCCTATTTATGTAAGTTTGGCTCATTTGAGGGTTAAAATTTGTAACTTCAGTTCATATGATCGTTAAATATTCAGGGAAATCATTTTCCAAAATGAAGCACATGAACTCAAAGTGAGTTTAGGGAACTGTCACATGAACATGTTTAATTTTGGCTAGATGGTCTTTTATGGAAACTGTAACTCCTATGTATTTCAAAGGATTGTCGTGAATTTGCATAATTTGCTACTAATAATTCTAATGGATAAAATGAGCCAGAAACCGTACTTCCTCATCTTGACCATAAACGCCTCTGCTGTTAAAATTCTGACGCCGGTCTCTCTCGTTGAAGAATGAAACAAGGGGGCTCATAGCAAAAGCAAGAATGCAAGAATATACATTGTGTACCTTGCAATTAAATAATGTGGTGGGTTAATTGAGCAGAAAAGTATGATCTGAGAATGAGGAAATTGCAGAATGACCAAGCACTATTCTCAGTGGGTGCAAGGAAGCTAGCACTTCTATCCTTGGGGAAGGGAAATCTTCTATTTCTTATGTGAATATCCATGCCACCACACAGTTAATTCAGTAGTTAAAAAGTATAAAGTCATCTCAAATTATGGCACAATCAACTAATAAGCATTGAGAAATTTATAATTTCCAAAGTTCCTTTCCAGTTTATATGAACTTCCACAAACCATAGAGGAATCTAAACCTGCTGCCTATAAAAGAGAGGACTCGATTATCACAGTTCGACAAATGAGTATAGACTTGCTCCCCCTCGCCTGCTTTCCACCCCGACCAACTGAGCATAACTTCAGATATGGAGGTAAAGAGCAAAAAAGGTAATCGTTAAAAGGTAAAGAAAGAAGATGACCTTAATAGTGCAAAAGGTAATCAACGATGATAATTCCATAATTCAAGTTGAAGCGGCCTGGTCCTAGACCACAGTTAACGATATTTGAATAGTTCTATCAGTGCTGGCTTCACTTTGATGTAGTCCCCTAAAGCAGCAGTAAGTTGCCTAAATCAGAAAATGACTTATTGCAATTATTACAGTTAAAACCAGACCTATACACTGCTTCCCTGAACATTTTGAAGTCATGAGTTAGAACCAATCCCATCAAAGCATTAATGCAGAATCAGTTGCCTAAATCAGAAAATGAGTTCCAGGACTTAAAAGTTTAGACCAGATGGGCCTCTTCTTATCGAGGGTTCATAGCATCGGCCATGGAAATATCTCAGCCTCCAAAGTTTGATCTTTCTTGGTTCCCAAGACCGGAGAAATGGGAATTCTGATTCACTCACAAGCATATAAATTAAAGAAAGAAAGAAAGAAGCTGGCACACAAGGCTGTTGGTGCAGGCATATATCCCTAAAAATGACGTCTCAAAAGAGTTCAGTTTGTTGGGCACATTACCAAAGGAAAAAGATCTGTCATTAACAGACGAGATCCAGCACCAAGATGGTTCAGCTGCAGCAGATCCATTAAAATGAAAAAAACTTCTTTGGATGGCTCCATTACAAATATTATTTGCAAATTCACGTGACTTGAATCTTGTAAAATAATAACTGTAATACGGTGGGAGGAACTTCTGGAGATCATGCATTGGAACCACCAACATTTGGTACAATGGCCAACTGTGCAAGGACATGAACTGCAATCTGAGAAGAAAGAAGGGGTTTTTGGCCGAGTGGTTCCAACCTTATGGACCAACTGATTATGCAGGCCTCGTTGATTAGAAACACTGAACAACAAACTTCTTTGGATGGCTCCATTACAGTTGTTATTTCCATTAAGAAAACTTCTTTGGATGGCTCCACTAGAAGGATCACGTTTGCTGTTCAGTGTTTCTAATCAACGAGGCCTGCATAATCAGTTGGTCCATAAGGTTGGAAACACTTGGCCAAAAATCACTTCTTTCTTCTCAGATTGCAGTTCATGTCCTTGCACAGTTGGTCATTGTACCAAATGTTGGTGGTTCCAATGCATTATCTCCAAAAGTTCCTCCCACCGTATTGCTTCATGTGAATTTCCCACCTCGCTGTGTCCTTTTCCATTGCCCTGATGCTCCACAGCTTGATGTTACCGTCGAGGAGGTGCACGAGCCACGTCATCTGATCTCTGTGGTTGGTAGGTTTGCAAGGCCCTCCGCGTATCCTATAATTGCAAGCTGGGGAATAAGAGGATGAATCACCTGCCTGAAGTTGGTATATAAAACCGTTACAAAAAACCAGGATGGGGCGCAACACCATTACAAAATCCTATGGGAAGAAAACTGCATTTTGAATGCCCTGAAATTAGTACCACACCTAAATATTGTAATGATGCACAAGAGACCTTAAGGCTAGGCAGATGCTGCAATTTAGTCTCGGAGCTAGATGATATATTGGTGTTGATTCTTGATAGTTAATCCTCACTTAGATAATAAGAAATGCATTTTGAATATCAAGGTTTCTGAGTGGAAATTGATGCTACGCGGTGTTGCAACTGCAAGTATGAAATGGTACCTGTAAAGAGGAATGGTTGAAGTTGGTGAAGGGACGAGGTACTTTTGGAAGATTGAAGATCTGAAATTGTTCTTGAGCTTCTGATTGCCTTTATATCCAGTGGCAAGGATCACGAGATCGCTCGGGATCAGTTTGTCCTCTCCCCTAACTATCAGACCTTCCCTGCAGAAGTGAAAGCTCGGCGACCTCTTGATTAGGATGCTTCCCTCCTCCACTTTATTGTAGAACTTGTCGGGCAGCATGTCAATTTGACATGAAGACATGTCCTCGAGAAAGCTGTGTGTAGGAACTACTCCGTACTTCTTCAATGGGAGTTTCCACCAGAGATAGATTTCCGAGAATTTCGAAATGCCCCATCTCTAGGAATTTCAAGATTACCTTGTGAACAAACTTTATGATTGACTAGCGGATGCATATAACAAAGATCATCATGAAAAAAAACCTTGACAGATAAAAGAGTCATCTATTTATGGTTATGACTGATAGACAAGCAAGTTTTGCAGAACTAAACCGAAAAAATGGAAGTATGCATATACTAATGGTGAAAGAACTGTAGCGAGAAGCCGGTACAGGAAGTTTTGTACCGGCTTATGAAGAAGCAGTTCGGCGAATCGATTGAAGTACAAGTAGCCAAGGTAAGATATTAAGAAGCCGTGGCTCGGCAGAAACCAATGAGGATTTCTCTGGATTGTATCACAAGGGTACTCGACTCCTTATTCCAATCAAGAAATGAGAATAAGATAAGGAAAACGATAATATCAAATAAGCTCGATCATTTAAAGCATGAAAAGCACATCTCTCGCTGAATTAGTCTTGTATTAGCATGTGGTCCTTGTTGCATGTGGTCCTTGTTGGTATGCAGTAGATACTGCAACCATTGAATTCCTATAAGAAGTGTCAGGAGTTGCGTATACAAATTCATTTATGTGTAGATACTTTAAGCATGATTGAATCCCATTCCATTACTAATTTACTCTTATATAGAATGGGTTTTAATGTAGTTCAATGAAATTACAGAAGTTTCAGATGAACTTCAAAGCTTTGATAAAACTTGATTATAGCTCACAGTGACAATTCACCCAACAATTGTCTACAAGCAGATAAGTCTACTTGATATTGCTCTTACCATTTGCTTCTGCACATTCGACTGCTAAATCCACTTCCGATTCTGTGAACCAACAATTCTGATTCGCTTTCCTGTAATCAATTCAGCAGCTGTAGATTTCTCCATATCCGAAGATTCCATTGAAGGCAACACCTTGCCGTCGAACACTTTGGAGCAATAATTTGGTGGGATCTCTGGAATATTAGGAAGCCCGCTGAACCGTCCTATGCAGAGAATAACAAATTCAGCTCGGTGAACCTGGCCAAAACGCAGCATTGACTTAATATGGCATCAAGCAATCACGGAGATTGAAAGTAGACAATAAGTACGTAGTGATACTTCTCAAATCTCAGGATGGAATTGAACCGGACTATCAAGAAATAGTTCATTTACCTGTGGCATTAGTCTCTGTGTCCAGGACAGTAATGTGCCACTTCCCTTTCGAGCCAAATGCCGTCCCCATCCCACCCCACAAATCCCACGTCTTCATTTCTTCGAATGACACCCCAACATAATTGATACTAATCACTCTGGAATGGAACTTGATGTAAGGATATAAATTGAAGTGCTGAGCGTAGGACTCCACATAGTCCAGGATTTCAGTGTGGCTGGGGAACTTCTCCTGCACAGAGGCCGGCCAATCGAAGTCCGAGAACCAGTAATCTTCCTTCGCATTCTGTAGCCTGGTCGATTGCATGGTGTGATTCCAGACTCCCACGATGCGGTGTTCAGCCTCGAAGACCGCTGGGTCAAAGCCCTTCTCGACCGAATACTTGCAGGCGAGAAGGCCACTTATTCCTGCTCCTATGATCACTACCTTTCTCTCCATTTCTATCTTCAAACTCCTCAAGGATTCAACATGTAAATGTTCACGCTGGAGAGAACATATTTCATATATCCATCAGAATTGATCACGGATTGAATGTTGAAGAAACTGTTCCGCATAAAGTAATCTTTGACCACATACTGTATATCTCCGACCTCATTTATTGTGAAACATGTGGGTTGCAGTCTACAATTCTAAAACTTTAAACTTTTTAAATGAAGATGTGATTTAATCTTTTAATTATTCTAACAAAATTTTGGAACACTTCACTGCGGCCATACAAAATTTCACATGATATTAAACATTAGGTCCCGAGTTCAATTTTTTTTTCAAGCTCATATTTGCCTTTCTTATTACACATTTTTATGCTTTAGTATAATTATTGTTCGAGCAAAGGAGAGCCCAATATTAAATCACTCGTTTCTAGTAATGGTTTATATTTCAGAGTTGTCTGGACGTTAGTTCGGCATCTCATGTGGGTCCATTCGTCTAAGTTTTGGCAAGTTAGGAAACCTAGAACCAGAAGCTCCCATGTGCTCTGCTCTAGAAAATTGTATGAATAACTCAAAACTTTCTGCACATGCTAGTCATTGATATCATCAGGTCGAGATTGCAGGACCATCATTGATGATGACTTGTGGGCAAACTCAGCGAAGATTCTATATGCTGTCACAAGTCATCATCAATGAAGGTCCTGCATCCTCAACCCGACATGGACGAGAAAATAAATCTTGCTGAGTTTGCTCACAAGTCATCATCAACGAAGGTCCAACTCAGCAAAGATTCTATATGTCGCCCCAAGTCATCAATGGAGGTCCTGCATTGCCGACCTGACATGGACGAGGAAATTTTCACCGATGTGTCCGAGTGGAGCCCCAGATTTCTGTTCCGTCTCTTTCCTGAAGCTATTTCGATTGCTGGACCCTCCTAGTTTAAAAGCTCCTACTGCTCTTCCATTACTCCTCCTGGCAGTCTCTGCACAAGCACACGAGACTGACCATTATCGAACGACCAACCCCCCCCCCCCCCCCCCCCCATTCAATGGCACTAAATAGCCGCCCAACTGGCCCCCCGCTAAAGGCTCTCGTTTAGGACCCCTCCCCGACTCACAATTAGATTCCGCCTGCGTGCTGTTTGTTTTGTCATTCTGGACCTGGTCATATTGTAATGTCCCATTTGAATTATCAGCTATCCGCGGCAAAGGAATAATAAAAAGATGAGCAACCATCTGATCATGATCCAATAAAATTGGAACCGTCTAACCTATAACTCTGCCGACCAGACCGGTTACCGGTTCCAATTTTTATTGGAACCGTTGAGCAGCGGTTTCCGGTTCCAGATTGGGACCGTCCATCCAAACCGGTAAGCTTTATGTTTTCAAACCATGCTCTCTCCCGCTCCTCCCTCCTCGGTCTCCCGCATGCTCACTCTCGAAAGAAAGAAAGCCACTGAACTTTCTCGTCTCATCTTGCTCTCGGTCGCCTCTGCGCTGAGCTCTCACCTCCGGCGATATTCGCCCCCACCTAGATAGAGCGAAAGTGGAGCGGAAGAAAACCCACAAGATCAGCAGAAATCAATGACAAAGCGTCCAAAACCGGCAGCGAGTGAAGCCAAACGCAAGCAAAGAGGAGGAGGAGGAGATGGAGAAGGGAAAAGGAGTAACGGGTATGGGGAGAAGCTGGGTGATCAAGCGCGCCATCAACTCGACTTTTCCTGCCTCTGGCGATATCCCTGATCCTCTCGGGTTCTCTCGGCACCTCTCTCGATCAGGTATGCACAGATCGTTCGTTCATCGGTTGAGTTCGCATTACCTGATTTGTTTGGTTGGGCATAGAGTTCGTGTTTGTTCTAATCAATTTCCTTTTTCCTTTGTTTGCAGGATGATTCTGCAGTCACCCGATAAAAGGAGGACGCTGAAGCTGATTGGAAACTTCAGGTACTCCTTCCGCTTTGGAACTGCTATTACTAGTCTTGTGAGGATCTTCGGATCTGAAACTGTTTATGTTTGAGCTAACGTAACAAAGAATATAGAAGAATATCTTCTTGACCACTATTCCCAATGTAAGTTTTTGAACAAGGTGTTGCCGCTTCTTTTGATTCAATACAGGACACGGCTGGTTCCATGGACCCACCAGGGAACCGGACCGGACCTCGGGAGGGTTCCAGGTCTGGCCGGACCACCGGTTCTCGGTGGTTCCGGGAAGGTTTCCTAGCTCGCCAAAAGTAGTCAACTGGACCCACTTGATGTACCCTTCAAAAAACTACCCTTAAAGGCCAGCCTCGCAATCCCTTGGAATATAAATAGCCAGTCCCTACGAATGGTTCTGTGCAGTGCACACATTTACAAAGAGTTTTTCTTTGGTCGAACTTTTACAGAGAGTTAAAATGGCTGATAAATTAGCTGATCGAATCAGGGCAATGGGCTTGAACGATACTGTAGAATGGTATCCTGCGATGTCGCCTGAATGGCCAGGTATGTTAATTTATATATACTGTTAACTCATACTTTAGTTTCGAACGTCTAGTGGAAACATATGGTCCCGATTTGGGACCGGTGATGGAACTTGGCATGTACATCGGGCATGCGATTCACCACTCCAAATCGATATCGGCATTTTTTATCGCTCTTTTTGATCTTGCTCATGAGTTGTCCGGTAGTTATTCTAGATAACGGTAAAACCTTGGAAGTACAATCTTATGACTTATTTCAATTCGTACGTACATTGTCTCACCGTAGGAGGTAACCGTAAATTGTTTGATACTCGACGTCCAGATTGATATGTAATCTCACCTAATTAGATGAGAAAAGAAGTCGAACACATGACCAGATTTTTGGTTCGTTTACTTATAAAACTCGTACATTGACTGCTTAAATAATATCACCGCACATCAAGACTACTGTTATGAATCAAAGACAAATATTTACGACAGTCCTAACATGATCTTTGTGATTTTTCGTTTTGAAGGCGAGGTACGCTTGTATGAGGTGGAAAAGGTGTTGTTCCATGGCAAGTCCAAATATCAGGAGCTTCTTGTTTTCCAGGTGACTTCTTACCTTCAGTGATCGCTCTCCAATTTTACACGACAAAGCAATCCTACGCTATTTAGTATTTAGGATACAGATTGGATCCTGATGAATTATGAAGATCGATGAACACAAACAAACTCTGCATATGTACCACCACCTCAAATAAGATTTTCTTGGGGAGATTATTTTTGCAAATCATTACCTTAGGAGAAAGTCGATGGTGTTGATATAACAAAGTTTATTTTCCAAATTCAGTAAAAAGATCACGTCAAACATTGGATAGACTTAGGTCTGATACTTCCTCTGCCTAAGAAACTATTTCAACAAGAAGTTAGTCAAGTTGACAGCGTCTTGAATGGTATTCTTACTTGCAACGAGCAGACAGATATCTTTGGGCTCTTGATATATTTTCGCTTATTCATAGTCAGCGAAGCATGGCAAAGTGGCAATTCTGGATGGTCAACTTCAACTGTCAGAGAAGGATGAGTTTGCTTACCAAGAGATGCTCACACATCTTCCCCTCTGCTCAATCCAGAACCCAAAAAAGGTGGTCTCTCTCGTTATTTCTTTCAACTTCTTTAAGTTTTGATGCTGTTAAAGTGCTGGAATGTTTCACTTGATTTTTTTTATAGGTGCTGCTCGTTGGTGGGGGAGATGGAGGTATTCTGAGGGAAATATCTCGTCATTCGTCCGCTGAACAAATTGATATATGTGAAATCGACCAAATGGTGATTGATGTAAGCAAAATAAAACTAAGCTTGAGCCTCTCGTTGTTCATCAAATTCTAAGGTTCAGGAGGGCCTATATACTTCTTGTGTCCTGTTGCAGGTTTACAAGCAATTCTTCCCTGATATAGCAGTTGGGTACGAGGATCCACGAGTGAACGTGTACATTAGCAATGGTATTCCTTTCTTCTTTTGTTCTTCCACATTGCTGAACATGGATAGGCTGCGAGAGATTATCTAATTCACATACAATATTTTCAACATTGCAGGAATTGCTTTCTTGAAGGCTGTTCCTGAAGGAACTTATGATGTGATCATCCTGGATGCATTTGAGAGCATGGGTAATGTCCATTGCCTGTTTACCTTCCCCACCCTCTTTGAAACTCAGTGTAATCTTCAATCAATCGAATAACTTTTGTTTTCTTTGCCAAATAAAAAAAAAATCTTATATGGTACGTCACATCTTCTTAGCTCAAATATTTTGCAACGTTCAATCACCTCCAAGAAAAGGAGTACATACTGATCACGTGGAAAAAAAAATGCAGGAACTACTGCAATTGAATTAGCGAATAAAGAGTTTTTGGAATCGGTGGCTCGGGCGCTCCGTCATGGAGGCGTCATGTCCGCTCCCGCTGATAGCTTTTGGCTGGACAACTTCCAAATGGAAGATGCAATTAACGAATGTCGCAAAATCTTCAAGGGCTCAGTCAGATATGCTTGGAGTACCGTTCCTTCCTACTCAAGGTATCAAACCGAACTCTCTTACCGTTTTTATGCATTTTCCCTTTGTTTTTTTTTGTCAAGTTTCTTTTTTTGGGTAAGTTTTTTTTTTGTCGAGTTTATGACGAGACGAATGAATTTTCAACTTTTTTCCATTAGCGGGACGATTGGATTTGTGCTGTGCTCCACCGACGGGCCGGCAGTCGACTTTGGGAAACCTGTCAATCCTCTGGATACCGAGAACAATGGGGTGGCTAAAGGGCCTCCTAAGTTCTACAACCCTCAGGTAGAAAAGGAAACAAAAATTGTACGCATCATGTGCACCGAAACTTCGACGTCTTTCTAATGCAAACCTCTTTGCCTTCTGTTGTGCCAGATCCATGCTGCTGCTTTCTGTCTGCCGTCTTTCGCGAAGAAGGTGGTGGGCACCAAATTCTGATGAACAGATGTTCCTCAGCGTAACCGGTTAAAGATGGAGAGATGGGATCTTAGTCGCTAGTGCTCACTTCTGTCTTCGTTTTTCTTTACTTTGTCCATCGTTTCTCGTTCTATCAACTGTGATACCCAATGTGTTCATATAGTATTACGAATAAGTATCACAGCAGTTTCTCGTCAATGGTCTATAATCGTCAATCGCTGACAGACACTGAGATATCATTTTGTTTGGTTAGAGGTTGTTCAATCCCCGTCCTGCTCTAAGCTACTGAGTCCATTTGCCCAAGTTCCTCGGTCATGCATGCGCAAACGGATTCAGACTTGTCGCTTATTGCCCGCGGCCACGATGGTCTGGGCGAGGGCAGTGACCATTGCCCTCCCCTAGTGGCCGGTGAGCACCGGCGACCTCATCTGCCATGGTGAAAGAAACAAAAGAAAACGAAAAGAGAGAAAAAAAGAGGAAGAGAAAAAGAAAAGAAAAAATATAGAATTTTTTTAAAAAATTGACAAAAATTGTTCACCTCAGCAATTACTGTGTCACCTAGGAAGGTTGGTGTCCACGTTAGTCAAAAGATTTAGATTAAATTTGTCAATTAAAAAGATTTATGACTGAATTGAAATAAATGCAATAGGCTTAGGATTTTTTTGATAATTTTTCCATCGATAGTCCTTGGATCACAAAATAATAAATCGAACCATCAATAGAAAAATATATCAATTTTCGTATGTGTTGACACTTTACGTAATATCCTAGGATAAATATATGATTACAACGGGTTACGACTGTGGAATTGATCCTTAAAGAGACACGCCTGTGCTCTTTCACTTCCAGGTAACGATAACACTAGTCTCTCCGTTGGCCCAAGGAAAATTAAAAGGGTCAATATAAAAAAAAATCTCGAACTGGTATATTTATGATATATTTATCGCAAATTAATTTTTTGATCATGAAAAATTCTAAACTGGTACACCTGTGACAAATTTACCCTCTGTTAGTTTCCGTTAAATTTTACTGTCAAATTTCCGAGTTAGATGAAATGTGGTAGTTGACGGATATACTGGTTTGGAGTTTTATCCCTCCGTTTGTCACATGTTTATTAATTTGTGATTTTTCGTGGTATTAATCCAATTTAACAGAGGCTAAATTTATCACAAATGTACGAATTTTGGGTTTTTTATGGTCAAAAAAATAATTTTGGGTAAATTTATCACATGTATATCAGTTTATGATTTTTCGTAGTATTAACCCAAATAAAAATTCTCGTTCTTAAGATATTTTGACATTATTTAAAAATCATTTAATGCTTGTAGGTAAACTTGACTGTGAAAAGGCATTTAGACATTACTTTGATTAAATGAAAATTTTCCAAAAAGTCCTAAATCTATTGCACTTTTGCCAATTCAGTCCTAAACTTTTTAGCTTTGCCAATTGAGTCCTAAAAATTTTCACATTTTTTCAATTGAGTCTATTAGGCCAATTTTGGTCGGAATTCGCTAACGTGGACGAATTTTATTAATTTTTCAATATTTTTTTTCGAATTTCTAATTATTTTTTTAATTTTGAATTTCTTATTTTATTTTATTTTATTCTATTTTATTTTTTCCTCTTCTTCCTCTGCCAGTCGCCCAGCCTTCGGCGACTAGCCAAAGGCTATGATCAACAAGGGTTAGCCTCACCAGGATGGCGAGAAACATCCTCAACGGATTTGGCAAGGTTGAGCTTGTGGCTGGCAAGGTCGCCCCTTACTTGCCTCAGGGGGGGTCGAGCCTCGCCCTCCCTGGTCTTTGGCGAGGGCAACACTTGCCAAGCAAGGCTTGACCTCACTAGATCTTGGCAAGGACGACCTCGCTTGAGGCCTATCCTCGCTCCTCTCGAGATCTCGGCAAGGGCGACCTTGCCTGAGGCTGGCGAGCCTTGTCGATCCTAGCCTTTGGCTGGTCATCGAGGTTGGGTGACCAATAGAGGAAGAAAAGAAAAGAAAAGAAAAGAAAAAATCAATTAAAATTATACAAAAGTAATGAAAAATTCAAAAAAATATTAATAAATTAATAAATTTTGTTCACGTTAATGCCGACCATCTGCGTTAGTGACTTCCAGACAAAATTAACCAGATTGACTTAATTGGTAAAATGTGAAAATGTTTATAACTCAATTGGCAAAATTGAAAGGTTTAAGATTGAATTGAAAAATAAATAATAAGTTTAGGACTTTTGGATCATTTTTCCTCGATTAAATGGCCAAGGGACCGCTACTATATTAGTAGCTTTTTAATTAATCTGTGAAAAGGCACCTATTATATCTTCCCATCTGGCTGCGAAATAGCCTACATGCATTCAATTAGGTACCCATTTAGAAATGGAGAAAATGCCCTTGAAGTAGACATCCAATTGATGGATTGGGGAAAATTGTCCAAAAAGTCTTAAACTTATTGCACTTTTGCTAATTGAGTCTCAAATCATTTAATTTTGCTAATTGAGTCTTAAACCTTTTTAAGTTTTGTCAATTAAGTTCATCCAACTAATTTTAGCTGGAAATCACTAATGGAGATGCCTTTCGTCCTACGTGGCACGACCATCATTGACGTGGACAATTTTTAATAATATTTCAATATATTTTCGAATATTTTTTTATTATTATTTTATCATTTTTTTCTTTTCTTCTCTTTTCCTTCTTCGCTTTCTTCTTCTTCTTTTTTTTTGTTGTTCTTTTTCCCTTTTTCCCTCCATTGGCCATCGTTGAGTCTTGTCGATGGCCGGTGGAGGTTGCCGGTCTCAAGTAAGGGTAACCCTTCGCCAGATCACATGAGGGTTTGCCTCCTCATCCTAGGCTCGGGCGTCTCTCGCCAGAGGCTGGTGGAGGGAAAAAGAAAAAAAAAAAAGAGAAGAGAAGAGAAAAAAAAGAAGGAGAAGAGAAAAAAAGAAAAAATAAATGAAAAACTTGAAAAAATATTATTAAAAAATGTCTATGTGATTTTTGATGAGATTATTCCAGATGGATTCAATTGGCAAAACTTGAAAATTTTTTAGGACTCAATTGGTAATATTGAAAAGTTTAGGACCCAATTGGCAAAAATACAATATGTTTTGAATTTTTTGGCCAATTTTCCCAATGGAATGTATCCTTCAGCAAATTTAACTCACGACTTCTATTTATGACGTTTCTTTTTTCCTAGGGTCTAAAAATGAAATAAAGTTTTCTTAGAGTTCAATAAAATAGTAAAGGAATTATAAATTATTTACATGCCGACATTTGCATATTTATAGAGGTTTTAGGTGTTTCGCTTTTGATACTAAATTATAATAGTCTCACAATCTGAAGGAGAAAAAAAAGGTTCAAAGGTAAATGAGACTTAAATGAACCGTGTCTACGGTTATGAAGATGTTCAGTAGCACGAAAGTTACTTGAATTGTGGAAAATATTTGATTAGTGAAATGTAATACCATTCATGCATCCATTAGTGAAATGTAATACCATTCATGCATCCATTTGATCGTGAAATCGTTACCACTTATTTATCGAGTACAGAAAGATCATGCTTAAAGACAGACAAGCAATGGATTCATCCGTATTTTATCCTGGACCAGGAGTATCATAGATGTACACATGTACAAATTTTTTTTCAATGCAATACCAATGTCGGTGAGAACCAGTCTGCCAAGTTAGCTAATACGAATCCCAGGAATACCTGCAAGTAAGAAGCCACGAGCAAATTAGTCGATTAAAACATTGCTCGAAGCTTGGAGAGCCTGTGAATTTCTGTATCGTACCAGGACCGAGCCAAGGATGTAAATTAGCGAAAACCGCCGACCGTGTATCAGGATGTCTTCCAACATGGCGACGGGTATCTCGAGGGAGGCACCTAGTGATGCCACCAGAGGAGTGGTCCAAACAACACTGAGCGCCCTATTAATAATTGGCAAGTCTTATTAATCAGATTCAAGAATGTAGGAATCGTCATTCATCAAGGTGTAGCCTCTGAACTAACCAGAAATAATTACAGAGGAAATTTCCGACGAAGCAGTTGGCAAGAACAACTCCCGTCACGGCCGCAGACTGAGGAAAGGCAAATTTGGGCTCTATGTCTAAAGCAACGAGAGGCCAAACTGACAAAATCCAAGTATAAGAATAGTCAAGACACCATTGTTGAAGAACAGACAGTAATCGGTTTAAATGCCAACGATTCTGATTTAGAAAATCATTGAATGCGTCTTTCCATATGAAAACTTCGCATCACTTTTGCAACTTACGAGTCCTTCGGCTCAACGCATGTTCAGCCACAATTATAAAATGCCCGCGACTAGGTGTCAACTACTTAACATCTAAGAAGAGGCATAGCATAGAATGCCAGATGGGCATTTGATTCTCTTTTTGATGTTGCCCATTCAAGCCTAACTCATGTCAATGTCAACTGTTCAATTGCTGCTTAATCGTCTCCACAGATTCAAGAGCTCCGCCATTTGTAAAAGGTGGGGGACGGTCTCTAAGTTCTTTTTGACTTGGTATTCATGCTACCAATGATGTGTGCATTAAGTCTATGTGCATGTATGCGGAGACAAAAGGAGTACAAAATGGTTCACATTACAGCAACATTGGATAACTCAGCAGACCTGAACCAACCATCCAGTGAACTTAACATGGCACGAAACAGAGACTTAAGCTATCCATTTTGTTCTGACCACCTTATGGATTCCCAAGGAACTACCTCCACAAAAAAGAATATACCAACAAGATAATCGAAACACGTTTTAAATTAAACCCTTGCAGTGATGGAAGGGATATGCAGCAGTGCTGCCCACTTTCCTCTCAACGATCGTACCCAGAGGTAATTGCACACCATCATGCGAAAAAACTTATGCTCATGAGGAAGCTGAAATTAAGGGACTGTTCTTACCAAGCCACCAAAGTGCGAGAAGCGAGAATAGTCCAATACAACCAAATAACTTTTGCATGTCCACCCTTTCTCCTTCTCCTTCCTCTCCAGCGTACTTCTTGATAAGCACTGAAATTTTTCATATGATTCTCGTTAGCTGCTACATCTTTGTTGAAAAGTTCAACCGAAGGAGAAAATTTATTTTGAAGAAAAAGAAAATGCCATACCGGCAAATAGTCCATCGATTGCAGCCGAGAGAATCGCGAAAAGATTCCCTATAAGAGAGTTGGTTCTGTTGTTGAAGGAACAGATTGAACACAAAAGAAGAAGACCTTATTATTGGCTGGTCAGTAATTTCAATCAGTACGCCTAAAAAGTACGAATTAAGAGTAAAATGAAAGCGGAACCTGAGAAAGAGCTAAATATGCAGATGATAATAGGCAAGGACTATACATATTTATTTCGTTATTACATCAACTTGATTTGAGTTCCAGAAGAACTATCTCACAAGAACGTTCCATTTCTAATAGGAAACAAGTAGAATGAAAACAAAATATGAAGTTGAATGAATTTGGGAAACAAAGATTACGTACACAGTTGTGTTCGATTGTGATTGATCGGTACTTGAAGTCTTCCCTAGTGCAGTCATGGCAACTCCGGCTATACTGATAAAGACCGAGATTAGTTTTACTACACTTATGGAGTCCCGTCCCAGAAATGCACCAATCAGAAGGGTGAAAAGTCCTGATGTCGATAACAATATCGTGGAGCTGGCAACGCTTGTTCGTACGAGTGCAGCATTCATGAGATACTGCAAACAATGATAACACCCTTCAATACTATGCTATATCTAAAGAAGTGCCTGGTATTCAACATTACTCATTAAGATTGTCATGGTTTTGGGTGAAGCAGATCATAAACAGATCATTGTAAGACCAGACGGTTGCAATCAATTGATTCCAGTAGAGGATAATAGATGAGTGCCAATTTTATGCGAAATATGCTGAGAAAAGACATGATTTTGTATTGGTAAATTAGTACTTCTCTTGTAAGCCCCACAATGATAATTATACCAACTTGAGAAGCTGTGAAAATCGCATGCTTTGTATGAGAAGATATATGATCAGATATATGATCAGACACTTAAAAGTAAGGTCGCAGTAAAGAATGTTAACAATAAAAACAAAATGATCTCTCACCTCACACACAAACCAAATAGGCGCAAGGGTGCAGGCAACTTTGAGAATTTGCTTGCTTTTCATCTTCTCCTCTTGTTCCACAATGTCATCGTCTTTTGCTTCTGAAACAGAGGCCTTTCCCTCATCAAGTAAATGAACTCGTTCGCCTGTTGAATCCACCACACTCAACTTTTATTGATTGACCATTTCAATATCACCCTGCTTCCCATTATTTTAGCCAGGAGAATCTGTACCTGCACAGATTGCATCGACCGTCTCCGCACTAGCCGCACTATCGCCACTTTCACTAGTGCGGGATTTTAGGGATTTCAGTAACCAGTCCTTGAAGAATGCTACGGGAAGATAGAACACCAAGATTGAAGTCCCAAGATAGGTCACCGCGAATGGCTGCTCATACTTCTCGAAAACACCCTGTTACGAGTTGATATGAAGCTGGTAAAAGTTACTGCGCCAGAGGAACTGATGTTCTTCGAATTCATAAATTTTTATCAGCAGGGAAAGAAAATTAAATCACTACCCAATAGGATCAGCAATCCAAGCAAGATAAAATAGGAACACATGGTTCACCGATTAAACAATGTAAATAACTAGGATCACCAAATGAAAACTCGGAAAACAACGTCAAGGTGCGTCACCTATTTAGGTTCTGATAAATAACTCATTTGTTAAGCACGTGATGAAACCTGTACGAGTATAACGAACCACGCATGCTCAGTTGGCTCAATTTAGATGTATATTCGCATATTTAGGGATGCTTAGCAATGTTAATTATCTTGATATGAAACGATAATGCATCATACTGAGGTGTATATACTCCCATGGGGAAAGATGAGGACACCGAAGATTATCTGATCAACTTTCCTCTTTACCGGAACTTCTAAACCATTAGGTAAGCTCCTGGATTTACATATTTGCAAGATCAAGATGTATTTTGATTCTTGACCAAATAATTAAATTGTTTGTACTTTTTCATATAGGTTCAGCATGTTTTGCTGATTTTTATATTCCTAGTGGTGCTTCTGTGTAATCCCGCTCGACCCACACAGATTTACATCTTTTGATTGGAGGATTACGTGTGACACAAGAACATCCACAAAAAGTTCAGCTGCACCCAGAAAAAGGAAAGCTCGCCATAACTCAAGAAAGATCGAAGCCATATCTTCTTCTTCTTCTTCTTCTTTTTTACCCAAAAGAAAGGATAAAAGGAACGCAAGAATGAATCTTGCACAAACACAGTGAGAGAGACTAACCTGAGTGACTTCTGCGGAAGTGACCCACATAATCACAAAAGTGAAAATGAGAAGCAACCCACCTTTGTATCTCCAACTCATTTTGCCTATTTCCACAGATATTAGTTTACAAGCAAAGAAGAACAAACAAGGCACGACTTTCGAAAAAAAAAATGAACCGTTCAAGAGCAGGGAGAGAGAGATAGAGAGTGAAGCGCCGATGTGTGTCGATGTGAACGGAGCTTCGTTCCCCCTTGTGATTGTTCGTGTTGGTGTGTGTTGATGTCTACGCAGGCAATCATTTTATCACTTATCAATCCGAATCATTTCTCTCCCCTTAGTCACAATCCCCGATATCTGGCCGTGATATCCTTTGTGATTTTGTTTCCTCAATTTGGCTTATGTGTATCTTGCAATAATGTAGACCTCGCCGGCCCTAGCCTCTAGCAACGACCAGCCAGGGGAAGAAGGAAAGAGTAAGAAAAAAGAAAAAAGAAAGGAAAAAAATAAAAAAAATTTTGATTTTTTAAATATTAAAATATTGCCACGTCGACGTTGGCCGGACGGTTAGCTCCGGTTGGCGTCCACGTTAGAGCTGGCCAGTCAGCTAAAAGTAATCGGATGGACTGAATTTACACAAATGCAAAAGGTTTAGGATTGAATTGGCACAATTGTAATAGGTTTAGGACTTTTTTGGTAATTTTCCCGAAAATTTCAAATAAAGACCTGAAATTGATTAGTTTTCCCAAAAAAGGATCCAAAATGAACTTTGTCTCATATAAGAGCCTAAAGCGGCCAGCTAATCTTAAATAAGAGCCTAAAGTGGTCAACATAATTTCAAATAAGGGGCTCAATTATAATGGATTTATGACTTTTTTAAAGTTATTCTCCCAAAAGATGACTAGAGGGGGGGGGGGTTGGGACAGCATCCACGTCCATTGTTATTCCAATTAAAGCAAAAAACATGAAATATAAATGAGATAAAAATGAAATTGCTCCTTGAGAAAAATTTCAAATAAGGGCATGTAGTGTAACAGTTTTTTCAAAACAGGACTCAAGGTGAACGCTGTTCAAATAAAGGTCTGAAATGGCCAACTAGTCTCATATAAGGGCCTCAATTCACTGGCAGCCAAACCTTATTTGCTATTAGGGTCATTTTCGTCCAAGAAATTTGTTTTCTTTTTATTTCTTCTTTTTTCTTTTAGTCTTTCTGCTTTCTTTCTTCTTTTTATTTCTTCATCTTGCTCATGTGTTCCTTCTTCACTCTGCATCGCCTCCATTTTGGACACCAGATATAAGTTGTGCAAACTGCAAAGTGCGTGCTTCAGTCCCCAAATCAACTAGGCTAGAACTGGGAACTAGACCCGTGATAACCAATCTGATTCCAGGTTCTAATGCACCTCAGTTCGGTTCTTGGTTCTCTTGAGAATCGTGAACCGGCCAAAAACCGGGACCCGGGAGCTGGGAAGTTGACCGAGAACTCGTAACCAAACCGGCAGAACCGAGAATTCAAGTAGTAATATATTACTAGAACATGACACACTACTTTATATTCTAGAGGCATCAAAAGAACCGGATGTGATGCGACGATCACAAATAATCAATGACTCATCAACATACGTTTCACCGAGGAATGCCTTCAAAGTACACTAATGAAATGCTCGAGTGGTTGGATAAACTAAGCACCCCAACAAGATGCAAGCCGATGGCCGATGCAGCACATGTCCTTGCAATGCAACCAGTATTTCCAGGAATCTGCCGAGAACAACATGAGGCAGAAGTGAGAACCTGAGGAGCTCAGTTATGGAAGAAAATGAGGCTTCAATGCGTTAACTTGCAATTCGACCAAAAAAAAACGTGTTAACTTGCAAAATAAATAAACTAGCTAATGTCTGAATTACTAGTCAATGGTGCCATTTATCAGTCTATACCCCATATGTAATCCTCCTTAATCGAACTAGCTCAAACAGTGGAGGTACATAATCGAACAAACCAAACAACTTGAATAAACTTATTTGGCAAAGGACCCTGCAACGACTTCCCGTTCACGAGAGGCAGCGAATCCCCTTCATTGTCCCCGTGAAATTCTTTCCGAGTCCTGAATAATTGACATAGCTGTGTTTCGGTTTCACATTATGTTCTATTTCAGCATTATTGCTGTATTTGTTGACGTCAAATATGCATATCGTGCTAACATTGGGGTCTTGTTGTAATTTATATCATTCTATGTCGTTGATAGAGTGAGATAAATTACCTTACAGTACATTATCCGGTGAAAATATGCAACGGCGAGTATCATATTGTCACAAAATTCCACATTGCACTCAATATATTCAAGGTAGATTTGTTGTCCCCATTCAAATGGATTGGAATCCATGGACCTTGTGCTCTGTAGGATTGTAGATATGGTGATTATTAGTATGGTCATGATCTTTCTCCACAAAAACCTGCTAAAGAAGGAATGAAACCTCAAGATTGTTTAAAAAGTGACAAGACCAGAATACATGTTTAAAAATGAGGATGGCTCTTGATGTTTTACTACTTATCAATAGAACTTAACGAATCTTTCTCAAAAGTTAAATAGTCTTAGTATGTTAACACGTATGGCGATAATTTAGGTTTTAATCTTACTTGCTTCAAATATATGAACGCCTTCTAATTATGCGAATCATTCTATAATTTAGGTTTTATGTCATGTGTTTTGAACTTTGAATTGTTTTTTTATTTTACGTGTTCATCTTCTATGGATTATATTTATTGACAAATGGGAATCATTTTTGTTGTAACGTTCAATTTCCTTTTGCTTAACTAAAATGAAAAAAGAAAAAGAACTTGTTAAACTCTGGAACCGACCAACAAACCTGTGAAGAGGGTAAGTTCCGGGTTCTAGGTTATGCAAGGTTGGTTTTAGGTTTCAAAAAGTGAGGATATCTCTAGCGACGCCAAGAACTCTGTGTTTTCCCTGCGGGTTTGATCAGTGAGTACTTGTAGCAGTCGTAGAATTCTGCCATGTCCGATCGCATATCACTTGCAGCAGTCCGGTGTGCTTCAGCTCCTCAGTCACCATCTGTGACATCCTCTCGGGTTGTCCAGCGAAGTTCATCAAGCGTCGGCTAGAACAAACCACGGACGGAGAAAAGAAAATTTGATTCCCCACGCTGGACCAACAGTTAAACACAATGGAGGGAACCGAGAACTGAGAGTTAAACAAGAGATTAAGTTCGAGGCCGATACTTCATCATTATCTGATATTTGCGCCCCACTATGTCTTGACTTTCTTCCCTGGGATCCACTCACGTCAGCCACATGGAGAACAAAAACGCATCAACACCAATCTAGAGGTAAAGAGAGAAAACGTGCAGAAAGAAGAAGCTGAGGCGGGGAGCGCTCGTCGGTGGAAGAGAAGTCAAAAGAAAGGGAGCACTCCTCTGCGGGTTTTGACTGGCGTGCCAGGGACACCCACGAAGAGAAAAAAATTTCTCTTTTCTTCGGCCGCTTCCGGCGGAATTGAGTGCTATCGTCCATCGTCCCTGCATACCCTGGCACGTGGAATTGATCCAGTTCACACCCGTCCAGTTTTCCAATTTTCGATTCTACTCTAGAACCATGCCCATCCCTAGATAGGTTGCGAGAAATTATTTAATCAACACACTTTAATTTCAACATCGTAGGAGTTGCTTTCTTGTAGGCTGTTCCTGGAGGAACTTATGATGTGATCATTTTGGATGCATTTGAGTGTATGTGTATCTTCGAGTGCCTATAACCTCCCGCACCCTCTTTGGAATTTAGTATACCTCCAATTAATTGAATTATTTTTGTTTTCTAGGCGGAATAACAAAAATCAAACCCCTCCAAGAATGGGACTACTTGCTAATTATGTGGACAAAATTTCAGGAGCTACTGCAATTGAACTAGCGAATAAAGAGTTTCAGGAACTACGACCAATTGAATTAGGTGCAGAGCTGACCTTGAGAGAATCAAATTGCTTCGACAGTTGTGGAAGCACATTGAATACTTGTTTCATCTCGTTCTCAAGAGCATCGATGCGGTTTTGATCATTCACTTCTGTCAATGATTGAATCACTTGCTTTTATTAATTTTGAAATTTATTTAAATGAAATTAAACTTCCTAAATGCAAACTAGGATGGCAAAGATATCAAACTCCCTAAATAAATGAAATAGGAAAGGTAAGACATCAATTGAAAACAACTTTTCCTTTTTTTTAAACGACTTTTGCCATGACAACTTCATCACTTCCATTTTAAATTGACAATGAGAGAAAACTCACGACTGACCTTGGTTAGCATGGACCTACGAAAAAAAATATGGTAAAGTGAACAAATTGCAAAGTAAAGGGATAGAAAACTTACTTTGGCAATGGTAATGCCAATCACATAGACATGCATATGAACAATGTGGTTCAATTTCTACTCTAGACAACCTAGCAAAGTGAAGCTAAAATGATGGTCTGAATGTTGCAGTCTCGCGTTGGTGTTAGGTTATTCAAGCCTTGATTTAGTCAAAAGGAATACCTTATAGTTATACAAATAGCAGCTAAAGATAGACACTTTACGACATCCAAAAAGAATATTTGGCGAAAAGAAAGGTAATCTCTACACCACGGTCTTGTGTTCGAGATTCTATCTTATTTAACACCATCCTAAAATATCCTATTACGGTCCAGGTTTGATGGCATGGTTGTGTGTGCAAAAATGTAGTTTTAAAGCACTAAATCATACACAACAGTTTATAAGCAAATGCCGCTTCGAAGGTTTGAGAAATAAATATTTATTATCAAACTCCGAACCTGTAAGATAAGGGGTCAGTGATCATACCCCTCCTTATAACTCATAGCTGCAAAAACATTTAACATTCATGTTAGTGACACAATTGAACAAGATTATATGTCCTAAGTCCACTTAAAAATCAAGGTCCCCAGCGGAGTTGCCAAACTGTTGTGACCTTCCTGCGGCGCGGCCCTTCGACAAGCCAACAAGGGTGGTTAAGAGGTTAATGGATTGCTAAGTCTAAATTTAGGATTTAACTCGGGCCCTCCCAAGCTCATACCAACTCACTACTTAAGGTTCATATTATTAACATGCAAATCAATTTTATCTAAGAGTCGCCACTAATCAGTTTAGGATGAATCGATTAGAAACACAAGTAAGGTGATGGGAGAATCGTTTTACTCTTACAACCAGAGATTCAAATAAGTTCGGGAACTTGGTTATACTAATTATCTAATTAGTGTTCTTTCGATACCTACCCTTGTTCAAACAACATTTAAAGGTATTCATGTAGTCTTCCTAAAGATTGTGAATTATAGGTTTTATCTCTAACTAGACTAAGAAAACAACAATCAATGCATTTGAAGTGTGCAAACAAAAGCTTAACATGCCTCTAATCAGGCATATGTAAGGTGAAATTAAATGAAATTAAATATGCAATTCGAACATGCAAATCAACCGACATGCAATTAAGCATGGCATTGAATCACACAAAACATGCAAGAAAAGGCAATTCCAAAGCCCAATTTCTATTTTTTTTTATTTTCAGTAAAAAAATTATTTTTTATTTTTTAAAAACACATTTTTAATATTAAAATAATAAAAATATTATATTATATTATTAAACGGACCCAGGCCGGATCTCTGGATCCGAATGGGCCCAGCCCCGAAAAGGGAACGGCTTAGGTCAACCAAAACCTGCGGACTGGGTTCGACCCAACTCCACAGACCTGGTTGATCTGTCTCTTGTGTGCCTGCTTGGCCTGGGCCGAGAGCTGGCGTCTGGCCGGGACCTGCTTTGGTGCCTCAAGCCTGAGGAAGGCACAGCCTGGCCGGCCACCAACTGGCCGGCTACAACAACTGCCGGTCGAGCTTCAGCCCAGGCCTTTCGTGCCCAAGCTTAGGTTGAGGCTTGGTCGGCGGCACCCAACCACTCTTAGCCACGACTCAGTCTCGACCGGTCACCACAAGGGCACCACCGAGGCCACTATCCTCCGGCCGGCCCCTACGCCGCCAGCTGAGGACCAAAAATTTCGGATCTCATTGAGGTATATCGTCGAACAGATGGGGTGCGTGACTAGAACGAGTGGTTCCCGACCCAAATCGTAGCTCAAACTTGCTCTGGAAACCTCAACGCGCAACCTACAAGAACATTAGGACACAGAGCAAGGACATCATGGGCCGGAGTTCGTGCGAAATGGATGGCCACGGACTCTAGCCGGTGTGCTACGAAAACAGGGGAAAACAGGGGCTCGAGGAGCTTATTGATTCGGCTCCGGCTAGAGGATCATCGGCCGACTTGCAGGCGATGGCGAGGCTAGTCGGGGCTCCCTCTCGCTTTGCACTCACTCGCTCTCGTGCGGTTTGCTCTCTGTCTCCCTCTTTCCTTTCTTCTCTCTCTGTTTTTTTCTCTGAAAATTCGCTTTGCCCCCCCCCCCCCCCCTTTCTCTCTCTCTTCTCTGGTCTTTTTATGCCCGACGGCCACTTGCATCTGCTCCATAACTCCTCCATTCAATGCTCTGCATCGCTGCCTATGCCTACTCTTGGCTTTTGTGGCCATTTTAGGCCGGTGGGGAGGCATGCTTGACTCGGGGGAGAGAGGAACGGGGTAGAGCATTGAAGGGCATTGAGTGCCCTTCACTGAGCGCTCCCCTTCCGTTCATTTTACTTGGTGGAACGGCAAATTCCTACGACGATGACGAGAAAGGGAAAAGGAAAGAGAGAGGATGGAGGGAGGCTAGGGGCTGCGCTGGGGGGTAAAGAAAGGGAGTGGGTTGGATTGGCCCGCGCAAGAAGGAAAGGGGGAAAAAGAAAGGTAAGGGACAGGGCCCGCGGGGAGGGGAAAGGAAGAGAGGGCTGGGACCGGCCCGATCAGATTTTTCCCTTTTTTTAAGAAAAACTTTAATTAGTGTAATTTAAATTTAATATGCCAAATATATAAATGAAATGCAATTAATATTGGAATTTTTTGTTTTAGAATTAAAGACATTAACCCCTAAATTTTTTTATAATTAATTTTGGGTAAATAAAAAATAGGTGTCGACCCATCGTTGGTCCCCATGAAAAGTCAAAACCGACCAAGAAATGCTTTTCATGGCCGACTAACCCTCACTCGCCAACGGAGAAATTGACGTAAAAGTCTTAAACCTATTACACTTTTGCCAATTCAGTCATAAACTTTTTAATTGTGTCAATTGAATATTAAGCTTTTTCACGTTTTGTCAATTGAGTCCATCCGGTTAATTTTGATTGGAAATTGCTAATGTGAACGTTGGCTGTCCTACATGGCACGACCAATGTTGATATAAATAATTTTTAATAATATTTTAACATTTTTTTTTCAAATTTTCATTAACTTTTTCCTATTCATCTATTTTTTCTTTTTTTCTTTTTCCCTTTTTCCCTCCGCTGGCCATCATCGGGCCTCCTTAGGCAAGGGACGCCTGGGCCTAGGTTAGTGAGCTTGCCAGCCCTCACCGGATCGGGTAAGGGCGCCCTTACCTAGGCTGGCCAGGGCAAACCTTCGGATTTGGTCAGAGAAATAAATCTTCCCAACTTTTTAGTGGTCCACATGCTAATTTAGGCTACCATGGGCTTTGGCCAAATTTCATGCTCCGGCGGACTCGAGTCTCTATGCTTAAGTCCATTTAGCACTAGTCCAATTAAGATGGAATTTGTGTGGGTTTGTTACTATTAGTGCAAATACTCCTGACATGCAAATCAATAATGGTCGAGCCCCAATTTTTTACGCAATAAGCGACTAAATGTGTCGCCAAAATTTAGGTTTCAACAAATTGCTCCATTGGTTGTCCATAATTAGTCTATATACAAATCTGTAAATCACCCCAATATCCCTCATACAAGTTTGAATTAACTCCATAATTTCAGAAGCCTGACTTCCATCCCATTGGATCACAAAGCATTGCCTGAGAGTTTTTGGGAAATTTCCGCGGTCTCTTCAGAGACTGCTCCTCGGGAAGATTGGTAGCCCTTGGATCACAAAATAATGAATCACAACTATTAATTGAAAAGTATGTGAACTTTCGTACATCACTGCACTTCCTATACGATTCTACAATGAATTATATGTGACAACAAGGGATTACACGAGTGGAGTTGATCCTTCAAGAGACCATATAAAAGCGCTTTGAGTTCTTTTGACTTTATTTGTTGAAATTATATATCGATTTTAAATTCATTGAATGAATTCGGTCCAAATCAAATTATTTGGTACTTAAAGTTGAAAATTTAATATTAGCTCTACGGGGATTTCCTTCTATTTCACGTTAAAGTCAACCACAGAACAAAAGAAAAAAGGGGCACTTTCCTGATTGGTGGTGAAGTCACGATCAAGATAATAACAAAAAAAGGAGAGTTCTTGTTTGATTCGGTCAAGAAATAAAAGGGGACGTCTCGGAGGAGCTGTCAAGATTGAAAATAGGACAGTTGAGTTTGTTGACTAATCCCACTTTGATATGTTTCCCTCTCTTGTACGCCGTTGTTGATAAAACGAAGAAATATTGAAGCGCCGTTTCTAAGCGGGTACTTGGCAGTGGGTTCACTGGTTTTGTTAGTGAAATTACATCAAGAATTTATGTATTGAAGCTAATTAAATTCTTTTGGTAAGAATTTATGTATAAGTCCTCCGTGAGATGGAGAGATTATTTCATGATAAATTATGGAGTTAAACACTGTGTACGTTATTGGGTGTAATTGAGGTTTAGAAAATACTAAGAGTATCTGAGTGACTCCAGTGTGGTTGTAATCTCCGTTACATCGCTTGATCTATAATGGAATTCTTTGCTATTTTTCCCGTGGATGTGATCACTTCGATCGAATTGCGTAAATCTAATATCCGATTTATTTTTTTATTCCATTAAATTTATCATTCGATCGCTTGCTTATGCACACTATCTGTCCCATTACCTAGCACCCACCCATATTTCTATGATATCATTCATTTAATACTGCTTCAACTTCGCATATCCTGATCCCACTAATTTGTTTCGATTAAATGGCATAGAATCCGCTAATATGTTTGACCTTGCCTTCTTCCTAATTAGCACGCATATAAAGGCAGAACCCGAAAAATCAGAAAAATCACATCATATATACATACGCCACAAATAATTCAATGTGGTGGCCAAAATTTTCTCTAACATAAAAGGCGTTAGTGTTAGTGTTACCATTAGCATTACAATGTAGGAAAGTCTACACTTATTTCTAATTCTTGAGATTACTAACCACTAACGTCGATAAGTAAAAACACAAGATGCATCAAAATGTAGGAAAAAACAAAAGGCTAATACTACGAAAAAAATCGAATCGGTACACTTGTGATAAATTTATCAAAAATTAATGTTTTCAATACCAAAACTCCTAAACTGGTACACCTATGACAATTTTACTTTTCGTTAGTTTCCATTTAATTTTACAGTCAAATTTCTTTGTTAGATGACACGTATCAGTTGATGGGTGTACCAATTTGGGGTTTTACCCTCCGTTTGTTACATGTGTATCAGTTTACGATTTTTCGTGGTATTAATCTAATTTAACAAAGGGTAAATTTATCACAAATGTACCAGTTTACGGTTTTTTGTGGTCAAAAAATTAGTTTGGGGTAAATTTATCATAGATGTACTAATTTATGATTTTTCGTGGCACAAATTTAGCTAGTGCTCAAAAGGCCTAAAGTTCCTTTCAGAAAGGAAGTATTTCTTCATTCAGAATCCAAAGTAATGCCTATAATAAAACAGTTAAGCTTAGAACGAAAACCTGGCATAGAAAAACCGATATTACTATTTTTTAATTAATCTGCAAAATAGTCTAGGAAATGTACTTAGAATATATATCCAACCGACCGGCATATTTTACTCATGGCTTCTAGTTATGACTTTGTTTTCCTAAGTTTTAAAAATGACTTAAAATTGTTTTGAGTTCTATAGAATTGTAAAGGAATTATAAATGATTTTATATGTCAACATTTGGATATTTTGCAAAGATTTGAGGTATTTCGCTTTAAATACAGATTAACCTATCATAGTGCCACAAATTGAAGGAGGAAAAAGTCCAAGAGACCTAGAGTCAAGAGAACTTAGGGAGAATTACCAAAAAAGTCCTAAACCTATTATAATTATGCATATTTAGTCTCAAACCTTTTTTTTTTGGCCAATTGAGTTATAATCCTTTTGCATTTGTGCCAATTCAATCTATCTGGACAATTTGGACAGAAAATCATTGACTTGGACGTCGGCTTTCCTACGTGGTGCGGTAGGCGAGGCTCGCCCTCACCAAAGGAAGAAGGAAGCAAAAAAAAAAAGAAAGAGAAAGAAAAGAATAAAAGGAAAAAGAAAAGAAAGATTAAAAAAATTCGAAAAAAACTATTAAAATATTATTAAAAAATTAAGGTATCAACAAACTGCTCCACTGGTTGTCCATAATTAGTCTATATATAAATCTGTAAATCACCCCAATATCGCTCATACAAGTTTGAATTAACTCCACAATTTCAGAAGCCTGACTTCCATCCCATTGG
Source organism: Syzygium malaccense (assembly GCA_031216405.1). Taxonomy (NCBI): domain Eukaryota; kingdom Viridiplantae; phylum Streptophyta; class Magnoliopsida; order Myrtales; family Myrtaceae; genus Syzygium; species Syzygium malaccense. The sequence continues at coordinate 3,706,850 of CM062255.1, forward strand.
ATCACAAAGCATTATCTGAGAGTTTTTGAGAAATTTCCACGGTCTCTTCAGAGACTGTTCCTCGGGGTGATTGGTAGCCCTTGGATCACAAAATAATGAATCACAACTATTAATCGAAAAAATATGTGAACTTTCGTATGACACTGCACTTCATATATGATCTTACAATAAATTATATGTGACCACAAGGGATTACACGATTAGAATTGATCCTTCAAGAGACCACGTAAAAGCGCCTCGAGTTCTTTTGACTTTATTTATTGAAATTATATATCGAGTTTAAATTCATTGAATGAATTCGGTCCGAATCAAATTATTCGGTACTTAAAGTTGAAAATTTAATATTAGCTCTACGGGGATTGCCTTCTATTTCGCGTTAAAGTCAACCACAGAACAAAAGAAAAAAGGGGCACTTTCCTGATTGGTGGTGAAGTCACGATCAAGATAATAACAAAAAAAGGAAAGTTCTTGTTTGATTCGGTCAAGAAATAAAAGGGAACGTCTCGGAGGAGCTGTCAAGATTGAAAATAGGACAGTTGAGTTTGTTGACAAATCCCACTTTGATATGTTTCCCTCTCTTGTACGCCGTTGTCGATAAAACGAAGAAATATTGAAGCGCCGTTTCTAAGCGCGTACCTGGCAGCGGGTTCACTGGTTTTGTTAGTAAAATTACACCAAGAATTTATGTATTGAAGCTAATTAAATTCTTGTGATAAAAATTTATGTATAATTCCTTCGTGAGATGGAGAGATTATTTCATGATAAATTAAAAAGTTAAACACTGCATACGTTATTGGGTATAATTGATGTTTAGAAAATACTAAGAGTATCTGAGTGACTCGAGTGTGGTTGTAATCTCCGTTATATCGCTTGATCTATAGTGAAATTCTTTGCCATTCTTCCCGTGGATGTGATCACTTCGACCGAATTGCGTAAATCTAATATCCAATTTATTTTCTTATTCTATTAAATTTATCATTCGATCGCTTGCTTATGCACACTATTTGTCCCATTACCTAGCACCCACCCATATTTCTATGATGTCATTCATTTAATACTGCTTCAACTTCGCATATCCTGTTGGCCCAAGAAAAAGTACAAGGCTCGTTCTGGCTTAGCCGTTAAGCCATTTCGACATTACGTTAAGAATCATATAATGCTTGCGTGTCAACTTGACCAGGTTTCGACCCAAAAAATAAAAAAACTTGACCAGGTCTTTATCTTACACAATGATCCCACTAATTTGTTTCGATTAAATGGCATAGAATCCGCTAATATGTTTGACCTTGCCTTCTTCCTAATTAGCACGCATATAAAGGCAGAACCCGAAAAATCAGAAAAATCACATCATATATACATACGCCACAAATAATTCAATGTGGTGGCCAAAATTTTCTCTAACATAAAAGGCGTTAGTATTAGTGTTACCATTAGCATTACAATGTAGGAAAGTCTACACTTATTTCTAATTCTTGAGATTACTAACCACTAACGTCAATAAGTAAAAACACAAGATGCATCAAAACGTAGGAAAAAACAAAAGGCTAATACTACGAAAAAAATCGAATCGGTACACTTGTGATAAATTTACCAAAAACTAATGTTTTGAACACCAAAACTCCCAAACTGGTACACCTATGACAGTTTTACTTTCCGTTAGTTTCCGTTTAATTTTACAGTCAAATTTCTTTGTTGGATGACACGTATCAGATGATGGGTGTACCAATTTGGAGTTTTACCCTCCGTTTGTTACATGTGTATCAGTTTATGATTTTTCGTGATATTAATCTAATTTAACGGAGGGTAAATTTATCACAAATGTATCGGTTTACGGTTTTTGGTGGTCAAAAAATTAATTTGGGGTAAATTTGTCACAGATGTACTAGTTTATGATTTTTCGTGGCACAAATTTAGCTAGTGCTCAAAAGGCCTAAAGTTCCTTTAAGAAAGGAAGTATTTCTTCATTCAGAATCCAAAGTAATGCCTATAATAAAACAGTTAAGCTTAGAACGAAAACCTGGCATAGAAAAACCGATATTGCTATTTTTTAATTAATCTGCAAAATAGTCTAGGAAGTGTACTTAGAATATATATCCAACCGACCGGTATATTTTACTCATGGCTTCTAGTTATGACTTTGTTTTCCTAAGTTTTAAAAATGACTTAAAATTGTTTTGAGTTCTATAGAATTGTAAAGGAATTATAAATGATTTTATATGTCAACATTTGGATATTTTGCAAAGATTTGAGGTATTTCGCTTTAAATACAGATTAACCTATCATAGTGCCACAAATTGAAGGAGGAAAAAGTCCAAGAGACCTAGAGTCAAGAGAACTTAGGGAGAATTACCAAAAAAGTCCTAAATCTATTATAATTATGCATATTTAGTCTTAAACATTTTTTTTGCCAATTGAGTTATAATCATTTTGCATTTGTGCCAATTCAATCCATCTGGCCAATTTGGACAGAAAATCATTGACTTGGACGTCGGCTTTCCTACGTGGTGCGGTAGGCGAGGCTCGCCCTCGCCAGAGGAAGAAGGAAGCAAAAAAAAAAAAGAAAGAGAAAGAAAAGAATAAAAGGAAAAAGAAAAGAAAGATTAAAAAAATTCGAAAAAAACTATTAAAATATTATTAAAAAATTGTCCACGTGCACAATGTAGGACGGTCGACGTTCACGTCAGCGAATTCCGACTAAAATTGGCCGGATGGACTCAATTGACAAAATGTAAAAAGGTTTATGACTCAATTGGCAAAATTGAAAGGTTTAGAACTGAATCGGCAAAAATGCAATAGGTTTAGGACTTTTTGGACAATTTTCTCCGGAAAAACCGATATTACTATTTTTTTGAGAAGTGAAATCTCATGCCACTGATGTATCCGAACGTGTGAACCCTAAATCCCCTATGTGGTCAAAATTTCTTGCATCTCTTTATGACGCATGGAAAGTTTTACTCGATTTTTCTTTGCGATTATATATGTCGTTTTTCCGGTCATTCCAGAAGCTTGAAGAGTCTATGAAAATGACGCAAGTACCAAACAAGAATATTTTTACGAAAGATATACTTATCAACTAAGGCCCACACGGAATGCGTTGAGTTGATGCGAGCTCCTCCGCAAATCACGAGTGTCTCTTGGCTCCCGCAAGAGCAAAACACCCCAAGTTGGATTCTTCGTAGCTGTTTCCTGTGGCCATCCTCAATAGTTCACGGAACGAGCAAGCAACGAAGATAGAATGGTACCCCCTTTGTGAAGACTTGTTCTCTTCCTCCATTATAAATAAGCACACAAACTTCTTGATTAGGAGTACTTGGGGTGGTTGATCCGATTCAAACGCTCGTCTCTTCTCCTCGCTGCTGTGCATTTACATTGTGGTTTTCTCGCCGGAAAAATGCCAAGAAGGAACACCTATGCAGATCATTCGCGAGACCCCCGAGTCGCGGAAGAAGAAGAAGAAGATTACTACGAAGTGTTCCTGAGCTTCTGCGGCGGAGACACTCGCGCCGGCCTGACTGACCGCCTCTACAGGAGCCTGGTCGAAGCGGGAGTCTACGTCTACAGAGACAACAACGAGCTCCACACAGGCGAGCTGTTCGGCCCAGAGCTTCTCGGCGCGATTAGGCGATCTGGGATATTGATCCCAATCCTCTCGGAAAACTACGGCTCGAGAGAATGGTGCCTCCGTGAGCTCACACAGATGATGGAGTGCAAGAGACGCAACGATGGGTATGTGGTGTTGCCTGTATTTTACGGGGTTAAGCCGGCGGAGGTGCGGCACCAGGGGGGGATTTTCGGGGAGGGATTCCGATCCGGTACGAGGTGGTTCGATGAACGGGTCGTGAAGGATTGGAAGCAGGCGCTCCAAGAAGTCTGCTCCAGATTAGGAGAAGAATCCGGGAGTGGGTACGTCTTATTTTCTAAACACACCCTGTTTACCTTTTTGGTATTCATGATATCCTTTGTTTTCCTTTTGCCAAACACAATACCTCGTTTACTTCCATCAACGATTTTTGCTGCGTTTGTTTCACGAAAATTAACAATTTAGAAAAAGATTTCGCGGAGAAGTATCTTCACCATTATTGGGAAAAACAAAATTTCTTTCATCATCATTATCATATCCGTCGACAAAAACGAAAGATCATCTGTCCGCAAATTTTTCATGCTTCTCTGCCTAGTCTCCGAACGAGCCTCACATGTGTATTTAAGTCAGCTTTTTTTTGCTTTTTATCACACACAAGAAAGAATGATTCATGAACGCGACGCGATATATTAGCCCGGTTTCGTATACCCAGCTATCTTGAAACATCGAGATTCATGAAAGATGCGCAAAATGATTTCTTTTCAAGTTTAAATGAGTATTCAGGTTCTAGTTTACGTCCTCGACTTCATTGTTCTTCGACAGGCAGGAAACAGAGTTAATCAAGAGGGTAGTTGAGCAGGTTTGTGGCGCGTTAGAGGAAGCCCATCATCTCACCTGGTCCATGGAGACGAAGGTGAGAGCGAGACTGGAAAGGGATTATCACCATGACTTGACGCTCCCCGAGAATGCGAATCGTGCTGCGATGGAAAAGTTAGCTCACGATTTTCACGACAATCTGAAGCGGACGCCCGTGCCGAGGAGCATGCGGAGTGATGGGAAAATGGTCAGGAACAAAATACACATAACTTTGCATGAGTACCCACCGCCTTGAAATTTATACTCCATGACTCAGGACAGGATGGAGCAATAAGTTCGTAACGTATTGCCTCGAAGCTTTGCTTCAAAACCATGTGACCTCCAAACCAGTTTTTCTTACCATGCTTTTCTGGATCAGTTCCTACGTTTTGTTTGGGTCGAGTTTGCAGTTCAATGTTCAATTTCGATTAATTTACTATTTTGTTCCTGCTGAATTTATTCGAGAATTCTAGTAGCACAAGCATGTAAAATCACAGTATATAGCTGCTGTGAACGTTCGTGTACGTAAGCTACAACCTCTTTCGATTCATGAATATAATTTGGAGCACGCTCTCATTGGTTCCATGTCCAGTCCTCGAGAGCACTTCAGCTGCAAGAATTCAAGCTGGGCGACGGTCGATAAACTTACCAAGAAACATGTTCAATTTCTCGCCGATCTTAGTCTGGTACTAATGGTATAAATAGTCCAATCTCTATATCGACCACATGGAATTTTGGGTTAGCTTTGTTCACGTGGAGATTAGAAATTTGTTCTTAGATTTGGAGACAGTTCACATAAAGCTTTTGAAGGCTACCTTGAAGGTGTTGTGTTCTCTCCTCGGGCAGATGGTCAAATCAGAAAGTATAATTAAAAAACTAGAGATATGTTAAGATGATGTACATTACTCGAAAGTGGCACATTGGACAGCTACTTTCTCCTAATAAGTAGGGTGTCAATAGGTCGGGTCGGGTTTCTATGATACTCGACCCGATCTGAATCACGAGGGGCGCATGTTTTCTCTTACCTGACCTAACCCAAAATGCATAGAACCCGAAGCGAAAATCCGGATCGGTCCGGGTTTTCGGGTTTGCAGTTGGGGGAGCAGGAGGAGGTGGGGAGTCGCTGGAGGGAGAGGACGGCAGTGCTGGCGGTGCTGGCGGTGGCGCCTCCCTAGAGTAGGAGGAGGTGGGTAAATTGGGTTCTCGGCCGCCGGCAGTGATGGCGGCGAAGGCGGCGAAGGACGGGTGAGTGAGGACGCCGATGGCGGAGGACAGGATGGCGGCCGAGCTCTTGATGCGCCTCAAGCGGGATCCCCACCACCACCACGCCGCATCCGCTCCCCCCTCCTCGACGGCGGCGGCGGTGTCCCTCCTGTCGCCGCCGGGGTGGGGGATTCGGCAGCCGCGAATCGAAGGGTCCTCTTTCTGGTGCGACACCGCGTTGCCGGCGAAGAGGTGCGGCGACTCGGCGAGGAACAGCCCCACGACCCCGCTCTCGTGGAGTGCCGGGATCGCCTCCTCCTCCGGCACTGCTGACGGGCTCGACGACTCCAGCTTGCTGGTCTGCGGCTCCTCCGCCTCCACATCTAAGGTAATCTCTCTCTCTCTCTCTCTCTCTCTCTCTCTCTCTCTCTCTCTCTCTCTCATTTGGCTCGAGCTGCGCGGAAAGATGCGTGCGTGTTCTTCGATCGGTCGTAGCTTGATGAGCAGCAGCTCCCGTCGACGCCCTAGCCATAAAGCCACACCGGTTTTCCTCTGACTCGGCCTACTTCGCCATGGAGAGAGAGAGGGAGAGAGAGAGAGAGAGAGAGAGAGAGGCTGCGATGGTCTGGTGAAGGAGGAGGAGGAAGAAGAAGAGGCGAAGCGAAGAAGAAGAGGGAAGAGAAGAGGAGGAGGAGGAGGATTCGCTAGGGTTATTTAAGTCACGGGCCAGCTGTTAAAAAAGCCCGGCCCGAAAAAAAGATAATATTCAAAATTTAAAACTATTCCCGACCCAGAGGAGGCCCGCCCCGAAGAAGCCCTAAATTTTGGGGTTGGGCCGGGTCGGTCCGGACCGGTCCGGAGTGGGCCGGGCTTTATTGACAGCCCTACTAATAACACCGTCATGCAAGCATTGAGATGGCAACATAGTGAAGCACCGTGAGGAAGGTTTGCATGTCACCGATATGGTGGAATGATGTGAGAAAAAGGAAACTGGGAGGACATTAAGGTCGTGTTCGTTTCCGGAAAAATATTTTCTAGAAAACATTTTTCGCGTTTTCCGGTATTCGGGGGCGGAAAATGTTTTCCGTGGGAAAATATTTTCCTTCCCCACCCCCAAATGCTTCATTGTTTAGAGGAAAATGATTTCCTCTTTTCACAAAGAGGAAATCGTTTTCCCCCAAAGTGAAGGCAAAATTGCCCATGAGAGGGAAAATGTTTTCCATGGGAGAGGAAGTTGATCGCCGGTCACCGCCGCCGGGTGGCCGGTCGCCGCCGCCCGTCGTCGGCTGCTGCTGGCCGCCCGCCACTGCCGCCTGTCGCCGGCTGCCCGCCGCCGCCGCCGGTCGCCGGCCGCCGCCGCCGGTCACCGAACGCCGCCGGATCGATGGTCACCGAACATCAGAAAATATTTTCCGAAACTTTTTCAGATTTTAGCCGAACACCAGAAAATTGTGTTCCAGGAAAATATTTTTCAGGAAAATGACTTCCGAGAAAATATTTTCCAAAAAGAGAATATTTTCCGCCAAACGAACGGAGCCTAAGATCGAGAGACAAATAGAGAAAAAGAAATCAAGTTAATCATATAGAACATCTGAAGACGGATTGGAGCAGATGAATGGGTCATGCTGACAGAAGAGATGCGAATGAGAAATTCAAATGGGTTACGATAGTTCAATTCAACTGCTGCGCCGGTAAATTTTCCTATTTTTTTATATAGAGGCTTCGATTCATATCATAAATTAGATATCGTTTGACTCTTTTTACTGGTCTTCCAATTGATTTTTAGGATTGAAGTGCCGATGTTGAAATTATCCGGAGTCGAAATACAAAGTTTAGTAGATGATTGTGCAATGAAAACTGGTACATGTGATCGCTTTGTGATGCTTATTGTTAAATATGAACTTCTCATATTTTCAAGTACCTGCCATTTGTAAAAGATGCGATTGTTTCATTTTTATACATGGTTTACTATATTAGCCTAGTGAATAAAGGAAAATATGAATTAAGAATACATTTCAGTTACTCCCTATAATTGTTCATAACTTTTATGTTACTCGGTTCACGAAACCGTCGTTGCACTTTTACTTGAAGTCAATGCTGGTCCTTGTACTATATCTCTTCATACATTTATTTCCCTAACTTATCTCCAACGGTTATTGAAGGACAAAATTCAAATTTTCATCAAAATATTAGCAGAGTATGCCGGATCGATAAATCGACCCGCAGTGTATACGTGTTCAAGTTTCTAAAATAAGTTACACTTTTGGTCCTTGTACTTTTGTAAATATTCCAATTCAATCCTTATGTTTCGACTCCTATAATTTTCGGATGGAGATGTCACGGAATTTGTTTTTTGAAGGTTAATATAAGGACTGGTTTTGTCATTAAAATGAAATACAAGGACTGAAATTTAATATTGCTAACCGTACGAAACCCCAAAACTGTTACTTTTTAAAAGCTTGTATAAATTGTCGCCTTGTCGCAAAACTTGTCAGACGGATAGATTGAGTCGGGTTTGGGTCGGGTCGAAAATGATTCAATACATATTGATCCATTTAACGCGTTTTGACTCATTTTCATATAACACAATTCAAGCGACCCACACCTGTCCCAATTCATACCAGACTCGACCCTTATTACTGAAAGACTTCAATATTAAATCTAATTTAGAAAAACTTGTTTATTATAAATTTTAAAAAAAATATATTGCTAAAATATTGTGGACGATTTTTCTTAAAAAAATTCTGATTTTTAAAATTTTTTTCTTTTATTTGCTTCTACGTTCGGCCATTGTTAACCGGTTGAGGACCTTCGATGACTACTGTTCGGCAACAACCAGCGACCGGCAACGACCGACGACTAGGGACTGAAGATGATGGACGACCGGCGACTGGTGGTGACCACCAATTGGCTGGGCAACTGGGGACGACTGATAACCAACGGCTTACGGCGACGATTGGCAACTGGTGGCAAAATAAATATGACCCATTTAAGACTTGTTTTCAAAACTTAAGATAATTCATTTATGACCTACATTATTAAATATGGGTTAAAATACAAGTTCGGGAAAATCATAAATAAGAGTCTAAAGTACCTTCATTTTATCAAATAAGGGTCTGAAGTGGACATTATTTCAAATAATGACATAAAATGGTTAAATTGTCTTAAATAAGGACTTTTAGCAGGTTGGCCAATATGTGACTATTCCGGCAAGGGGCATTTTAGTAAAAAAAATTTAAGTATATATATATTTTTAATTTTTTGACTTTTTTTGACTTTTCCTTTTTTTTCTTTTTTCCTCTTTCTTCCCCTGGCCATCGCCATCGCCACCGCTCATCGATGGTCGATGACCTCCACCGGCCTCAAGTGAGGGTCGCCCTCGCTTGGTTTGGCAAGGGGGAGGTGACCCTCATTGGCGTCTCGCTTGAGTTTGGTCACCTCCGCTAACCATTGGCAAGGCCTGGCAATGGCCGGTGGAGGGAAGAGGAAAAAGAAAAAAAATAGAAAAGGAAAAGAAAAAAAGAAAAAAAATTAAAAAGTAAATGACGAAAATGCCCTTCGACCAGAGAAGTCAGACCCTTCTTTAAGATTGATATAATCACTTCAGGCCCTTATTTGAGAAAACGATGGCACTTCAGGTTCTTATTTGAGATAATATCCACTTCATGCCCTTATTTGAGAAAATAATGGCACTTCATGCTCTTATTTGGAATATTGTCCATGGGTTCCAGATCCATTTTGCCACCTCTACTTGTCGATGATAACTTTGTAGGTCTCAACGGGAAATTGAATTTTATCTTTAAATTGTGGCTGGACTAAAGATAAGTTGGATGACTAACTAGTAAATATGTAACGAAACATGATAGAGAGGGATTGAAACTAAATTAGGTAATTGTACCACGACCATTTCTCCCAACTTTTTCTGAAAAATGGAGGATTGAAAGTAGGGGTGTATATTGGTCTCGATCCAATTCGAAACGGGATCGGACCCGATTGGCTAGTTCCGGTGGTTCCGGTGGAAATCCGTCCAATTCTCGATTCCAAAATTTTGAAACTTGGAATAACCAGTTCAATTCCCGAATTTGTACCGACGGCCTAGAGTATTATATATATATATATATATATATATATATATATTATAGTAGAAACCATACAAAAATTGAAGACGAGGTCGCAATCTATTTTGTTTTATTTATGAAACCATGAGTTTCTTAACGGAACGAGGTGGCCGGCAACCGGCAGCTAGAGGCGGGTGGCGACGACGGGCGGCGTATGGGCGGCCGGCTAGTAGCGAGGACAAGCGATGAGAAGAGTTTTCATTTCTCATTTTTATTCGAAGAACAGAAAGGTAAAATTTTTTTAATTTTGACTTCTGTTTCAGACATATTTTTTAAATTAAAATTTGTTTCAAAAATAAATTAATCAAATTGTGTTATCAAGCAGATTTTTATTTCAAATCTGTTTCAAAAAGAAAAAAAAGAAAGCAGAAAAAGCATAATGATTATGACGGGCACTCGAACCGTTCTTCATTTCAAGATGGAAATCGACTGGCTCTAGAACAGATTACAATGTTCCTTCTCCGTGTCGCTAAAATGGAAGAACAGCCGGAGAACTTCAGCACAAGCCGAAGTCGCTCACCGTGAAAAAGTCAGAACCGACCGAGAAATGCTCTTCATGGCCGATTAAACCCTCCCTCGCAAGCGCGAGCGTGTGAGCGCAGATCTCCCGGTCTGTTCTTCCCAGGTTCGAAGCAAAGCCCAACCCAGAATGGGAGTCGGTGAGGCAATGCGTAATCCTTTGGCCGTCGCCATCGCATCGATCCTTCTCGCCGTGCTCGCACCCCGTTTCCTGAAGAGGAAGAAGAAGAAGAAGGAAACCATCGCAGGCATCAAACCCGACGGACCCATATCGGTGGAATCCGCTCCGTCGGCCTCGGGGAACGACTACGAGGTGTTCTTGAGCTTCCGGGGCAGGGACACCCGCACGGGCCTCACCGACTACCTCTACAACAGCCTTGTCGACGCCGGGGTCTCCGTCTTCAGGGACGACGACGACCTCCGCATCGGCGAGAAGATCGGCCCGGATCTTCTCCGAGCTATCAAGAGCAGTAAGATCTCGATCCCCATTCTCTCCCCGGATTATGCTTCCAGCAAATGGTGCCTTCGCGAGCTGGCCCGGATGATCGAGTGCAAGAGAAGTGAAGGGCACGTAGTCTTGCCCATATTCTACAAAGTGGAGCCCGGGCACGTGCGACACCAGACGGGGAGTTTCGGGAAGGCATTTCATTCAATTAAGAAGCATCATGAGGCAGAGGTGGTCCAACAATGGGAGCGAGCTCTCCAGGAAGTAGGAAGCTTAAAAGGATGGGAATCAGAGAGAATTGCTAACGGGTACTTCTTTTTTCACTCATGGTCTTGCTTAGCTAGATCTAAAGTCTGCAAATTTTATGCCGTCATCACTTTTACAGCGGAAAAAGATGATGGGTTTTCATCAATTGGCTGGTTTTTGCTTCCTGTTTATATGCGGTGGATATGCTTCCGCGGAGATATTGATGATGGTTTTCTTGAATTGAACTTTGCTGTCATTTCACAGACATGAAGCTGAGTTGGTAAAGAAAATTGTCAGGAAGGTTTTGGGCGAATTAAAGGAAGCTTTTCAGTTGGACGTCACCGAGAACTTGGTCGGGATCAGTAATCATGTAGAGGAGATTATGAGAATGTTAAGTATTGATGACAGTGGTACTCGATTTGTTGGAATCCTTGGAATAGGCGGTGTCGGTAAGACGACTCTGGCCAAGGTCATCTACAATAAAATCTCCAGTCAGTTCGATCACTGTAGCTTCTTGGCAGATGTACGAGAAACATCAAAAGAGAGGGGTGCCCACCATTTGCAGAACCAACTAATCTACGATATCCTAAAAGGAAAACACAATGACGTCTCCAATGTCGACGAAGGACTTAGAATCATTAAAACTAGATTTAGGCATAAGAAAGTCCTCATTCTTCTCGATGATGTAGATGATGTTTATCAGTTGAACTGTTTGGCTGGAAAACGTGACTGGTTTGCTTCCGGAAGTAAGATCATTATTACAGCAAGAAAACTGACTTTTCTTGATGAGCCTCGGGTGGACAACTCGTATGAACTCAACGGATTGGATCCTGACAACTCTTTGCTTCTTTTTAGTAGACATGCATTCCGAAGGGACTTCCCTTTACCTGAATTTGGGGATCTCTCGCGTGATATCGTGTCCACTACAGGAGGGCTTCCTTTAGCACTCGAGGTTATAGGTTCATTCTTGTGTGGAAAACGCCTAGCAGTATGGAAAGATACGTTGAAGAAGTTAAGGAAAATACCACATACGGAAGTGCAAGAGAAGTTAAGGGTAAGTTATGAAGCATTGGATTAAGAGCAAAAACAGATATTTTTGGATATTGCCTGCTTTTTTGCTGGAACTGATGGAAGACTTGCATCCTATATGTGGGATGACTGTGAATTTTTCCCAGGGATGGGAATTGAAGCATTGAGTTTGATGTCCCTGATAAAAGTTGGAAATGACCATAGGCTGTTAATGCATGACCAACTGAGAGATCTAGGTAGGGAAATTGTCCGGAAGGAAAACTATGAGGAGCCCTGGAAACGTAGTAGATTATGGATTCACGAGGAAGCCTTACGTGTTCTAGAGAAGAATAAGGTGAGAGTTTTCTTTGATTTTCTTTTTCCTTCTTAGTCGATGTTTCTTATTTACCATAATGAAGAAAAAGAAGTTAGCATATTGAACTACTCCTGCCTTAGTTAAAAGAAGGCCTGTTTGTATTATTTTCGACTTTGTGGTACTCATTGCATAATACAAGTTGGTAATTCATGGCAGTAGTGTCCCTAGAGGGCTCTCTTCTGTGATAAACAGAGGTTCTCAGCTAACTTGTGGGGTTTTATTCATTAAAGCCTGCAACCTAAGGTTTTTTTAGCAAACTTAATTGTAGTAGTGTTAAGCATTTTACGTGTTAGCTTTCTGATTAGTTTTGTATGATAAATTTGTTGAAAAATACTATACGATGAGTTTAGCAGCAACCATGTTTTAATTGGATTTAGTTTAAAGCCTAAGAGGAATTATATCAAACCAACATGCTTAGTTAGTTGTGATGATGCTATATTTCTGATCCTTGGCATTCTTTCTTTCAGGGATCTAAAAAGATAAAAGCCCTCCGTCTTAACAAAAGTGGCTTAGGCAGGGCGTACAGCAATAAACCATTTGAAAAGCTACCAAACCTAAGGTTCCTTGAGATGAATAATTTCATCCTCTCTGGAGATTTTGAGTATCTTCTTTCTGAATTACGATGGCTCTATTGGAAAAATTGTCCGCCAAATTTTGTGGCAACCAATTTTCACACGGAGAAATTAGTCATTCTTGACTTATCAAGGAGCAAAGTCACAGAGCATTGGGAAGGATGGAATCAAATCAATGTAAGATGAAAATATCTTAGAATTTTTAAAAATGATCACTTACTCTCAGTGGTTCATGTCTATGTTTTTCTTCTTACAGGTGGCGAGTAATCTGAAAGTTCTTAACACTACTAATTGCCAGGACTTAAAAACATCTCCTGATCTCACAGCTTTTCAAAATCTGGAGATTTTAATTCTTGAAAAGTGTGAATATCTAACAAAAGTTCACCCTTCTATTGGAAACATCAGTACCCTAATTTCCCTAGATGTGAGAGACTGTTTCAGACTCGAGGAACTACCAATAGAAGTGAGTCAGCTACAAGAATTAGAGGAACTTTTTATAGATAGAACTCGGATGGAAGAAATTCACATATCTAAAGGTTCAATGAAGAAGCTCAGGACTCTTAGTGCCAAGTATTGTGAATCATTGGCTCGGATACCCAGCTCCTTAAGCCATCTGGCATCTCTGTCAACCCTTGATTTTACGGGATGCAAAAAGCTTGCTGAACTTCCAGACTCCCTAGGGTGCCTTCAGAAGCTGCAGCGCTTATCATTAAAGGAATGTAGCTCATTGAGAGGGATCCCCAACTCAATTGGCAAGTTGGAATGTTTAACTGAGCTGGACATATCATACACAAGTTTTACAGAGTTACCTGAATCCATTGGAGAGTTGTGTAGTTTGGAAGTTCTGCAAATGGCGCGGTCATATGTAACAAGGTTACCTAGTGGTATTGGGATGTTGGGCAAACTCACCAAATTAGATGCCACAAATTGCAAAATCCTGGCAGAAGTTTGTAGCGATATTGGGGAATTGTCTTCATTGAAGGCCCTCCGATTGTTGGGGACAGGCATTTGTTGCTTGCCAGAAAGCATTTGTAAGCTTTCTTGTCTCCAAGACCTCGACTTACAAAGATGCAACAAACTCCAATTGCTGCCAAACCTACCCTCTGGCTTGAGAACTCTAGGTCTCACTTGTCAGAGTCCTACATTGCCAATCCTTTCTAACCTGACAAATCTAAAGGAACTCACTGTCCTGGAATGCACTACACTTGAATGCCTCCCAGAGCTTCCCTCTAAATTATCAAAGCTTTCCTTTGGAGGATGCCAAATGTTGAGAAAGTTGCCAGATTTGTCAAACTTGAAGCATCTTTCAGAGTTGAGTCTGAAGGTTTGCTCTGAATTGAGAGAAGTTAAAGGTCTGGAAGGATTAGTATCGCTAACAATGTTGGAGGTGTTGAAGTGCCCAAAGTTATCTAGGCTTGATGGGGTAGAATGTTTGATGTCTCTGAGGTACTTAAGCGTAGGGCCGTCGGAAGCATTGGAGAGGTTGATGGATCATTCTGAACAGAGTAATTTAAAGGTTCTTCCAAGTTGCGAGAATCAATCTGAAATTCAAGTTCTTAATAGCTTCATTTGCTTGGAAGTTTTGAATCTCACTAATTGCGTGTCTATGGAAAGACTAGACCTTTCCACTTTGAAGCTTTTAAGAAAAGCAAATGTTAGGAAATGCAAGAATCTTGTTGAAATTAGAGGCCTCGATTGCTTGGAATACTTGGAAAGGTTGGATATCTCTGACTGCACGTCTATTGAGAGACTGGATCTTGCAAAATTGAAGTATCTGAGATACTTTTGGGCTTCCAAATGCCAGGACTTATCTGAAGTTCGAGGCCTTGATGTCTTGGAGTACTTGGAATGGTTGGACATCTCTGGATGCACATCCATTGAAACATTACCAGACCTTTCATGCTTCAAGACCCTGAATTTTCTGAACATCAACCACTGTGAGAAACTACATGATATTCAGACCCTGGAGAAATTCTCCTCCTGCCAATGGCTATATATTGATGGATGCAAGTCCTTAGTGAAACTGCCAAACCTTTCAAAATTTGTAGGTTTGATAGAGTTGATAATGAAAGATTGTCAGGAACTTCTAGAGATTTCAGAGCTCAAAGAATTGAGATTTTTAGAATATATGGATATGTCAAAATGCAAGTCCATTGAGCATCTACCAGATTTGTCATTGTGCAAGAACTTGAAATGTTTGGTCGTAAGAGACTGTGAGAAACTTACTGAGCTTATAGGGCTTGGAGACTTGGCCTCACTCTGGCAAGTGGATATTTCTGGTTGCAAGTCACTGAAAACAATACCAAAATTACCTGGAACACACATCATACAGGATTATGAAGAACCTATGCACTATGTCGCGACCTAAAATTTCCTCTTAGGCTAATGGATTATTAGGACTAAACCTAACTCGAGCCCTCCCAAGCCCTACCAATTCGCAACTTAGGGTTTAAGTTTTTAACATGCAAATGTTTTCATGCTCGGAGTCGCCACTAATCTATTTGTGGTAGGTCGATTAGAAACCTAAATAAAACATAGGGAGATATGTTTTATTCCTACGAACCAGAGATTCTAAGCTCGGGGACTTGATTACGCTAGATCTAGTCTAACGCCCTTTCGGTACCTTTTCTTTTCAAAAATATTTTGGCAAGCAATCTGGATCCATTTTAACTTAGTCACTAACATGTGAGGTGTTCACGCGGGTACGCAAACCACCAATTTAACACCCAAGAAAGCATTAAATAAATTGCAAGTTGGAAGAATTACTTACCTTGAAGCAACGTAAGCATCTGCATTATTAGCTAGAAAATCACATCAACCTAATATGATTTCTAATTAACAAGGAATTCACTCAATTTTTGGGTTTTCGCTTATTTAAATGAAATGTAACCTATATGTAATGACGTGCAAAAATGACATGCAAGTAATGCAACCTAGCATGCAAACTATATGTCATGCGACGACGTGACCTAATTCTGATGACGGGCAAATGATTTATTTTTGGTATTTTCTGATGAAATTCGGAATAAAAATATGTCTAAATTAATATGCAACCTATGATGACTTAACATATCCTAACATGACTTATTTTTGAGGTTTTTGTTAAAATTCGAAATAATAAATTACTTAAATCAAGAATGCAATCTATCCTAATCTACCATAAAACAATTCATTCTTTTTTTGGGATTTTCATGAAAATTCGGAATAAAAAATAACCTAAATAATCTATTAAGATTAGAATATTACTTAATTTAAACTAGGAAATAGATTATCTCAAGTCCTAATTTAAGTTAAATAATCACTCTATCGTCTAGATGTATTTAGGATTTCTAAACATGCAAAACTCAAATTCAAATCCTAACTGATATTTTTTGAATTTTCTTTTTTATTTGAAAAGGAAAAATAATTTAAACAGAGATATCATCCACATTTAAAACAATCACGCGATCTGCAAAATTCGTTTCAAACTCGGATTAGGCATAAAAATCAAACTAACAGTTATATCTATAGGGTTATAGATATCGACAGAAAGTTGATTATTTAAATTTGGAAAGCAAATAAAATCTATTATCGTATCCAAATGATGATGGATAAGATAACGATTTTCCATATCGCCGCGTATCGTACCTTAGGGATAAGGTAGGATAGTCGTTCAGATACGTTGCCAAGTTAGGAAAATTTCCTAATTTTGAATGTTTTCGAATATCGCGAATAAGGCAAATATTATCCTAAGATATCTAGCAATCCACACAATATTCACAGAATATTCAAACATCCAAAAATTAAGAAAACAAATATTCTGAAAATATTGGATAACATCCTTACCTAATTTCGAAATATTTCCAAATTTGAACTCGCAGATCGGGATTGCGGATCGGGATGAGCGGCGAACGGCGGACCGGCGGTGGCGCGACCACGAGGACGGCGGCGACGCTGTTTACGATGGTGCTTGTGATGGCGCAACTCCGGGACAGCAGCGGTGGCGGAGCGACGGCGGCAGCGGCGGTGCGGCAGCGGGCGCGGCAGCAGGCACGGCGAGGAGTGGCGGCAGCAGGCGCACGGGAGGCGCGGCAGCAGGCGCGGCGAGGAGTGGCGGCAGCAGGTGCACGGGAGGCGCGGCAGCAGGCGCGGCGGGGAGTGGCGGCAGCAGGTGGTGTCGCGCGGCGGAGAGCAGCGCATGGCAGGGGCGGCAGGCGCGACAGGCACGGCGGTGACGCGCGGCGGGCGGCAGGCGCGGCGGGCACGGCGGTGACGCGCGGCGGGCGGCAAGCGCGGCGGGCACGGCGGCAGCAGGCGCGGCAGGCGCGGCGGTGATGCGCGGCGATCGGCAGGCTCCGGTGCGGAAGGCGGCAGCAGGCGCGGCAGGCGCGGCGGTGATGCGCGGCGATCGGCAGGCGCGGCAGGCGTGGGTCGGCTCCGGCGTGCGGCGGGCGGCAGGCAGCGGTGTCGGGGCGCGGCGTGCGGCGGCGTGGGTTGGCTCCGGTGCAGAAGGCGCGGCGGTGGCAGGCGCGGCAGGGAGTGGCGGCGATCTTCGCCGGTCTCTCTCTCTCCCTCTCTTTCTCACTCTCCCACTCTAAAAATTCTGATCTGAAAATTATGAGTCCTCCCTAAAATCCTGACCTAATAACGTATATATAGTATTAATCTAGGTCAATTAGATGGGCTTTCTAGTCCTAATGGGCTTAGGCTTGGGCTTTAATTTAAATGGGCTGAATTAATTAATGATAATGGGCTGAATTAAGCTCAAAATAAAACAACCGAGCCCGTTTGACTTGTAATTCCCGGCCCTTGCATTTCAAGCGAGCCGAGTCATATTCGATGAAATTTAAGCTCGTTCGTCACCGCCAGTCCGATGCAAAATGCAATTAACCTAAAATGAATTTAAACTATATGTTATGCAATTTAAATATTTTTTGTTTAGGGGTTAAAAATTTAATCCCTAATTTTCTATACAAATTACGACTAAATGGTCACTAAAATTTAGGTGTCAACAGCTGCCCCTCTTTGAAGGTGAGCTCGCAGAGGTTGCATTCAAAGACTAAATGATACCTAAATTTCACCTATGCAAATGCAATGAATGTTGTTTTTGTCGGGATTATGAGTCCCATTTTTAAATGCATTAAGAAATGATACATGCTGACATGAGTAGAAAACATACCTGGAATCACTTACCTGACAGGAGCGAGATAATGCAATTCGAGGCACAACTATAACTTGTATGTTGTTTTGGCAAATGTATGGGCTTAGTCCCATAGGTATTGCCTGATATACGTTGATGAACTTCGGTGATCTGCAGTTAAGTCAAAACACACGAAGAAAGCTCGACGTATCCAATCATCATCTGGATTCGTGAGAATAGTTCGGGTCTTTACGAACTACCTATACATCTCCATAGGTGTTTGTAAAGATTTGGTCGCTTCACTTATACCTGCTCATAAGTGAATTGCGGGGGAAACTTTTAAAATCAAGAGGATATTCTGACCTTTATATATACCTGCTCATATGCAAAGATTTGGCCGCCTCACTTATACCTGCTCATAAGTGAACTGCGGGGGAACACCTGGGGTTGAGAGAATATTCCGACCTTTACATATACCTACTCATATGCAAAGATTTGGCCGCTTCACCTATATCTGCTCATAGGCGAGTAGCGGGGGAACATCTGAGATTTGAGAGAATATTCCGACCTTTACATATACCTGCTCATATGCAAAGATTTGGCCGCTTCACCTATACATGTTCATAGGTGAGTAGCGGGGGAATACCTGAGATTTGGGGAAAATATTCCGACCTTTACATATACCTGCTCATATGTAAAGATTTGGCCGCCATGCCTATACCTGCTCATAGTCATGTAACGGGGGAATCTTCTCGAGATTGTATGAAAATCTGTGATTTGATGAACAAAGGGGCTAGCCCAAGTGTTCAAGAGTTCCTTGACAAAGTACTTGGATATCATCAGAAGTACCTGAAAAGGTTTGATCAATAGACACCTGAACACAATCAAAGGCATTTAGAGATCGCAAAAATGATCAAATATGGGACCTGACAATTGCTTGAACAGGTTAGGGATACCTAGATAGTCATAGACATCCTAGGGATAGAGATATACTTACCTGGTGACATCTCCAACTCTGAAGGTGTGTCTCCTGTTAGACACGATTTTAAGTAACATGTAATATGCATTCGCACACTGTCAAGAATACATATACACATGCACTATGATTTCAACTGATTTTCATGCACGATGGTTTTGTCAAATCAACATTACAAACTTCGCTGGGAAAAAATCATGACAAGACAATCCAGATTCACAAGCGGGTATCTTGAAAATGTCGAATGAGGGACTTCCGGTCCAAAAGGGCTTTCTCTCATTCTCATCGAAAAGGCTGATTTATGGAGAATCGCTCTATCTCACCATCATCATGTTGACAAGGGTCTAAGTATTCTCGCAAGCAGTACGACTTTACCGATCTGAGAGGTTTTTGTTAGGACCGTAACATGGGCTTGGTCAATGTCTTAGCAAAAGAGACTCTTCGAGTCGAGGCTACTGAAAGAAAATACTCTGTAATTGTCTCCGGGTTTACAAGTCAAGAACTTGCAAAATGAGATAGAAATGGACTTGCTCGCACTTCTTCGAGCTAAGCTTATAAACATCCAAATCCCACGTTAGTTCAAGTGCCATAATCTGAAGAGACTTTGTAAAGGACGTAACATAGGCTAGGCTCATGGGTTAAGAAATGAATGGATCATAAGGCTCAAAATGTATATAACTGGGGTGAATAAGTTGGTGATCATCTCGACATTGTCACCGGTCTTCTTCTCCGTCCGAGATTGTCTTCTCAATAGATGCTCCATTGGCTTTGAGAGTTCATCACTTGACTCCTCAAGACTCTGGATATTTTTGTGACTTCGACACATCTCAACATTTTCTAATCCAAAGTCGTCACTTTTTCTCCATTTTTTCATTCCCTTCTTCTTCTTTTCTTTTCTTTCACGGGCATTGGCCTTGCTTTACCAGGCACATTGCTTTTTTATGCCCTCTAGTTTTTTTTTGTCACACACTGTCTACAATGCATATATTGGCCAGTCACACTTTGGCTTGTTTTGACCGAATGACTAACATTTGGACTCTCAGGGTCTTCGTCTTTTATCGGCGCTCCGGATATGCTGCTTGAACAATGATGACTTTTGCCTTGCCCCAGTGTGGGGGATGATCACCAACTGGGTTTAAGAAATGAATTTGCAGGCTCAATTGGGCTTAACAAAGGATAAAGTGTGTATAGGATAGAGAAAAAAATGCTCTTCGTCATCCTAAGGCACTTGAACTTCACGTGAATTCATCTGAAAAAGCAACACTCGAAGATTGATGCAAGTGAGAGCATGAAAATTTCTACTCATTTTTCACCTTATGACGCTGACTTACCTCCAGTTTACCCCGATGTGGGGTGGTTCTTGACAGGGGTAATTTGAATGAATTTCTCCAAGTGTTTAGGCTCAAAGTGGCGAAATAATGGATAACATGTAGTGTTTGAGACAGAGAAATGAATCGCCTCTCGTCATTTCTGTTGTCGTACCTTTTGCGAGATAACCCTTTGCCTTGCAGACATGGAATTTTTTACTCAACTCACTGGGGATTAGTGCATAGGACTGTGTATAGGATATGGCTTGCCTTTCATCATCCCGATGTACTCATTCGACACATTCAATTCATTCCACATGAGTTATCATATTGTCTAAATAGATTCCCCTTTTGAAATCGATAATGTAGACTAACAAAATGATCAAGCACAATTTTAAGCCAAGGCACACATTCCATCTTTAAATTGATTGAACCCATTTATTCATAAGTGAAATGTTTGCAATTCAGAATATAAAACTAAACACTTGAAAACTTTCGCCGCAAAAATGTTAGATCTTATCAGGGATAATATATCTTCACAGCATCAGAATTAACAGGAGTGGAAAACTCACGACTATCCATTTCCGCGAGAATCAGGGCACCTCCAGGAAGCACCTTTTTAACCACATACGGACCAATGTAGTTTGGGGCAAATTTTCCTCCAGGAACAGGAAAGACTGGCAGTACCTTCCTTAGGACTAGATCATTTACCTCGAAGTGTCTTGGACGCACCTTTTGATTGAAGGATCTAGCTATCCTCTGCTGATAAGTTTGACCGTGGCAAATGGCTCTCAATCGCTTCTCATCAATTAGGTTTAACTGCTCATGCCTTTGTCGCATCCATTCTGCTTCGGACAACTCCACTTGAGACAATACTCGCAAGGAAGGGATCTCTACTTCGACGGGTAGAACTGCTTCCATGCCATACACCAAGGAAAAAGGGGTTGCTCCGACAGAGGTTCGGATCGAAGTTCGATATGCCATTAGAGCAAATGGCAACCTTTCATGCCAGTCACGATAGTTTTCAGCCGTTTTGGCCAAGATCTTCTTGATGTTCTTGTTGGCGGCTTCAACTGCTCCATTCATCTGTGGACGATAGGGAGATGAATTCAGGTGCCGAATTTTGAACTCGTTGAACAACTGATCAATGAACTTGTTGTTCAAATTTGTCCCATTGTCAGTGACGATAGCCTCAGGGACACCATAACGAGCGATTATGTCTCGCCTGATGAATTTTACAACATTCCTTGCAGTGACGTTTGCATAAGATGCCGCCTCAATCCACTTAGAGAAATAATCAATCGCGACCAGGATAAATCGGTGTCCATTTGACGCCTTAGGATTAATTGGACCAATCACATCGATGCCCCACATTGAAAAGGGCCATGGCTCAGACGGCTGATGTAATTCCGTCGGGGGAACATTTATTTTATCCCCATGAACCTGACAGCGATGACATCTTCGAACATGTTGGATGCAGTCACTCTCAAGACTGAGCCAATAATAACCCAACCTCATGATCTTCTTAGCTAACATGTGGCCATTCATGTGTGGATCACATATCCCCTCGTGTACTTCTTGCATGATTCTGGTAGCTTCAACCGCATCCACACACCTTAATAGGATCGAATCATATGATCTTTTGTACAGCTTCTCACCACTAACAAAGAATTTTGAAGCCATTTTCATTATGTACTTCCTGTCGGCCGGGGTGCTTCCCTCAGGAAATTCTTGTTTCTGGATGTAACTCATGATATCATAATACCATGGCTTTTCATCAGGTTCTCCGGTCACAACCATACAGTAGGCTGGTTTTGTCAGGACTTCAATCTTCAAGGGTTCTACCTCTAACCCATCAATCACTTGTAACATGGATGATAACGTAGCTAGCGTATCAGCAAACTGATTATGAGACCTCGATAAGTACTCAAAAGAGATATTTTCGAATTCCTCTATGATTTCTTCGAGGTATTCATGGTACGGCACTAGTTTGGTGTCTCTCGTCTTCCACTCTCCCACAGTTTGGAGAATAATCAAAGCAGAATCACCAAACACTTTCAACTTGGTTATTCCCATTTCCACTGCGGCTTGGAGTCCGAGGATGCAAGCTTCGTACTCGGCTATGTTGTTGGTACAGGGGAATACCAACTTTGCTGCTACTGGATAATGTTGCCCATCTGGGGATATTAAAACTGCCCCAGTGCCGGAACCGGCCAAGTTTACAGCTCCATCGAAAAACATGGTCCATGTGTCTTCCTTTATTACCAAAATGCGATCTTCTGGAGAATATCTATCATCATCAGGGACTCCAGGATTTTCAGCTAACACATCAGCAATTACTCGACCTTTAACTGACTTTTGTGGCTTCATCTGGATATCAAACTCTGAAATTAAAATCTGCCACTTGGCTAACTTCCCTACCAAAGCTGGCTGATCAAGTAAATACTTAATGGGATCGTTCTCAGTTACAAGCAAAGTCTGGTGATGCAGTGTATATTGTCGTAGCCTATGGAGCACCCATACTAGCGCAGCGCAAGTCTTCTCGGCTTCAGAATAATTCAACTCTGAGACGGTGAACTTCTTGCTTAGGTAATAAATGGCTCGCTCTTTTCCATCTTCAGGACTTTTCTAGGCTAGCATCGCACCTAAAGACTCACTATAAATCGTGAGGTAAAGGATCAAAGGCTGGCCTGGCATTGGTGGGACTAGCACTGGTGGTTCCATCAGGTACCGTTTTAATTCATTAAATGCTTCCCGACAATCATCGTCCCATTCCACTTGAGCATTCTTCCTTAGAAGTTTGAAGAAGGGCTTAGCAGTTGCGGAGAGCTGAGAAATAAAACGGGCTATGTAGTTCAATCTACCCAGGAGGCTCCGCACTTCTTTCACGGTCGATGGGGGTTGTAACTCACATATAGCCTTCACTTTGGAGGGGTCAACTTCAATGCCTTTACTGCTTACTATGAACCCAAGTAATTTACCTGAGGTTGCTCCAAATACGCACTTTGCTGGGTTGAGACGGAGCTTAAACTCACGAAGTCTCTCGAATAATTTCTTCAAAGTATCGACGTGACTCTTCCCAGGTCGAGACTTGGCGATCATGTCATCGACATAGACCTCAATCTCCTTATGCATCATATCATGGAAGAGCGTCACCATTGCCCGTTGATATGTTGCTCCGGCATTTTTAAGGCCGAAAGGCATGACCTTATAGTGGAATGTCCCCCAAGGAGTGATGAACGCCGTTTTCTCCTTATCATCGTCCTTCATTTTTATCTGATTATAACCTGAAAAACCATCCATGAAGGAAAACAGCTCGAACCCAGCAGTACTGTCCACCAAAACGTCTATATGTGGCAATGGGAAATCGTCTTTAGGGCTAGCCTTGTTTAAATCGCGATAGTCGATGCAAACCCGAACTCGACCATCTTTCTTCATGACTGGCACAATATTAGCCACCCAGCTGGGGTATTGGGTGACTTCGATGAATCCCACTTTCAAGAGCTTCATGACCTCCTCCTCTATCTTCTTCGAAAGCTCAGGTTTGGTTCTTCGCAGCTTCTGTTTCTTGGGCGGCATGTCCGGATTAGTAGGTAGACTATGCTCCACGATAGAAGGGTCTAAACCCGGCATATCGACATACGACCAGGCAAAGATATCCCGGTAATCCTTCAGCAGTTGGACCAGGCGTTTAGCTTCACCTTCGGGAAGGGTTGCCCCTATCTTCACCTCTTTGGGTTCTCCGGAATCACTCAAGTTGACAGTGATAGTTTGGTCTACCGTTAGGACTTTAGATCTTTCATGATGCTCTAGATCACGCCGAAGGTCCGAGGAATCTTCGAGTTCATTGGTGTCATCGAGATCAGGTTCGGTGGCACATAATTCATCAGATTGGACCGTTCCCATACCCTTACGTGTCACAAAATTGCCCCTGAAACATAAAGTAGGGGGTTCAGTAGGACAAACAGGGCTAAACAGTGTATTTTTATTTCTTTTGATAATTTTATTTATTTTGAAATTCTTTTCAAAAAGGTTTTAACACGAGGAAGCATGAAGAAGCCCAGGCCTCAGAATTCTCCTTGGACTATATTTTATTTTATCGGTTGGATATCATCACCGGGTTGGTTTGATGTACCTCAACATGCCCTCAAAACGAAAATAACTTGTAATTTCATTGATTATCACCAAATGAATTACATTTATTGGAATGGAAATCGCAACAATCAAATCCTAGAAATGAAAAGTCCTAAAAAGTAGCTCCCGAGACAGGGCAAGTCCTAAAAAGCAGTAAAAATTCCCGCGTAGGGGAGTGTGCGAAAAAAGTAAATGTGTTACTCTTGCGGGCCAGTGCCCATTTCCTCCAACGGTCCTTCCTCGATAGCTCCAATGAAGAAATCATCGAACAGGGCAGTGATTCCCTCCATTGCATCATCAGGATCTTCTGTCACTAGAGGTGTTGGATCATCCATACCTCCCCATCCATCCGGGACAATGTCACGGGGGTCAACATAGAAGCTCGGGGGTGCTGAATATTTCACATAATAATCGAACTTGCCGCTTGGTTGCCCCAAAGTGTCGATCACCTCCTTTTCTTCATACATCATTCTTGCAGGGCCCGGGAATGTGGTGCGGATGTGTGGAAGCAACCTACCACGCCCACGTTCTTTGCCATTCGGCTCTTCTTCGGATCGCGATCTGTCCTGTCCATTTCCTCGACCTCGACCTCGACCACGTCCACGTCCACGTCCACGTCCCCCATCATTTGGCTCGCTTGACCCCAGGTATCCCAACCCAGTAATGCGGGGCCTCTGAGAAACTTCCACCGGTTGGCGGATACCTTGACCATTTCTACCAAGGCCTTCACCCGGAGTAAAGCCATGAGAGACCATTACCCTTCCAACCATGACTGCAGCATTTGACACCTCGGGAATAGGCGGTGATGATCCTCTAGACGCATGTATGGTTGATACGAGCTCGAGCGACTGATAGCTCGATTCTATTTTGCAATCAGGCTCAACATAGGGGATAGCCGTTGCGTGGTAAATTGGGTGCTCTTCTTCACCGTGAACTGTGATTAACTTTCTTTCCACGACGAACTTCACCTTCTGATGTAGACTGGATGGCACAGCTCCGGCAGTATGAATCCATGGACGACCCAACAGAAAATTGAATGCAGTGGGAATGTCCATAACTTGAAATAGGACATTGAACATTGTTGGTCCTATCAGTATGTCAAGGTGGATTTCTCCCATTACTTCTTTCTTCGTTCCGTCAAAGGCTCGTACGGAGGTCTTTGCAGAATTTATCCTAGAAGGATCTATCTTAAGGCGGTGTAAAGTCGCCAAAGGACAGATGTTCAAGGCTGATCCGTTGTCAATGAGTACCCGGGCTACATGTGAGGCCTTGTATTTGACGGAAATATAGAGTGCTTTGGTATGCCCCCTCCCTTCTAGAGGGAACTCTTCATCTGAAAAGGCTATGAGGTCCTTGAGGAGTATAGAACCCACAAATTCCTCTAATTTGTCATGATCGATCGTTTCTGGCACGTGGACTTCACTTAACACCTTCATTAAGGCCTTCTGATGCTTGACAGATGTCTGGAGCAGCTCAAGCAGAGAGATTTGTGCGGGCAGCTTGCGCAATTGTTCAACTATGTTGTATTCGCTAGCCTTAATCACGGCTAGGAACTCCTTGGCTTCTTTATCAGTAACAGGTTTTGCAGGTTGGGCATTAGCTTGGCCGTAGGAACGCCCGGATCTGGTAACTAAGTCGACATCGAGACTGTAGGACCAAGGAACCGCCTTATTATCACTGTACTCATACGGTTGAGGTATCTCGATCACTATCCCTTCATCAGTTGTAGGCGTGCTTACAATGATCTCTTCATTATCGGACGCGTCTTCAAGCGGAGGCATGTCTTCAGGTAGAGGGTCGCCCTTGTCGCTCCCGGTGTTCAATGTAGCAAACTCCTCCTCCCAATTAATAACCACTTCAGAGATAGTAGAAACGATGCCAGTGTGGTCAGCATAAACGATCATCCCAGCTTCTACCATTCTTGAGATTCTTTCTCTCATGATGGCGAGGGGAAGGTCCTCATTACTCGGGTAACAACCGGCTTTCACTAACTCACCGTAGACGTCAGTAGTATACACCTTAACATTCTTGATTCGACCAGCATCGAAGCTAAATATGGCATTCACATTGCCTGCGTGATCAGGGAGTGGGTTGCTCTGAACATTCGGCTTAGCAGGTTGAAATGAGAAAGCCTTCGTATCTAGGAGGTTCTGGATTCGGTGCTTGAGGGCATAGCAATCATCGGTTGAGTGTCCCAGCTCACCCATGTGATAATCACATTTCTTTGACGGGTCGAAGTTATAGAACCGCTCAGGATTGGGCCGCTTTGGCTCAGTGGTAAGCAAGCCTTTCTTCTGGAGCACTGTCAATACTTGAGACAACGATCCGGGGAGGGGGGTGAATTGCCTCCTGTTGTTCCTCCTCTGAAAAGGTTGACGACTCGAGTTTTGTTGCTGAGCTTCTGCTACTTGGATTGCTGGGGCGGAGTTAGCATTCCGCCGGCTCGGTTGGTTATAAGCCACATTCACTTCAGCTGCCGGTTCTTTCTCTTTTCTCGCACCAAATCTTCTGGTCGAGGAGGACGGCTCGACAAACCATCCATCTTTCAGCCCTATTTCAATTTGTTCACCTATGGGGATGAGTTGGTTGAAGTTGTCAGCCGGAATGGCAACCATCCGATTACGGTATTCGAACGGGAGAGTTTTCACGAACATCCTCTTTAACTCACTGTCTATGGGTTCTGGGACAACCTGAGCAGCTAAATTCCTCCATCTGATAGCATAGTCTTTGAAGGACTCAGTCTTTTTCATCTGAGCACGTTCGAGATCATCACGGGTAGGAATGATGTCCGTTATGAATCTGTACTGCTTCAAGAATGCTTCACTGGCTTCTTTCCAAGTTTTGAGGCCATTTATCTTCTTCATGAGATACCAGTTCAAAGCAGGACCCGTCAAACTTGCTTGAAAGGCATGGATCATCAGGAGTTCGTTATCAACGTACGAAGTCATCTGTACGTGATAGAGCTGTAGGTGGGCTTTTGGACATGTGGTGCCATTGTACTTGTCGAAGTCTGGCATTTTGAACTTCTTTGGGATTTTGATCTGTGAGTACAGGGACAGATCGATCGAAGGTGAATCCTGCGAACCTTCCAGCTGCTTCACTCTTTCTTCAAGTTTATTGACCCGTTCATCAGGTTTGTCTTTGTTGACGATGATCTGGACGGGGTCATCTTCTAAATCAGGAATATCGTCATCTCCGTCAACATCGACACTTTTTCTGATTTTCTGCTTTGGGACTGATGCTTCGAGGGATGCCGAAACAGGAACCGACCGGAGAGCTTTGATCTCAGCGGACATTTGTTGCATTGCGATGACAAGTTGCTTGATCTGGTCTTCCACACCAACAACACGCTCTTGCAAGTCGGTTTGATCGGCCATTCTGGCTCTCGACCGTGTACGAATGGGCGATCGTGATCGGTCCGTAGCTACCTAATTTTGGAACGAAACAGGCATACATGAGTGTTAAGCAAAATCATACGCCAATCCATGACATTGGTCTAACCGCTTTGAATTGAAAGGACCCCTTTATTGAAATGGCGAAAATTTTTACACCAATTAATGACTTGAAATTGAACTGAATATAAAGACAAATGACTCAATTCCTAAACAAATTTTAAAAATTGAAACTGAAATGAGAAAAGAACTTCGAGCTTTTTATTTAGCTTGATCTATAGACATATGGGAGGCGACTTCCTTCTTCAATTGCTCATAAGCTCGAGCTATCTTGGATGCCTTTTCTTCAGCTTCTTCGGCCTTCCTTTTGAGGCGATTGTTCTCTGAGCGATTGGCGGACTTGAGAGGCACCTTGGGTATCTTCGGGAGCAAATCCTGTGGGATTCTGTGCCGACGAATGTACTGGGTCGTCGCGAAATAGGACTTCTGCTCTCCCTTTAGTTCTCCTTCGGGCCGAGCTATCTTTAACACACGGCACTTCCTCCACATCTTATTGAGCTGAGCTACGGTCCCTTCGTGGTC
This sequence comes from Syzygium malaccense, assembly GCA_031216405.1. Classification (NCBI taxonomy): domain Eukaryota; kingdom Viridiplantae; phylum Streptophyta; class Magnoliopsida; order Myrtales; family Myrtaceae; genus Syzygium; species Syzygium malaccense. The sequence continues at coordinate 3,735,282 of CM062255.1, forward strand.
TTTATCATCATCGGCGAAGTCGACTTGGAGGAGTTCTGGTTGTAACGCTGGAGGGAGCCCTTGGAGAATCTGATACTGACGAGACACTCTGGCGGGGTAGTATTCAATTGCGCCGGTGAAACCCAATAGTGGAACCGGTCCAATACCATTACATGTAAGCCGAGCTTCCTCGACTTTGAACCAGTTAGCATGCCATTGGAAACCTTGGGGTCTAGCGTTTTTCATGAAAATGATCCATTCAGAGTAATGATAATCGGGTGCATCCCCTTGTTTTTCTTTATACCTCAAGACGGGATGGCTAGAATCACTAAGCTCGGATATTGTGAGTAAATCGCCACACCCTTTTATGTGAGACAAAAACCAGATTTGCAAAAGTTCGAGGGGGGCATGAAAAGTTTTGTCAACATGTTGCTTAAATTTAGTGAGGGAAATGAAAGTCTCGGCTAAAATGGTGTTGATAAAATTCTTTTCAAGATAGACCTGTTGGACCAACCATGCGATTGACGGACTACATGCATTCTTACAGTAAGGAAAAATCACGAACCCGAAAAATGCTAGCAAAAAGATTCTGCCTTTTTGAAAAGATGTGGCTTTTTCAAAACACTGACTCAGGAATGAAAAAGGACATGTGCCGCGATTTGCTTTTAACACTTTTCCCAATTCATCTTTTCCGACATTCAAAAATTCAGCCAACATTAAAGTAGAATCAATTCCCAAAGGTGGTGTGACTAACTCCGACTCCAACGGTTTTCCAATGAGCACGCTATATTCTTCCAACGTCGGGGTGAGCTCGTGCTTACCGAATATAAAGGTAGAGGTCTCGGGACACCAGAAGTGCGCTAATGCTCGAACGAGGCCGGTACGGACTTTGACCTCCAGTAGGGGGAGCAGCCTCCCGATGTGGCCCTCAACTAGCTTGCGGTTGGTCGGACTGAGTAGATTCCACCAGGCACGGAGCTCGTCCTTAGGAGCATCAAGAATCCGGATGTCTGCCCCTCCCATAGTGTATAGACCAAGACTCACGACCGACCTAATGTCATGGACCGACCAAAGAAAAAGACGAAACATAAATAAATTGCGAGATAAAGGTTTAGAAATCTTACTTCACCCGGTAGAATGATGGCAATCACATAGACATGCGCATGAAACGTGAGGTTCGATTTCTACCTAGACTCTGGCTTACAAAATGGAGACATGAGGATTACCGAGCTAAACCAGTCATGGTGGTGGTTAGGCTGGGATTCCCCTGACTCCGGCTTAGTCAAAGAGCCGACCCGGGTTGCAAAGGGTGCAACCGTGGTAGGTATTCAATGACACCATGAAAGAACTTTCGGGACCAAGAAAGGCGACCCATACCACGCGGGTGTGGTCGGGGTGTCCGTTTTCTCAGTACCATCCTAAACCTGTGCCGCCCAGGTCCGGCAGCGGGAAGTGTGTGCGGTGTAGTGTAAATGCAAGGCATGCACAACAAGTTATATCATACAACGCTTCGTGCATAAAATAAACCATTCATTCAAACACCTCCCTGCAAAACAAGGGTTAACAATCACGCCTCCCCTTATACCTCCCATTCTGCAAAAATATTTAACACCTAAAATGTTAGGGACGTACCTGGGATCCTCGCTGCCAAGCAAAAAATATTTTTTTAAAAAGAAAAACTGGCCTAAGTCCACTAAGAGTTTTAACTCAATTCCCCAGCGGAGTCGCCAAGCTGTCGCGACCTAAAATTTCCTCTTAGGCTAATGGATTATTAGGACTAAACCTAACTCGAGCCCTCCCAAGCCCTACCAATTCGCAACTTAGGGTTTAAGTTTTTAACATGCAAATGTTTTCATGCTCGGAGTCGCCACTAATCTATTTGTGGTAGGTCGATTAGAAACCTAAATAAAACATAGGGAGATATGTTTTATTCCTACGAACCAGAGATTCTAAGCTCGAGGACTTGATTACGCTAGATCTAGTCTAACGCCCTTTCGGTACCTTTTCTTTTCAAAAATATTTTGGCAAGCAATCTGGATCCATTTTAACTTAGTCACTAACATGTGAGGTGTTCATGCGGGTACGCAAACCACCAATTTAACACCCAAGAAAGCATTAAATAAATTGCAAGTTGGAAGAATTACTTACCTCGAAGCAACGTAAGCATCTGCATTATTAGCTAGAAAATCACATCAACAACCTAATATGATTTCTAATTAACAAGAAATTCACTCAATTTTTGGGTTTTCGCTTATTTAAATGAAAGCTAACCTATATGTAATGACGTGCAAAAATGACATGCAAGTAATGCAACCTAGCATGCAAACTATATGTCATGCGACGACGTGACCTAATTCTGATGACGGGCAAATGATTTATTTTTGGTATTTTCTGATGAAATTCGGAATAAAAATATGCCTAAATTAACATGCAACCTATGATGACTTAACATATCCTAACATGACTTATTTTTGAGGTTTTTGTTAAAATTCGAAATAATAAATTACTTAAATTAAGAATACAATCTATCCTAATCTACCATAAAACAATTCATTCTTTTTTTGGGATTTTCATGAAAATTCGGAATAAAAAATAACCTAAATAATCTATTAAGATTAGAATATTACTTAATTTAAACTAGGAAATAGATTATCTCAAGTCCTAATTTAAGTTAAATAATCACTCTATCGTCTAGATGTATTTAGGATTTCTAAACATGCAAAACTCAAATTCAAATCCTAACTGATATTTTTTGAATTTTCTTTTTTATTTGAAAAGGAAAAATAATTTAAACAGAGATAGCATCCACATTTAAAACAATCACGCGATCCGCAAAATTCGTTTCAAACTCGGATTAGGCACAAAAATCAAACTAACAGTCATATCTATAGGGTTATAGATATCGACAGAAAGTTGATTATTTAAATTTGGAAAGCAAATAAAATCTATTATCGTATCCAAATGATGATGGATAAGATAACGATTTTCCATATCGCCGCGTATCGTACCTTAGGGATAAGGTAGGATAGTCGTCCAGATACGTTGCCAAGTTAGGAAAATTTCCTAATTTTGAATGTTTTCGAATATCGCGAATAAGGCAAACATTATCCTAAGATATCTAGCAATCCACACAATATTCACAGAATATTCAAACATCCAAAAATTAAGAAAACAAATATTCTGAAAATATTGGATAACATCCTTACCTAATTTCGAAATATTTCCAAATTTGAACTCGCAGATCGGGATTGCGGATCGGGATGAGCGGCGAACGGCGGACCGGCGGTGGCGCGACCACGAGGACGGCGGCGACGCTGTTTACGATGGTGCTTGTGATGGCGCAACTCCGGGACAGCAGCGGTGGCGGAGCGACGGCGGTGCGGCAGCAGGCGCGGCGAGGAGTGGCGGCAGCAGGCGCACGGGAGGCGCGGCAGCAGGCGCGGCGGGGAGTGGCGGCAGCAGGTGGTGTCGTGCGGCGGAGAGCAGCGCACGGCAGGGGCGGCAGGCGCGGCGGCAGCAGGCGTGATAGGCACGGCGGTGACGCGCGGCGGGCGGCAAGCGCGGCGGGCACGGCGGCAGCAGGCGCGGCAGGCGCGGCGATCGGCAGGCTCCGGTGCGGAAGGCGGCAGCAGGCGCGGCGGTGATGCGCGGCGATCGGCAGGCGCGGCAGGCACGGCGGCAGCAGGCGCGGCAGGCGTGGGTCGGCTCCGGCGTGCGGCGGGCGGCAGGCAGCGGTGTCGGGGCGCGGCGTGCGGCGGCGTGGGTTGGCTCCGGTGCGGAAGGCGCGGCGGTGGCAGGCGCGGCAGGGAGCGGCGGCGATCTTCGCCGGTCTCTCTCTCTCCCTCTCTTTCTCACTCTCCCACTCTAAAAATTCTGATCTGAAAATTATGAGTCCCCCCAAAATCCTGACCTAATAATGTATATATAGTATTAATCTAGGTCAATTAGATGGGCTTTCTAGTCCTAATGGGCTTAGGCTTGGGTTTTAATTTAAATGGGCTGAATTAATTAATGATAATGGGCTGAATTAAGCTCAAAATAAAACAACCGAGCCCGTTTGACTTGTAATTCCCGGCCCTTGCATTTCAAGCGAGCCGAGTCACATTCGATGAAATTTAAGCTCGTTCGTCACCGCCAGTCCGATGCAAAATGCAATTAACCTAAAATGAATTTAAACTATATGTTATGCAATTTAAATATTTTTTGTTTAGGGGTTAAAAATTTAATCCCTAATTTTCTATACAAATTACGACTAAATGGTCACTAAAATTTAGGTGTCAACACACTATCCCTTGTATGAACAGATCACTTTCAGCCGATAGCGCTTTATATAATTCTACCGCCATGTCGAGGTTGAAATATAAAAAGAAGGTAATCTCCCATACCTTGTCGAAATCTATTTCTTGTTGTTGACACCTAAATTTTGACACATCATTTAGTGTAATTTGCATAGAAAATTAGGGATTAAATTTTTAACCCCTAAATAAAAATATTTAAATTGCATAACATATAGTTTAAATTCATTTTAGATTAATTGCATTTTTTGCATCGGACTGGCGATGACGAACGAGCTTAAATTTCATCGAATGTGACTCCGCTCGTTTGAAGTGCAAGGGCCGGGAATTACAAGTCAAACGGGCTCGGTCGTTTTAATTTGAACTTAATTCAGCCCATTATCATTAATTAATTCAGCCCATTAATTTAGCCCATTTAAATTAAAGCCCAAGCCTAAGCCCATTAGGACTAAAAAGCCCATCTAATTGACCTAGGTTAATACTATATATACATTATTAGGTCAGAATTTTAAGAAATACACAATTTTTAGATCAGAAAATTTTTAGAGTGTGAGAGTGAGAAAGAGAGAGAGAGGAGGAAGACGTCGCGCGACGCGCCCGCTGCCGCGCCCGTTGCCGCGCCCGCTGCCGCGCCCGCTGCCGCGCCCGCTGCCGCGCCCGCTGCCGAGCGTTGCTGCCTCCTCACGCCGTCGCCGCCGCTGCTGCTTGCTGCTGCCGCCTCAGGCCGACGCCGACGCCGTGCCTGCTGCTCCCTGCCGCGCGACACAGCCGCGCCTGCCGCTGCCGCCTCTCGCCGACGCCGCTGCTGCCGTGCGACGCCTCTGCTGCTGCTTCCTGCTGCCGCGTGCTGCCGCCTCTCCCGCCGACGTCGCGCGCCGCCGCCTGTTGCTGCTGCTCCCCGTGCGCGCCGCCGTCTGCTGTTGCTGCTCCTCGCCGCGCGCCGCCGCGTGTTGCTGCTGCTTCTCACCGTGCACCGCTGCTGCTGCTCCCCGCGCGATCCTGCTGCTGCCGCGCCTGCCGCCGCCGAGCCTGCCGCTGCTCCTCCCGCCGGAGCTGCTGCTTGTCGTTGCCACCTCACGCCGACACCGACGCCGCGCCTGCTGCTGTTTCCCGCGCTGACGCCGCTGCTGCTTGCTGCTGCCGCCTCACGCTGACGCCGCCGCGCCTGCCGCCGCCGAGCCCGCTGCTGCTCCTCCCGCCGGAGCTGCTGCTTGTCCCTGCCGCGCGCAACCGCGTGCTGCCGCTGTTTCTCGCCGTGCGCCGCTGCTGTTGCCGCCGTTCCCGACACCGCGCCGCCGATCCACCGTTCGTCGCTCATCCCGATCCGCAAGTTCGAATTTGGGAATTATCTGCAAATTAGGTAATTGAACATTATCCAATATTTTTAGAATATTTCGTTTCTTAATTTTTGGATGTTTGAATATTCTGTGAATATTGCGTGGATTGCTAGATATCTTAGGATAATGTTTGCCTTGTTCGCAATATTTGAAAATATTCAAAATTAGGAATCTTTCCTAATTCAGCAACGTATCTGGACAACTATCCGACCTTATCCCTAAGGTATGATATGTGGCGATACGGAAAGTCATTATCCTATCCATAATCACTTGGGTACGATAATGATTTTTATCTGCTTTCCAAGTTTGAATGATCAACTTTCCGTCAATATCTATAACCCTATAGATATGACTGATAGTTCGATTTTTGTGCCTAATCCGAGTTTGAAACGAATCTTGTGGATCGCGTGGTTGTTTTAAATGTGGATGCTATCTCTGTTTAAATTGTCTTTCCTTTTCAAATAAAAAAGAAAATTCAAAAATATCAGTTAGGGTTTGAATTTGAGTTTTGCATGTTTAGGAATCCTAAATATATCTAGACGATAGAGTAATTATTTAATTTAAATTAGGACTTGAGATAATCTATTTCCTAGTTTAAATTAAGTAATTTTCTAATCTTAATAGATTATTTAGGTTATTTTTTAATTCCGAATTTTCATGAAAACCCAAAAAAAAAAGAATGAATTGTTTTATGGTAGATTAGGATAGATTGCATTCTTAATTTAAGCAATTTATTATTTCGAATTTTAACAAAAATCCCAAAAAATAAGTCATGTTAAGATATGTTAAGTCATCATAGGTTGCATGTTAATTTAGGTATATTTTTATTCCGAATTTCATCAGAAAATACCAAAAATAAACCATTTGCCCGTCATCAGAATTAGGTCACGTCGTCGCATGACATATAGTTTGCATGCTAGGTTGCATTACTTGCATGCTAGGTTGCATTACTTACATGTCATTTTTGCACGTCATTGCATATAGGTTAGCTTTCATTTAAATAAGCGAAAATCCAAAAATATTGAGTGAACTGCTTGTTAATTAGAAATCATATTAGGTTGTTGATGTGATTTTCTAGCTAACAATGCAGATGCTTACGTTGCTTCGAGGTAAGTAATTCCTCCAACTTGCAATTTATTTAATGCTTTCTTGGGTGTTAAATTGGTGGTTTGCGTACCCGCATGAACACCTCACATGTTAGTGACTAAGTTAAAATGGATCCAGACTGCTTGCCAAAATATTTTTGAAAAGAAAAGGTACCGAAAGGGCGTTAGACTAGATCTAGCATAATCAAGTCCCCGAGCTTAGAATCTCTAGTTCGTAGGAATAAAACATATCTCCCTATGTTTTATTTAGGTTTCTAATCGACCTACCACAAACAGATTAGTGGCGACTCCGAGCATGAAAACACTTGCATGTTAAAAACTTAAACCCAAAGTTGCGAATTGGTAGGGCTTGGGAGGGCTCGAGTTAGGTTTAGTCCTAATAATCCATTAGCCTGAGAGAGGAATTTTTTAGGTCGCGACAGCTTGGCGACTCCGCTGGGGACTTGAGTTAAAACTCTTAGTGGACTTAGGCCAGTTTTTCTTTTAAAAAATATTTTTGCTTGGCAGCGAGGATCCCAGGTACGTCCCTAACATTTTAGGTGTTAAATGTTTTTGCAGAATGGGAGGTATAAGGGGAGGCGTGATTGTTAACCCTTGTTTTGCAGGGAGGTGTTTGAATGAATGGTTTATTTTATGCACGAAGCGCTGTTTGATATAACATGTTGTGCATGTCTTACATTTACACTACACCGCACACACTACCCGCTGCCGGACCTGGGCGGCACAGGTTTAGGATGGTACTGAGAAAACGGACACCCCGACCACACCCGCGTGGTATGGGTCGCCTTTCTTAGTCCCGAAAGTTCTTTCATGGTGTCATTGAATACCTACCACGGTTGCACCCTTTGCAACCCGGGTCGGCTCTTTGACTAAGCCGGAGTCAGGGGAATCCCAGCCTAACCACCACCATGACTGGTTTAGCTCGGTAATCCTCATGTCTCCATTTTGCAAGCCAGAGTCTAGATAGAAATCGAACCTCACATTTCATGCGCATGTCTATGTGATTGCCATCATTCTACCGGGTGAAGTAAGATTTCTAAACCTTTATCTCGCAATTTATTTATGTTTCGTATTTTCTTTGGTCGGTCCATGATGGGTCTAGATCGGTTTTCAATTCGAAAGTAATAATCATTGAGTCCTTTGAAAATAAAAAAAAAGAAGAAAGAAAGCTCTCTCGGAGAATTTATTTTCAATCTGTCTTTATTTTCCTAGATGTGTCATAGGTAATTATTTTCCTACGAAATTTGCTGTCATCTTTCTTTTACAGAAAAAGGGGGGCTTTAGAGAATTTGTTTTCAGTCCATAGTTTCTAGGGAGTCTCACTTTTTGTTTTTCATAGTTTTATGATTAGGGATTTTGGTGCTTCTATTTCCTAGGTTGTGTCTAGGGCGTCATTTATATTTCTTTGCCCATATCACTTTTCATAAAGTCTCGTCCATAAACGAATATTGTCATGAATAAACAAAAAAAGACTAGAAGCGTGTCATGGACCAACCTTGTCTTGACCATATGCTTATTTGGTTCATTTCTTTTACATCAGGTAGCTACGGACCGATCACGATCGCCCATTCGTACACGGTCGAGAGCCAGAATGGCCGATCAAACCGACTTGCAAGAGCGTGTTGTTGGTGTGGAAGACCAGATCAAGCAACTTGTCATCGCGATGCAACAAATGTCCGCTGAGATCAAAGCTCTCCGGTCGGTTCCCGTTTCGCCATCCCTCGAAGCATCAATCCCAAAGCAGAAAATTAGAAAGAGTGTCGAGGTTGACGGAGATGACGATATTCCTGATTTGGAAGATGACCCCGTCCAGATCATCTTCAACAAGGACAAACCTGATGAACGGGTCAATAAACTTGAAGAAAGAGTGAAGCAGCTGGAAGGTTCGCAGGATTCACCTTCGATCGATCTGTCCCTATACTCACAAATCAAAATCCCAAAGAAGTTCAAAATGCCGGATTTCGACAAGTACAATGGCACCACATGTCCAAAAGCCCACTTACAGCTCTATCACGTACAAATGACTTCGTACGTTGATAACGAACTCCTAATGATCCACGCCTTTCAAGCAAGTTTGACGGGTCCTGCTTTGAGCTGGTATCTCATGAAGAAGATAAATGGCCTCAAAACTTGGAAAGAAGCCAGTGAAGCATTCTTGAAGCAGTACAGATTCATAACGGATATCATTCCTACCCGTGATGATCTCGAACGTGCTCAGATGAAAAAGACTGAGTCTTTCAAAGACTATGCTATCAGATGGAGGAATTTAGCTGCTCAGGTTGTCCCAGAACCCATAGACAGTGAGTTAAAGAGGATGTTCGTGAAAACTCTCCCGTTCGAATACCGTAATCGGATGGTTGCCATTCCGGCTGACAACTTCAACCAACTCATCCCCATGGGCGAACAAATCGAAATAGGACTGAAAGATGGATGGTTTGTCGAACCGTCCTCCTCGACCAGAAGATTTGGTGCGAGAAAGGAGAAAGAACCGGCAGCTGAAGTGAATATGGCTTATAACCAGCCAAGCCGGCGGAATGCTAACTCCGCCCCAGCAATCCAAGTAGTAGAAGCTCAGCAACAAAACTCGGGTCGTCAACCTTTTCAGAGGAGGAACAACAGGAGGCAATTCACCCCCCTCCCCGGGTCGTTGTCTCAAGTACTGGCAGTGCTCCAGAAGAAAGGCTTGCTTACCACTGAGCCAAAGCGGCCCAATCCTGAGCGGTTCTATAACTTCGACCCTTCAAAGAAATGTGATTATCACATGGGTGAGCTGGGACACTCAACCGATGATTGCTATGCCCTCAAGCACCGAGTCCAAAACCTCCTAGACACGAAGGCTTTCTCATTTCAACCTGCTAAGCCGAATGTTCAGAGCAACCCACTCCCTGATCACGCAGGCAATGTGAATGCCATATTTAGCTTCGACGCTGGTCGAATCAAGAATGTTAAGGTGTATACTACTGACGTCTACGGTGAGTTAGTGAAAGCCGGTTGTTACCCGAGTAATGAAGACCTTCCCCTTGCCATCATGAGAGAAAAAATCTCAAGGATGGTAGATGTTGACACCTAAATTTTGGCGCATCACTTAGTGTAATTTGCATAGAAAATTAGGGATTAAATTTTTAACCCCTAAACAAAAATATTTAGGTTGCATAACATATAGTTTAAATTCATTTTAGATTAATTGCATTTTGCATCGGACTGGCAGTGACGAACGAGCTTAAATTTCATCGAATGGGACTCGGCTCGCTTGGAATGCAAGGGCCGGGAATTACAAGTCAAACGGGCTCGGTCGTTTTAATTTGAACTTAATTCAGCCCATTCTCATTAATTAATTTAGCCCATTCTCATTAATTAATTCAGCCCATTATCATTAATTAATTCAGCCCATTTAAATTAAAGCCCAAGCCTAAGCCCATTAGGACTAGAAAGCCCATTTAATTGACCTAGATTAATACTATATATACATTATTAGGTCAGGGTTTTAGGGGGGACACACACAAATTTCAGATCAGAATTTTCAGAGTGTGAGAGTGAGAAAGAGAGAGAGAGAAGGAGACCGGCCGGAGCACCCCCGACACGGCCAGAACCGGGCCCTTCGCGCCGCCGCACGCCGTGCCCGCGCACCGCCGCCGCCGCGCCTGCCGCTGCCGCCTCACGCCGACGCTGCTGCTGCCGTGCGACGTCGCCGTTGCTGCTTCCTCCTCACGCCGTCGCCGTCGCTGCTGCTTGCCGCTGCCGCCTCACGCCGACGCCGCTGCTGCCGCCGCTTCCTACGACGCTGCCGCTGCTCCTCCCGCCGGCGCTGCTGCTGCCGTGCGACGTTGCTGTTGCTGCTTCCTCCTCACGCCGACGCCGCCGCTGCTGCTTGTCGCTGCCGCCTCACGCCGACGCCGCTGCTGCCGCCGCTTCCCACGACGCTGCCGCTGCTGCCTCACGCCGACGCCGCGCCTGCCGCTGCTTCCCGCGCTGACGCCGTGTCTGCCGCTGCTTCCCGCCGACACCGCTGCTGCCGTGTGCTGCTGCTGCTGCTGCCGCTCCACGCCGCTGCTGCCGCTCCACACCGCCTGCCGCAGCTGCTTCCCGTCGACGCCGCTGCTGCCGTGCATTACGCCGTGCGCCACCGCCGCCGCTGCTGCCCTCGGTTGCTGTGTGCTGCTGCCGCCGGAGCCGTCGCACGCCGACGCCGCTGCTGCAGTTTCCCCCGACGTGCGCCACCGTCGCCGCCGTTCCCGACACCGCGCCGCCGATCCGCCGTTCGTCGTTCATCCTGATCCGCAAGTTCGAATTTGGAAATTATCTGCAAATTAGGTAATTGAACATTATCTGATATTTTTCAGAATATCTAATTTACTAATTTGGGTGTTTGAATATTACGTGAATATCGTGCGGAATATTAGATATATTAGGATGATTATCTGATATCCGCAATACTTTTAAAATATTCAAAATTAGGAAACTTTCCTAATTTAGCAACGTATCTGGACGTCTATCCTACCTTATCCCTAAGGTACGATACGCGGCGATATGGAAAATCGTTATCTTGTCCATCATCACTTGGATACGATAATAGATTTTATTTGCTTTCCAAATTTGAATGATCGACTTTCCGTCAATATCTATAATCCTATAGATATGACCGATAGTTCGATTTTTGTGCCTTATCTGAGTTTGAAACGAATTTTGCGGATTGCGTGGCTGTTTTAAATATGGATGCTATCTCTGTTTAAATTATTTTTCCTTTTCAAATAAAAAGAAAATTCAAAAAAATATCAGTTAGGATTTGAATTTGAACTTTGCATGTTTAGGAATCCTAAATATATCTAGACGATAGAGTAATTATTTAATTTAAATTAGGACTTGAGATAATCTATTTCCTAGTTTAAATTAAGTAATTTTCTAATCTTAATAGATTATTTAGGTTATTTTTTATTCCGAATTTTCACGAAAATCCCTAAAAAAGAATAAATTGTTTTATGGTAGATTAGGATAGATTGCATTCTTAATTTAAGCAATTTATTATTTCGAATTTTAACAAAAATCCCAAAAATAAGTCATGTTAGGATATGTTAAGTCATCATAGGTTGCACGTTAATTTAGGCATATTTTTATTCCGAATTTCATTAGAAAATACCAAAAATAAATCATTTGCCCGTCATCAGAATTAGGTCACGTCGTCGCATGACATATAGTTTGTATGCTAGGTCTTGCATGTCATTTATTGCACGTCATTGCATGTAGATTAGGTTTCATTTAAATAAGTGAAAATCCTAAAAATATTGAGTGAACTGCTTGTTAATTAGAAATCATATTAGGTTGTTGATGTGATTTTCTAGCTAACAATGCAGATGCTTACGTTGCTTCGAGGTAAGTAATTCTCCCAACTTGTAATTTATTTAATGCTTTCTTGGGTGTTAAATTGGTGGTTTGCGTACCCGCATGAACACCTCACATGTTAGTGACTAAGTTAAAATGAATCCAGATTGCTTGCCAAAACATTTTTGAAAAGAAAAGGTACCGAAAGGGCGTTAGACTAGATCTAGCGTAATCAAGTCCCCGGGCTTAGAATCTCTGGTTCGTAGGAATAAAACATATCTCCCTATGTTTTATTTAGGTTTCTAATCGACCTACCACAAACAGATTAGTGGCGACTCCGAGCATGAAAACATTTGCATGTTAAAAACTTAAACCCTAAGTTGCGAATTGATAGGGCTTGGGAGGGCTCGAGTTAGGTTTAGTCCTAATAATCCATTAGCCTAAGAGGGAAAATTTTAGGTCGCGACAGCTTGGCGACTCCGCTGGGGACTTGAGTTAAAACTCTTAGTGGACTTAGGCCAGTTTTTCTTTTTAAAAAAATATTTTTTGCTTGGCAGCGAGGATCCCAGGTACGTCCCTAACATTTTAGGTGTTAAATGTTTTTGCAGAATGGGAGGTATAAGGGGAGGCGTGATTGTTAACCCTTGTTTTGCAGGGAGGTGTTTGAATGAATGGTTTATTTTATGCACGAAGCGCTGTATGATATAACTTGTTGTGCATGCCTTGCATTTACACTACACCGCACACACTTCCCGCTGCCGGACCTGGGCGGCACAGGTTTAGGATGGTACTGAGAAAATGGACACCCCGACCACACCCGTGTGGTATGGGTCGCCTTTCTTGGTCCCGAAAGTTTTTTTCAAGGGGTCATTGAATACCTACCACGGTTGCACCCTTTGCAAACCCGGGTCGGCTCTTTGACTAAGCCGGAGTCAGGGGAATCCCAGCCTAACCACCACCATGACTGGTTTAGCTCGGTAATCCTCATGTCTCCATTTTGCAAGCCAGAGTCTAGGTAGAAATCGAACCTCACGTTTCATGCGCATGTCTATGTGATTGCCATCATTCTACCCGGTGAAGTAAGATTTCTGAACCTTTATCTCGCAATTTATTTATGTTTCGTATTTTCTTTGGTCGGTCCATGATAGGTCTAGGTTGGTTTTAAATTTGAAAGTAATAATCATTGAGTCTTTTTTTTTAAAAAAAATTTTAAAAAGAAAGAAAGAAAGAAAGAAAGAAAGAAAGAAAGAAAGCTCTTTTAGAGAATTTATTTTCAATCTATGTCTTTATTTTCCTAGATGTGTCATAGGTAATTATTTTCCTACAAAGTTTGCCGTCATCTTTCTTTTACAAAAAAAGGGTTTTAGAGAATTAGTTTTCAGTCCATAGTTTCTAGGGAGTCTCACTTTTTGTTTTTCATAATTTTATGATTAGGGATTTTGGTGCTTCTATTTCCTAGGTTGTGTCTAGGGCGTCATTTATATTTCTTTTCCTAGATCACTTTTCATAAAGTCTCGTCCATATACGAATATTGTCATGAATAAACAAAAAAAGACTAGAAGCGTGTCATGGACCAACCTTGTCTTGACCATGTGCTTATTTGGTTCATTTCTTTTACATCAGGTAGCTACGGACCGATCACGATCGCCCATTCGTACACGGTCGAGAGCCAGAATGGCCGATCAAACCGACTTGCAAGAACGTGTTGTTGGTGTGGAAGACCAGATCAAGCAACTTGTCATCGCAATGCAACAAATGTCCACTGAGATCAAAGCTCTCCGGTCGGTTCCTGTTTCGGCACCCCTCGAAGCGTCAGTCCCAAAGCAGAAAATCAGAAAAAGTGTCGATGTTGACGGAGATGACGATATTCCTGATTTAGAAGATGACCCCGTCCAGATCATCGTCAATAAGGACAAACCTGATGAACGGGTCAATAAACTTGAAGAAAGAGTGAAGCAGCTGGAAGGTTCGCAGGATTCGCCTTCGATCGATCTGTCCCTGTACTCACAGATCAAAATCCCAAAGAAGTTCAAAATGCCGGATTTCGACAAGTACAATGGCACCACATGTCCAAAAGCCCACCTACAGCTCTATCACGTACAAATGACTTCGTACGTTGATAACGAACTCCTGATGATCCATGCCTTTCAAGCAAGTTTGACGGGTCCTGCTTTGAGCTGGTATCTCATGAAGAAGATAAATGGCCTCAAAACTTGGAAAGAAGCCAGTGAAGCATTCTTGAAGCAGTACAGATTCATAACGGACATCATTCCTACCCGTGATGATCTCGAACGTGCTCAGATGAAAAAGACTGAGTCCTTTAAAGACTATGCTATCAGATGGAGGAATTTAGCTGCTCAGGTTGTCCCAGAACCCATAGACAGTGAGTTAAAGAGGATGTTCGTGAAAACTCTCCCGTTCGAATACCGTAATCGGATGGTTGCCATTCCGACTGACAACTTCAACCAACTCATCCCCATGGGCGAACAAATTGAAATAGGGCTGAAAGATGGATGGTTTGTCGAGCCGTCCTCCTCGACCAGAAGATTTGGTGCGAGGAAAGAGAAAGAACCGGCAGCTGAAGTGAATATGGCTTATAACCAGCCAAGCCGGCGGAATGCTAACTCCGCCCCAGCGATCCAAGTAGTAGAAGCTCAGCAACAAAACTCGGGTCGTCAACCTTTTCAGAGGAGGAACAACAGGAGGCAATTCACCCCCCTCCCCGGATCGTTGTCTCAAGTATTGACAGTGCTCCAGAAGAAAGGCTTGCTTACTACTGAGCCAAAGCGACCCAATCCCGAGCAGTTCTATAACTTCGACCCGTCAAAGAAATGTGATTATCACATGGGTGAGCTGGGACACTCAACCGACGATTGCTATGCCCTCAAGCACCGAGTCCAAAACCTCCTAGACACGAAGGCTTTCTCATTTCAACCTGCTAAACCGAATGTTCAGAGCAACCCACTCCCTGATCACGCAGGCAATGTGAATGCCATATTCGGCTTCGACGCTGGTCGAATCAAGAATGTTAAGGTGTATACTACTGACGTCTACGATGAGTTAGTGAAAGCCGGTTGTTACCCGAGTAATGAAGACCTTCCCCTTACCATCATGAGAGAAAGAATCTCAAGGATGGTAGAAGCTGGGATGATCGTTTATGCTGACCACACTGGCATCGTTTCTACTATCTCTGAAGTGGTTATTAATTGGGAGGAGGAGTTTGCTTCGTTGAACACCGGGAGCGACGAGGGCGACCCTCTGCTTGAAGACATGCCTCCGCTTGAAGACGCGTCCGATAATGAGGAGATCATTGTAAGCACGCCTACAACTGATGAAGGGATAGTGATCGAGATACCTCAACCGTATGAGTACAGTGATAACAAGGCGGTTCCTTGGTCCTACAGTCTCGATGTCGACTTGGTTACCAGATCCGGGCGTTCCTATGGCCAAGCTAATGCTCAACCTGCAAAACCTGTTACTGATGAAGAAGCCAAGGAGTTCCTAGCCGTGATTAAGGCTAGCGAATACAACGTAGTTGAACAATTGCGCAAGATGCCCGCGCAAATCTCTTTGCTTGAACTACTCCAGACATCTGTCAAACATCAGAAGGCCCTAATGAAGGTGTTAAGTGAGGTCCACGTGCCTGAGACGATTGATCACGACAAATTAGAGGAATTTGTGGGTTCTATACTCCTCAAGGACCTCATAACCTTTTCAGATGAAGAGTTCCCTCTAGAAGGGAGGGGGCATACCAAAGCACTTTATATTTCCGTCAAATACAAGGCCTCGCATGTAGCTCGGGTACTCATCGATAATGGATCAGCCTTGAACATCTGTCCTCTGGCAACTTTACACCGGCTCAAGATAGATCCTTCTAAGATGAATTCTGCGAAGACCTCCGTTCGAGCCTTTGACGGAACGAAGAAAGAAGTGATGGGAGAAATCCACCTTGATATACAGATAGGACCAACGATGTTCAATGTCCTATTCCAAGTTATGGACATTCCCACTGCATTCAATTTTCTGTTGGGTCGTCCATGGATTCATACAGCCGGAGCTGTGCCATCCAGTCTACATCAGATGGTGAAGTTCGTCGTGGAGAGAAAGTTAATTACAGTTCACGGTGAAGAAGAGCACCCAATCTACCACGCAACGGCTATCCCCTATGTTGAGCCTGATTGCAAAATAGAATCGAGCTATCAGTCGCTCGAGCTCGTATCAACCATACATGCGTCTAGAGGATCATCACCGCCTATTCCCGAGGTGTCAAATGCTGCAGTCATGATTGGAAGGGTAATGGTCTCTCATGGCTTTACTCCGGGTGAAGGCCTTGGTAGAAATGGTCAAGGTATCCGCCAACCGGTGGAAGTTTCTCAGAGGCCCCGCATTACTGGGTTGGGATACCTGGGGTCAAGTGAGTCAAATAATGGGGCACGTGGACGTGGACGTGGACGTGGTCGAGGTCGAGGTCGAGGAAATGGACAAGACAGATCGCGATCCGAAGAAGAGCCGAATGGCAAAGAACATGGGTGTGGTAGGTTGCTTCCACACCTCCGCACCACATTCCCAGGCCCTGCAAGAATGATGCATGAAGAGAAAGAGGTGATCGACACTCTGGGGCAACCAAGCGGCAAGTTCGATTATTATGTGAAATACTCAGCACCCCCGAGCTTCTATGTCGACCCCCGTGACATTGTCCCGGATGGATGGGGAGGTATGGATGATCCAACGCCTCTAGTGACAGAAGATCCTGATGATGCAATGGAGGGGATCACTGCCCTGTTCGATGATTTCTTCATTGGAGCTATCGAGGAAGGACCGTTGGAGGGAATGGGCATTGGCCCGCAAGAGTAACACATTTACCTTTTTCGCACACTCCCCTACGCGGGAATTTTTACTGCTTTTTAGGACTCGCCCCGTCTCGGGAGCTACTTTTTAGCACTTTTCATTTCTAGGATTTGATTATTGCAATTTCCATTCCAATAAATGTAATTCATTTGGTGATGATCAATGAAATTACAAGTTATTTTTGTTTTGAGGGCATGTTGAGGTACATCAAACCAGCCCGGTGATGATATCCAACCGATAAAAGAAAATATAGTCCAAGGAGAATTCTGAGGCCTGGGCTTCTTCATGCTTTCTCGTGTTAAAACCTTTTGGAAAAGAATTTCAAAATAAAAAAAAAATCAAAATCAAAAGAAATAAAAAATACACTGTTTAGCCCTGTTTGTCCTACTGAACCCCCTACTTTATGTTTCAGGGGCAATTTTGTGACACGTAAGGGTATGGAAACGGTCCAATCTGATGAATTATGTGCCACCGAACCTGATCTCGATGACACCAATGAACTCGAAGATTCCTCGGACCTCCAGCGTGATCTAGAGCATCATGAAAGACCTAAAGTCCTAACAGTAGACCAAACTATCACTGTCAACTTGAGTGATTCCGGAGAACCCAAAGAGGTGAAGATAGGGGCAACCCTTCCCGAAAGTGAAGCGAAACGCCTGGTCCAACTGCTGAAGGATTACCGGGATATCTTTGCCTGGTCGTATGTCGATATGCCGGGTTTAGACCCTTCTATCGTGGAGCATAGTCTACCTACTAATCCGGACATGCCGCCCAAGAAACAGAAGCTGCGAAGAACCAAACCTGAACTTTCGAAGAAGATAGAGGAGGAGGTCATGAAACTTTTGAAAGTAGGGTTTATTGAAGTCACCCGATACCCCAGTTGGGTGGCCAATATCGTGCCAGTCATGAAGAAAGATGGTCGAGTTCGGGTTTGCATCGACTATCGCGATTTAAACAAGGCTAGTCCTAAAGACGATTTCCCATTGCCACATATAGACGTTTTGGTGGACAGTACTGCTGGGTTCGAGCTGTTTTCCTTCATGGATGGTTTCTCGGGTTATAATCAGATAAAAATGAAGGACGATGATAAGGAGAAAACGGCGTTCATCACTCCTTGGGGGACATTCCACTATAAGGTCATGCCCTTCGGCCTTAAAAATGCCGGGGCAACATATCAACGGGCAATGGTGACGCTCTTCCATGATATGATGCATAAGGAGATTGAGGTTTATGTCGATGACATGATCGCCAAGTCTCGACCTGGGAAGAGTCACGTCGATACTTTGAAGAAATTATTCGAGAGGCTCCGTGAGTTTAAGCTCCGTCTCAATCCAGCAAAGTGCGTATTCGGAGCAACCTCGGGTAAATTACTTGGGTTCATAGTAAGCAGTAAAGGCATTGAAATTGACCCCTCCAAAGTGAAGGCTATATGTGAGTTACAACCCCCGTCGACCGTAAAAGAAGTGCGGAGCCTCCTGGGTAGATTGAACTACATAGCCCGTTTTATTTCTCAGCTCTCAGCAACTGCTAAGCCATTCTTCAAACTTCTAAGGAAGAATGCTCAAGTGAAATGGAATGAGGGTTGTCGGGAAGCGTTTAACGAACTAAAGCAATACCTGATGAAACCACCAGTGCTAGTCCCACCAATGCCGGGCCAGCCTTTGATCCTTTACCTCACGATTTATAGTGAGTCTTTAGGTGCGATGCTAGCCCAGAAAAGTCCTGAAGATGGAAAAGAGCGAGCCATTTATTACCTAAGCAAGAAGTTCACCGTCTCGGAGTTGAATTATTCTGAAGCCGAGAAGACTTGCGCTGCGCTAGTATGGGTGCTCCATAGGCTGCGACAATATACACTGCATCACCAGACTTTGCTTGTGACTGAGACCGATCCCATCAAGTATTTACTTGATCAGCCTGCTTTGGTAGGGAAGTTAGCCAAGTGGCAGATTTTAATTTCAGAGTTTGATATCCAGATGAAGCCACAGAAGTCAATTAAAGGTCGAGTAATTGCTGATGTGTTAGCTGAAAATCCTGGAGTCCCTGATGATGATAGATATTCTCTAGAAGATCGTATTTTGGTAATAAAGGAAGACACATGGACCATGTTTTTCGATGGAGCTGTAAACCTGGCTGGTTCCGGCACTGGGGCAGTTTTAATATCCCCAGATGGGCAACATTATCCAGTGGCAGCAAAGTTGGTGTTCCCCTGTACCAACAACATAGCCGAGTACGAAGCTTGCATCCTCGGACTCCAAGCCGCAGTGGAAATGAGGATAACCAAGTTGAAAGTGTTTGGTGATTCTGCTTTGATTATTCTCCAAACTGTGGGAGAGTGGAAGACGAGAGACACCAAACTAGTGCCGTACCATGAATACCTCGAAGAAATCATAAAGGAATTCGAAGACATCTCTTTTGAGTACTTATCGAGGTCTCATAATCAGTTTGCTGATGCGCTAGCTACGTTATCATCCATGTTGCAAGTGATTGATGGGTTAGAGGTAGAACCCTTGAAGATTGAGGTCCTGACAAAACCAGCCTACTGTATGGTTGTGACCGGAGAACCTGATGAAAAGCCATGGTATTATGATATCATGAGTTATATCCAGAAACAAGAATTTCCTGAGGGAAGCACCCCGGCTGACAGGAAGTACATAATGAAAATGGCTTCGAAATTCTTTGTTAGTGGTGAGAAGCTGTACAAAAGATCATATGATTCGATCCTATTGAGGTGTGTGGATGCGGCTGAAGCTACCAGAATCATGCAAGAAGTACACGAGGGGATATGTGGTCCACACATGAATGGCCATATGTTAGCTAAGAAGATCATGAGGTTGGGTTATTATTGGCTCAGTCTTGAGAGTGACTGCATCCAACATGTTCGAAGATGTCATCGCTGTCAGGTTCATGGGGATAAAATAAATGTTCCCCCGACGGAATTACATCAGTCGTCTGAGCCATGGCCTTTTTCAATGTGGGGCATCGATGTGATTGGCCCGATTAATCCCAAGGCATCAAATGGACACCGATTTATCTTGGTCGCGATTGACTATTTCTCTAAGTGGATTGAGGCGTCATCTTATGCAAACGTCACCGCAAAGAATGTTGTAAAATTCATCAAGCGAGACATAGTCGCTCGCTATGGTGTCCCTGAGGCTATTGTCACTGACAATGGGACAAATTTGAACAACAAGTTCATTGATCAGTTGTTCAACGAGTTCAAAATCCGGCACCTGAATTCATCTCCCTATCGTCCACAGATGAATGGAGCAGTTGAAGCCGCCAACAAGAATATCAAGAAGATCTTGGCCAAAACGGCTGAAAACTATCGTGACTGGCATGAAAGGTTGCCATTTGCACTAATGGCGTATCGAACTTCGATCCGAACCTCTGTCGGAGCAACCCCTTTTTCATTGGTGTATGGCATGGAAGCAGTCCTACCCGTCGAAGTAGAGATCCCTTCCTTGCGAGTATTATCTCAAGTGGAGTTGTCCGAGGCGGAGTGGATGCGACAAAGGCATGAGCAGTTGAACCTAATTGATGAGAAGCGATTGAGAGCCATTTGCCACGGTCAAACCTATCAGCAGAGGATAGCTAGATCCTTCAATCAAAAGGTGCGTCCAAGACACTTCGAGGTAAATGATCTAGTCTTAAGGAAGGTACTGCCAGTCTTTTCTGTTCCTGGAGGAAAATTTGCCCCAAACTACATTGGTCCGTACGTGGTTAAAAAGGTGCTTCCTGGAGGTGCCCTGATTCTCACAGAAATGGATGGTCGTGAGTTTTCCACTCCTGTTAATTCTGATGCTGTGAAGATATATTATCCCTGATAAGATTTAACATTTTTGCGGCGGAAGTTTTCAAAGTTTGGTTTTATACTCTGAATTGCAAACATTGCATTTATGAATAAATGGTTTCAATCAATTTCAAGTTAAGATGTTTGCATTGGCTTTAATTTCTGCATGGTTATTTGTCAACCTGTATCATTGACCTCAAAGGGGGAATCTATTTAGACAATATGATAATTCATGTGGAATGAATTGAATGTGTTGAATGAGGTACATCGGGATGATGAAAGGCAAGCCATATCCTATACACAGTCCCGTGCACTAATCCCCAGTGAGTTGAGTGGAAAAATTCCATGTCTGCAAGGTAAAGGGTTATCTCGCAAAAGGTACGGCAATTGAAATGACGAGAGGCAGTTCATTTCTCTATCCCAAACACTACAGGTTATCCGTTGTTTCGCCACTTTGAGCCTAAACACTTGGAGAAATTCATTCAAATTACCCCTGTCAAGAACCACCCCACATCGGGGCAAACTGGAGGTAAGTCAGCGTCATAAGGTGAACAATGAGTAGAAATTTTCATGCTCTCACTTGCATCAATCTTCGAGTGTTGCTTTTTCAGATGAATTCACGTGAAGTTCAAGTGCCTTAGGATGACGAAGAGCATTTCTTTCTCTATCCTATACACACTTTATCCTTTGTTAAGCCCAATTGAGCCTGCAAATTCATTTCTTAAACCCAGTTGGTGATCATCCCCCACACTGGGGCAAGGCAAAAGTCATCATTGTTCAAGCAACATATCCGAAGCGCCGATAAAAGACGAAGACCCTGAGAGTCCAAATGTTAGTCATTCGGTCAAAACAAGCCAAAGTGTGATTGGCCAATGTATGCATTGTAGACAGTGTGTGTCAAAAAAAAAAACTAGAGGGCATGAAAAAGCAGTGTGCCTGGTAAAAGCAAGGCCAATGCCCGTGAAAAAAAAGAGAATGATAAAAATGGAGAAAAAGTGACGACTTTAGAAAATGTTGAGATGTGTCAAAGTCACAAAAATATCCAGAGTCTTAAGGAATCAAGTGATGAATTCTCAAGGCCAATGGAACATCTACCGAGGAGACAATCCCTGGTGAAGAAGAAGACCGGTGACAATGCCGAGATGATCACCAACTCTCACCCCAATTATACACATTTTGAGCCTTATGATCCATTCATTTCTTAACCCATGAGCCTAGCCTGCGTTACGTCCCTTGCAAAGTCTCTTCAGATTAGGGCACTTGAACTAACGTAGAGTTTCTGATGTTTATAAGCTTAGCTCGAAGAAGTGCGAGCAAGTCCATTTCTATCTCATTTTTGCAGGTTCTTGACTTGTAAACCCGGAGACAATTGCAGAGTATTTTCTTTCAATAGCCTCGACTCGAAGAGTCTCTTTTGCTAAGCCATTGACCAAACCCATGTTACGGTCCTAACAAAGACCTCTCAGATCGGTAAAGTCGTACTGCTTGCGAGAATACTCAGACCCTTGTCAACATGATGATGGTGAGATAGAGCGATTCTCCATAAATCAGCCTTTCGATGAGAATGAGAGAAAGCCCTTTTGGACCGGAAGTCCCTCATTCGACATTTTCAAGATATCCGCTTATGAGTTCGGATTGTTTTGTCATGATTTTTCTCCAGCGAAGTTTGTAATGTTGATTTGACAAAACCATCGTGCATGAAAATCAGTTGAAATCATGGTGCATGTGTATATGTATTCTTGACAGTATGCGAATGCATATTACATGTTACTTAAAATCGTGTCTAACAGGAGACACGCCTTCAGAGTTGGAGATATCACCAGGTAAGTATATCTCTATCCCAAGGATGTCTATGAATATCTAGGTATCCCTAACCTGTTCAAGCAATTGTCAGGCCCCACATTTGATCAAACCTTTTCAGGTATTTCTGATGATATCCAGGTACTTTGTCAAGGAACTCTTGAACACTTGGGCTAGCCCCTTTGTTCATCAAATCACAGATTTTCATACAATCTCGAGAAGATTCCCCCGTTACATGACTATGAGCAGGTATAGGCATGGCGGCCAAATCTTTACATATGAGCAGGTATATGTAAAGGTCGGAATATTCTTCCCAAATCTCAGGTATTCCCCCGCTACTCACCTATGAGCAGGTATAGGTGAAGCGGCCAAATCTTTGCATATGAACAGGTATATGTAAAGATCGGAATACTCTCATTATCTCAGATGTTCCCCCGCTACTCACCTATGAGCAGGTATAGGTGAAGCGGCCAAATCTTTGCATATGAGCAGGTATATGTAAAGGTCGGAATATTCTTTCATTATCTCGGATGTTCCCCCGCTACTCGCCTATGAGCAGGTATAGGTGAAGCGGCCAAATCTTTGCATATGAGCAGGTATATGTAAAGGTCGGAATATTCTCTCAACCCCAGGTGTTCTCCCGCAGTTCACTTATGAGCAGGTATAAGTGAAGCGGCCAAATCTTTGCATATGAGCAGGTATATGTAAAGGTCAGAATATCCTCTTGATTTCAAAAGTTTCCCCGCAATTCACTTATGAGCAGGTATAAGTGAAGCGACCAAGTCTTTGCAAACACCTATGAAATGTATAGGTAGTTCGTAAAGATCGGAACTATTCTCACGAATCCAAATGATGATTGGATACGTTGAGCTTTCTTCGTGTGTTTTGACTTAACTGCAGATCACCGAAGTTCATCAACATATATCAGGCAATACCGATGGGGACTGAGCCCATACATTTGCCAAAACAACATACAAGTTATAGTTGTGCCTCGAATTGCATTATCTCGCTCCTGTCAGGTAAGTGATTCCAGGTATGTTTTCTATTCAGGTCAGCATGCATCATTTCTTAATGCATTGTAAAATGGGATTCATAATCCCGACAAAAATAACATTCATTGCATTTGCATGGTCGAAATTTAGGTATCATTTAGTCTTTGAATGCAACCTCTACGAGCTCACCTTCAAAGAGGGGCAGCTGTTGACACCTAAATTTTGGCGCATCACTTAGTGTAATTTGCATAGAAAATTAGGGATTAAATTTTTAACCCCTAAACAAAAATATTTAGGTTGCATAACATATAGTTTAAATTCATTTTAGATTAATTGCATTTTGCATCGGACTGGCAGTGACGAACGAGCTTGAATTTCATCGAATGGGACTCGGCTCGCTTGGAATGCAAGGGCCGGGAATTACAAGTCAAACGGGCTCGGTCGTTTTAATTTGAACTTAATTCAGCCCATTCTCATTAATTAATTTAGCCCATTCTCATTAATTAATTCAGCCCATTATCATTAATTAATTCAGCCCATTTAAATTAAAGCCCAAGCCTAAGCCCATTAGGACTAGAAAGCCCATTTAATTGACCTAGATTAATACTATATATACATTATTAGGTCAGGGTTTTAGGGGGGACACACACAAATTTCAGATCAGAATTTTCAGAGTGTGAGAGTGAGAAAGAGAGAGAGAGAAGGAGACCGGCCGGAGCACCCCCGACACGGCCAGAACCGCGCCCTTCGCGCCGCCGCACGCCGTGCCCCGCTGTTGCACCGCCGCCGCCGCGCCTGCCGCTGCCGCCTCACGCCGACGCTGCTGCTGCCGTGCGACGTCGCCGTTGCTGCTTCCTCCTCACGCCGTCGCCGTCGCTGCTGCTTGCCGCTGCCGCCTCACGCCGACGCCGCTGCTGCCGCCGCTTCCTACGACGCTGCCGCTGCTCCTCCCGCCGGCGCTGCTGCTGCCGTGCGACGTTGCTGTTGCTGCTTCCTCCTCACGCCGACGCCGCCGCTGCTGCTTGTCGCTGCCGCCTCACGCCGACGCCGCTGCTGCCGCCGCTTCCCACGACGCTGCCGCTGCTGCCTCACGCCGACGCCGCGCCTGCCGCTGCTTCCCGCGCTGACGCCGTGTCTGCCGCTGCTTCCCGCCGACACCGCTGCTGCCGTGTGCTGCTGCTGCTGCTGCCGCTCCACGCCGCTGCTGCTGCTCCACACCGCCTGCCACAGCTGCTTCCCGTCGACGCCGCTGCTGCCGTGCATTACGCCGTGCGCCACCGCCGCCGCTGCTGCCCTCGGTTGCTGTGTGCTGCTGCCGCCGGAGCCGTCGCACGCCGACGCCGCTGCTGCAGTTTCCCCCGACGTGCGCCACCGTCGCCGCCGTTCCCGACACCGCGCCGCCGATCCGCCGTTCGTCGTTCATCCTGATCCGCAAGTTCGAATTTGGAAATTATCTGCAAATTAGGTAATTGAACATTATCTGATATTTTTCAGAATATCTAATTTACTAATTTGGGTGTTTGAATATTACGTGAATATCGTGCGGAATATTAGATATATTAGGATGATTATCTGATATCCGCAATACTTTTAAAATATTCAAAATTAGGAAACTTTCCTAATTTAGCAACGTATCTGGACGTCTATCCTACCTTATCCCTAAGGTACGATACGCGGCGATATGGAAAATCGTTATCTTGTCCATCATCACTTGGATACGATAATAGATTTTATTTGCTTTCCAAATTTGAATGATCGACTTTCCGTCAATATCTATAATCCTATAGATATGACCGATAGTTCGATTTTTGTGCCTTATCTGAGTTTGAAACGAATTTTGCGGATTGCGTGGCTGTTTTAAATATGGATGCTATCTCTGTTTAAATTATTTTTCCTTTTCAAATAAAAAGAAAATTCAAAAAAATATCAGTTAGGATTTGAATTTGAACTTTGCATGTTTAGGAATCCTAAATATATCTAGACGATAGAGTAATTATTTAATTTAAATTAAGACTTGAGATAATCTATTTCCTAGTTTAAATTAAGTAATTTTCTAATCTTAATAGATTATTTAGGTTATTTTTTATTCCGAATTTTCACGAAAATCCCTAAAAAAGAATAAATTGTTTTATGGTAGATTAGGATAGATTGCATTCTTAATTTAAGCAATTTATTATTTCGAATTTTAACAAAAATCCCAAAAATAAGTCATGTTAGGATATGTTAAGTCATCATAGGTTGCACGTTAATTTAGGCATATTTTTATTCCGAATTTCATTAGAAAATACCAAAAATAAATCATTTGCCCGTCATCAGAATTAGGTCACGTCGTCGCATGACATATAGTTTGTATGCTAGGTCTTGCATGTCATTTATTGCACGTCATTGCATGTAGATTAGGTTTCATTTAAATAAGTGAAAATCCTAAAAATATTGAGTGAACTGCTTGTTAATTAGAAATCATATTAGGTTGTTGATGTGATTTTCTAGCTAACAATGCAGATGCTTACGTTGCTTCGAGGTAAGTAATTCTCCCAACTTGTAATTTATTTAATGCTTTCTTGGGTGTTAAATTGGTGGTTTGCGTACCCGCATGAACACCTCACATGTTAGTGACTAAGTTAAAATGAATCCAGATTGCTTGCCAAAACATTTTTGAAAAGAAAAGGTACCGAAAGGGCGTTAGACTAGATCTAGCGTAATCAAGTCCCCGGGCTTAGAATCTCTGGTTCGTAGGAATAAAACATATCTCCCTATGTTTTATTTAGGTTTCTAATCGACCTACCACAAACAGATTAGTGGCGACTCCGAGCATGAAAACATTTGCATGTTAAAAACTTAAACCCTAAGTTGCGAATTGATAGGGCTTGGGAGGGCTCGAGTTAGGTTTAGTCCTAATAATCCATTAGCCTAAGAGCGAAAATTTTAGGTCGCGAATGGTAGAAGCTGGGATGATCGTTTATGCTGACCACACTGGCATCGTTTCTACTATCTCTGAAGTGGTTATTAATTGGGAGGAGGAGTTTGCTTCGTTGAACACCGGGAGCGACGAGGGCGACCCTCTGCTTGAAGACATGCCTCCGCTTGAAGACGCGTCCGATAATGAGGAGATCATTGTAAGCACGCCTACAACTGATGAAGGGATAGTGATCGAGATACCTCAACCGTATGAGTACAGTGATAATAAGGCGGTTCCTTGGTCCTACAGTCTCGATGTCGACTTAGTTACCAGATCTGGGCGTTCCTACGGCCAAGCTAATGCTCAACCTGCAAAACCTGTTACTGATGAAGAAGCCAAGGAATTTCTAGCTGTGATTAAGGCTAGCGAATACAACATAGTTGAACAATTGCGCAAGCTGCCCGCGCAAATCTCTCTGCTTGAGCTACTCCAAACATCTGTCAAACATCAGAAGGCCTTAATGAAGGTGTTAAGTGAAGTCCACGTGCCAGAAACGATCGATCATGACAAATTAGAGGAATTTGTGGGTTCTATACTCCTCAAGGACCTCATAGCCTTTTCAGATGAAGAATTCCCTCTAGAAGGGAGGGGGCATACCAAAGCACTTTATATTTCCGTCAAATACAAGGCTTCACATGTAGCCCGGGTACTCATTGACAACGGATCAGCCCTGAACATCTGTCCTTTGGCAACTTTACACCGCCTTAAGGTAGATCCTTCTAGGATAAATTCTGCAAAAACCTCCGTACGAGCCTTTGACGGAACGAAGAAAGAGGTGATGGGAGAAATCCACCTTGACATACAGATCGGACCAACGGTGTTTAATGTCCTATTTCAAGTGATGGACATTCCCACTGCATTCAATTTTCTATTGGGTCGTCCATGGATTCATACTGCCGGAGCTGTGCCATCCAGTCTACATCAGAAGGTGAAGTTCGTTGTGGAGAGAAAGTTAGTCACGGTCCACGGTGAAGAAGAGCACCCAATTTACCACGCAACGGCTATCCCCTATGTTGAGCCTGATTGCAAAATAGAATCGAGCTATCAGTCGCTCGAGCTCGTATCAACCATACATGCGTCTAGAGGATCATCACCGCCTATTCCTGAGGTGTCAAATGCTGCAGTCATGGTTGGCAAAGTAATGATGTCCCATGGCTTTACTCCAGGTGAAGGCCTTGGTAGGGATGGTCAAGGTATCCGCCAACCGGTGGAAGTTTCTCAGAGGCCCCGCATTACTGGGTTGGGATACCTGGGGTCAAGTGAGTCAAATAATGGGGCACGTAGACGTGGACGTGGACGCGTTCAAGGTCGAAGTCGGGGAAGTGGACAGAACAGATCGCAATCCGAAGAAGAGCCGAATGTTGAAGAACGTAGGCGTGGTAGGTTGCTTCCACACCTCCGTACCACATTCCCGGGCCCTGCGAGAATGATGCATGAAGAGAAAGAAGTGATCGACACTCTGGGGCAACCAAGCGGCAAGTTCGATTATTATGTGAAATACTCAGCACCCCCGAGCTTCTATGTCGACCCCTGTGACATTGTCCCGGATGGATGGGGAGGTATGGATGATCCAACGCCTCTAGTGACAGAAGATCCTGATGATGCAATGGAGGGAATCACTGCCCTGTTCGATAATTTCTTAGTTGGAGCCATCGAGGAAGGACCGTTGGGAGAAATGGGCATTGGCCCGCAAGAGTAACACCTTTACTTTTTTCGTACACTCCCCTGCGCGGGAATTTTTACTGCTTTTTAGGACTTGCCCCGTCTCGGGAGCTACTTTTTAGCACTTTTCATTTCTAGGATTTGATTATTGCAATTTCCATTCCAATAAATGTAATTCATTTGGTGATGATCAATGAAATTACAAGTTATTTTTGTTTTGAGGGCATGTTGAGGTACATCAAACCAGCCCGGTGATGATATCCAACCGATAAAAGAAAATATAGTCCAAGGAGAATTCTGAGGCCTGGGCTTCTTCATGCTTCCTCGTGTTAAAACCTTTTTGAAAAGAATTTCAAAATAAATAAAAATCAAAAGAAATAAAAAATACACTGTTTAGCCCTGTTTGTCCTACTGAACCCCCTACTTTATGTTTCAGGGGCAATCTTGTGACACGTAAGGGTATGGGAACGGTCCAATCTGATGAATTATGTGCCACCGAACCTGATCTCGATGACACCAATGAACTCGAAGATTCCTCAGACCTCCAGCGTGATCTAGAGCATCATGAAAGACCTAAAGTCCTAACGGTAGACCAAACTATCACTGTCAACTTGAGTGATTCCGGAGAACCCAAGGAGGTGAAGATAGGGGCAACCCTTCCCGAAGGTGAAGCTAAACGCCTGGTCCAACTGCTGAAGGATTACCAGGATATCTTTGCCTGGTCGTATGTCGATATGCCGGGTTTAGACCCTTCTATCGTAGAGCATAGTCTACCTACTAATCCAGACATGCCGCCCAAGAAACAGAAGCTGCGAAGAACCAAACCTGAACTTTCGAAGAAGATAGAGGAGGAGGTCATGAAGCTTTTAAAAGTAGGGTTTATTGAAGTCACCCGATACCCCAGTTGGGTGGCTAATATTGTGCCAGTCATGAAGAAAGATGGTCGAGTTCGGGTTTGCATCGACTATCGTGATTTAAACAAGGCTAGTCCTAAGGACGATTTTCCATTGCCACATATAGACGTTTTGGTGGACAGTACTGCAGGGTTCGAGCTGTTTTCCTTCATGGATGGTTTCTCGGGTTATAATCAGATAAAAATGAAGGACGATGATAAGGAGAAAACGGCGTTCATCACTCCTTGGGGGACATTCCACTATAAGGTCATGCCCTTCGGCCTTAAAAATGCCGGGGCAACATATCAACGGGCAATGGTGACGCTTTTCCATGATATGATGCATAAGGAGATTGAGGTCTATGTCGATGACATGATCGCCAAGTCTCGACCTGGGAAGAATCACGTCGATACTTTGAAGAAATTATTCGAGAGGCTCCGTGAGTTTAAGCTCCGTCTCAATCCAGCAAAGTGCGTATTCGGAGCAACCTCGGGTAAATTACTTGGGTTCATAGTAAGCAGTAAAGGCATTGAAATTGACCCCTCCAAGGTGAAGGCTATATGTGAGTTGCAACCCCCGTCGACCGTAAAAGAAGTCCGGAGCCTCCTGGGTAGATT
The DNA here is from genome assembly GCA_031216405.1 of Syzygium malaccense. Taxonomy (NCBI): domain Eukaryota; kingdom Viridiplantae; phylum Streptophyta; class Magnoliopsida; order Myrtales; family Myrtaceae; genus Syzygium; species Syzygium malaccense. The sequence continues at coordinate 3,764,876 of CM062255.1, forward strand.
GAACTACATAGCCCGTTTTATTTCTCAGCTCTCCGCAACTGCTAAGCCATTCTTCAAACTTCTAAGGAAGAATGCTCAAGTGAAATGGGACGATGATTGTCGGGAAGCGTTTAACGAACTAAAGCAATACCTGATGAAACCACCAGTGCTAGTCCCACCAATGCCGGGCCAGCCTTTGATCCTTTACCTCACGATTCATAGTGAGTCTTTAGGTGCGATGCTAGCCCAGAAAAGTCCTGAAGATGGGAAAGAGCGAGCCATTTATTACCTAAGCAAGAAGTTCACCGTCTCGGAGTTGAATTATTCTGAAGCCGAGAAGACTTGCGCTGCGCTAGTATGGGTGCTCCATAGGCTGCGACAATATACACTGCATCACCAGACTTTGCTTGTGACTGAGAACGATCCCATTAAGTATTTACTTGATCAGCCAGCTTTGGTAGGGAAATTAGCCAAGTGGCAGATTTTAATTTCAGAGTTTGATGTCCAGATGAAGCCGCAAAAGTCAGTTAAAGGTCGAGTAATTGCTGATGTGTTAGCTGAAAATCCTGGAGTCCCTGATGATGATAGATATTCTCCAGAAGATCGCATTTTGGTAATAAAGGAAGACACGTGGACCATGTTTTTCGATGGAGCTGTAAACCTGGCCGGTTCCGGCACTGGGGCAGTTTTAATATCCCCAGATGGGCAACATTATCCAGTAGCAGCAAAGTTGGTGTTCCCCTGTACCAACAACATAGCCGAGTACGAAGCTTGCATCCTCGGACTCCAAGCCGCAGTGGAAATGAGGATAACCAAGTTGAAAGTGTTTGGTGATTCTGCTTTGATTATTCTCCAAACTGTGGGAGAGTGGAAGACGAGAGACACCAAACTAGTGCCATACCATGAATACCTCGAAGAAATCATAGAGGAATTCGAAAATATCTCTTTTGAGTACTTATCGAGGTCTCATAATCAGTTTGCTGATGCGCTAGCTACGTTATCATCCATGTTGCAAGTGATTGATGGGTTAGAGGTAGAACCCTTGAAGATTGAAGTCCTGACAAAACCAGCCTACTGTATGGTTGTGACCGGAGAACCTGATGAAAAGCCATGGTATTATGATATCATGAGTTATATCCAGAAACAAGAATTTCCTGAGGGAAGCACCCCGGCTGACAGGAAGTACATAATGAAAATGGCTTCGAAATTCTTTGTTAGTGGTGAGAAGCTGTACAAAAGATCATATGATTCGATCCTATTGAGATGTGTGGATGCGGCTGAAGCTACCAGAATCATGCAAGAAGTACACGAGGGGATATGTGGTCCACACATGAATGGCCACATGTTAGCTAAGAAGATTATGAGGTTGGGTTATTATTGGCTCAGTCTTGAGAGTGACTGCATCCAACATGTTCGAAGATGTCATCGCTGTCAGGTTCATGGGGATAAAATAAATGTTCCCCCGACGGAATTACATCAGCAGTCTGAGCCATGGCCCTTTTCAATGTGGGGCATCGATGTGATTGGCCCGATTAATCCCAAGGCATCAAATGGACACCGATTTATCTTGGTCGCGATTGACTATTTCTCTAAGTGGATTGAGGCGTCATCTTATGCAAACGTCACTGCAAGGAATGTTGTAAAATTCATCAGGCGAGACATAATTGCTCGTTATGGTGTCCCTGAGGCTATCGTCACTGACAATGGGACAAATTTGAACAACAAGTTCATTGATCAGTTGTTCAACGAGTTCAAAATCCGGCACCTGAATTCATCTCCCTATCGTCCACAGATGAATGGAGCAGTTGAAGCTGCCAACAAGAACATCAAGAAGATCTTGGCCAAAACAGCTGAAAACTATCGTGACTGGCATGAAAGGTTGCCATTTGCGCTAATGGCGTATCGAACTTCGATCCGAACCTCTGTCGGAGCAACCCCTTTTTCATTGGTGTATGGCATGGAAGCAGTCCTACCCGTCGAAGTAGAGATCCCTTCCTTACGAGTATTGTCTCAAGTGGAGTTGTCCGAGGCAGAATGGATGCGACAAAGGCATGAGCAGTTAAACTTAATTGATGAGAAGCGATTGAGAGCCATTTGCCACGGTCAAACCTATCAGCGGAGGATAGCTAGATCCTTCAATCAAAAGGTGCGTCCAAGACACTTCGAGGTAAATGATCTAGTCCTAAGGAAGGTACTGCCAGTCTTTCCTGTTCCTAGAGGAAAATTTGCCCCAAACTACATTGGTCCATATGTGATTAAAAAGGTGCTTCCCGGAGGTGCCCTGATCCTCGCAGAAATGGATGGTCGTGAGTTCTCCACTCCTGTTAATTCTGATGCTGTGAAGATCTATTATCCCTGATAAGATCTAACATTTTTGCGGCGAAAGTTTTCAAGTGTTTGGTTTTATATTCTGAATTACAAACATTTCACTTATGAATAAATGGGTTCAATCAATTTAAAGATGGAATGTGTGCCTTGGCTTTAAATTGTGTTTGATCATTTTGTCAGTCTGCATTATCGATTTCAAAAGGGGAATCTATTTAGACAATATGATAACTCACGTGGAATGAATTGAATGTGTTGAATGAGGTACATCGGGATGATGAAAGGCAAGCCATATCCTATACACAGTCCCATGCACTAATCCCCAGTGAGTTGAGTGGAAAAATTCCATGTCTGCAAGGTAAAGGGTTATCTCGCAAAAGGTACGGCAACTGAAATGACGAGAGGCAGTTCATTTCTCTATCCCAAACACTACAGGTTATCCATTGTTTCGCCACTTTGAGCCTAAACACTTGGAGAAATTCATTCAAATTACCCCTGTCAAGAACCACCCCACATTGGGGTAAACTGGAGGTAAGTCAGCGTCATAAGGTGAAAAATGAGTAGAAATTTTCATGCTCTCACTTGCATCAATCTTCGAGTGTTGCTTTTTCAGATGAATTCACGTGAAGTTCAAGTGCCTTAGGATGACGAAGAGCATTTCTTTCTCTATCCTATACACATTTTATCCTTTGCTAAGCCCAATTGAGCCTGCAAATTCATTTCTTAAACCCAGTTGGTGATCATCCCCCACACTGGGGCAAGGTAAAAGTCATCATTGTTCAGGCAGCATATCCGGAGCGCCAATAAAAGATGAAGACCCTGAGAGTCCAAATGTTAGTCATTCGGTCAAAACAAGCCAAAGTGTGACTGGCCAATATATGCATTGTAGACAGTGTGTGTCAAAAGTAAAAAAAAAGTCAAAAAAAAAAAAAAAAACTAGAGGGCATGAAAAAGCAGTGTGCCTGGTAAAAGCAAGGCCAATGCCCGTGAAAGAAAAGAAAAGAAGAAGAAAAATGGAGAAAAAGTGACGACTTTAGATTAGAAAATGTTGAGATGTGTCAAAGTCACAAAAATATCCAGAGTCTTAAGGAATCAAGTGATGAATTCTTGAAGCCAATGGAGCATTTACCGAGAAGACAATCCCTGGTGAAGAAGAAGACCGGTGATAATGCCGAGATGATCACCAACTCTCACCCCAATTATACACATTTTGAGCCTTATGATCCATTCATTTCTCAACCCATGAGCCTAGCCTGCGTTACGTCCCTTGCAAAGTCTCTTCAGATTAGGGCACTTGAACTAACGTAGAGTTTCTGATGTTTATAAGCTTAGCTCGAAGAAGTGCGAGCAAGTCCATTTCTATCTCATTTTGCAGGTTCTTGACTTGTAAACCCGGAGACAATTGCAGAGTATTTTCTTTCAATAGCCTCGACTCGAAGAGTCTCTTTTGCTAAGCCATTGACCAAGCCCATGTTACGGTCCTAACAAAGACCTCTCAGATTGGTAAAGTCGTACTGCTTGCGAGAATACTCGGACCCTTGTCAACATGATGATGGTGAGATGGAGCGATTTTCCATAAATCAGCCTTTTCGATGAGAATGAGAGAAAGCCCTTTTGGACCGGAAGTCCCTCATTCGACATTTTCAAGATATCCGCTTGTGAGTTCGGATTGTCTTGTCATGATTTTTCCCCAGCGAAGTTTGTAATGCTGATTTGACAAAACCATCGTGCATGAAAATCAGTTGAAATCATAGTGCATGTGTATATGTGTTCTTGACAGTGTGCGAATGCATATTACATGTTACTTAAAATCGTGTCTAACAGGAGACACACCTTCAGAGTTGGAGATATCACCAGGTAAGTATATCTCTATCCCAAGGATGTCTATGAATATCTAGGTATCCCTAACCTGTTCAAGCAATTGTCAGGTCCCACATTTGATCATTTTTGCGATCTCTAAATGCCTTTGATTGTGTTCAGGTGTCTATTGATCAAACCTTTTCAGGTACTTCTGATGATATCCAGGTACTTTGTCAAGGAACTCTTGAACACTTGGGCTAGCCCCTTTGTTCATTGTTGACACCTAAATTTTGACGCGTCATTTAGTGTAATTTGCATAGAAAATTAGGGATTAAATTTTTAACCCCTAAACAAAAAATATTTTAAATTGCATAACATATAGTTTAAATTCATTTTAGATTAATTGCATTTTGCATCGGACCGGCGGTGAATGAACGAGCTTAAATTTCATCGAATGGGACTCGGCTCGCTTGGAATGCAAAGGCCGGGAATTATAAGTCAAACGGGCTTGGTTGTTTTAATTTGAGCTTAATTCAGCCCATTTATCCTTAATTAATTCAGCCCATTTAAATTAAATTAAAATCTAAGCCCAAGTCTAAGCCCATTAGGACTAGAGAGCCCATCTAATTGACCTAGATTAGGGTTATATATACTTCATTAGGTCAGAATTTTAGAAAGGGGGGAGACACAATTTTCAGATCAGAAAATTTTTAGAGTGTGAGAGTGAGAAAGAGAGAAAGAGGAGGAAGACCTCGCGCGACGCGCCCGCTGCCGCGCCCGCGCCCGCTGCCGCGCCCGCTCCCGCGCCCGCTCCCGCGCCCGCGCCCGCTGCCGCGCCCGCTGCCGCGCCCGCTCCCGCGCCCGCTGCCGCGCCCGCGCCCGCTGCCGCGCCCGCTCCCGCGCCCGCTGCCGCGCCCGCTGCCGCGCCCGCTCCCGCGCCCGCTCCCGCGCCCGCGCCCGCTCCCGCGCCCGCTCCCGCGCCCGCGCCCGCTGCCGCGCCCGCTCCCGCGCCCGCTGCCGCGCCCGCTGCCGCGCCCGCGCCCGCTGCCGCGCCCGCTCCCGCGCCCGCTGCCGCGCCCGCTGCCGTTCCCCGCCGGGTCACCACCGCGAGTCGCCGTCGCCCCGACACCGCGCCGCCGGTCCGCCGTTCGCCGCTCATCCCGATCCGCAAGTTCGAATTTGGAAATTATCCGCAAATTAGGTAATTGAACATTATCCAATATTTTTAGAATATTTCGTTTCTTAATTTTTGGATGTTTGAATATTCTGTGAATATTGCGTGGATTGCTAGATATCTTAGGATAATGTTTGCCTTGTTCGCAATATTTGAAAATATTCAAAATTAGGAATCTTTCCTAATTCAGCAACGTATCTGGACAACTATCCGACCTTATCCCTAAGGTATGATATGTGGCGATACGGAAAGTCATTATCCTATCCATAATCACTTGGGTACGATAATGATTTTTATCTGCTTTCCAAATTTGAATGATCAACTTTCCGTCAATATCTATAACCCTATAGATATGACCGATAGTTCGATTTTTGTGCCTAATCCAAGTTTGAAACGAATTTTGCGGATTGCGTGGTTGTTTTAAATGTGGATGCTATCTTTGTTTAAATTGTTTTTCCTTTTCAAATAAAAAAGAAAATTCAAAAAATATCAGTTAGGATTTGAATTTGAATTTTGCATGTTTAGGAATCCTAAATGTATCTAGACGATAGAGTAATTATTTAATTTAAATTAGGACTTGAGATAATCTATTCCTTAGTTTAAATTAAGTAATATTCTAATCTTAATAGATTATTTAGGTTATTTTTAATTCCGAATTTTCATGAAAACCCTAAAAAAGAATGAATTGCTTTATGGTAGATTAGGATAGATTGCATTCTTAATTTAAGTAATTTATTATTTCGAATTTTAACAAAAATCCCAAAAATAAGTCATGTTAGGATATGTTAAGTCATTATAGGTTGCATGTTAATTTAGGCATATTTTTATTCCGAATTTTAACAAAAATACCAAAAATAAATCATTTGCCCGTCATCAAAATTAGGTCACGTCGTCGCATGACATATAGTTGGTATGCTAGGTTGCATTACTTGCATGTCATTATTGCACGTCATTGCATGTAGATTAGGTTTCATTTAAATAAGCGAAAATCCAAAAATATTGAGTGAACTGCTTGTTAATTAGAAATCATATTAGGTTGTTGATGTGATTTTCTAGCTAACAATGCAGATGCTTACGTTGCTTCAAGGTAAGTAATTCTCCCAACTTGCAATTTATTCAATGCTTTCTTGGGTGTTAAATTGGTGGTTTGCGCACCCGCATGAACACCTCACATGTTAGTAACTAAGTTAAAATGGATCCAGATTGCTTGCCAAAATATTTTTGAAAAGAAAAGGTACCGAAAGGGCGTTAGACTAGATCTAGCGTAATCAAGTCCCCGGGCTTAGAATCTCTGGTTCGTAGGAATAAAACATATCTCCCTATGTTTTATTTAGGTTTCTAATCGACCTACCACAAACAGATTAGTGGCGACTCCGAGCATGAAAACATTTGCATGTTAAAAACTTAAACCCTAAGTTGCGAATTGGTAGGGCTTGGGAGGGCTCGAGTTAGGTTTAGTCCTAATAATCCATTAGCCTGAGAGGAAAAACTTTAGGTCGCGACAGCTTGGCGACTCCGCTGGGGACTTGAGTTAAAACTCTTAGTGGACTTAAGCCAGTTTTTCTTTTCAAAAATATTTTTGCTTGGCAGCGAGGATCCCAGGTACGTCCCTAACATTTTAGGTGTTAAATGTTTTTGCAGAATGGGAGGTATAAGGGGAGGCGTGATTGTTAACCCTTGTTTTGCAGGGAGGTGTTTGAATGAATGGTTTATTTTATGCACGAAGCGCTGTATGATATAACCTGCTGTGCATGCCTTACATTTACACTACACCGCACACACTACCCGCTGCCGGACCTGGGCGGCATAGGTTTAGGATGGTACTGAGAAAACGGACACCCCGACCACACCCGCGTGGTATGGGTCGCCTTTCTTAGTCCCGAAAGTTCTTTCATGGTGTCATTGAATACCTACCACGGTTGCACCCTTTGCAACCCGGGTCGGCTCTTTGACTAAGCCGGAGTCAGGGGAATCCCAGCCTAACCACCACCATGACTGGTTTAGCTCGGTAATCCTCATGTCTCCATTTTGCAAGCCAGAGTCTAGATAGAAATCGAACCTCACATTTCATGCGCATGTCTATGTGATTGCCATCATTCTACCGGGTGAAGTAAGATTTCTAAACCTTTATCTCGCAATTTATTTATGTTTCGTATTTTCTTTGGTCGGTCCATGATGGGTCTAGATCGGTTTTCAATTCGAAAGTAATAATCATTGAGTCCTTTGAAAATAAAAAAAAAGAAGAAAGAAAGCTCTCTCGGAGAATTTATTTTCAATCTGTCTTTATTTTCCTAGATGTGTCATAGGTAATTATTTTCCTACGAAATTTGCTGTCATCTTTCTTTTACAAAAAAAAGGGGCTTTAGAGAATTTATTTTCAGTCCATAGTTTCTAGGGAGTCTCACTTTTTGTTTTTCATAGTTTTATGATTAGGGATTTTGGTGCTTCTATTTCCTAGGTTGTGTCTAGGGCGTCATTTATATTTCTTTGCCCATATCACTTTTCATAAAGTCTCGTCCATAAACGAATATTGTCATGAATAAACAAAAAAGACTAGAAGCGTGTCATGGACCAACCTTGTCTTGACCATATGCTTATTTGGTTCATTTCTTTTACATCAGGTAGCTACGGACCGATCACGATCGCCCATTCGTACACGGTCGAGAGCCAGAATGGCCGATCAAACCGACTTGCAAGAGCGTGTTGTTGGTGTGGAAGACCAGATCAAGCAACTTGTCATCGCAATGCAACAAATGTCCGCTGAGATTAAAGCTCTCCGGTCGGTTCCTGTTTCGGCATCCCTCGAAGCATCAGTCCCAAAGCAGAAAATCAGAAAAAGTGTCGATGTTGACGGAGATGACGATATTCCTGATTTAGAAGATGACCCCGTCCAGATTATCGTCAACGAAGACAAACCTGATGAACGGGTCAATAAACTTGAAGAAAGAGTGAAACAGCTGGAAGGTTCACAGGATTCACCTTCGATCGATCTGTCCCTGTACTCACAGATCAAAATCCCAAAGAAGTTCAAAATGCCGGATTTCGACAAGTACAATGGCACCACGTGTCCAAAAGCCCACCTACAGCTCTATCACGTACAGATGACTTCGTATGTTGATAACGAACTCCTGATGATCCATGCCTTTCAAGCAAGTTTGACGGGTCCTGCTTTGAACTGGTATCTCATGAAGAAGATAAATGGCCTCAAAACTTGGAAAGAAGCCAGTGAAGCATTCTTGAAGCAGTACAGATTCATAACGGACATCATTCCTACCCGTGATGATCTCGAACGTGCTCAGATGAAAAAGACTGAGTCCTTCAAAGACTATGCTATCAGATGGAGGAATTTAGCTGCTCAGGTTGTCCCAGAACCCATAGACAGTGAGTTAAAGAGGATGTTCGTGAAAACTCTCCCGTTCGAATACCGTAATCGGATGGTTGCCATTCCGGCTGACAACTTCAACCAACTCATCCCCATAGGCGAACAAATTGAGATAGGGCTGAAGGATGGATGGTTTGTCGAGCCATCCCCCTCGACCAGAAGATTTGGTGCGAGAAAAGAGAAAGAACCGGCAGCTGAAGTGAATATGGCTTATAACCAGCCGAGCCGGCGGAATGCTAACTCCGCCCCAGCAATCCAAGTAGTAGAAGCTCAGCAACAAAACTCGGGTCGTCAACCTTTTCAGAGGAGGAACAACAGGAGGCAATTCACCCCCCTCCCCGGATCGTTGTCTCAAGTACTGACAGTGCTCCAGAAGAAAGGCTTGCTTACCACTGAGCCAAAGCGGCCCAATCCTGAGCGGTTCTATAACTTCGACCCTTCAAAGAAATGTGATTATCACATGGGTGAACTGGGACACTCAACCGATGATTGCTATGCCCTCAAGCACCGAGTCCAAAACCTCCTGGATACGAAGGCTTTCTCATTTCAACCTGCTAAGCCGAATGTTCAGAGCAACCCACTCCCTGATCACGCAGGCAATGTGAATGCCATATTTAGCTTCGACGCTGGTCGAATCAAGAATGTTAAGGTGTATACTACTGACGTCTACGGTGAGTTAGTGAAAGCCGGTTGTTACCCGAGTAATGAAGACCTTCCCCTTACCATCATGAGAGAAAGAATCTCAAGGATGGTAGAAGCTGGGATGATCGTTTATGCTGACCACACTGGCATCATTTCCACTATCTCTGAAGTGGTTATTAATTGGGAGGAGGAGTTTGCTTCATTGAACACCAGGAGCGACAAGGGCGACCCTCTGCCTGAAGACATGCCTCCGCTTGAAGACGCGTCCGATAATGAAGAGATCATTGTAAGCACGCCTACAACTGACGAAGGGATAGTGATCGAGATACCTCAACCGTATGAGTACAGTGATAACAAGGCGGTTCCTTGGTCCTACAGTCTCGATGTCGACTTAGTTACCAGATCTGGGCATTCCTACGGCCAAGCTAATGCTCAACCTGCAAAACCTGTTACTGATGAAGAAGCCAAGGAATTTCTAGCTGTGATTAAGGCTAGCGAATACAACATAGTTGAACAATTGCGCAAGCTGCCCGCGCAAATCTCTCTGCTTGAGCTGCTCCAGACATCTGTCAAGCATCAGAAGGCCTTAATGAAGGTGTTAAGTGAAGTCCACGTGCCAGAGACGATCGATCATGACAAATTAGAGGAATTTGTGGGTTCTATACTCCTCAAGGACCTCATAGCCTTTTCAGATGAAGAGTTCCCTCTAGAAGGGAGGGGGCATACCAAAGCACTCTACATTTCTGTCAAATACAAGGCCTCGCATGTAGCTCGGGTACTCATCGATAATGGATCAGCCTTGAACATCTGTCCTCTGGCAACTTTACACCGGCTCAAGATAGATCCTTCTAAGATGAATTCTGCGAAGACCTCCGTTCGAGCCTTTGACGGAACGAAGAAAGAAGTGATGGGAGAAATCCACCTTGATATACAGATAGGACCAACGATGTTCAATGTCCTATTCCAAGTTATGGACATTCCCACTGCATTCAATTTTCTGTTGGGTCGTCCATGGATTCATACAGCCGGAGCTGTGCCATCCAGTCTACATCAGATGGTAAAGTTCATCGTGGAGAGAAAGTTAATTACAGTTCACGGTGAAGAAGAGCACCCGATTTACCACGCAACGGCTATCCCCTATGTTGAGCCTGATTGCAAAATAGAATCGAGCTATCAGTCGCTCGAGCTCGTATCAACCATACATGCTTCTAGAGGATCGTCACCGCCTATTCCCGAGGTGTCAAATGCTGCAGTCATGGTTGGCAAAGTAATGATGTCCCATGGCTTTACTCCAGGTGAAGGCCTTGGTAGGGATGGTCAAGGTATTCGCCAACCGGTGGAAGTTTCTCAGAGGCCCCGCATTACTGGGTTGGGATACCTGGGGTCAAGTGAGTCAAATAATGGGGCACGTAGACGTGGACGTGGACGCGTTCAAGGTCGAAGTCGGGGAAGTGGACAGAATAGATCGCGATCCGAAGAAGAGCCGAATGGTGAAGAACGTGGGCATGGTAGGTTGCTTCCACACCTCCGTACCACATTCCCGGGCCCTGCAAGAATGATGCATGAAGAGAAGGAAGTGATCGACACTCTGGGGCAACCAAGCGGCAAGTTCGATTATTATGTGAAATACTCAGCACCCCCGAGCTTCTATGTCGACCCCCGTGACATTGTCCCGGATGGATGGGGAGGTATGGATGATCCAACGCCTCTAGTGACAGAAGATCCTGATGATGCAATGGAGGGAATCACTGCCCTGTTCGATAATTTCTTAGTTGGAGCCATCGAGGAAGGACCGTTGGGAGAAATGGGCATTGGCCCGCAAGAGTAACACCTTTACTTTTTTCGTACACTCCCCTGCGCGGGAATTTTTACTGCTTTTTAGGACTTGCCCCGTCTCGGGAGCTACTTTTTAGCACTTTTCATTTCTAGGATTTGATTATTGCAATTTTCATTCCAATAAATGTAATTCATTTGGTGATGATCAATGAAATTACAAGTTATTTTTGTTTTGAGGGCATGTTGAGGTACATCAAACCAGCCCGGTGATGATATCCAACCGATAAAATAAAATATAGTCCAAGGAGAATTCTGAGGCCTGGGCTTCTTCATGCTTCCTCGTGTTAAAACCTTTTTGAAAAGAATTTCAAAAAAAATCAAAATCAAAAGAAATAAAAAATACACTGTTTAGCCCTGTTTGTCCTACTGAACCCCCTACTTTATGTTTCAGGGGCAATTTTGTGACACGTAAGGGTATGGGAACGGTCCAATCTGATGAATTATGTGCCACCGAACCTGATCTCGATGACACCAATGAACTCGAAGATTCCTCAGACCTCCAGCGTGATCTAGAGCATCATGAAAGACCTAAAGTCCTAACGGTAGACCAAACTATCACTGTCAACTTGAGTGATTCCGGAGAACCCAAGGAGGTGAAGATAGGGGCAACCCTTCCCGAAGGTGAAGCTAAACGCCTGGTCCAACTGCTGAAGGATTACCAGGATATCTTTGCCTGGTCGTATGTCGATATGCCGGGTTTAGACCCTTCTATCGTAGAGCATAGTCTACCTACTAATCCAGACATGCCGCCCAAGAAACAGAAGCTGCGAAGAACCAAACCTGAACTTTCGAAGAAGATAGAGGAGGAGGTCATGAAGCTTTTAAAAGTAGGGTTTATTGAAGTCACCCGATACCCCAGTTGGGTGGCTAATATTGTGCCAGTCATGAAGAAAGATGGTCGAGTTCGGGTTTGCATCGACTATCGTGATTTAAACAAGGCTAGTCCTAAGGACGATTTCCCGTTGCCACATATAGACGTTTTGGTGGACAGTACTGCAGGGTTTGAGCTGTTTTCCTTCATGGATGGTTTTTCGGGTTATAATCAGATAAAAATGAAGGACGATGATAAGGAAAAAACGGCGTTCATCACTCCTTGGGGGACATTCCACTATAAGGTCATGCCCTTCGGCCTTAAAAATGCCGGGACAACATATCAACGGGCAATGGTGACGCTTTTCCATGATATGATGCATAAGGAGATTGAGGTCTATGTCGATGACATGATCGCCAAGTCTCGACCTGGGAAGAATCACGTCGATACTTTGAAGAAATTATTCGAGAGGCTCCGTGAGTTTAAGCTCCGTCTCAATCCAGCAAAGTGCGTATTCGGAGCAACCTCGGGTAAATTACTTGGGTTCATCGTAAGCAGTAAAGGCATTGAGGTTGATCCCTCTAAAGTGAAGGCTATATGTGAGTTACAACCCCCATCGACCGTGAAAGAAGTGCGAAGCCTCCTGGGTAGATTGAACTACATAGCCCGTTTTATTTCTCAGCTCTCCGCAACTGCTAAGCCCTTCTTCAAACTTCTAAGGAAGAATGCTCAAGTGGAATGGGATGATGATTGTCGGGAAGCGTTTAATGAATTAAAACGGTACCTGATGAAACCACCAGTGCTAGTCCCACCAATGCCGGGCCAGCCTTTGATCCTTTACCTCACGATTCATAGTGAGTCTTTAGGTGCGATGCTAGCCCAGAAAAGTCCTGAAGATGGAAAAGAGCGAGCCATTTATTACCTAAGCAAGAAGTTCACCGTCTCGGAGTTGAATTATTCTGAAGCCGAGAAGACTTGCGCTGCACTAGTATGGGTGCTCCATAGGCTGCGACAATATACACTGCATCACCAGACTTTGCTTGTAACTGAGAACGATCCCATTAAGTATTTACTTGATCAGCCAGCTTTGGTAGGAAAGTTAGCCAAGTGGCAGATTTTAATTTCAGAGTTTGATATCCAGATGAAGCCACAAAAGTCAGTTAAAGGTCGAGTAATTGCTGATGTGTTAGCTGAAAATCCTGGAGTCCTTGATGATGATAGATATTCTCCAGAAGATCGTATTTTGGTAATAAAGGAAGACACATGGACCATGTTTTTCGATGGAGCTGTAAACCTGGCTGGTTCCGGCACTGGGGCAGTTTTAATATCCCCAGATGGGCAACATTATCCAGTAGCAGCAAAGTTGGTGTTCCCCTGTACCAACAACATAGCCGAGTACGAAGCTTGCATCCTCGGACTCCAAGCCGCAGTGGAAATGGGAATAACCAAGTTGAAAGTGTTTGGTGATTCTGCTTTGATTATTCTTCAAACTGTGGGAGAGTGGAAGACGAGAGACACCAAACTAGTGCCGTACCATGAATACCTCGAAGAAATCATAAAGGAATTCGAAGATATCTCTTTTGAGTACTTATCGAGGTCTCATAATCAGTTTGCTGATGCGCTAGCTACGTTGTCATCCATGTTGCAAGTGATTGATGGGTTAGAGGTAGAACCCTTGAAGATTGAAGTCCTGACAAAACCGGCCTACTGTATGGTTGTGACCGGAGAACCTGATGAAAAGCCATGGTATTATGATATCATGAGTTACATCCAAAAACAAGAATTTCCTGAGGGAAGTACCCCGGCTGACAGGAAGTACATAATGAAAATGGCTTCAAAATTCTTTGTTAGTGGTGAGAAGCTGTACAAAAGATCATATGATTCAATCCTATTGAGATGTGTGGATGCGGCTGAAGCTACCAGAATCATGCAAGAAGTACACGAAGGGATATGTGGTCCACACATGAATGGCCACATGTTAGCTAAGAAGATCATGAGGTTGGGTTATTATTGGCTCAGTCTTGAGAGTGACTGCATCCAACATGTTCGAAGATGTCATCGCTGTCAAGTTCATGGGGATAAAATAAATGTTCCCCCGACGGAATTACATCAGTCGTCTGAGCCATGGCCTTTTTCAATGTGGGGCATCGATGTGATTGGCCCGATTAATCCTAAGGCGTCAAATGGACACCGATTTATCCTGGTCGCGATTGATTATTTCTCTAAGTGGATTGAGGCGGCATCTTATGCAAACGTCACCGCGAAGAATGTTGTAAAATTCATCAGGCGAGACATAGTCGCTCGTTATGGTGTCCCTGAGGCTATCGTCACTGACAACGGGACAAATTTGAACAACAAGTTCATTGATCAGTTGTTCAACGAGTTCAAAATCCGGCACCTGAATTCATCTCCCTATCGTCCACAGATGAATGGAGCAGTTGAAGCCGCCAACAAAAACATCAAGAAGATCTTGGCCAAAACGGCTGAAAACTATCGTGACTGGCATGAAAGGTTGCCATTTGCACTAATGGCGTATCGAACTTCGATCCGAACCTCTGTCGGAGCAACCCCTTTTTCCTTGGTGTATGGCATGGAAGCAGTTCTACCCGTCGAAGTAGAGATCCCTTCCTTGCGAGTATTATCTCAAGTGGAGTTGTCCGAGGCAGAATGGATGCGACAAAGGCATGAGCAGTTAAACCTAATTGATGAGAAGCGATTGAGAGCCATTTGCCACGGTCAAACCTATCAGCAGAGGATAGCTAGATCCTTCAATCAAAAGGTGCGTCCAAGACACTTCGAGGTAAATGATCTAGTCCTAAGGAAGGTACTGCCAGTCTTTCCTATTCCTGGAGGAAAATTTGCCCCAAACTACATTGGTCCGTATGTGGTTAAAAAGGTGCTTCCCGGAGGTGCCCTGATCCTCGCAGAAATGGATGGTCGTGAGTTCTCCACTTCTGTTAATTCTGATGCTGTGAAGATCTATTATCCCTGATGGAATTTAACATTTTGCAGCAAAAGTTTTCAAAAGTTTGGTTTTATACTCTGAATTGCAAACATTGCATTTATGAATAAATGGTTTCAATCAATTTCAAGTTAAGATGTTTGCATTGGCTTTAATTTCTGCATGGTTATTTGTCAACCTGTATCATTGACCTCAAAGGGGGAATCTATTTAGACAATATGATAATTCATGTGGAATGAATTGAATGTGTTGAATGAGGTACGTCGGGATGATGAAAGGCAAGCCATATCCTATACACAGTCCCGTGCACTAATCCCCAGTGAGTTGAGTGGAAAAATTCCATGTCTGCAAGGTAAAGGGTTATCTCGCAAAAGGTACGGCAACTGAAATGACGAGAGGCAGTTCATTTCTCTATCCCAAACACTACAGGTTATCCATTGTTTCGCCACTTTGAGCCTAAACACTTGGAGAAATTCATTCAAATTACCCCTGTCGAGAACCACCCCACATCGGGGCAAACTGGAGGTAAGTCAGCGTCATAAGGTGAAAAATGAATAGAAATTTTCATGCTCTCACTTGCATCAATCTTCGAGTGTTGCTTTTTCAAATGAATTCACGTGAAGTTCAAGTGCCTTAGGATGACGAAGAGCATTTCTTTCTCTATCCTATACACACTTTATCCTTTGCTAAGCCCAATTGAGCCTACAAATTCATTTCTTAAACCCAGTTGGTGATCATCCCCCACACTGGGGCAAGGCAAAAGTCATCATTGTTCAAGCAGCATATCCGAAGCGCCGGTAAAAGACGAAGACCCTGAGAGTCCAAATGTTAGTCATTCGGTCAAAACAAGCCAAAGTGTGACTGGCCAATGTATGCATTGTAGACAGTGTGTGTCAAAAAAAAAACTAGAGGGCATGAAAAAGCAGTGTGCCTGGTAAAAGCAAGGCCAATGCCCGTGAAAGAAAAGAAAAGAAGAAGAAAAAATGGAGAAAAGGCGACGACTTTGGATTAGAAAATGCTGAGATGTGTCAAAGTCACAAAATATCCAGAGTCTTAAAGAGTCAAGTGATAAGCTCTCAAAGTCGATGGAACATCTACCAAGAAGACAATCCCTGACGGAAAAGAGCACCGGTGATAATGCCTAGATGATCACCAACTCTCACCCCAATTATACACATTTTGAGCCTTATGATCCATTCATTTCTCAACCCATGAGCCTAGCCTGCGTTACGTCCCTTGCAAAGTCTCTTCAGATTAGGGCACTTGAACTAACGTAGAGTTTCTGATGTTTATAAGCTTAGCTCGAAGAAGTACGAGCAAGTCCATTTCTATCTCATTTTGCAGGGTTCTTGACTTGTAAACCCGGAGACAATTGCAGAGTATTTTCTTTCAATAGCCTCGACTCGAAGAGTCTCTTTTGCTAAGCCATTGACCAAGCCCATGTTACGGTCCTAACAAAGACCTCTCAGATTGGTAAAGTCATACTGCTTGCGAGAATACTCGGACCCTTGTCAACATGATGATGGTGAGATGGAGCGATTCTCCATAAATCAGCCTTTCGATGAGAATGAGAGAAAGCCCTTTTGGACCGGAAGTCCCTCATTCGACATTTTCAAGATATCCGCTTGTGAGTTCGAATTGTCTTGTCATGATTTCTCCCCAGCGAAGTTTGTAATGCTGATTTGACAAAATCATCGTGCATGAAAATCAATTGAAATCATAGTTCATGTGTATATGTATTCTTGACAGTGTGCGAATGCATATTACATAAAATCGTGTCTAACAGGAGACACACCTTCAGAGTTGGAGATATCACCAGGTAAGTATATCTCTATCCCTAGAATGTCTATGACTATCTAGGTATCCCTAACCTGTTCAAGTAATTGTCAGGTCCCACATTTGATCATTTTTTGCAATCTCTAGATGCCTTTGATTGTGTTCAGGTGTCTATTGATCAAATCTTTTCAGGTACTTCTGATAATATCCAGGTACTTTGTCAAAGAACTCTTGAACACTTGGGCTAGCCCCTTTGTTCATCAAATCACAGATTTTCATACAATCTCAAGAAGATTCCCCCGCTACTCACCTATGAGCAGGTATAGGTGAAGCGGCCAAATCTTTACATATGAGCAGGTATATGTAAAGGTCGGAATATTCTTCCCAAATATCAGGTATTCCCCCGCTACTCACCTATGAGCAGGTATAGGTGAAGCGGCCAAATCTTTACATATGAGCAGGTATATGTAAAGGTCGGAATATTCTTCCCAAATATCAGGTATTCCCCCGCTACTCACCTATGAGCAGGTATAGGTGAAGCGGCCAAATCTTTACATATGAGCAGGTATATGTAAAGGTCGGAATATTCTTCCCAAATATCAGGTATTCCCCCGCTACTCACCTATGAGCAGATATAGGTGAAGCGGCCAAATCTTTGCATATGAGCAGGTATATGTAAAGGTCGAAATATTCTCTCAAATCTCAGATGTTCCCCCGCTATTCGCCTATGAGCAGATATAGGTGAAGCGGCCAAATCTTTGCATATGAGCAGGTATATGTAAAGGTCAGAATATTCTCTCAACCCCAGGTGTTCCCCCGCAGTTCACTTATGAGCAGGTATAAGTGAGGCGGCCAAATCTTTGCATATGAGCAGGTATATGTAAAGGTCAGAATATCCTCTTGAGTTCAAAAGCTTCCCCGCAATTCACTTATGAGCAGGTATAAGTGAAGCGACCAAGTCTTTGCAAACACCTATGAAATGTATAGGTAGTTCGTAAAGATCGGAACTATTCTCACGAATCCAAATGATGATTAGATACGTTGAGCTTTCTTCGTGTGTCTTGACTTAACTGCAGATCACCGAAATTCATCAACGTATATCAGGCAATACCTATGGGACTGAGCCCATACATTTGCCAAAACGACATACAAGTTAAAGTTGTGCCTCGAATTGCATTATCTCACTCCTGTCAGATAAGTAATTCCAGGTATGTTTTCTATTCAAGTCAACATGCATCATTTCTTAATGCATTGTAAAAGGGACTCATAATCCCGATAAAAACAACATTCATTGCATTTGCATGGTTAAAATTTAGGTATCATTTAGTCTTTGAATGCAACCTCTACGAGCTCACCTTCAAAGAGGGGCAGCTGTTGACACCTAAATTTTGACGCGTCATTTAGTGTAATTTGCATAGAAAATTAGGGATTAAATTTTTAACCCCTAAACAAAAAATATTTTAAATTGCATAACATATAGTTTAAATTCATTTTAGATTAATTGCATTTTGCATCGGACCGGCGGTGAATGAACGAGCTTAAATTTCATCAAATGGGACTCGGCTCGCTTGGAATGCAAGGGCCGGGAATTACAAGTCAAACGGGCTTGGTTGTTTTAATTTGAGCTTAATTCAGCCCATTTATCCTTAATTAATTCAGCCCATTTAAATTAAATTAAAATCTAAGCCCAAGTCTAAGCCCATTAGGACTAGAGAGCCCATCTAATTGACCTAGATTAGGGTTATATATACTTCATTAGGTCAGAATTTTAGAAAGGGGGGAGACACAATTTTCAGATCAGAAAATTTTTAGAGTGTGAGAGTGAGAAAGAGAGAAAGAGGAGGAAGACCTCGCGCGACGCGCCCGCTGCCGCGCCCGCTCCCGCGCCCGCTCCCGCGCCCGCGCCCGCTGCCGCGCCCGCTCCCGCGCCCGCTGCCGCGCCCGCGCCCGCTCCCGCGCCCGCTGCCGCGCCCGCGCCCGCTCCCGCGCCCGCTGCCGCGCCCGCGCCCGCTGCCGCGCCCGCTCCCGCGCCCGCTGCCGCGCCCGCGCCCGCTGCCGCGCCCGCTGCCGCGCCCGCTGCCGCGCCCGCTGCCGCGCCCGCTGCCGTTCCCCGCCGGGTCACCACCGCGAGTCGCCGTCGCCCCGACACCGCGCCGCCGGTCCGCCGTTCGCCGCTCATCCCGATCCGCAAGTTCGAATTTGGAAATTATCCGCAAATTAGGTAATTGAACATTATCCAATATTTTTAGAATATTTCGTTTCTTAATTTTTGGATGTTTGAATATTCTGTGAATATTGCGTGGATTGCTAGATATCTTAGGATAATGTTTGCCTTGTTCGCAATATTTGAAAATATTCAAAATTAGGAATCTTTCCTAATTCAGCAACGTATCTGGACAACTATCCGACCTTATCCCTAAGGTATGATATGTGGCGATACGGAAAGTCATTATCCTATCCATAATCAATTGGGTACGATAATGATTTTTATCTGCTTTCCAAATTTGAATGATCAACTTTCCGTCAATATCTATAACCCTATAGATATGACCGATAGTTCGATTTTTGTGCCTAATCCAAGTTTGAAACGAATTTTGCGGATTGCGTGGTTGTTTTAAATGTGGATGCTATCTTTGTTTAAATTGTTTTTCCTTTTCAAATAAAAAATAAAATTCAAAAAATATCAGTTAGGATTTGAATTTGAATTTTGCATGTTTAGGAATCCTAAATGTATCTAGACGATAGAGTAATTATTTAATTTAAATTAGGACTTGAGATAATCTATTCCCTAGTTTAAATTAAGTAATATTCTAATCTTAATAGATTATTTAGGTTATTTTTAATTCCGAATTTTCATGAAAACCCTAAAAAAGAATGAATTGCTTTATGGTAGATTAGGATAGATTGCATTCTTAATTTAAGTAATTTATTATTTCGAATTTTAACAAAAATCCAAAAAATAAGTCATGTTAGGATATGTTAAGTCATTATAGGTTGCATGTTAATTTAGGCATATTTTTATTCCGAATTTTAACAAAAATACCAAAAATAAATCATTTGCCCGTCATCAAAATTAGGTCACGTCGTCGCATGACATATAGTTGGTATGCTAGGTTGCATTACTTGCATGTCATTATTGCATGTCATTGCATGTAGATTAGGTTTCATTTAAATAAGCGAAAATCCAAAAATATTGAGTGAACTGCTTGTTAATTAGAAATCATATTAGGTTGTTGATGTGATTTTCTAGCTAATAATGCAGATGCTTACGTTGCTTCGAGGTAAGTAATTCTCCCAACTTGCAATTTATTCAATGCTTTCTTGAGTGTTAAATTGGTGGTTTGCGCACCCGCATGAACACCTCACATGTTAGTAACTAAGTTAAAATGGATCCAGATTGCTTGCCAAAATATTTTTGAAAAGAAAAGGTACCGAAAGGGCGTTAGACTAGATCTAGCGTAATCAAGTCCCCGGGCTTAGAATCTCTGGTTCGTAGGAATAAAACATATCTCCCTATGTTTTATTTAGGTTTCTAATCGACCTACCACAAACAGATTAGTGGCGACTCCGAGCATGAAAACATTTGCATGTTAAAAACTTAAATCCTAAGTTGCGAATTGGTAGGGCTTGGGAGGGCTCGAGTTAGGTTTAGTCCTAATAATCCATTAGCCTGAGAGGAAAAACTTTAGGTCGCGACATTCATCAAATCACAGATTTTCATACAATCTCGAGAAGATTCCCCCGTTACATGACTATGAGCAGGTATAGGCATGGCGGCCAAATCTTTACATATGAGCAGGTATATGTAAAGGTCGGAATATTCTTCCCAAATCTCGGGTATTCCCCCGCTACTCACCTGTGAGCAGGTATAGGTGAAGCGGCCAAATCTTTGCATATGAACAGGTATATGTAAAGATCGGGATACTCTCATTATCTCAGATGTTCCCCCGCTACTCACCTATGAGCAGGTATAGGTGAAGCGGCCAAATCTTTGCATATGAGCAGGTATATGTAAAGGTCGGAATATTCTCTCATTATCTCAGATTGTTCCCCCGCTATTCGCCTATGAGCAGATATAGGTGAAGCGGCTAAATCTTTACATATGAGCAGATATATGTAAAGATCGGAATATTCTCTCAACCCCAGGTGTTCTCCCGCAGTTCACTTATGAGTAGGTATAAGTGAGGCGGCCAAATCTTTGCATATGAGCAGGTATATGTAAAGGTCAGAATATCCTCTTAATTTCAAAAGTTTCCCCCGCAATTCACTTATGAGCAGGTATAAGTGAAGCGATCAAATCTTTACCAACACCTATGGAGATGTATAGGTAGTTTGTAAAGATCGGAACTATTCTCACGAATCCAAATGATGATTGGGTACGTCGAGCTTTCTTCGTGTGTTTTGACTTAACTGCAGATCACCGAAGTTCATCAACGTATATCAGGCAATACCGATGGGGACTGAGCCCATACATTTGCCAAAAACAACATACAAGTTAAAGTTGTGCCTCGAATTGCGCTATCGTTCATGTCAGGTAAGTAATTCCAGGTATGTTTTCTATTCAAGTCAGCATGCATCATTTCTCAATGCATTGTAAAATGGGATTCATAATCCCGACAAAAATAACATTCATTGCATTTGCATGGTTGAAATTTAGGTATCATTTAGTCTTTGAATGCAACCTCTACGAGCTCACCTTCAAAGAGGGGCAGCTGTTGACACCTAAATTTTGACACATCATTTAGTGTAATTTGCATAGAAAATTAGGGATTAAATTTTTAACCCCTAAATAAAAATATTTAAATTGCATAACATATAGTTTAAATTCATTTTAGATTAATTGCATTTTTTGCATCGGACTGGCGATGACGAACGAGCTTAAATTTCATCGAATGTGACTCCGCTCGTTTGAAGTGCAAGGGCCGGGAATTACAAGTCAAACGGGCTCGGTCGTTTTAATTTGAACTTAATTCAGCCCATTATCATTAATTAATTCAGCCCATTAATTTAGCCCATTTAAATTAAAGCCCAAGCCTAAGCCCATTAGGACTAAAAAGCCCATCTAATTGACCTAGGTTAATACTATATATACATTATTAGGTCAGAATTTTAAGAAACACACAATTTTCAGATCAGAAAATTTTTAGAGTGTGAGAGTGAGAAAGAGAGAGAGAGAAGGAAGACGTCGCGCGACGCGCCCGTTGCCGCGCCCGCTGCCGCGCCCGCTGCCGCGCCCGCTGCCGAGCGTTGCTGCCTCCTCACGCCGTCGCCGCCGCTGCTGCTTGCTGCTGCCGCCTCAGGCCGACGCCGACGCCGTGCCTGCTGCTCCCTGCCGCGCGACACAGCCGCGCCTGCCGCTGCCGCCTCTCGCCGACGCCGCTGCTGCCGTGCGACGCCTCTGCTGCTGCTTCCTGCTGCCGCGTGCTGCCGCCTCTCCCGCCGACGTCGCGCGCCGCCGCCTGTTGCTGCTGCTCCCCGTGCGCGCCGCCGTCTGCTGTTGCTGCTCCTCGCCGCGCGCCGCCGCGTGTTGCTGCTGCTTCTCACCGTGCACCGCTGCTGCTGCTCCCCGCGCGATCCTGCTGCTGCCGCGCCTGCCGCCGCCGAGCCTGCCGCTGCTCCTCCCGCCGGAGCTGCTGCTTGTCGTTGCCACCTCACGCCGACACCGACGCCGCGCCTGCTGCTGTTTCCCGCGCTGACGCCGCTGCTGCTTGCTGCTGCCGCCTCACACTGACGCCGCCGCGCCTGCCGCCGCCGAGCCCGCTGCTGCTCCTCCCGCCGGAGCTGCTGCTTGTCCCTGCCGCGCGCAACCGCGTGCTGCCGCTGTTCCTCGCCGTGCGCCGCTGCTGTTGCCGCCGTTCCCGACACCGCGCCGCCGATCCACCGTTCGTCGCTCATCCCGATCCGCAAGTTCGAATTTGGGAATTATCTGCAAATTAGGTAATTGAACATTATCCAATATTTTTAGAATATTTCGTTTCTTAATTTTTGGATGTTTGAATATTCTGTGAATATTGCGTGGATTGCTAGATATCTTAAGATAATGTTTGCCTTGTTCGCAATATTTGAAAATATTCAAAATTAGGAATCTTTCCTAATTCAGCAACGTATCTGGACAACTATCCGACCTTATCCCTAAGGTATGATATGTGGCGATACGGAAAGTCATTATCCTATCCATAATCACTTGGGTACGATAATGATTTTTATCTGCTTTCCAAGTTTGAATGATCAACTTTCCGTCAATATCTATAACCCTATAGATATGACTGATAGTTCGATTTTTGTGCCTAATCCGAGTTTGAAACGAATCTTGTGGATCGCGTGGTTGTTTTAAATGTGGATGCTATCTCTGTTTAAATTGTCTTTCCTTTTCAAATAAAAAAGAAAATTCAAAAATATCAGTTAGGGTTTGAATTTGAGTTTTGCATGTTTAGGAATCCTAAATATATCTAGACGATAGAGTAATTATTTAATTTAAATTAGGACTTGAGATAATCTATTTCCTAGTTTAAATTAAGTAATTTTCTAATCTTAATAGATTATTTAGGTTATTTTTTAATTCCGAATTTTCATGAAAACCCAAAAAAAAAAGAACGAATTGTTTTATGGTAGATTAGGATAGATTGCATTCTTAATTTAAGCAATTTATTATTTCGAATTTTAACAAAAATCCCAAAAAATAAGTCATGTTAAGATATGTTAAGTCATCATAGGTTGCATGTTAATTTAGGCATATTTTTATTCCGAATTTCATCAGAAAATACCAAAAATAAACCATTTGCCCGTCATCAGAATTAGGTCACGTCGTCGCATGACATATAGTTTGCATGCTAGGTTGCATTACTTGCATGTCATTTTTGCACGTCATTGCATATAGGTTAGCTTTCATTTAAATAAGCGAAAATCCAAAAATATTGAGTGAACTGCTTGTTAATTAGAAATCATATTAGGTTGTTGATGTGATTTTCTAGCTAACAATGCAGATGCTTACGTTGCTTCGAGGTAAGTAATTCCTCCAACTTGCAATTTATTTAATGGTTTCTTGGGTGTTAAATTGGTGGTTTGCGTACCCGCGTGAACACCTCACATGTTAGTGACTAAGTTAAAATGAATCCAGACTGCTTGCCAAAATATTTTTGAAAAGAAAAGGTACCGAAAGGGCGTTAGACTAGATCTAGCGTAATCAAGTCCCCGAGCTTAGAATCTCTGGTTCGTAGGAATAAAACATATCTCCCTATGTTTTATTTAGGTTTCTAATCGACCTACCACAAACAGATTAGTGGCGACTCCGAGCATGAAAACACTTGCATGTTAAAAACCTAAACCCAAAGTTGCGAATTGGTAGGGCCTGGGAGGGCTCGAGTTAGGTTTAGTCCTAATAATCCATTAGCCTGACAGAGGAATTTTTTTAGGTCGCGACACCTGTATTTTAATTAGTATTATCTGTTTTATTATCTTTTCTTTGCACTATATAGATCAAGCAATGGGTAGAAATTGAGTTGATGCCCAGGCATTAGTTCACTTCTAGAGTGGAACTGCTGCGCCCAGTTGTAAAGCTTCTCTAAGTATGTTTGATATCATGATGGGTCAACGACTCCAGGTCATCTTCAATACTGTTAGGAGTGCACAACAGAAGCCCGATACCTTTCGTCCGGGGAGATAACTAAGAGGGAGCCTAAGTTCAAGCCTGTTAACATATTCAGTTGGATCCATCTTCACTCAAAAGTTTAAGCTTATGAGTTATGAGCCAACTATGATATATTAACTGCTCTACATTATACCAATTATCCGATATAGAATTTCTCTAATACAACTCACACGTGCACTTAACAAATACAAGATTGATCAGTGATGCGCATGTACAGAGACTTTGCAAGTTAACTTGCTTGGATGCCTAATATGCCGTGTTTCTATCACTAACATAGTGAACATACGAGAAAAGTAGAACATCTTCTGATCAATCCAAATGTCATATTTATTGATTTATATTTGCTGTTACTTGCCTTATCATCGGTATGGAAATTAGCTCATCATGACATGTGATTCCTTGAATTGCCAGCAGGATTGATACAGTTTATAAGGGCGCTATCTATTATTTGTTGGATTGACTAAATGTTGCAGCTTTCTGTGGAAGAAGTTTAGTAGACATTGCCAAATTTTACAACCTTGGAACACTTCCAGTTTAGAGCTCGGAAATTTTCCTGAAGTTTATAAAAGAGACTAGCGTTCACACCCGTGCTATGCATGGATCTGCAGGTATTTTGAACATGTATTTCAACATCCATGAATGTTGTGCAAAATCAAACAACAGTAAATTATGAACAGAACAACTGACATATAATTTTGAAAATTATATATTTCAATGAAAAACTGAAAAGTAAAGATCAAAAGTAAGAAATTAAATGATTGTAGGAGAAAAATGACAGGGTAGCGAAAGGTGAAAGGAATTATATTCTGCTCATCTTCAGAGTCTTCGCCTTTCCTGGAATACAATATCCACCTCTATTCTGTTATGAGTGAGCCTTTACTGGGAAGGATTAATTGAGCCTTTTATGCACCCACCGGAGGAGAGAAAAAAACTATTGTTTGACCTTAGATGTTAGATTAGATAGGATTAAAGGAGCGGAGGAAAAACATAAAATTAACTTATCAAATAAGGTAACTGGAGGAGCAAAAAATAAATGATAGAGTGCAAAAGGAGAAAAGGAACTCAATCAATCAAACTGGGATATCTAAGTTTGTCAAAGAGAATTTTATTCATCAGTTCAGGATTCCTCTTACTATTACTGTTGATACTTGAACAACATTCTAGCGGAATTGAATTCCAGGAATTTGCCAAAGAATATGGCCTTAAGTTAGTCGATTGCACACCTTATTATGCACAATTTAATGGTCAAGAAAAAGCAGCCATCAAGCTTATAAATCATATTTTAACTAGGACGATTGGTCATAAAACAAGGCAATGGCAGTTATGCTATTTGAATCATTGATGGATGATATAACATCTAAGAGAACAGCTACTTCATGTTCACCTTATAAGCTAGTATATGGACAAGAAGTTGGTTTGCTTTTTGAAAATACTGGAGTAGGTGCTGGAGTGAAGTATCAAGACATTCCACAAAAAACATGAGTAATGTGATGCGATGGTGTTAAGCTTAATTGATGTAGAAAATAAGAGACTTTGCATGCTCAATCAATTAGAGAAAGACAAAAGAAAGGTGGCAAAATGGTATAAAAGAAGGCAAAACATAAATCCCTCAATGGAGATTTGGCGTGGAAAAAGGTGCTAAGAGCCAAGTTTGTGGCTGTTGGTCACCTACTTGGGAGAGGGACCTTTTATTGTTCATAAAGTTTTCGGTCGAGGAGCATATAGACTAAGTGATGTGGATGGAAAGCTTCAAGATTTGCCCTTAAATATTCAGTAAAAAAAATATGTTCCTCTGGAAGATTACTTGTAGTGACCAGTGAGCTGACAATGGCAATGATATTGTAGTCTGGATGGTCCTCGATGATTTTTACGGGCATATTCCCTTGATGTTTAGATATTGCGTTCCATGAATCTGTAAGAATACTGGATGACATTGTCAAGTTTGCCAAATACAATCCGTTGCCTAATCTGCAATTCAGGAAACCGACAGACTGATATAATCAGGAAGATGTTCGAGCAGTAAAAAGTCAATGTAAAATGCTTGCACTTTCTTCGCAGATCTTGGATCAGGTAATTCAGTTACAGAAACCAAGTAAAGGAAAATAAAATCTATACACAGGTTCAGGAACTTACAACGGTTCCATTCTGGGAAGGTCGTTGGATTTGCACAAACACGGCAACTTAACGACTGAACCGCGTCCTCTTCAGATTTATAGGACCCCAAGGAAGAAACTAGCAACAGATTGCTTAGCAAATTTCTTATTTTACAAAAAAGTTAAACTTCATTTTAATCCTCGAGATGGGGTTTCCCCAATATTCCAGTTGGTCTATTTGAGACAAATTAAATTTGATAGGAGACCTACAGGAAAGACCGGGTGTTGGCGTTCGATGTTCTAAAACCGATTTTCAAACTCCGCTAGTCATTACGGTCATAAGAGAACTCCAAAAAGTCATTCACGTGCCAAAATAAGAAATTCTGAAAGTCCTTGTCTTATTCGTTATCAATGGGCCCTAGCCAACAAAGATTGGATTATTTGGTTGGAGAAAAAAGAGATTGGATTATGTATTAGAGTAGTAAGATAATATTTGTATTGACACCCAAGAATGACCAAATCTTTTTAATTGACATGATGCCAATCTGGATATAGAGCTCGGTCGGGAAAAGTACCAAAAAAATCCTAAACCTATTGTATTGGTACTAATTCAATTCTAAACCTTTCAATTGGACCAATTTAGTTCTCAACCTTTTCATATTGATACCAATTCAGTTCATCCAACCAATTTAGGCCAAAATTCGCTGATGTGGACGCCAGCCGTCCTACGTGGCATGACCGACACCGATGTGAAATTTTTTAATATGTTTTTTTGAATTTTTAGTAACTTTTAATGTTTTTTTGCCCCCCTTTTTTTTTCCTTCTTCTCCTTCCTTGGGCTTGTGGTCGATGGCCATGGCCAGCGACCGGCCACAGGTGAGGCCCGACGATCGTGGAATTTTTTTAGTCAATTAACGATCCAAGTTTTAGTCAAGAGGAAACACAATAGTTGCTACGGAGGGCTTTTCCCAATCCTGAACGTGGAAAATATATATAAAACGACAAACGTACTTCATCTTCTTGCTTTGTGTCACGGGTCGATTCCCTTACTCAAGCGGCCTAAGGAATTCATTCTTAAGTCATCCTTGCTCGCTCACACTTACAAATATTTTTTGAGAAACTCTAGAGAGAGACCCATTTATAAATAAGTACAAGCTTAATCATAGCCCTAGAACTCTCATCAATCTAATGATGGGGATTGCATCTCCTCATCTTACCAACTACCCGAAACTATTACAGGAGCACTCTAGAATATCGTATAGTCACAATATTGCCTGCCTCTCGAATATTCTAGAGAACACTGGAGAGTCTTGCCTGATCTTCTTGGATGATCATGGTTCTTGGAGTGTTGGAAACCTCTGGACCATGACACTTGCCTCCTACTTTCGTTTCTTCCTCTTTACCAGCAACAAAGAAAATCATTACCCATGCTCAAGATCTTCCATCGGATCAATTCTAGGACAGTTGTTGGACTTGCACAATCACGACAACTTAACGACTAAACCACATTTTTTTCATATTCATATAACTTCGAGAAGGAAATTAGCCCAATTGGTTTGTCTTAGGTTCTGCATAGCAACGTTTCTATTTTTAGAAACAATTTCTGATCAGAAATAGTTTTTTTTATTTTTATTTCTTGGAACAGTTTATGAGCAAAAAATAACGTTTAGTAACTGCACAAAATTTCTATTCCTAGAATAGAAAAAAAATAGAAACGCATTTAGGGCGCAAATGATCCATTTCTATTCCATGGACGAGTTTCTCCCTTCTGGGGTACCGGCGGAGGACGGCGGGTGGCGGTGGGGGGCAGAGGACGGTGGTCGGCGGTGGCAGAGGATGGCGGCCGGCGGCGGGAGGCAGTGGAGCACGGCGGTCAATGGCGGAGCACAGTGGCGTTGGGCTGCGATGACGGCAGTGGGGGGCAGCGACGGGAGGTGGCTGGTGGCGGAGGGTGGCCAACGTCGGTCGATGGAGTACGGCGGCCGATGGCGAAGGATGGTGGTCGATGGTGGGTGACTGCTGGTGTCGGGTGGCCAAGGGCGGGAGGTGGCTGGCGACCGAGGGCAGCCAGCGTCGGGTGGTGGCCGGCGTCGGGCGATGAAGCACAATGGCCGGCAGTGGAGGATGGCGACCGATGGTGGGTGGTCGCCGGCGGTGGAGGACGGCGACCAGTGGTGGGTGATCGTCAGCATCGGGTGGTTGGCGAAGGGAGACAGCCAATGCTGGGTGGCGACCGGCGTTGGGTGATGGAGCACGACTGCTAGCTATGGAGGATGACAGCCGTTGGCGGGTGGCGACAAACGTTGAGCGGCGGAGGACAATGGTCTATGACAAGAGGCGGCCGGCGGACAGGAGGCGGCCGGCGGGTGGGAGGCGGATGGCGGGCGGTAGGTGGCGGCGAAAGGCAGGTGGTAGGTGACGGCGAAGGACGGTGAGAGGCGGCGGTGGGCAGGTTGCGGCCAATGGATTGTTTTTTATTTTTGGAGGATTCTAGAAAAAATTGTTTCTTGTTTTATTCCAGAAATAAAGAAATAGATTTTTTTTGCTTCTTGTTGCTGTTCCAATTCTATTCCAGGATCACTTTTTTGTTCCAAAAACAAAAAAGTAGATTTTTTTTACCAAACGAATTTCTGTTCTGAGGAACAAAAGAACAAAAAAACAAAAAAATAGAAACGTTACTAAACAGACCCTTAGAGAATTTAAATTTCATGGGGACTCCCAAGGAGGGACCGTGTGTTAGTGTTCAATATTTTGAAACCGCTTTTTAAACTCCAAAGGTCATTCCTTTGCGAAAAGGCCCTACCTAATATAGATTGGATTATTTGGTTAAAGAAAAACAGAGATTGAAATATGTATTAGCATGGTAATGTAATGTTTAACGACTGAGAAAATTAACCATGCTACTCTCGGAACTGGCACACACATGCAGGATGCTGGGAGATTTGTAACTTAAGAATTTTGAGGTCACCTATTGAAATTTTACCGACCACGTGTAACTACAATTAGATCAGATCCCCATGTACAAGCCAAAGGTTTGAACTTAATTAGTTGATGAGATTTGCAATGTTTTCCATAGGCCTCCAGGTATTCGGTTATTCACACCTGAGCCCTTGAAATATACCCACCAAAAAAAAAATCTACCATTCTCTAACTATATCTTTGATCGGTGTTCAAGTTATTATCATGCACATTTAAATTTAATTAATATTAAATGTGAATGATATCGATATATATAAACCACCAATGAAAGGCATAGCATGGATGAAACATGCCCATCACGTGGTAATCTATTATATTAGTATTTTGGCACATGTAGTGGAAGCCTCTAAGGAGTTGATACGTGGCCCTCTCCTTTTGTGACACCTAGCTAACTTCGCTTTTGGATTTCTCCTTTTTCCTTTAATTTCTAGACCAGGTCATGTTTTGTGTTCCTTTGCTTCCTTTCATAAATTGCAGATTCGCTCAAGAAAATTTATGAACAAGTGGAACGTGGTCCCATAATTAAACTGTTTATCATTATAATGAGTTTTCTAATTTAAAAAATTGCAAAACCAATGGTACTAAGAACATTTGGGCCAAAAGTTAAATAAAAGAAGGAAGAGCAAGATTGTCTCGTAATTAAATTTATTCTTTTTTGTTCTTTATTAAAGTTCATAGGTTAATAAAAAGCAAATTGTTGATATGCTAGCGTAAAAAAAAAGGAATAATATCTTAGAACTTAGAATTAAGGTTATAAAATCGAATATGTCATATCTATAGATTTAATATAGATACAATGAAGTTATCTTATTAGATAAATATAAAGTCGTGCTTTACAGCACTTTTAATGGGTTGTTGGCATGGCACTCGCCGGGCGGGACATCTATTTAACTTTCCTCTCAGAAATTTTCCTTTTATTTTTCCACTTTAATTGAGCTCAAATTTTCCCCTTTAAGGGGGCACATAATTACTTTTAATATTGCAAAAATCTCTTATTTTCATGATGATCAAGTATACTACTAAAATAATTATTTCCTGTCATAGATTTCACAAGTCTTCTTCCCGTGCCAGTACAAAGGAAGATGAAGAGTCAATGAACGATTTGAGTGGGAACATAGAATGTTTCAACTCTAAAATCATGAAACCCAGTTTCGTTTTTCGGCAAACTGTATATTTGACTTGTCCAGTTAATTAGTGAGATATCAGCCCACATCTAAACTTAACTATGAGAGCTCGGTTTTTGTCCATCTAGATAGTCCATCAATCAAAAAGCCAATTAAAGGAAAACACGCCCTTCTTAATACACACATGCTGTGCTATCTCCCCAGCTGCCATCTTAATTTGACCCAAACTAATTGGAGAGATTCAAACTGAAAAGTTCAAGCATAAAAAGTGATGCCGAAGCGCGATAGAAGAATTGACTGAACAAGAAAATTCGACAGAAGAACAATTCGTCTTCCAAATATGATTATCAAATAAAAAATATCCAAAGTCTGCTAAAAGGAAACCCTAAAACAAGCTTAAATATCCCCAAACCTAACCTTACTAGGATTAGTAAACATCAAGACGTAAAATTACGAAACTGCCCTTTATTAAATTAACCCAAAAAAATACTAAAAAAATAGAAAAATCCATCTAAACAATCTCGAATCGCGAAAATCCATCGTTAATCACAGCCAAAGGCGGTGAGTATTGATCAGCACGCCGTTTCGCTTTAGCCTATCAAATTTGAGCTCAATCTGACATCGTCGACTACAAATCCGCCGATTCGCTCAGTCTCGTAACGGGTCCGCTGGTCCCCCTAGGTGCATCATCCTCCCCTGCTAAAGAAAGATTCGTCCTCGAATCTGCTTCACCTTCATTATCGTCATCAATCTCCTCATGATCTTCTTCCTCTTTAGGGTAGTAAGATGACAAATCTGCTACATTAAAAGTTCCGGATACATTATACTTACCTGGCAATTCGATCTTGTAAGCATTGTCACTAATTCGCTCCAAAACTCTGAAAGGTCCATCAGCTCTAGGTTGAAGCTTGCCAAACCTACCCGCGGGAAATCGTTCCTTCCTAAGGTGAATCCAAACTAGATCACCTTCCTTGAAGACAACTCTGTTCCTGCGCATATCCACGCGTTGCTTATACTTCATGTTCTGACTATTGATCTGATTATGGACCTGAGAATGCAGCTCTTTGATATACTTTGCATGTTCCTCAGCTTCCGAGCTAAATTGCTTGAGAACTGGTATCGGTGTGAGATCTAATGGAGTAATTGGATTACGCCCATAAACCACCTCAAAAGGAGTCTTGCCAGTAGTTCGGTTCTCTGACCTGTTATATGCAAATTTCGCCTGAGGCAATGCCAAGTCCCACTGTCGCGGATTATCTCCAATCAAACTCTGCAGTAAATTCCCTAAGCTTCGATTGACAACTTCTATTTGACCATCAGTCTGAGGATGATGAGATGAACTAAACTGCAAACTTGTACCCATGTACCTCCAAAGAGTGCGCCAGAAGTGATTCATAAATTTCACATCACGATATGAGGTAATGGACTTAGGAATTCCATGCAGCTTAACAATCTCCTGCAGAAATAATCGAGCAACCTGTGAAGCATCATAGGACTTGCTACACGGGACAAAGTGGGCCATTTTCGAGAATCTATCGACAATCACCATTATTGAATCCTTACTCCGCTGCGTTCTTGGCAAACCCAAGACAAAGTCAAGACTGACATCCTCCCACGGTGCAACTGGAACAGGTAGAGGCATATACAATCCTGCATTAGTACTCTTGGTCTTTACCACATGACATATCCTGCACCTCTCTATAAAACGTGTCACGTCACGCTCTATCCGAGGCCAATAAAAGTGTTCACTCAACAAGGCCTTTGTCTTATCCACGCCAAAGTGTCCAGCTAAACCGCCCGCATGTCCCTCAATAATAATAGATTCCCTCAAAGAACATTGAGGAATGCACAATCTGTTACCTTTAAATAGGTAACCCTTCACGATCTGAAATTGTTGAAAAGGCTCCGTTTTACTCTTCCTCCAGATATCCCCAAAATGAGGATCATCAACATATAAATCTTTAAAAGTGTCAAAGCCTAGAACTTTTACCTGCATCGTAGACAGCAAAGAGTGTTTTCTGCTCAATGCATCTGCCACACTATTTAGCACTCCTGCCTTATACTTGATAGAAAAACTGAAAACTTGAAGGAACTCCACCCACTTTGCATGCCTTACATTCAATTTGTGCTGCCCATTGATGTATTTCAAGGCTTCATGATCAGAAAATAAGACAAACTCTTTCGAAATAAGATAGTGCCGCCAATGCTCCAAACTCCTCACAATAGCATAAAATTCTTTATCATAAGTTGAATATTTCCTTTTCGCCTCGTTCAACTTCTCACTAAAGAATGCCACAGGTTTACATTTTTGACTTAGGACACCCCCAATACTAACACCTGAAGCATCACAATGCACCTCAAAAATCTCATTAAAATCAGGAAGCACGAGAATAGGTGCTTTAGTTACCTTCTTCTTTAATAATTGAAAGGCAGCTTCTGCCTCCTTAGTCCGCACAAATTTACTTCCTTTCGAACAATCCGTCAGAGGTGCAATAATAGTACTGAAATCCCGAATAAATCTCCGATAAAAAGACGCAAGCCCATGAAAGCTACGTACCTCATGAATATTTTTCGGAATCTCCCAATTTGTAATAGCCTCAACCTTAGCTGGGTCCATATGAATGCCCTCCTTAGTTACTATATAGCCCAAAAAGGTCACACGATCGATCAAGAAGTGACACTTCTTGGTATTAGCATATAATTTCTGTTCCCTCAATGTCTCGAACACCATTCTCAAATGTTGCAAGTGTTGATCAGTCGATACACTATAAACCAAAATATCATCGAAATATACGACAACAAACTGGCCAATAAAAGGACGAAACACCTTATTCATCAGTCTCATAAAGGTACTCGGTGCGTTAAATAGCCCGAAAGGCATCACCATCCACTCATACAGACCATCTCGAGTTTTAAAAGCGGTCTTCCACTCATCTCCAGGACGCACCCTAATCTGATGATATCCACTCCTCAAGTCTATCTTCGAAAAGATAGTCGCTCCATGCAGTTGATCAATTAAATCATCAAATCTCGGAATAGGAAAGCGATACCTGATCGTGATTTTGTTAACAGCTCTGCTATCCACGCACATTCTCCACGACCCGTCTTTCTTAGGAACCAATAAAGCTGGCACTGCACAAGGGCTCATGCTCTCTCGAATTGCACCTTTTTCTAATAGTTCCTGCACTTGCCTCTGCATCTCCTCATGCTCCTTAGGATTCATTCTGTAAGCTGCCTTATTAGGAATAGCAGCTCCTGGAATGAGATCTATACAATGCTGAATGTCCCTCATGGGTGGCAATCCAGGTGGCAACTCCTCTGGCACGACATCAGCAAACTCCTCAAGTATAGGTAGAACTTGAGTTGAAATTTCTAGACTATCAAGATTCTGCTCCATGACTACAACAGCATAAAGCTCTGGGGCATTCACCACCTCCTCCTGGAACTCTGATTTAGAAAGCAGATTACTTTTCCCTTCTTTTCTCAAATCTGAAGGATCCAGAGTAATAGTCCGGCCATCCTTCTTGAAGGTGTATGTATTTTTGAATCCATCATGCTGTGTTTTCCTGTCAAACTGCCAAGGCCTCCCCAACAGAATTTGACAAGCGTCCATTGGAACGACGTCACCCCACACTTCATCAGCTTATTTCTTCCCAATCGAAAACTGCACTAGACACCTCTTGCTCACTTTTACCTCATTCCCCTTCCTAAGCCATGACAACTTATATGGCTAAGGATGTTCGACAGTTTTCAACCCCAACTTTTCTACCATAGTGGTAGATATTACATTCTCACAACTTCCCCCGTCAATGATCATACTGCACACCTTTCCCCCACTAGTGCACTTAGTATGAAATATATTATGCCTAAGCCACGATTCATCATCTACCTCAGCAATATTTAAAACCCGACGCACAACTAAAGACTCACCAGAATCGGCATAGATAATGTCCTCCGGATCTGGATCTGCTTCTGCTTGCTCGCCATCAGATTCATCATAAGTTGGGTCTTCATCAAAAGTTGGATTATCTACAAGTGTCACAAACTGTCGGTTCGGACAATCAGCGGCAAAGTGCCCGAGTCCTTAACACTTAAAACATCGCTTGCCTGCAGTTCCTCCCCTGCTAGATCCAGTACCACCCTATTCTCCTTTTATTGCAGATTTCGAACCAGCGCTCTTAATTGCTGTCTGGGCTGAAGAACTCCCTACTTTCCCCCGGGACTCTTTATCTGACCACTTGGAACTGCTGCCTGTCCATTTAGAACTGCTGCTAGACCACTTGGACTTACTGCCTTTTCTTTTAAACTGCCCCTCCACCTTTAGGGTTAGTCTGCACACATCCTCATATGTCCAATACTGCTGCAATTGGACAACATCAGAGATCTCATATCGCAGCCCTGCCAGATATCGTGCAATTGTCTACTCGTCTTCCTCTGCCACATCACAACGCATCCGCAAACGATCAAATTCTTCTGTGAATTCCTCAACTGTTTTATCATCTTACTTGACGTTATGATATTCGATAAACGCTTCTTGCCTATAATGGGTAGGCAAAAAATTTTTTTGCAATAACTTTTTCATCTTCTCCCAGCGATCCACCTTCGGCTTCCCCTCTCTAGCGCGTTGCTTTTTTACGTGTTCCCACCAAATCGAAGCATGTTTTCGCAGCCTAATAGCCACTAACTTCACTTTTTGCCCCTCAGTTAGGTCTTTAAGATCAAAAATCCGTTCTACTGTATGCAACCAATCAATAAACTCATCAAGATGAGCTTTACCATTAAACTCGGAAATCTCGATCTTCATTCCGAAATTTTAAGAAGAACGCTGATTTCCAGGTCGTACTCCTCGATTCCGCCCCTGGTTCAGAACCCCGAAAGGGTTTACGTCTTCTTCTTCATCATCGGATGAATCCTTAGATTCCGCTTCTTCTTCGGATTGAACGCCCAACCTCGCCTCCGCAAGTTGTCGCTCCAAATCCTGGATTCGTCTTCTCTGTTCTTCAATTTCTACGTCTCGCAGATCTTTTAGACGCGGTTGGTCGTCTGCTTCAGGAACGCCTCCACGCCCTCGGCCACCACGAGCCCGCCGTCCACGACCACAATTCTGTTCAGCCATTGATTCAAGCAATCAGTGCTCTGATACCAATTGATGCCGAAGCGCGATAGAAGAATTGACTGAACAAGAAAATTCGACAGAAGAATAATTCGTCTTCCAAATATGATTATCAAATAAAAAATATCCAAAGTCTGCTCAAAGGAAACCCTAAAACAAGCTTAAATATCCCCAAACCTAACCTTACTAGGATTAGTAAACATCAAGACGTAAAATTACGAAACTGCCCTTTATTAAATTAACCCAAAAAATACTAAAAAAATAGAAAATTCCATCTAAACAATCTCGAATCGCGAAAATCCATCGTTAATCACGGCCGAAGGCGTGAGTATTGATCAACACACCGTTTCGCTTCAGCCTACCAAATTTGAGCTCAATCTGACATCGTCGACTACAAATCCGCCGATTCGCTCAGTCGCGTAACGGGTCCGCCGGTCCCCCTAGGTGCATCAAAAAGTAAAGGGCAAATAACTATCATTGTTTATATAGTTTAGGCTAATATTGATTCCTATCCTTGTGTTGTGCCCATTTCCTTTTTTTATTGTCACTCAGACTGCTTTGCTGTAAAATTTGTAGCTCTTCTTGCTATGCTCATTTTTTAGAAGGTTGACTTGGAGTCGACCAACTTGGGTGACAAGTCTCTTTCATTCTCCTAGGTAGACCTATCAAAATAGATTATAAACCCATTTCTTAACCCATATTTGATAGGCTAGGTTATTATATGGATTAGTAATATTCTGTAAATAGGTCATAAATGGGTTTAAAATGGTGAAGTCCAAAACAATATGGGTGTTAAATAGATTTATAACTTACTTAGATCCAACCCACTTTTATGACTCTCTCTCAATCTAACTTGATCTCGTGCTTGCTCATTTTGCGCTATCATTTCAGTTTGTATATGAGTTTTCTAAATTGAATTAAATATATAAATGTTTTAGCAATATATGTTGGGTATGTGCTGGGTTGGGTATTTGTCATTAGATTTGTATTGCATGAAAATAAGTCAATTTGGATCGGGCCATTTTCGACCGCCCACCCGTTTGACAGGTCTATTCCTAGGAAGTCAACAAAAGCATGTGCTTTCTGCTTGAACAACAAATCATTGATCTTTTTTGGCTGTAGTAAGAACTAATTAATGTACTAGTACCAAGCATCTACATGTAACTATACAAGACAAAAGTAATTTAGGAAAGGACATGGTTGAATCCCAAGGATTTCCACCTCACCAGTCGAGCCTCTTACGCTACGACTAAATCTACTCAATTATTAATTAACTCGCCCATTTTTCCCCTCTTGATAGATGTGCATTTTTTCACTGCAAATTCAGGGCTAAGGTCCACAACAAGGCAAAGACTTCTAAGCATGAGATTAATATTGCTCTCAGGCTAATCACTTCATATGCTTTCCTGAGCAGAAGCCGTTCAGAACAATTATCAAATGGTTCATGTATTACATGCGTCCAAACTCATTCAAAAAGCTTTGCAATTTGGTAAGAAAGTCCAGCTCAACTTGATTATGTTTTTCTTCCTCGGGCAACAACAAGGCTTCTTCGTGGTCTTTCCCAATTAAACAGAGAGAGTACTGTCCAAATACCAATAGCTTCTGATTAGAACAGATGAAGAACCGCTACCAGTTTTATTTGCCTGAAGTAGTTGCCGAGGCTTAGTACTAAAATTTTTGTATGTACTCGAAATGTGTGAATTTGCTTCATCTCAGCTAATAAATAATATGGACACTCACATGATCTAATGGCTGAGGTGGAAAGGGTTCGTATGCACCGCATGCATATAAGACTTGCTACTTCTTGATGCACAAACTCCTGGATATTGTCTAGAAGGCAACGATTAAGAACGCGCAAAGGAATACCAACAGAAGTGAAAAGGAAAGGCCCCCTAGGAGCAGTGAATGGAATGATTGCACCGGATAATTCGTAGAAGGCAATGACTTTACTAAGTCCAGGCCGATTAACTAGTTTATTTTCTAATTACATCAATTATGTAAGTTCATTGTAATCACTTCTCAATAAAGAAATGGCGACTCCTGGAAAGGGAAAGTAGGAGGCAAGGCATCGAAATGGTGACTCCTGAAAAGGGAAAAGTAGGAGGAAAGTAGGAGGCAAGGCATCGAAATGGTGATTCCTGAAAAGGGAAAGTAGGAGGCAAGGCACAAATGGTGACTTCTGAAAAGGGAAAGTAGGAGGCAAGGTATATAGGAGGCAAGGCATAAATGGTGACTCCTGAAAAGGGAAAGTAGGAGGCGAGGCGTGTAGGAGGCGAGGCATATACCTTGCCTTCTACTTTCCCTTTTGTCTCTTTACCAGCCACGCTATAAATGTGGTGCAGAGAGTAATCATTTCGTGCTCAAAACTATCCACAATAGTCAAGTAATCTTCCTGGTTGACGCGGTAACCATTGTACCTTTCCCCGCCCTCCGAAAGATCCAAATGAGACTTTTCTATCTTTATCTCAAATCCATTCTTTCCTTTGTGGCTGGGCACTTCTTTTGCAAGAAGAACGAGTGCGCTGTTCCTGGAGCCTCTAGTTCCTCGACCTCAACTGAACGAATTGATTCCACGCCATCTGCTTCCGACGGCATTGGGCAGGAGACGTCCGATCTACAGCAACAGGTGAATCTCTCTTTCTCTCTCTCCCTCCTCGGTGTCAACATAGAGGAAGAACCACCACCAGCCGGAAGTAGTTGCCAAGGCTTAGTACTAAAATTCTTGTACATGCCATGCATATAAGACTTGCTCCTTCTTGATGCACTGACTGTTGGGGAAATTTGATTGCTAATGAAGATGGAGAAATAGTAATAGACCCTTGATGCTTTGATGCATGATGACAATCACTGTCTTTAAAATATTATTTGCCCCCACTATTGTTGCTGTCAGGTTTAGAACAAATATACCTCCAAGATATAAATCAAAGTTACGGAGAAACAAGTTAAGCAATTCCTCAGTTTCTCTCTTGAAATTTCGTCTTGAATGTGTTGCTAAAGTTGTGTACGAAAAGAGAAGAAGAGAGAGTTCCGAAGAAATTGTAATTATGAACAGTTGTGGTTATAATAAATAATATGCGATTTGGTCTCTATTCACAGACAATCAATTAACATACCTCTTAGGAATAGGTATCTTATCCCTAACCATCACCATTCTTCATGTTAAGAATAACTTCCGTTCATCACCATCGATAACTTCTTTTTCAGACGAAGAGTCACCTCTTTTCATAATCAAGAGTTACATCTTCTCTTAACCAAAAATCGCATTTTTTATGACAACAAATTATTTCAACACAAACTCTCGACGATAATGCCTAGAAGGCAACGATTATGATCACATAGAGGAAGACTAATAGAAGTGGAAAGGAAAGGCCCACTTGGAGCAGTGAATGGAATGATCGTTCACTGGATAATGCCTAGAAGGCAACGACTTTGCTGAGTCCAGCTCAATTAACCATTTTATTTTCTAATTACGTCAATTATGTGAGTTCATTGTAATTACTTCACAA
Organism: Syzygium malaccense; assembly: GCA_031216405.1. Lineage (NCBI taxonomy): Eukaryota > Viridiplantae > Streptophyta > Magnoliopsida > Myrtales > Myrtaceae > Syzygium > Syzygium malaccense. The sequence goes on from CM062255.1 coordinate 3,804,026, forward strand.
TAAAGAAATGGTTGCTCCTGAGAGCCAATGGCAATAATGAGCAACGACTGGGTTGTTTTTACATTCCAAGTGTGAACATGAAATAATGAAACGATCAACGTAGTTTGAGAGATTAAAATATACATAATAGTCGAGTAATCATGCATTGCCTCCTGCTTTCCCTTCTTCCTCTTTACCAGCGAAGATATAAATGTGGCGCAGAGATAGTCCAGTAATCATTTCCTGCTCAAATATCTGTGGTAGTCTGAGTAATCTTTGTAGTGACAAGGAAACTACTGTACTTTCCCCCACCTTGAAAGAGCAAAATGAGACTTTTCTGGCATTATTTCACACCCGTTCTTATCTTTGTGGCTGGGTACTTCATTGGTAAAAAGAAGAATGGGAGGACCAACCCTTGCGGACAACCCGAGGATACTGGAGCCTCTAGATCCTCAAACTTACCAGAACGAAGTGATTCTGGGCCATCTGCTTCGTCCGCCTCTGTGATAGGAAACAATTACTACGTATTCTTGAGCTTCCGAGGTCCTGATACTCGCAACAGCTTCGTTGATCACCTCTACCTTAAACTCCGAGATGTGGGCCTGCCATTCCATCCAAACTTTGTGTTCAAAGATGAAAACGACCTCCCCTTCAGCAAGGACATCGGTAAAAATCTTATCAGTCCGATCAAGCACTCTAAGGTTTCAATCCCAGTCATCTCGGAAAGATATGCTGCTAACGAATGGTGCCTCCGCGAGCTCATTGAGATAATGGAGTGCAAGAAAAACAGTGGACAAATAGTCTTGCCCGTATTTTACAAGGTGAAACCCTATGAGGTGCGAGAACTAGAGGGGGCCTTCGGAGAGGCCTTCAAATCCCGAATGCAAAGTTTTGAGGAGGATGTCAAGCTAAAAGGGCCGGAAGCTCTCAGAGAAGTAGTTGATTCTAGAATATTCGAATCAGAGAAAATTACTAGTGGGTACGTCGTTTACCTTGGTTCAACATATCCTTGTCAGAAGAAGTATTTTTCTATTTATCATCCTTAATCCTTGTTTTGTGGAGCCATTAATAAGTTCTCATCTGTTGCTTTGTTTGATAGGCGTGAAGGGGAATTAGTAAATAAACTCGTAGAAATAATAATGCACGAGCAGCAACATGATTTTCAACCACATCTTCCCGTCAACTTGGTTGGAATTGAGGATACTGGAGCCTCTAGATCATCGACCTCACCAGAACGAAGTGATTCTGTGCCATCTGCTTCCTCCACCTCTGTGATTGGAAACAATTATTACGTATTCTTGAGCTTCAGAGGCCCTGATACTCGCAATGGCTTTGTTGATCACCTCTACCATAAACTCCGAGATGTGGGTCTGCAGTTCCATCCTAATTTCGTGTTCAGAGATGATAACGACCTCGCCTTCGGCGAGGACATTGGTAAAAATCTTATTAGTGCAATCAGGCAGTCTAAGGTTTCAATCCCAGTCATCTCGGAAAAGTATGCTGCTAGTGAATGGTGCCTCCGCGAACTCATTGAGATAATGAAGTGTAAGAAAACCAGTGGACAAATAGTCTTACCCGTGTTGTACAAGGTGAAACCCTATGAGGTGCGAGAATTAGAGGGGGCCTTCGGAGAGGCCTTCAAAAAAAGAATGCATCGTTTCAAGGAGGAGGATGTCAAGCTAAAAGGGCCGGAAGCGCTCAGAGAAGTAGTTGATTTTAGAATATTCGAATCAGAGAAAATTACTAGTGGGTACGTCGTTTACCTTGGTTTAACTGATCCTGGTCGGAACAAGAACTTTTCTATTTATCATCCTTAATCCTTGTTTATTGGAGCCATTTATAAGTTCTCATTTGTTGTGTTGTTTGACAGGCGTGAAGCGGAATTAGTAAATGAACTCGTAGAAATAATAACGCGCAAGCTGCAACATGATTTTCCGCCACCTCTTCCCGCTGAGTTGGTTGGATTCGATGACCACGTGGCTAACGTTATGAGATTGGCAGATACTGCTTCTTCCGAAATTCGAACTATTGTGATTTATGGGATTGGAGGCATCGGTAAGACAACTCTGGCTACCTTCATCTATAAAAATATTTTTGGCAATTTTGAGTGCCGCAGCTTTCTCAAAGACACTAGAGAAACAATTAAAAGCAAGGGCCTGGAGCATGTTCAATCTCTACTTATCTCAAATATAACAAAATGTCCTACCAGTATAGTGCATGATTCTGAGAAAGGGATTAACATGATCCGAATTAGTTGTGCAAAGAAGAAGGTACTTCTACTTCTTGACGATGTGGATTGTCAAGACCACCTCAATAAATTGATTGGAAGTTGTGAATTCGGGTCGGGAAGTAAAATCATTATTACATGTCGAGATAAGGACCTCCTGAAGTCTGAATATAAAATGTATGAACTCCCAAAAATGAATCGTAAAGACTCTTTGCTTCTGTTTAATAGAAATGCATTTGAAGAAAAGCAACCTCCGAGAGACTTTGCGGCTCTTTCTAGTGATATTGTTGAGACCATAGGAGGGCTTCCCTTAGCTCTCGTGATTGTAGGTTCACTTCTCAAAGGAAAACTTAAGGACATTTGGATAGAGACGTTGGAGAAATTGAGGAAGGTGCCTAATGAGGATGTACAAAAAATGTTGAGGATAAGTTACGATTCCTTGGGATATGAGGAACAACAAATGTTTCTAGACATAGCATGTTTTTTCATTGGAATTGACCAAAGAATTGCCACCTACCTGTGGGATGATCTCAAATTTTTCCCAAGTATCGGATTGAAAGTGCTGATTAACCGTTCGTCAATAATTGTTGATGATAACAATAAGTTGGGAATGCATGATCAATTGAGAGATCTAGGCAAAGCAATCGCCCGTCCAGCAAATAAGAAGCCTTGGGATTGTAGCAGACTATGGGAAGAGGAAGCCATAACAGTTCAACGGAGCAAGGTAACAATCATGTCTACGTTGGGCCTCTCCCATGTTCTCTAATGGTAGTCCCTCATATTATTATTCTTATTGGTCTTTGACTCTAGATCTTTGACCAGCGTCAACATATTGTTAGCATTTTGTTGGTAAAAGCTACATCCAATTTTGGCCTTTAGTTCATGAAAAGTTTGCACTCTTGACTACATGTCATCTCTTGATGCATAATTAACAGGCTCAGAAAAGGGGTATTAAAAATTGTGTATTATTAGCTCTATCTATATTTTCTCTTTGTTGTCTTAAGATCATTTTCTAGGAGTTTTGCTCCTGCTTCTTTCTATAGTGCAAGTTGAAGATCCTAGCGTCGCCCAGGTTTGGAAATTTACTTATTCAAATATCATTTAAGTAAGATAATATCGTAAAGTACAAAAAAATGCATAGTTTTTTTTTATTCATGTTGAGACCGGGAAATGCTACGTGCTAATATTAACTATCCTCAATTTTTTTGTAGGACGAAAATAGAAATATTGAGGCACTACGTCTGGACAAAAATGGTTCAAGCAAGTTCATGGAGCGAAAAAGCTTTAAAACAATGCCTTACCTGAAGTTCCTTTGTCTGAGTGAAGTGGATTTTGTTGGAGAATTTGAGGATTCCCTTTCCGAATTAAGATGGCTAGAGTGGAAGATGTGTTCTGACTCTTCCGAAGCGACCAATGTTCCTTTGGAGAAATTACTAATATTTGATTTATCAGGTGGTTATATTAGTGAAAAATGGAAAGGATGGAATTCAATGAAGGTAAAGATGAGAAAGGCTTTCTCTTTTGTTTCTTTTTGATGATAAATCGTTTTATTTCCAACAGCTAATCTCGGAATATGTTCTTTCTTGTAGATGAAGAGGTTGAAAGTTCTCAATCTTTCGTGGTGCTCATATTTAGTGAGCACCCCTGATCTCTCTGCATTTGAAAATTTAGAGATGCTAATCCTGGAAAATTGTGAGAATTTGAAGAAATTCGACCCTTCCATCGGAAATGTCAAGCTCCTCGTTTCCTTGAACTTGAGGTATTGTGGGAGTCTCGAAGAGCTACCGGTAGAATTGGGTGAACTAAAAGAATTGGAGGAACTTTTCGTAGATGAGACTGATATAAAAGAAATCCCTCAAAGTATAGAATCTTTGGAGAAGCTAACGACGCTTAGTGCCGTGGGCTGTCGTCTACTAACTCGAGTTGACAGCTCAATAAGCAGTCTGGTAAGTTTGTCGACCCTGAACTTGAACACCTGTAAAAAATTACCAAAACTTCCGGACTCCATCGAGGCCCTTGAGAAATTGCAGCGATTGTCGTTAGAGCGCTGCTACATGTTGAAAGAGATCCCTTCTTCAATTGGGAAATTGGTAGAGTTGGTTGAGCTGGACTTGTCATCTACAGGGATTAAGGAATTACCCGAATCCGTTGGGGAATTGAACAAATTGAAAATCCTCAGGATTTCCCATAGCGAGATAGGAAAGCTACCCAGCGCTATTGGAAAGTTGGAAAGCCTCCAAGAGTTAGATGCCTCAGGCTGCCATAAACTGGAAGGACAAATTCTGCTTGCCAAAGGTGGATTGTCTTCGCTAAGGACTCTTCGTTTAGGTAGTGCAAAAATTTCTCGCTGGCTAGAAGACTCCGATGAGTTCTCTCCTCTCAAACTTCACGAGCTTTCTACTCTCGACCACCTCGATTTTCTTTACTGTAGTAAGCTTCAATCATTGCCACAACCTCCTTCCAGCTTATTATCCCTGCAGCTCACCTGTAAGAGCGAGGAGCTACCATCGCTCTCTGACCTAAGTCATCTAAAGAAGCTCACCCTCCACTCTTGCATGTCTCTTAAAAGCATCCCAGAGCTTCCCTCCTGCGTACGAGAGCTCTGCGTTTGTAAATGTCCCGAATTGAAAACGTTCTTAAATCTTCCCCAATTGAAATTCTTGTTGGAATTAGAGCTCTTGCAATGCTATGGGCTCGAGGAATTGGTTGGTCTGGGAGCTTTAGAATCACTAAGAAAGTTGGACGTATCCATAAGCACAGAGTTATCCAACCTCAACGACTTTGAAGATTTAGAGTCGTTGAGACACTCGGACATGCAAAGCCGTGATGAAAAGCTGGATGATCTTCGTGAGTTGCCAGGCCTTGACCAATTGAAATCCCTGGAAGTGTTGAATATCTCTGCGCGCAAGCACATTGAACGACTGAACCTTTCAAATTCGAAGGATCTGAAGCAATTGATTGTTAATAATTGCAAGAGCTTAGATAAAATCGACTTCCATAATGGTATAAAATCCCTGGAACGCTTTGATACGGATGGGTGTCAGTCACATATCATCAGCCTCTTTAGCACGTGACAAGTCATGATTCCAGAGGGAAAGAGCAGCAAAAAAGCTGACTAAGGTTCACGGGCTAAAGTTAGATTTTACATTTGATAGTACTGTATACAATTCATTGGGAGCGACACCAAAAAGATTGTGCTGAGGACACTGCGCTGCATGAAAGAATTGTGAAGAAGATGGAAATTATGGCAGCACGACAAAGATCTGATTCTGGAGATTGCTGAAGTCTTCCTTCTAAATGTAAATATGGCAGGTAAACTGCCGCTTTTCTGTCGAGATTGCCCACTCTCTTTTGTATGTTGAATTTGCATGGGGATTTTCTATGACGAGTTATGACTTTCCGTCTTAGTTCCAAGAACTGGTAGAAGTTGTTTGAGCAATTAAATGTAATGCTTCAGTGTTATCTGGCTCGTGATAAAGATACGAACAAAAAGGATTATAATGCCTCCAAAAGTATATTAGATGTCTTCAGTCAAATAGTAAGAGATTCTTCATCCTCGACATGGTGTCGATCTATGCTTGTGTAAATAAAGTAATACTTTTCTTCAAGTGCTATTAAAGTTGGTTCTCTTGCGTTATGTGTTTATCTCACTGATCCCAAACTTTTCTTCAACGTTGCTGAAATTAGGTTTTACATTTGATAGTACTGGATACATTGCGATGGGAGCTACTGTTAGTGGTCTGCCCTAAGAATCAATCAAGGTTGATACTCTAATATTAGTTGTGGATTAGGTTGTGTCGGAAAATCGATCTTCACTATACTTAGGTAGTCATAATGTCTTGCTAGAGACCGCTTATGATTTGTGAGCCAAAAGAGTTTTGGGTACATTGCTAATATTTAGTGAACCTACAGGGTCGCATACAATAGCGAACAGACTTAATATTTTCTATGCGCCTTGATCTACTTAAGAAGTAGATTTTAATTTATTCTCCTATTTAAATTATCTATGCGGTCGTGCGCGTTATGAGATAACGATTAAACGTACGATTAAGGGTGGACGGTTTGGCGGGCCCAAATAGCCCGGCCCACTTCTTTTAATTCCGCTAGATAATAAGGCTGTATAAATAGATAGAGAATCGTTCTCTATCTAGGGTTTTTTTCGACAGAGTATCGAAAATAAAAAGGCGTTCAAGAAAAAGGAACTTTAAGATCTTTCGCTAGCACGTGGATCGTTGGAGAATTCTGTTCGTGTGTGTGGATACCGGTAGAGGCGCAACACTTGGGGCGCTCATCCAGACACAATCAGTTGCTTATTTATCTTCGATCTGCAAAAGGTACGTTTCGAAATTCCCTTTCGATTTCAATATACGCATGGATCCTGTCTAGGGTTCTATATTCCGCTGCGTTGTTTTTCGTTGTTGAACCCTACAGTGGTATCAAAGCCTCTTGTGATATATTGAAGTTAAATTGGAAATCCTAATTGTTGATACATATGATGTATGCCTGAAGTAAGTCTAAATTAGGGTTAGATGAATGTTCAATATGAATTGATATGATCAATTGAGAAAGAACGAAGCACGGATGGGTCGATCTTGTTTCGCTAGCGCCTGGGCTGTTGCTCGAGGCGGAGACGGCGGATAGAGACGACCGGTAGAGACGGCGGCGCATCTGGGCCTGTTGCCCGAGGCGGAGACGGCGGGCGGAGACGGCGGCACGTCTGGGTCCGTGGCCCGAGGCAGAGACGGTAGCGCGCCTGGTCATCCGGCGCGTCGAGGACTCGGGGCATTCGGCCAGATGCGTACAGTGAGTGCGCGGGAGGCGGCAGCGATGGATAGTCTCCCGAAAACACAGAATTGAGAATTCTGTCTAGGTTTTCGGGGCTCTTCTCAGAAAACAGAATTGAGACCACCGCAAGGGGCTCTGCCCCTTGACCCCGCGAGGGGCACTGCCCCTCGACCCCGCCAGGGGGCGTAGCCCCCTTGACCCCCGCATGGAATTGATCATTCCCATATGCTTTATGTATCTTTGTTGTGATAAGTGATGTTTTATTTATATTCATAACATGCATGCATTCATCGTTAAGAATCCCTAATAAAATTAAGTAATAATATAATGCCTTTCCAATCATACACCTATTAGGACTTGAATCGTTAATAGATGTGCCTGCCAAAGCAGGGTATCTTTAACTATTTGAGTAAAATAGGATGGATAATGGTTATCCATAAGTCAAGATTGGTTTACTTAACGAGGCTATCAAAACAGTTTTGGGCCTTGAGGCATAGTATTTGGGGATAAGATATGAGATGTCAACCCCAACAACCAAGAGTTGTATTCGATACAATTGACAAAGAGTTGTCTACCTAAATAACTTACTCTTGAGCGGTAAGCCAAAGTTTACTCGAGTCTTGGTGAAATATAGATCTTGGTCCACTATACTTATTGGGACACATATTATAAAAGTATAGTGGGAGTTTATTATAAGTAATATTAATGAACAATTCACTTTGCATATTTGTTGTAGATAATGGCAAATAGCTCTGCATCACATTTTTCACTGCGATCTGTCCTTGAGAAGGACAAATTGAATGGTTCAAACTTCTTGGACTGGTATAGAAGCTTGAGAATTGTTCTCAAGCAGGAGAAAAAGGATTATGTCCTGGAGAAACCAATCCCTCAGAAGGCACCTCCTTCCAATGCTCCCCATGCTGAAAGAAATGCTTATCAGAAGCATAAAGATGATGCATTGGATGCATCATGTCTAATGTTAGCTACCATGAACTCAGACCTTTAGAAGCAATTTGAGAACGTGGATGCCTATGATATGATCATGAACCTGAAAAATTTGTTTCAGGAGTAGGCACGCACTGAAAGGTACCAAACGATAAAGACCTTAATTGAGTGCAAGCTAGCAAGTGGGAGCTCAGTTAGCCCACATGTCATAAAGATGATAGGTTATATTGAAAACCTGGAACGACTGGACTCTCCCATTAGCCAAGAGTTGGCTACTGACATTATTCTTCAGTCATTGCCTCAAGATTATGACACATTTGTTATGAACTATAACATGCATAATCTGAACAAGTCTTTGACTGAACTGCATGGGATGCTCAAAACTGCTGAGCAGAATATCAAGAAGGACCCTACCCCTAATGTTCTCATGGTTCAAAAGGGGAAAGGCTTTAAGAAGCCAGGTAAGGTCAAGGGTAAGGGCAAGGGCATTAAGCCCAAACCCAAATCCAAGATCAAACCGGGTCCGACTGCTGATGCTGTATGCTTCCATTGTGGGGAGAATGGACATTGGAAGAGGAATTGCAAGAAATATTTGGAGGATCTGAAGAAAAAGGGAAGTGAGACTTCCAATTCAGGTATTTATGTTATAGAAGTAAATGTTACTACTAGTTCTACTTCATGGGTATTGGATACCGGTTGTGGTACTCACATTTGTATGAATGTGCAGGGACTAAAACGAAGTAGAACACTTACAAAAGGTGAAGTGGAGCTACGTGTTAGGAATGGAGCAAGAGTTGCTGCATTAGCCGTAGGAACATATGATGTAGCTTTACCTTCTGGCATGATTTTAGAACTAAATAATTGCTACTATGTACTTGCTATACGCAGGAATATTATTTCTGTTTCTTGTTTGGACAAGGAAGGTTTCTGTTTTGATATAAAGAATAATAGTTGTTCGTTTTATCTTAATGGATTATTTTATGGTAGCGCCCATATTGTGGATGGGATATATGTTCTAAATCTTGATGTGCCAATCTATAATATAAATACAAAAAGGTTTAAATCTAATGATTTGAATCCAACCTACCTATGGCATTGTCGACTAGGCCACATAAACGAGAAACGAATTCACAAGCTTCATAGCGATGGACTATTAAATTCATTTGATTTTGAATCATTTGATACATGTGAATCTTGTTTAGTTGGAAAAATGACAAAAGCTCCTTTTACTAATCAAAGTGAGAGGACAAAAGAATTATTGGCCCTTATACATACTGATGTGTGTGGACCACTAAGTTCTACAGCCAGAGGAGGTTATCAGTACTTCATTACATTTACTGATGATTTCAATAGATATGGATATATTTACTTGATGAAACATAAATCCGACTCCTTTGAAAAGTTCAAGGAATTTCAGAATGAAGTACAGAATCAACTTGGCAAGAATATCAAGACTCTTCGATCTGATCGAGGAGGAGAATATTCAAGCCAAGAGTTCAATGACCATCTCAAAGAGTGTGGAATTGTTTCACAGCTCTCTCCTCCTGGAACACCACAGTGGAATGGTGTCTCTGAGAGGAGAAATCGAACTTTGTTAGACATGGTTCGATCAATGATGAGTCATTCAGATCTTCCATTATCTTTCTGGGGATATGCACTCGAGACAGCTGCGTTTACACTAAATAGAAGTCCATCAAAAGCTATAGAGAAGACATCATATGAGATGTGGACAGGAAAAGTTCCTAGTATGTCTTTTCTAAAGATTTGGGGTTGCGAAGCTTATGTAAAACGTTTACTTTCTGATAAGCTTGGACCCAAATATGATAAATGCTTCTTTGTGGGATATCCTAAGGAAACGAAAGGATATTATTTTTACAATTCATCAGAGAACAAAGTGTTTGTTGCTCGAAATGGTGTCTTTTTAGAGAAAGAGTTTCTTACTAAAGGAACCAGTGGGAGTAAGGTAAATCTCGAAAAAGTTATAGTGCCACAAGAGGGTGTTCCAATTCATGAGGAACCTCAATTAGATCTACAAAGAGTTATAGAGTTTACTCCAGTGGCACCTATAGTTCGTAGGTCTGAAAGAACACATCGTGAGCCTATGAGATATGGTTTTCACGTGACGGAACATCGTCATCTATTGTTAATAGAAAATGACGAACCTACGACCTATACAGAAGCTATGATGGGCCCAGACTCCGATAAATGGCTTCAGGCCATGAAATCCGAAATGGACTCAATGTATCAAAACAAAGTTTGGACTTTGATTGATCCACCTGAAGGTGTCAAACCTATAGGGTGTAAGTGGGTTTTCAAGAAGAAAACTGATATAGATGGAAATGTTCACATCTATAAAGCACGGCTAGTAGCTAAAGGTTTCAAACAAACTCATGGTATTGACTATGACGAAACCTTTTCACCAGTGGCCATGCTTAAGTCCATTCGGATTATCCTAGCGTTTGCTGCATATTATGACTATGAGATATGGCAAATGGATGTAAAGACAGCTTTCCTTAACGGAAATCTAGAGGAGGATGTGTATATGACACAACCTAAAGGCTTTACATCACCAGATAACACTGGGAAGATATGCAAGCTTCAACGTTCTATTTATGGATTGAAGCAGACATCACGAAGTTGGAATATTCGTTTCGATGAAACTGTCAAAGAGTTTGGCTTTATCAGAAACAAAGAAGAAGCTTGTGTATATAAGAAGTCTAGTGGGAGTGCAATTGTGTTTCTAGTGTTGTATGTGGATGACATACTACTCATTGGAAACGACATTCCTATGCTTCAGTCAGTTAAGACATCGCTAGGAAAATATTTCTCCATGAAGGACATGGGAGAGGCAAACTATATCTTGGGGATCAGGATCTATAGAGATAGATCTAAAAGACTTATTGAACTGAGTCAAAGTACATATGTTGACAAAGTCATCAATAGGTTTAATATACAAGACTCCGAGAAAGGTTTTCTCCCGATGACACATGGCATAAGTCTTAGCAAGACTCAGTGTCCTTCAACACAAGATGAGCGAGACCGCATGAGTAGGATTCCTTATGCATCAGCCGTGGGATCCATCATGTATGCTATGTTGTGCACTCGTCCCGATGTTGCTTATGCATTGAGCATGACAAGTAGATACCAGTCAGATCCAGGGGAACCTCACTGGATTGCTGTAAAAAATATCCTTAAGTACTCGAGAAGAACTAAGGATTTATTCTTAGTCTATGGAGGTGAGGAACATATCACTGTAAGTGGTTACACTGATGTTAGTTTCCAAACAGACAAAGACGACCTTCGATCGCAGTCAGGTTTTGTCTTTTGTGTGAATGGTGGAGCGGTGTGCTGGAAGAGTTCTAAGTAGGACACTATTGTAGATTCTACGACAGAAGCTGAGTATATTGCTACTTCAGAAGCATCAAAGGAAGCTGTTTGGATTCGAAAGTTCATAGAAGAACTGGGAATCAGTCCTACAAGTTCAAATCCATTGGACCTCTATTGTGACAGCAATGGGGCCATAGCTTTGGCTAAAGAGCCTAGGTCTCACCAGAAGACCAAACACATACTCAGGAAGTATCACCTCATTCGAGAATTCATTGAAAGAGGTGATGTCAAGATGTGCAAAGTTGCAACGGAGTTGAATACAGCTGATCCGTTGACGAAAGCTCTTCCACAATCCAAGCATGAGCGTCATTGTAGGCCTTAGACACATTAGTGATTGGTCTTGATGTGAGTGAGAGTATATGTGATATACATTTTCATTGTTCATTGATAAAATATATATTATATTTGATTTCGATTTAATTTTAGTATATAATTGAATGTGAAATCTTTATCCCCTGAATATTGAATATCCTTAATAGATAATCAAATACGTGATTTGATCGTGAAATTCTATTAATAGAGTGGATATTAATATTCTAAATGTCCCTAGTCAATTGCCATTATGCATTGGGAAGTAAATGGTGTTTGAGACTAGCATGTGAGTCAACTGATGATCAAGTTTCACGGGTCATGAATATAGAGATATAAAGTTGATCACATGGAATACATGTTAGAGAATATTGTATTGGACAGACCCACTATGAGAATATTGTAGGATTGTTATATAATGTTATCAGTATTTCTCATCACAACTATAGAGTATAGTCCTTTGACCTGAGTCTGCCATGGTTTCCTAGACGTGGATTGGCATGCTTTAACATTGCCAAACGTCAGCCGTAACAGGTGATTATAAAGGTAATGGCTGGGTATGTCATGAAGCATGCTGAGTGATGTGAGTAGACAAGATGGGATTTGTCCCTCTCATATAACGAGGGTATGATTTCCTGACCTCCCGTAGAGTTGAGACTGTGAAATGCATGGCCATGCTCAAGTGAGTTGAAGAGTCAACTACTTGTTTTGACAGTCTAACTGCGGTATCGGGAAAATGAGTTTAAGCTATATAAGGATGACAATTGTCCTTCCTTATGCTTAACTCGGAAATCAAGTGACAAAGAGACTTAGTTTATACGATTGGTTCTAGTGCAAGTGGGAGATTGTTAGTGGTTTGCCCTAAGAATCAATCAAGGTTGATACTCTAATATTAGTTGTGGATTAGGTTGTATCGGAAAATCGATCTTCACTATACTTAGGTAGTCATAATGTCTTGCTAAAGACCGCTTATGATTTGTGAGCCAAAAGAGTTTTGGGTACACTGCTAATATTTAGTGAACCTACAGGGTCGCACACAATAGCGAACGGACTTAATATTTTCTATGCGCCTTGATCTACTTAAGAAGTAGATTTTAATTTATTCTCCTATTTAAATTATCTATGCGGTCGTGCGCGTTATGAGATAACGATTAAACGTACGATTAAGGGTGGACGGTTTGGCGGGCCCAAATAGCCCGGCCCACTTTTTTTTAATTCCGCTAGATAATGAGGCTATATAAATAGATAGAGAATTGTTCTCTATCTAGGGTTTTTTTTCGATAGAGTATCGAAAATAAAAAGGCGTTCAAGAAAAAGGAACTTCAAGATCTTTCGCTAGCACGTGAATCGTTGGAGAATTATGTTCGTGTGTGTGGATACCGGTAGAGGCGCAACACTTGGGGCGCTCATCCAGACACAATCAGTTGCTTATTTATCTTCGATCTGCAAAAGGTACGTTTCGAAATTCCCTTTCGATTTCAATATACGCATGGATCCTGTCTAGGGTTCTATATTCCGCTGCGTTGTTTTTCGTTGTTGAACCCTACAGCTACACTAAAAAAAGATTTGAGTTGAGGGCACTACGCTGCATGAAAGAGATGTGAAGAAGATTCAAGCTATGGCACCACGACAAAGATCTAATTGAGGAGATTGCCGAAGTCTCCTTCTAAACCTAAATATAGCAGGTAAACTACCTCTTTTCTGTTGAGATTACCTGCTTTCATTAGTATTTTTAGTTTGCATGGAGATTTTCTTTGAAGTGTGATGATTTTCCGTCTTAATTCCAGGAACTGGGGGAAGTTGTTTGAGCAAGTAAATGTAATGCTTCAGTGTTATCTGGCATGTGGTCATGATGAGAATAAAGAAGATCAGGATGACTCCAAAAGTATATTAGATGTCTTCAGTCAAATAGTAAGAGATTCTTCATCCTCGACATGGTATCAATCTGCGCTTGTGTGAGTAAAGTAATACTTTTCTTCTACTTCTATTAAAGTTGGATTTCTTTCGCCATGTGGTTGTCCCACGTATACATAAGGATGAAGAAAAGAAATTCACTATCTGATGGATTATGGAAACTGCTCGTGCATAAGTGATTATTGAGTGCATCTTAGCGATTTGTTATTTTGTCATGGAAATAGGCAGTGAAGGTACCATAAACGAGTTTTGCATTTTCTCAAAGCCGGGACATTAATGTCAAGATGATGAATCTCCACGGATCTATCTAAACTTTGTTCATCACTTGATGTGCCAATATAAAGATTAATATTTCTGAAGGTAGATTTATGGCCTTGATCATGCCGAAACTATTATTATCAAAGGTAGAATATCCGGTAGAAATCATTTAGCCACTCTTTCCTTGTTTTACTTCTTGCCTATACTAATCATCTCGCAAATTATTACCTTTATATCATTCGTAATTTCCTCCTTCAGTTCGGTCATTGTTTGTTGATGGCAATGTCTATGGCTCAGAGGCTTTAAACGAACAGAGGATGTTCACTATATTGTGGAAAACAGTGTCAGATTCAAACCAGAAGTGTGGAGAATGTCCATAAATCAACCGCGTTGCTTTCACGTCTTTGAATAAAAAAAAGTAATCAACAGGGAGCTAGAAAGTTGATTTGCTTCAGTCTTTGAATTTTTTAGAGTTGATCTAGATCTATAAATGCCACCTTCTTAAACTACTACTAATATCAGAAGGTTTTGTTGCAGCTACCACTGAACGGAATTGGAAATTCACTCCTGCAATAACCAGTCGCGGTTTCAACTAGAAATGTGCACCATTTTTGGCTAGGCTGATGGTGGGGATCATAAATCTTCAGAGCTCGAGTATCACCTAGCTGTTTATGGCACTGAAATGAAGTGAAAGGAGCTGTGCATATGATTTTTACTTCTGTGGAGAGCTTAATTGACACTGCATCAAAAGCGAGGACTTCCAACTACAACTGTAATCTTGACATACGAATAGCTCATTAGCAATATTGGGAGTGCAAATTGACTTGGGAGATACTAGTCATGTTCTTTTAACATCATTTGCACAATAGTTTGATGAGTGTCTTTGATCCTGATGAGAGACATCATGTTCTTTTATTATCATTTACACAAAGAGAATACCATAATGATAAAGAACACATGCTCCATGTAGAATCATGAAGAATATTTACATGACAGCAGCACGATAGAGATCCGATTCTGGAGATTGGCTGTGTTTCCTAGTAAATGTAAATATAGCAGGTAAAGTATCATATTCAGTTGAGAGTACCTACTTCACAATAGTAATTTCAGTTTGGCATGGGTTTTTTCGTGCCGATGTCTTATTGTTCTATGTCTCATTTCAAGGAATCTCGGGGAAATTGGTCGACTAAGTGAAGGCAATGCTTCAGCATCATCATTCTTGTGATCCTAGTGGGAAAATGCCTTCGAAGTACATTGCATTTCTTTATATGTCATCAGCCACAGAGTAAGACTCTTCATCCTTGACATGATATGAATATGTTCTTATGCAAACGGAGTATTAACTTTTTCCAAGTTCTATTAAGGTTGTTTTCCTAGAGCACAGGTTGTTTATTACGTGTTTCTTTCATTCATTCATGCATAATAAAAAGGAACTTCATTACTTGTCAGGAAAGTTTCACCAAAAAGCTTAAGCTATTAGTTAGAGGTAGACTACATGTATATAACCCTTGCGGAAACCCTTTATTCAACAAATGTGGAATAAAACTTCTAACAATTGATTGATCATGGCAACTACTCATATCCATGTGGTTTTGATTGCATTTTCAGTAGCCTATGTCCACTTATTTTGTCATAAATTGATAAGCCACTGGAGGCACCATCCTAAGATTTTTACTTTTCGGAAATCCAGGACACCGATGTTAAGATGATGAATTTCCATGTAACTATATTCAACTTTGTTTATCAATTGAGATGCTAATACATAGACTGCTCAATCTGATGGTGGCTTTATGGCCTTGCTCCTGTCAAAAGTAACGTCCTATACGCTGGAAAAACTGGTAGGAGTAATGTTGCACACTTCTTGTTTTTCATCATGTCTCTATCCATTTCACATTTCGTCCCATCAGTCAACGTCTTTACGTTTGGCGATGACAATTTCTCATGCCCCTGATGCTTTAAATGACCAGGAGCTTCACTGTAATTTTGGCAATGGTGTGGGATCCGAACCAAATATCTGGGATATGGATGCAACAAGGATGTTCTTTAAACCGATTGCATTGCCTCGCGCTTTATGAACGGGAGTTGTCCATCATAGTAATGAATACAGGTGCTTTACTTCCCCTCCTGGAATGTTTGAGAGCTTATCTAGATCCATGAATGCCCATCTTTTTTCAAACTATTGCTTAATCAGATTAGAATACTATGTTACAGATGTCACCGCAGCGGAACGAAATTGGAAGTTCAACCTACTCAACACGAGAGGACCACAGTAACGACAACTAGGGTCCCAACTAGAAATGTCTCTAATATTGGGTGTAACAATACTAAATTTTTCTTGAAAGATGCTAATTTTCCTCATAACTTTGGTTATGTTATAAATTTTTCATAAATATCATGATTTTGGCTCGTAAATTGTACTTAATGTTACTTATAAACATGCATATAAAGATTGGAATTAATCTCGTGTAACTAAGACTAAGAATATCTTTTAATAGTTTACCCATAAGATCCTAATTCTCCTCAATCAGCCATATCTACCCAACGTTATCTATCATTAGCACCTCATTCATAAGCGCAATAATCCTTTTTCTTCTGCCAATTGTTTGCCACGTACATAAGAAGTATATATGTCCAGTGTAAATATTAAGGGAAAATTACGTAAAAAAGTTAAAATGAAAATGAAAGAGGGAGTAGAAAGTGGGAGTGGGTGAAGGTGAAAGTGGCATTGGAAGCTACTCTTCCTCATATACGGTCAACAAAATAATCAACCTACTTAACAGATGCAGGGGAAGGCAAAGATTTGCAGAGCGCACCACTTGGAGCTAACCGCTTTAAGATCGAAACACTCTCGTTGGAGTAGCTGAGACCTTATGGAAATGGCTTTAACTCATCGAGAATGAAGCTTTGTAATTGTAACAATCAACGCGTCCTGCTTCAAAGTTTGCAAAAAATTGCTATAATAGTTGATGGTATGCTTTTTCTGCTCTCTATATCAGCCTCAAAAGATTGAAGCCCACGATCTTTGAAAAACACAACCCTTAACTCTAGGAACCTAGCTTCTCGTATGACTCAGAGAGCTCCTCATCTTCATTCTCTCATGAAACCATTTGTTGTATATCTATTTACTATTAGCCTTACTATATGCTACATAGGAGTCTAGGTAAGTAGATGTTGATTTCTAATTCCCTCCCTCAACATCTACTACCTTCATCCTGCTTTTGATACCCAACTATTTTCAAAATTCCACGAACTTGGATCCCGATAAGTCCCTTCTTCAAAATATCACCGACTTGTCAATTGGTCGATGCCTATGGCTGCGAATCATTGGTTGGACTTCCCGACTCAATTAGCCACGTGGTAAATTTGCCGATCCTCGACTTGCTTCAGTCCATATAGACTTTCAGAGAGCATCGGATCCCTTTTGAAATTGCGGCACATGTCACTAGGCATAATGAGGTTTCCAAATGGTACCGGTCATGCCTGAGTTGACACCTAACTCATGTTTTTTTCTTTTTCTCCTTTTTCCATTAATGTTTGGACCATGTCGTATTTTGTGTTGCTTGCTTCATTAAAAAAAATTACAAATTGGCTCAACAAAAATTATAAGCAAGTGCAACATGAGGTCCCACAATTAAACTGTTTATCCCTACAATAGGTTGTCTAATTAAAAAAACTGCAAAACTAATAGTACTAACGACATTTGGGCCAAAAGTTTAGAAAAAAAAAAAGTAAGCACATGAGTATCCCATATTTGAATTTATTATTTTGTTTCCATAAAAGTAGGGCGGCTTGTTAGGAGCTTGAGCATCATTGGTAAAGAAACCACCAAAGTTAATCATAAGAGAAGATCTTTATACTAATAAGAAATACACTTCAAAGAACAAATAATAAGGCTCTGATATCAATTGCTGGGGTCAATAATACAGCCTAAGAGGGGGGGGGGTGAATAGGTTATTTTAAAAGTTTTGACAACCTTTTGCGAAAATTAATAGATGCTAAGTAAAGATCAAGTTGAGTTGATGTTTCAAATATTGTGAGTTGATTATTGTGCATATTGTAAAAGAGAGATAAATAGTAGCACATAATGATATATAGTGGTTCAGCTTTATCCTCAAGCCTACGTTCTCTCTCAACACTGACACAAGTCGAGTTGGAATGCAGTAGTAATCTTCTGAACAAGTTACACTCAGCACACATCAATCCTTTCAAATGATAGATCACACTATCAAAAATTAGGTGTTGCTATTAATCAGTACAGGTTATCTTTTTCACAATTACAAGGTAGCAAGAATACTATAATGAATGTAACAGATGAATGAAAGTTTTTTTGCTAAGAACACAGCTTGTTCCTGATTTTTGGATTTTGTATTGCACGTGTCTAACATTTTGGCTTCAAGGATCTTCTCTTATATAGCCATCTTCAATCTTCTCATTGAAGATATCTTGGAGAAGCAAAAGAATCATTAAATATCCATTGGTGCTTCTGTCCATGGATAGAATTGCCCATATAGTCCTTTTCCAGAACATTTGTAGGCTACCTGAAAAAGCTTTTGCTGTTGTTCTATTACTGTAGCTCTAACACATTTGTCACATAGCCTGTTCTCTAATTCTTTATTGACTTTCGATTCTTCTATTATGCCTGCCCAGTTGACAATGGCTATAATGGTGAGCCAACTGACACACTCAAAGATCAGTTGCTCTAACAGCACCAGTGGCCTAATATCTTCGATTGTCACGACCTCCCCAAACCGATCATGCCACCGAGGGGGTTTAGCTAATGGATTACTAAGTTAAATCTAGTTCGGATTCTCCTAAACTCATACCAATTCACGACTTAAGTTCAAGTCATTAACATACGAATCAATTTTATATAAGAGTCTCCATTAATCAGTTTTTGGTGGATCGATTAGACACCCAAGTAAAGCATGGAAGAATTCCTTCACTTTTACGAACCAGAGATTCAATGGGTTCGAGGACTCGATTACACTAATTGACCAACTAGTTCCCTTTTGGTACCTAAACTTGTTAAATCAACAACTAACGTGTTCATGCAGCAGTCTTGCCAATAGTGAGTCCTAAAACTCCATCCCTAACCAGGCTAAGGAAACAACAACGCATCGGAAGTGCGCGGACAACGGCCTAACATGCTTCTAATTGACCACATGCAAGGTTGCACTAAACACGCAATTCAAATATGCCAACCAAACAACATGCAATCGAGTAGTAATCAAAATGGAAATGCGCAAACAACGGCCTAGCATGCCTCTAAGAAAATTCAAAACCCTATTGTAAAGCCCTAGGGGCTTGTTGAATTCGAGCCTAATTTTTATCAAATATTTTTAAACAGTTTTAAGAAAAACTACCCAAAATCTAATTTCCAACCTTTTTCTTAATTTTAGAAAAATTAAAAAATTTCAAAATTTTGTTAATAAATTATTATTATTTTTTAAATATTATAGTAATACGGACCCGGGTCGGATCTCGACATCCGAAACCGGGACGAAGCCGACCTGGGCGCGCCGGCCCGGGTCCACAGCTAGGTGGGCTTCGCGATTGGGCCCAACTCGGCAATACCCCAAAACTCAAACAAAAACAAATAAATAAAAAAGCTGAGCCCAGCCCACAAGAAATAGAACCCTAGAATAACACTTTAGCCCATTACGCCTAATCCGGCCCACCCACGAAATGGCCCAAAACCTAAAAGACCTATTCTAGTCCTAACCTAAAAAGCCCAAGCCAATATACCCTAATAAATTTAAGACCGGCCCAAACAAAAAGCCCTACCCGGTCACGACCCACGCGCGCAAGGGCTAGGCCATCTCCTTTTCCCCCCGTTTGGGCCGGCCCAGCCCGGCCTGTCTTCTTTTCCCCCAGGCCCACGTCTCTTTTATTTCCTCTCTCTCCTTCCTCTCGCGGGCGATGGAAAAGCAGAGGAGGTGGGGCGGCAGCATAGAGAGAGGGAGCCGACGGAGCTTGTGCGCGGGAGTGAGAGCCCGGAGATCTGGAGAGAGAGAGAGAGCAAGGTTGAGCAAATTGCTCCGACAACAGCCGCGCCCCTAACCCCGGCGACGCCCCACAAGATCCCACTCCCTGGTTAGTTTTTTCTTCGAGTTCAACCACCTTCGTTCCGAGGATCCCGGCTTCACTTCGAGATCACCTTCCGACCATCGCCGCCAAGTCGGGTAGGGACCCTCATGGCCACACATTCCGATGCCCTGTTTTTCCCTGGTGCTCTGTTTTTTTAAAATATGTGAAAATTTTTGATAAAAAATTGTGCTCATAATTAAACAAGCTCTTAGGGCTTCACAATAGGAATTTGGGTATTCTTAGATATAAACGTTATGTCTTTGTTTGCGCATTTCTATTTTGATTATCACTTGATTGTGCACTTTCAATATATTGGTTATCGTTTCTCTTTAGCCCGGTTAGGAATAGAGCCCCAGGACTCATGCTTTGCAAGAAGGCTGCTTGAACATTTTAGTTGATGATTGAACAAGGTTAGGTACCGAAAGTACACTAGTTGATTGATTACTGTAATCAAGTCCCTGAACTAATTGAATATTTGGTTTGTAGAAATAAAGCAATTCTCTTATGCTTTACTTAGGTATCTAATTGGCCCACCGAAAACTAATTAGTGACGATTCCTAGTTAAAAATCATTTACATGTTAAGAACTTGAACCTAAGTCATGAATTGATATGGGCTTGAGAGGGTCCGAGCTAGATTTAAATTTTAGTAATCTATTAGCCAAACCCTAAATAATGCACTGCGCGAGGAGGTCACAACATCATGGCAAGCAGTAGACAATAGTAGCCGTCGATGGGAGTATTAGAAATAATCTACCTACCTAGCTGATATCAAATAGTAACACTAATAGTAAGGAATTATTTGGGGGACAAAATAAATGCTTCCTTAAGAAAATGTAGACGAGGAGCTCTTAAAGTCGCGCGTGACTGCCTAAAGTTAAGGGCCGCGTCTTTCAAAGTTTGTGGACTCAAATTTTGTGGCTGAACTTGTGAATTTTTGTTCAAGGATTTTGGCTACACATTTCACTTGGGAAAACTACCAAAACGGTCCTAAATATATTATAATTGTGCCAATTTAGTCTTAAACTTTTCTTTTTGTCAATTCAATTCTAGACCTTTTACATTTGTGCCAATTCAGTCCATCTAGTCAATTTTGGCCAGCCGGCGTTGACGTGGTCAATTTTGGCCGGCCGACGCTAAGATGGCAATTTCAAAAAAAATTTCAAATTTTTTTTCGAATTTTTTCCCTATTTTGTCTTTTTTTTGCTTTCCTTCTTCCCCTGGCTGGTCACCGGCCAGGGGCTAGGGCCGGCGAGGTCGAGGTGACCTTGCCAGCAACTGGTTTGGCCATGGCTAGCCGAGCATGCAGTCGCGAGCTAGCTCACCTCGTCGTCGCTGGGCAAGGTTGTCATCCCACCATGGCAGACCTCTCCCGCTACAGCGAGGTCGCCAGCCATGGCCAGATCTGGTCGAGGTTGAGCTAGCCTAGCCCAAATCTGGCTATGGTTGGGCGAACTCACTGTCATGGGCGAGGTCGGCCATGGTGGGGCGACGAGCTCGCCTAGTGACGGCGAGGTGAGCTCGCCCTCGCCATGGCTAGACTAGTGGCCGGCGAGGTCACTCAACCTCGCTAGCCCTAGCCCCTAGCCCGTCATCGGATCGACCAGGGGAAGAAGGAAAGCAAAAAAACAAAAAAAACAAAAATTTGAAAAAAATTTGAGAATTTTTTTTAAAAAAATTAAAAATTGCCATGTCAGTATCGGCCGGACGGTTGGCGTCTACGTTAGTGCCGACTAGCCAAAATTGGCCGGATGGATTGAATTAGTACAAAAACAAAAAGTTTATGACTGAATTGGCCAAAAAAAAGTTTAGGACTGAATTGGCATAATTGTAATAAGTTTATGACTGTTTTAATAATTTTCCCTATTCACTTAGGAACCTCAAGTGGAGCACTGGTAGTCTCCATCTGAGCGCTAGATTGGAGGCTATAAATAGGGCTTTGGAAAGCCTCAGGACTTGAAGTTGAGAGAGCTTCCCAAACGGAGAGAAAAGAGAGAGTTGCTCGTCTGGGAGTGAGACAAATAAAAGAGTGGAGTGTGTGTTTGTATGAGTTAGTTTGCCCTTAGTGTTTTATTAGTGAATTGAGAAAACAAATTGGAATACTGATTGAGCTTTTGCTGTTCACAAATAGCTTGTGTATTAGGTGTTGAGACGACATTTTATTTGTACATCATACCTGTAACATATTTTGGTACACGTGTATTTCGGGAAGAATGGTTTTTTATAATCACTTATAAATTAAGGGAAGTTTAAGAGCGTCATCGTCTATTACAACTTTCTTATAGTGCCACCGCCATGGTTCTGCATCTAACAAGAATCCCATCAATTAAGCTAGATGTCAATCGCCTACCGATTTGCCACACAAATTTTTTCTTTAATGTGGAATGAGTATCTACTAGAGTTTGCATGGATAATTGATCTACCTATTGGTATCGGACAATTCTGACTGCATAGATTGTCAAACTTGGAGCCTATGGGAATGCATACGTTTCTCATAGCAGTGTCCTATAATTCGGGTCAAGCAGCGGAGAAAGCAGATTGATTCCATACTGATGGGAAATGGTGACTTCTGTCCTTATCACGAGGGCCACAGTGGCTATGAGCAGTAGCCAATATTAATCCTATAGGCCTGGATAAATGTCGTATTCTTATCATGTTTCGAAATATGGCAAAATGCTTAATAATACAGACATGGGACTGGCAAATGTGTACTTATCAACATAACCTTCAGCATTTGGATTGGTCAGGATACCTTCAGCATAACTTTCATGTTGGCCATTCCTCATGAAACCCGTTGGGAGCCGTGAGGATCTCCAGAAGTCGAAGGACCAGAACGTGAGGTATCAGACGGATTCTCATTTGAATCGGTCGGGGAACCTTCACCAGAATTTATATAGTGGCGGTTCTTCATGTAATTGACGAGGGGTGACTGGTGAGAAACCTTGTCCTGATACTCCCTCCACCACTGCATATAGCTGCTTTTCTCCAAAAAAATGTCGGAAGAAACCTTGTGCTTCTTGATCAAATCCATAACATACTCCTCAAACTTTGTTAAGTTCTCTTGTTCTGAAGAGGCTCTGTCCAGCCGCCTGCATGACCGGATCGCCTCCTCCACATGTGCCCAAAAGCACGAATCCTCCATCACATTTTCCCCTTTTAGTTTAGTGGGACCATCCTTTTTCTCCTCCTTTTTTGGGCGATCTTCCAGCCATTTTTGTAGCAGCTTGTAGTGATCGGATCTTCCTCGAGTTAAGTAATCCTTCCGGCCCCTTCTATAATATTCTGCTATGTCTAGCGGTTCGGCTATCCTCCGGTAATTATTCCCAGCAAAAAGCCACCGGTCCTGCAGTGGCGCACGCGGTAGTTGAGGCTGCTTCTCCGCATCTTCAACCTCCTTCTCCCAATAGACCATCAGGTATGTCTTGTACTTATCAACTCCATTGTCACGCCGTTCCCGTGCATTCTTGAAGCTATCATAGTAGCCGGGACCCTCACCGTTAGCTCTGCATTTTCCCACGTACCACTCGAAAAAAGCCAGGTACACTTCCATTTCATCCAGCTCTGCAATATCAAGTTCCTCTACTGGTGACGATTCGTTCGTGCACTCCTATGTTTTCAATCAGAGCAGAGGTGCCCTCATCCTGCTGCTGTCATGATAATGAAAGTTCTACCAGTTACAAGTCCATGAGGGGAAGATCAATTCATAACAAAGGGCCTTTGTTGTTCAATTTTACTCTTGAGAAAGGGTGCATACGTGTACGAGCTGTTTACAAAAACCCGGTATTAAATCGTGCGTCTATAGATGACTTATTTGTCATCTGATCATGGTTGAATTTTGTGATTTGAAAGACTCTGCGTCCTAGGGATGCAAACGCTCAAAGGGTGTAATACAATACATCTATACCTCGTTGTTCCAAATGTTAGCGTGAAATTAAAATATAAAGTGAAATATAATAAGAGATTTAATTTATAAGTAGATTAGTTGCAATTTGAGTAATACCCTACTTCATAACATGAACAAGTTTGGCTGAATACAAATAATTTCACTTCCATTTTTGTATTATAGTAAAATTAAACATTGAAAAAACAAAATAATATGTATATAAATAAAGTAAAACGGAAAATAAGAATATTTATAGCCAAACAATTTATTTGTACTTTGAGTATAACTTATTTAATTAAGGGAATAAGTTGCACTAAATAATTACGTTCTTAATGGAAAAGTGAGTAAAGATAAGAACTGAAACTGTTAACATGACATATGTTATTAAATTAAGAAGAAAAAAATGAAGAAAAAAAATCTAAAACTATATATCTCACAGAAAAATCATTCGTAGCTTATGTAACTAAGAGAGTAAATTGCAGCTAATAAATACATTTAATCAAGTTTAATAGACAATATGTTTATTAATAAATGTTATAACATATATATTAGTTGGTATTTTATATTTTATTCTGAATTATTTATGTTTAATTTAAAATGAAACAAAAAATGCAGCTTTCTTTTTTAAAAAATTAATAATTTCTTATGACATTAATATAGAGATAGATCATGTTACTTGAAGACTATAAAAAAATTATTAATCAAAACACAAATCATAGGAAATAGTTGAAACAAAAAGAGATAAGTTGGCTTCTTCGATTATTGCCTAATTTGGTAGATGTTAATTTTTTCATACTTTTCGAGAATATTCAAGGAGATTGTGGCTGAGCTTTAAGGGCAAATGAGTCCAGTAAAAATATAGAACTTGAAAAAGTTGTGAAACAAGATATATTGGTTGTGGAAATATCATTCTCCTAATTTAATTTATAATAGGTTTTTTTTGTCAGAATTTATAATAGTTCAATAATTAGGATAAACCATAAATAAGTTTAACAATAAATTATGTCACAAACGATAATAGTTATATAACTACAGCTATAGTTAAATTTTATAGCATATTAACATTATCAACTTTCAGAATTCCTACAGAAATCAGCAATGTTATCAGTGCATAGTTACTCTACTAACTTACTGACACCGAAACGTAATAGAAAGATTGACTGAACAAGAAAATTCGACAGAAGAACAATTCGTCCTCCAAGTATGATTATCAAATCAAAATATCCAAAGTCTGATCAAACGAAACCCTAAAACAAGTTTATATATCCCCAAACCTAACCCTACTAGGATTAGTAAACATCAAAATGTAAAATTACGAAATTGCCATTTACTAAATTAACTCATAAAAAATACTAAAAAAAAATAGAAAAACCCATCTAAACGACCTCGAATCGCGAAAATACATCGTTAGTCACGCCAATGGTCGTGAGTATTGATCAGCACGCTGTTTCGCTTCAGCCGACCAAATTTGAGCTCAATCCAAGATCGTTGACTTCGAGCCCGTCGGTTCGTCTAGTCGCATAACGGGTCTACCGGTCCCCTAGGTGCATCATCCTCCCCTGCTAGAGAAAGATTCGTCCTCGAATCTACTTCGCCTTCGTTGTCGTCAATCTCCTCAGGATCTTCTTCCTCTTTAGAGTAGTAAGGTGACAAATTTGTTACATTAAAAGTTCCGGATACATTATACTTACTCGGCAATTTAATCTTGAAAGCATTGTCACTAATTCGCTCCAAAACTTTGAAGGGTCCATCGGCTCTAGATTGAAGCTTGCCAAACATACCCGCCGGAAATCGTTCTTTTCTAAGGTGAATCCAAACTAGATCACCTTCCTTGAAGACGACTCTTTTCCTGCGTATATCCACGCTCTACTTATACTTAATGTTCTGCCTGTTGATCTAATTATGGACCTGAGAATGCAGCTCTTTGATATACTTTACATGTTCTTCAGCCTCCGAACTAAATTGCTTGAGAACTGGTATCGGTGTGAGATCTAATGGAGTAATTGTATTGCGCCCATAAACCACCTCAAAAGGAGTCTTGCCTGTAGTTCGGTTCTCAGATCTATTATATGCAAATTCTGCCTGAGGCAATACCAAGTCCCACTGTCGTAGATTATCTCTAATCAAACTCCGCAGCAGATTCCCTAAGTTTTGATTGACAACTTTTGTCTTATCATCAGTCTAAGGATGATGAGAGGAACTAAACTGCAATATGGTTCCCATGTGCCTCCAAAGAATGCACCAAAAGTGACTCACAAACTTCATATCACGATATGAAGTTATGGACTTGGGAACTCCATGTAACTTAACAATCTCCTACAAAAATAATCAAGCAACCTGTGAAGCATCAAAGGTCTTGATACAGGAAATAAAGTGAGCCATCTTCGAAAATCTATCGACAACCACCATTATGGAATCCTTATTCCGTTGTGTTCTTGGCAATCTCAAGACGAAATCAAGGCTAACATCCTCCCAGGGAGCATCGGGAACAGGTAGAGGCATATATAAACCAACATTATACCTTTGGTTTTTGCCACATGACATATTCTACATCTCTCTACAAATCGAGTCACGTCACGCTCCATTCGGGGCTAATAAAAGTGCTCACACAGTAAGGCCATCGTCTTATCCATTCCAAAGTGCCCAGCTAGACCCCTTGTATGACTCTCAGTAATAATGGATTCCCTCAAAGAACACTGAGGGATACACAGCCTATTGCCTTTGAAAAGAAAACCCTCCACAATCAGAAACTGTTGAAAGGGCCCTGTTTTGCACTTCCTCCAAATATCTCCAAAAGAAGGATCATCAGCATATAAATCCTTAAAAGAATCAAAACCCAAAACCCTCACCTGCATCGTAGACAGTAGAGAATGTTTTTTGCTCAATGCATCTGCTACTTTATTCAGCGCTCCTGCCATATGTTTAATGGAAAAACTAAAAACCTGAAGAAACTCCACCCACTTTGTATGCCTAGCATTCAACTTATGCTGCCCGTTAATGTACTTCAAGGCTTCATAGTCAGAATACAAAATAAATTCTTTCGAGATAAGATAGTGAACCCCCTACTTTATGTTTCAGGGACAATTTTGTGACACGTAAGGGTATGGGAGCGGTCCAATCTGATGAATTATGTGCCACCGAATCTGATCTCGATGACACCAATGAATTCGAAGATTCCTCGGACCTCCAGCGTGATCTAGAGCATCATGAAAGACCTAAAGTCCTAACGGTAGACCAAACTATCACTGTCAACTTGAGTGATCCGGAGAACCCAAAGAGGTGAAGATAGGGGCAACCCTTCCCGAAGGTGAAGCTAAACGCCTGGTCCAACTGCTGAAGGATTACCGGGATATCTTTGCCTGGTCGTATGTCGATATGCCGGGTCTAGACCCTTCTATCGTGGAGCATAGTCTACCCACTAATCCAGACATGCCGCCCAAGAAACAGAAGTTGCGAAGGACCAAGCCTGAACTTTCCAAGAAAATAGAGGAGGAGGTCATGAAGCTCTTGAAAGTGGAATTCATCGAAGTCACCCAATACCCCAGCTGGGTGGCTAATATTGTGCCAGTCATGAAGAAGGATGGTCGAGTTCGGGTTTGCATCGACTATCGCGATCTAAACAAGGCCAGTCTTAAAGACGATTTCCCATTGCCACATATAGACGTTTTTGTGGACAGTACTGCAGGGTTTGAGCTGTTTTCCTTCATGGATGGTTTTTCGGGCTATAATCAGATAAAAATGAAGGACGATGATAAGGAGAAAACGGCGTTCATCACTCCTTGGGGGACATTCCACTATAAGGTCATGCCTTTCGGCCTTAAAAATGCCGGGGCAACATATCAACGGGCAATGGTGACGCTCTTCCATGATATGATGCATAAGGAGATTGAGGTTTATGTCGATGACATGATCGCCAAGTCTCGACCTGGGAAAAGTCACGTCGATACTTTGAAGAAATTATTCGAGAGGCTCCGTGAGTTTAAGCTCCGTCTCAATCCAGCAAAGTGCGTATTCGAAGCAACCTCGGGTAAATTACTTGGGTTCATAGTAAGCAGTAAAGGCATTGAAATTGACCCCTCCAAAGTGAAGGCTATATGTGAGTTACAACCCCCGTCGACCGTGAAAGAAGTGCGAAGCCTCCTAGGTAGATTGAACTACATAGCCCGTTTTATTTCTCAGCTCTCCGCAACTGCTAAGCCATTCTTCAAACTCCTAAGGAAGAATGCTCAAGTGAAATGGGACGATGATTGTCGG
Organism: Syzygium malaccense; assembly: GCA_031216405.1. Taxonomy (NCBI): domain Eukaryota; kingdom Viridiplantae; phylum Streptophyta; class Magnoliopsida; order Myrtales; family Myrtaceae; genus Syzygium; species Syzygium malaccense. The sequence continues at coordinate 3,832,052 of CM062255.1, forward strand.
GAAGCGTTTAACGAACTAAAGCAATACCTGATGAAACCACCACTGCTAGTCCCACCAATGCCGGGCCAGCCTTTGATCCTTTACCTCACAATTCATAGTGAGTCTTTAGGTGCGATGCTAGCCCAGAAAAGTCCTGAAGATGGAAAAGAGCGAGCCATTTATTACCTAAGCAAGAAGTTCACCGTCTCAGAGTTGAATTATTCTGAAGCCGAAAAGACTTGCGCTGCGCTAGTATGAGTGCTCCATAGGCTGCGACAATATACACTGCATCACCAAACTTTGCTTGTGACTGAGACCGATCCCATCAAGTATTTACTTGATCAGCCTGCTTTGGTAGGGAAGTTAGCCAAGTGGCAGATTTTAATTTCAGAGTTTGATATCCAGATGAAGCCACAGAAGTCAGTTAAAGGTCGAATAATTGCTGATGTGTTAGCCGAAAATCCTGGAGTCCCGGATGATGATAGATATTCTCCAGAAGATCGCATTTTGGTAATAAAGGAAGACACGTGGACCATGTTTTTCGATGGAGCTGTAAACTTGGCCGGTTCCGGCACTGGGGCAGTTTTAATATCCCCAGATGGGCAACATTATCCAGTAGCAGCAAAGTTGGTGTTCCCCTATACCAACAACATAGCCGAGTACGAAGCTTGCATTCTCGGACTCCAAGCCGCAGTGGAAATGGGAATAACCGAGTTGAAAGTGTTTGGTGATTCTGCTTTGATTATTCTCCAAACTGTGGGAGAGTGGAAGACGAGAGACACCAAACTAGTGCCGTACCATGAATACCTCGAAGAAATCATAGAGGAATTCGAAAATATCTCTTTTGAGTACTTATCGAGGTCTCATAATCAGTTTGCTGATGCGCTAGCTACGTTATCATCCATGTTGCAAGTGATTGATGGGTTGGAGGTAGAACCCTTGAAGATTGAAGTCCTGACAAAACCAGCCTACTGTATGGTTGTGACCGGAGAACCTGATGAAAAGCCATGGTATTATGATATCATGAGTTACATCTAGAAACAAGAATTTCCTGAGGGAAGCACCCCGGCTGACAGGAAGTACATAATGAAAATGGCTTCAAAATTCTTTGTTAGTGGTGAAAAGCTGTACAAAAGATCATATGATTCGATCCTATTAAGGTGTGTGGATGCGGCTGAAGCTACCAGAATCATGCAAGAAGTACACGAAGGAATATGTGGTCCACACATGAATGGCCACATGTTAGCTAAGAAGATTATGAGGTTGGGTTATTATTGGCTCAGTCTTGAGAGTGACTGCATCCAACATGTTCGAAGATGTCATCGCTGTCAGGTTCATGGGGATAGAATAAACGTTCCCCTGACGGAATTACATCAGCCGTCTGAGCCATGGCCTTTTTCAATGTGGGGCATCGATGTGATTGGCCCGATTAATCCCAAGGCATCAAATGGACACCGATTTATCTTGGTCGCGATTGACTATTTCTCTAAGTGGATTGAGGCATCATCTTATGCAAACGTCACCGCAAAGAGTGTTGTAAAATTCATCAGGCGAGACATAGTTGCTCGTTATGGTGTCCCTGAGGCTATCGTCACTGACAATGGGACAAATTTGAATAACAGGTTCATTGATCAGTTGTTCAACGAGTTCAAAATCCGGCACCTGAATTCATCTCCCTATCGTCCACAGATGAATGGAGCAGTTGAAGCCGCCAACAAAAACATCAAGAAGATCTTGGCCAAAACGGCTGAAAACTATCGTGACTGGCATGAAAGGTTGCCATTTGCACTAATGGCGTCTCGAACTTCGATCCGAACCTCTGTCAGAGCAACCCCTTTTTCCTTGGTGTATGGCATGGAAGCAGTTCTACCCGTCGAAGTAGAGATCCCTTCCTTGCGAGTATTATCTCAAGTGGAGTTGTCCGAGGCAGAATGGATGCGACAAAGGCATGAGCAGTTAAACCTAATTGATGAGAAGCGATTGAAAGCCATTTGCCACGGTCAAACCTATCAGCAGAGGATAGCTAGATCCTTCAATCAAAAGGTGCGTCCAAGACACTTCGAGGTAAATGATCTAGTCCTAAGGAAGGTACTGCCAGTCTTTCCTGTTCCTGGAGGAAAATTTGCCCCAAACTACATTGGTCCGTATGTGGTTAAAAAGGTGCTTCCCGGAGGTGCCCTGATCCTCGCAGAAATGGATGGTCGTGAGTTCTCCACTCCTGTTAATTCTGATGCTGTGAAGATCTATTATCCCTGATGGAATTTAACATTTTACAGCAAAAGTTTTCAAAAGTTTGGTTTTATACTCTGAATTGCAAACATTGCATTTATGAATAAATGGTTTCAATCAATTTCAAGTTAAGATGTTTGCATTGGCTTTAATTTCTGCATGGTTATTTGTCAACCTGTATCATTGACCTCGAAGGGGGAATCTATTTAGACAATATGATAATTCACGTGGAATGAATTGAATGTGTTGAATGAGGTACATCGGGATGATGAAAGGCAAGCCATATCCTATACACAGTCCCATGCACTAATCCCCAGTGAGTTGAGTGGAAAAATTCCATGTCTGCAAGGCAAAGGGTTATCTCATAAAAGGTACGGCAACTGAAATGACGAAAGGCGGTTCATTTCTCTATCCCAAACACTACAGGTTATCCATTGTTTCGCCACTTTGAGCCTAAACACTTGGAGAAATTCATTCAAATTACCCCTGTCGAGAACCACCCCACATCGGGGCAAACTGGAGGTAAGTCAGCATCATAAGGTGAAAAATGAGTAGAAATTTTCATGGTCTCACTTGCATCAATCTTCGAGTGTTGCTTTTTCAGATGAATTCACGTAAAGTGCAAGTGCCTTAGGATGACGAAGAGCATTTCTTTCTCTATCCTATACACACTTTATCCTTTGCTAAGCCCAATTGAGCCTGCAAATTTATTTCTTAAACCCAGTTGGTGATCATCCCCCACACTGGGGCAAGGCAAAAGTCATCATTGTTCAGGCAGCATATCCGGAGCGCCGATAAAAGACGAAGGCCCTGAGAGTCCAAATGTTAGTCATTCGGTCAAAACAAGCCAAAGTGTGACTAGCCAACATATCCATTGTAGACAGTGTGTGTCAAAAAAAAAATTTAGAGGGCATGAAAAAGCAGTGTGCTTGGTAAAAGCAAGGCCAATGCCCGTGAAAGAAAAGAAGAAGAAGAGAATGATAAAAAATGGAGAAAAGGCGACGACTTTGGATTAGAAAATGCTGAGATGTGTCAAAGTCACAAAAATATCCACAGTCTTAAGGAGTCAAGTGATAAGCTCTTGAGGCCAATGGAGCATCTACCGAGAAGACAATCCCTGGTGAAGAAGAAGACCGGTGGCAATGCCGAGATGATCACCAACTCTCACCCCAATTATACACATTTTCAGCCTTATGATCCATTCATTTCTCAACCCATGAGCCTAGCCTACGTTACGTCCCTTGCAAAGTCTCTTCAGATTAGGGCACTTGAACTAACGTAGAGTTTCTGATGTTTATAAGCTTAGCTCGAAGAAGTGCGAGCAAGTCCATTTCTATCTCATTTTGCAGGGTTCTTGACTTGTAAACCCGGAGACAATTATAGAGTATTTTCTTTCAATAGCCTCGACTCGAAGAGTCTCTTTTGCTAAGCCATTGACCAAGCCCATGTTATGGTCCTAACAAAGACCTCTCAGATTGGTAAAGTCGTACTGCTTGCGAGAATACTCGGACCCTTGTCAACATGATGATGGTGAGATGGAGCGATTCTCCATAAATCAGCCTTTCGATGAGAATGAGAGAAAGCCCTTTTGGACCGGAAGTCCCTCATTCGACATTTTCAAGATATCCGCTTGTGAGTTCGGATTGTCTTGTCATGATTTTTCCCCAGCGAAGTTGGTAATGCTGATTTGACAAAACCATCGTGCATGAAAATCAGTTGAAATCATAGTTCATGTGGATATGTATTCTTGACAGTGTGCGAATGCATATTACATAAAATCGTGTCTAACAGGAGACACACCTTCAGAGTTGGAGATATCACCAAGTAAGTATATCTCTATCCCTAGAATGTCTATGACTATCTAGGTATCCCTAACCTGTTCAAGCAATTGTCAAGTCCCACATTTGATCATTTTTTGCAATCTCTAGATGCCTTTGATTGTGTTCAGGTGTCTATTGATCAAACCTTTTCAGGTACTTCTGATGATATCCAGGTACTTTGTCAAGGAACTCTTGAACACTTGGGCTAGCCCCTTTGTTCATCAAATCGTAGATTTTCATACAATCTCGAGGAGATTCCCCCGTTACATGACTATGAGCAGGTATAGGCATGGCGGCCAAATCTTTACATATGAGCAGGTATATGTAAAGGTCGGAATATTCTTCCCAAATCTCAGGTATTCCCCCGCTACTCACCTATGAGCAGGTATAGGTGAAGCGGCCAAATCTTTACATATGAGCAGGTATATGTAAAGATCGGAATATTCTCTTATTATATCAGATGTTCCCCCGCTACTCACCTATGAGCAGGTATAGGTGAAGCGGCCAAATCTTTGCATATGAGCAGGTATATGTAAAGGTCGGAATATTCTCTCAACCCCAGGTGTTCTCCCGCAGTTCACTTATGAGCAGGTATAAGTGAGGCGGCCAAATCTTTGCATATGAGCAGGTATATGTAAAGGTCAGAATATCCTCTTGATTTCAAAAGTTTCCCCCGCAATTCACTTATGAGCAGGTATAAGTGAAGCGATCAAATCTTTGCAAACACCTCTGGAGATGTATAGGTAATTCGTAAAGATCGGAACTATTCTCACGAATCCAGATGATGATTGGATACGTCGAGCTTTCTTCGTGTGTTTTGACTTGACTGCAGATCACCGAAGTTCATCAACGTATATCAGGCAATACCGATGGGGACTGAGCCCATACATTTGCCAAAACAACATACAAGTTGAAGTTGTGCCTCGAATTGCATTATCTCGCTCCTGTCAGGTAAGTAATTCCAGGTATGTTTTCTACTCATGTCAGCATGCATCATTTCTTAATAGATTATAAAACAGGATTCATAATCCCGACAAAAACAACATTCATTGCATTTGCATGGTTGAAATTTAGGTATCATTTAGTCTTTGAATGCAACCTCTACGAGCTCACCTTCAAAGAGGGGCAGCTGTTGACACCTAAATTTTGGCACATCACTTAGTGTAATTTGCATAGAAAATTAGGGATTAAATTTTAACCCATAAACAAAAAATACTTAAATTGCATAACATATAGTTTAAATTCATTTTAGATTAATTGCATTTTGCATCAGACTGGCGGTGACGAACGAGCTTAAATTTCATTGAATGGGACTCGACTCGCGTGAAATGCAAGGGGCGAGAATTACAAGTCAAACGGGCTCGGTTGTTTTATTTTGAGCTTAATTCAGCCCATTATCATTAATTAATTCAGCCCATTTAAATTAAAGCCCAAGCCTAAGCCCATTAGGACTAGAGAGCCCATCTAATTGACCTAGATTAATGCTATATATACATTATTAGGTCAGGATTTTTGAGAGGGGGGACAATTTTCAGAACACAATTTTTGAGGGCACGAGAGACACACGTGAGCGAGAGAAAAGTAAGAGAGGGGGAGAAGGAGACCGGCACGCCCCGCCGCCGATGCCGCGCGCCTGTTCCCGCCGACGCTGCTTCACGAACGACGCCGCCGCTGCTCCGCCTGCTGCCGCCACTCCCCACCGCGCCTGTAGCCGCGCCTGTCGCCACTCCCTGCCGTGCGCCTGCTGCCGTCACGCCTGCTGTCGCGCCCGCTGCCGCTGCCTCACGCCGCACGTCCCCGCTGCCGGAGCCATCCCACGCCGTGTGCTGCCGCTCCACACCGCCTGCCGCTGCTGCTTCCCGCCGCTGCTGCCCTCTGTCGCTGTGCGCTGCCGCCGCCGGAGCCGTCGCACGCCGACGCCGCTGCAGCCGCTTCCCCCTGTCGCGCGCCACCGCTGCTGCCTAGACGTCTTTGCCGCACACCGGACGCCCTGCTGCCGCACCGCCGCTGCCGCCGTTCCCCCGCCACCGCTACTGCCCCGGAGCCGCGTCGGCACAAGCACCACCAGCGTCGCCGCCGTCCTCGAGATCGCGCCATCGCCGGTCCACCGTTCCCGTTCATCCCGATCCGCAAGTTCGAATTTGGGAATTATCTGCAAATTAGGTAATTGAACATTATCTGATATTTTTCAGAATATTTAATTTACTAATTTGTGTGTTTGAATATTGCGTGAATATCGTGTGGAATATTAGATATGTTAGGATAATTATCTGATATCCACAATATTTTTAAAATATTCAAAATTAGGAAACTTTCCTAATTCAGCAACGTATCTGGACAACTATCAGACCTTATCCCTAAGGTACGATACATGGCGATACAGAAAATCATTATCCTATTCATAATCACTTGGGTACGATAATGATTTTTATCTGCTTTCCAAATTTGAATGATCGACTTTCCGTCAATATCTGTAACCCTATAGATATGACCGATAGTTCGGTTTTTGTGCCTAATCCGAGTTTGAAACGAATCTTGTGGATCGCGTGGCTGTTTTAAATGTGGATGCTATCTCTGTTTAGATTATTTTTCCTTTTCAAATAAAAAAGAAAATTCAAAAAATATCAGTTAGGATTTGAATTTGAGTTTTGCATGTTTAGGAATCCTAAATATATCTAGACGATAGAGTAATTATTTAATTTAAATTAGGACTTGAGATAATCTATTTCCTAGTTTAAATTAAGTAATATTCTAATCTTAATAGATTATTTAGATTATTTTTTAATTCCGAATTTTCATGAAAACCCCAAAAAAGAATGAATTGTTTTATGGTAGATTAGGATAGATTGCATTCTTAATTTAAGTAATTTATTATTTCGAATTTTAACAAAAATCCCAAAAATAAGTCATGTTAGGATATGTTAAGTCATCATAGGTTGCATGTTAATTTAGGCATACTTTTATTCCGAATTTCATTAAAAAATACAAAAAAAAATAAATCATTGGCCTGTCATCAGAATTAGGTCACGTCGTCGCATGACATATAGTTTGTATGCTAGGTCTTGCATGTCATTTATTGCACGTCATTACATGTAGATTAGGTTTCATTTAAATAAGTGAAAATCCTAAAAATATTGAGTGAACTGCTTGTTAATTAGAAATCATATTAGGTTGTTGATGTGATTTTCTAGCTAACAATGCAGATGCTTACGTTGCTTCGAGGTAAGTAATTCTTCCAACTTGCAATTTATTTAATGCTTTCTTGGGTGTTAGATTGGTGGTTTGCGCACCCGCATGAACACCTCACATGTTAGTGACTAAGTTAAAATGGATCCAGATTTCTTGCCAAAACATTTTTGAAAAGAAAAGGTACCGAAAGGGCATTAGACTAGATCTAGCGTAATCAAGTCCCCGGGCTTAGAATCTCTGGTTCGTAGGAATAAAACATATCTCCCTATGTTTTATTTAGGTTTCTAATCGACCTACTGCAAATAGATTAGTGGCGACTCCAAGCATGAAAACATTTGCATGTTAAAAACTTAAACCCTAAGTTGCGAATTGGTAGGGCTTGGGAGGGCCCGAGTTAGGTTTAGTCCTAATAATCCATTAGCCTAAGAAGAAATTTTTAGGTCGCGACACGGGCCGAGCTATCTTTAATACACGGCACTTCCTCCACATCTTATTGAGCTGAGCTACGGTCCCTTCGTGGTCTTTATCATCATCGGCGAAGTCGACTTGGAGGAGTTCTGGTTGTAACGCTGGAGGGAGCCCTTGGAGAATCTGATACTGACGAGACACTCTGGCGGGGTAGTATTCAATTGTACCGGTGAAACCCAATAGTGGAACCGGTCCAATACCATTACATGTAAGCTGAGCTTCCTCGACTTTGAACCAGTTAGCATGCCATTGGAAACCTTGGGGTCTAGCGTTTTTCATGAAAATGATCCATTCAGAGTAATGATAATTGGGTGCACCCCCTTGTTTTTCTTTATACCTCAAGACGGGATGGCTAGAATCACTAAGATCGGATATTGTGAGTAATTCGCCACACCCTTTTATGTAAGATAAAAACCAAATTTGCAAAAGTTCGAGGGGGGCATGAAAAGTTTTGTCAACATGTTGCTTAAATTTAGTGAGGGAAATGAAAGTCTCGGCTAAAATGGTGTTGATAAAATTCTTTTCAAGATAGACTTGTTGGACCAACCATGCGATTGACGGACTACATGCATTCTTACAGTAAGGAAAAATCACGAACCCGAAAAATGCTAGCAAAAAGATTCTGCCTTTTTGAAAAGATGTGGCTTTTTCAAAACACTGACTCAGGAATGAAAAAGGACATGTGCCGCGATTTGCTTTTAAAACTTTTCCCAATTCATCTTTTCCGACATTCAAAAATTCAGCCAACATTAAAGTGGAATCAATTCCCAAAGGTGGTGTGACTAACTCCGACTCCAATGGTTTTCCAATGAGCACGCTATATTCTTCCAACGTCGGGGTGAGCTCGTGCTTACCGAATATAAAGGTAGAGGTTTCGGGACACCAGAAGTGCGCTAATGCTCGAACGAGGCCGGTACGGACTTTGACCTCCAGTAGGGGGAGCAGCCTCCCGATGTGACCCTCAACTAGCTTGCGGTTGGTCGGACTGAGTAGATTCCACCAGGCACGGAGCTCGTCCTTAGGAGCATCAAGAATCCGGATGTCTGCCCCTCCCATAGTGTATAGACCAAGACTCACGATCGACCTAATGTCATGGACCGACCAAAGAAAAAGACGAAACATAAATAAATTGCGAGATAAAGGTTCAGAAATCTTACTTCACCCGGTAGAATGATGGCAATCACATAGACATGCGCATGAAACGTGAGGTTCGATTTCTACCTAGACTCTGACTTGCAAAATGGAGACATGAGGATTACCGAGCTAAACCAGTCATGGTGGTGGTTAGGCTGGGATTCCCCTGACTCCGGCTTAGTCAAAGAGCCGACCCGAGTTGCAAAGGGTGCAACCTTGGTAGGTATTAAATGACACCATGAAAGAATTTTCTGGACCAAGGAGGACGACCCATACCATGCGGGTGTGGCCGGGGTGTCCGCTTTCTCAGTACCATCCTAAACCTGTGCCGCCCAGGTCCGGCAGCGGGTAGTGTGTGCGGTGTAGTGTAAATGCAAGGCATGCACAGCAGGTTATATCATACAGCGCTCCGTGCATAAAATAAACCATACATCCAAACACCTCTCTGCAAAACAAGGGTTAATAATCACGCCTCCCCTTATACCTCCCATTCTATAAAAACATTTAACACCTAAAATGTTAGGGACGTACCTGAGATCCTCGCTGCCAAGCAAAAATATATTTTTTGAAAAGAAAAACTGGCCTAAGCCCACTAAGAGTTTTAACTCACGTCCCCAGCGGAGTCGCCAAGCTGTCGCAACCTAAAATTTCTCTCAGGCTAATGGATTGTTAAGAATAAGCCTAACTCGGGCCCTCCCAAGCCCTACCAATTCGCAACTTAGGATTTAAGTTTTTAACATGCAAATGTTTTCATGCTCGGAGTCGCCACTAATCTATTTGTGGTAGGTCGATTAGAAACCTAAATAAAACATAGGGAGATATGTTTTATTCCTACGAACCAGATATTCTAAGCTCGGGGACTTGATTACGCTAGATCTAGTCTAACGCCCTTTCGGTACCTTTTCTTTTCAAAAATGTTTTGGCAAACAATCTGGATCCATTTTAACTTAGTCACTAACATGTGAGGTGTTCATGCGGGTACGCAAACTACCAATTTAACACCCAAGAAAGCATTAAATAAATTGCAAGTTTGAAGAATTACTTACCTCCAAGCAACGTAAGCATCTGCATTGTTAGCTAGAAAATCACATCAACAACCTGATATGATTTCTAATTAACAAGGAATTCACTCAATTTTCGGATTTTCGCTTATTTAAATGAAAGCTAACCTATATGTAATGACGTGCAAAAATGACATGCAAGTAATGCAACCTAGCATGCAAACTATATGTCATGCGACGACGTGACCTAATTCTGATGACGGGCAAATGATTTATTTTTGGTATTTTCTAATGAAATTCGGAATAAAAATATGCCTAAATTAACATGCAACCTATAATGACTTAAAATATCCTAATCATGACTTATTTTTGAGGTTTTTGTTAAAATTCGGAATAATAAATTACTTAAATTAAGAATGCAATCTATCCTAATCTACCATAAAACAATTCATTCTTTTTTTTTTTGGGTTTTCATGAAAATTCGGAATTAAAAAAATAACCTAAATAATCTATTAAGATTAGAAAATTACTTAATTTAAACTAGGAAATAGATTATCTCAAGTCCTAATTTAAATTAAATAATTACTCTATCGTCTAGATATATTTAGGATTCCTAAACATGCAAAATTCAAATTCAAATCCTAACTGATATTTTTTGAATTTTCTTTTTTATTTGAAAAGGAAAGACAATTTAAACAGAGATAGCATCCACATTTAAAACAACCACGCGATCCACAAGATTCATTTCAAACTCGGATTAGGTACAAAAATCGAACTATCAGTCATATCTATAGGGTTATAGATATTGACGGAAAGTCGATCATTCAAATTTGGAAAGCAGATAAAAGTCATTATCGTACCCAAATGATTATGGATAGAATAATGATTTTCTGTATCGCCACGTATCGTACCTTAGGGATAAGGTCAGATAGTTGTCCAGATACATTGCTGAATTAGGAAAGTTTCCTAATTTTGAATATTTTAAAAATATTGCAGATATCAGATAATTATCCTAATATATCTAATATTCCACACGATATTCACGCAATATTCAAACACACAAATTAGTAAATTAAATATTCTGAAAAATATCAGATAATGTCCAATTACCTAATTTGCAGATAATTCCCAAATTCGAACTTGCGGATCGAGATGAGCGGCGAACGGTGAACCGGCGACACGGTGTCGGGAGCGACGGCGACTCGCGGTGATGACACGGCAGGGCAACAGCGTGACTGTCCGGACAGCGGTGCAACTCCGGGGACGGCGGCGTCTTCAACAATCACCCGTCTGGCGCGGCGGTGGCGTCCGGGTGGCTGTACGGTTCCGGGCAGCGGTGGCGGTGCAGCTCCAGGCGGGAAGCAACAGCGGCAGGCGATGATGCGCGGCATAGAGCAGCGGCGGCCGGCGGTGGCGGGCGACGTGAGGCGCAGCAGCAGCGGCGTCAGCGTGCGACGGGAGGAGCGGCAGCAGCGGGCGGTGGCGCGCGACGGGAGGAGCAGCAGCAGCGGCGTCGGCGTGCGACGGGAGGAGCGGCAGCAGCGGGCGGTGGCGCGCGACGGGAGGAGCGGCAGCAGCGGCGTCGGCGTGCGACGGGAGGAGCGGCAGCAGCGGACGGTGGCGCGCGACGGGAGGAGCGGCAGCAGCGGCGTCGACGTGCGACGGGAGGGACGGCAGCAGCGGGCGGTGGCGCGCGACGGGAGGAGCGGCAGCAGCGGCGTTGGCGTGCGAAGGGAGGAGCAGCAGCGGCGGCGTCGGCGTGGTTCTGGCCGTGTGGGGTGGCTCCGGCCGGTCTCCTTCTCTCTCTCTCTCTTTCTCACTCTCACCCTCTCTAAAAAATTCTCCTCTGAAATTCTTTTTTTTCCCCCCTTTTAAATCCTGACCTAATGATGTATATATAGCGCTAATCTAGATCAATTAGATGGGCTCTCTAATCCTAATGGGCTTAGGCTTGGGTTTAGATTTTAATTTTAATTTAAATGGGCTGAATTAATTAACGATAATGGGCTGAATTAAGTTCAAATTAAAACAACCGAGCCCGTTTGACTTGTAATTCCCGGCCCTTGCATTTCAAGCGAGCCGAGTCACATTCGATTAAGCTCGTTCATTCACCGCCGGTCCGATGCAAAAAAATGCAATTAATGAATTTAAACTATATGTTATGCAATTTAAATATTTTTTTGTTTAGGAGTTAAAAATTTAATCCCTAATTTTCTATGCAAATTACACTAAGCGATGCGCCAAAATTTAGGTGTCAACACACTGCCAGGACCTCCTTCCAGCTTATCATCCCTGCAGCTCACCTGTCGGAGCCCCACGATTCCATTGCTCTCTCAACTAAGTTATCTAAAGGAGCACACCCTTCACTCTTGCATGTCTCTTCAAAGCATCCCAGAGCTTCCCTCCTGGATACGGAAGCTTCGCGTTTGGAAATGTCCCAAACTGGAAAGGTTGTCAAATCTTCCCGAGTGGAAATCCTTGTTGGAATTAGAGCTTTTGAAATGCTATGGGCTGAAGGAATTGGATGGTCTGGAAGCTTTAGAATCCCTAAGAAAGTCGAACGTATCCATAAGCACAGAGTTGTCCAACCTCAACGACTTTGAAGATTTAGAGTCGTTGAGATACTCGGACTTGCAATGCTATGATGGAGAGGCGGATAATCTCCGTGAGATACCAGGCCTTGGCCAACTGAAATCCCTGGAAGTGTTGAATATCTCGGCGCGCAAGCACATTGAACGGCTTAACCTTTCGAAGTCGGAGCATCTGAAGCAATTGATTGTCAGCAATTGCCAAAAGGTTAGTTGAAATTCACTTCCATGAGAAGATAGAATCCCTGGAACGCTTTGATATGGATGGGTGCCTGCCACATATCACCAGACTCTTCAGCACGTGACAGGTCATTTGATAGTACTGGATACTTAATTCCAGTGGGAAAGAGCAGCAAAAAGCTGACTAAGGTTCACAGGCTGAAGTTAGGTTTTTCATTTGATAGTACTGGATACTATGCAATGCGAGCGACACCAAAAAAGATTGAATTGAGGACACTGCGCTGCATGGAAGAATTGTAAAGCAGATTCAAATTATGGCACCACGACAAAGATCTGATTCTGGAGATTGCTCAAGCCTCCTAAATGTAAATGTAGCAGGTAAACTGCGGCTTTTTTGTTGAGATTACCTGCTTTCATTAGTATTTATAGTTTGCATGGGGATTTTCTTTCACGTGTTATGATTTTCCTTCTTAATTCCAGGAACTAGGGGAAGTTGTTGGAGCAAGTAGATGTAATGCTTCAGTGTTTTCTTTGGCTTGTGGTCATGATGAGAATAAAAAAGATCAGGATGACTCCAAAAGTATATTAGATGTCTTCAGTCAAATAGTAAGAGATTCTTCATCCTCGACATGGTATCGATATGCATTTGTGTAAGTAAAGTAATACTTTTCTCCTACTTCTATTAAAGTTGGTTTTCTTTTGCTATGTGGTTGCCCCATTTATGCAGAAGGATGAAGAAAAGAAACTCACTATCTGATGGATTCTGGAAATTGTTCGTGCATAAGTGATTATTGATTGCATTTTAATGATTCGTTAGTTTGTCATGGAGACAGGTAGTGAAGGTACCATGAACGTGTTCTGCATTTTCTGAAAGCCAGGACATTAATGTCAAGATGCTGATCCCCTGGATCTATATAAATTTTGTTCATCACTTGATATGCCAAATATGAAGATTGGTCCCTCCGAAGGTAGATATATGGCCTTGATTATGCTGAAAGTATTATTACTAACGGTAGAAATCATGAAGCCACTCTTTCCTTGTTTTACTTCTTGCCTTTATTAATCGTCTCGCAAATTCTCACTTTTATGTCATTTGCAATTTCTTCCTTCAGTTCAGTCATTTTTTGGTGATGACAATGTCTACGCCTCAGAGGCTTTAAACGAACAGAGGATGTTCACTGTATTGTGGATAAAAGTGTCAGATCCAACCAGAAGTATGGATAACGTCCTTAAATCAACTGCCTTCAGTTAGGTCATTGCATTGCGTCGTGCTTTATGAACGGGAGCTGTCTATCATAGGAATGAAAACAGGTGCTTTACTTCACTCCCAGAATGTTTGAGAGCTAATCTGGATCCATGAATGTCCATCTCTTCTGGAACTATTGCTTAACCAGATCGGAATACTTTGTTACAGATGCCACTCCGGTGGAACAGAATTGGAAGTTCAATCTACTAACTATAAGAGAGAACTGCGGAAATGACCAACTAGGGTCCCAGCTAGAAATGTCTATTATTTTGGGTGTAACCATAGATAGCAACCTTTTTTTATTTTTAAACGACGGTAATTTTCCTCAAAACTTTGGTTATGCTACTTGCAATGTTTTCATAAATATCATGATCTTGGCTCGTAAATTGTACTTAATATTATTTGCAAACATGCATATAAGGATTGCAATTAATCTGTTGTGTAACTAAGACTATGAATACCTGTTAGATAGTTTTCCCATAAGATCCTAATTCTTCTCAATTGGCCATAGATACCCAACGAATACCTATCATTAGCACCTCATTTATAAGCACAACAATCCTTTTTTTCTTGTGCCAATGGTTACCATGTACACGAGAAGTATGTATTTTCAGTGTAAAAAATAAGGGAAAGTTAAGAGGGAGGAGAAAGTGGGAGTAGGTGAAGGCGAAAGTGGCATAGGAATGGCTTTAACTCATAGAGAACGAAGCTTTGCAATTGCAACCATCAATACGTCCTTTTTCGGAATCGGTGAATAAGAAACATCTTGATTACCCATCCAAGTGATTGCGTAGAATCTAAAGGAAGACGTTTTATTATTTCTACTTTTAGCATGGTCACAAATAGTACAATATGTGAAATTTCTAACGTAGCTCGGAGTCGGAGTATTTTTACTTTGGAATCAGCGAAAAAATACTCGCTACCTATCAAAAGAGAATGCTTCGGATGTCAAAATTGATTTGAAAAAACAGAGTCCAAAAGAAGGGAATGATTCCTCCCATTCAAGTTCTATATTGATTAAAGATCTGGGAAGACCAAGTTAAATTAAAATTGATCCGTGTCGGCAAAGTATCACATAGTCGAATCTTGAATGTTCAGTCTTCTCAATTCTTTATTTTTAGCAGACATATACTTCGGAAAGATCATGATAGATCGTTAAAAAGCTAGAGAATATATCAGATTAACCTAGAACGGATTAGATAGCTAGTTAATCTCAAAATCAAGAAGACGTGGAAGGGAAAATCATCGAGTCCGAATAAAATCAGGTGTTGGAACAAAAGAGCAAATCAGGAACGGATTCAAGTAATAGTAAAGCTACCGAAATGTCAAATATCTAAATTCGATCATATCAACGATGCAAGAAAGTAATAGAAATTCGCACAACACAAGAATTTACGTAGTTCAACAGAGGAGATATTCTGCCTATCTACGTCCACGAGGAGATGAGATCCGTTTTACTAATAATATAGAAAAGTATACGGCCACTCTTTCTCACACCTTGCTCTCTATGTTTAGAGACCTATTTTGCCCTAAATATATATAGCGAAACCCTACATGGCACAAATTACAAAGTTGCTCACATAGCCTAAAATATTTAACTTTCTCATATAAATCATTCTATGACTGAACATAAAACGCCTCTGGCGGAGCAAGACCCCCGTGTTGTCCAGTCGTCAGGGAGCCTTTTGGAACCGCCTCATAATCTCTTAAATAACAGAATACAAGATATCAACCTCAAC
Organism: Syzygium malaccense; assembly: GCA_031216405.1. Taxonomy (NCBI): domain Eukaryota; kingdom Viridiplantae; phylum Streptophyta; class Magnoliopsida; order Myrtales; family Myrtaceae; genus Syzygium; species Syzygium malaccense. The sequence goes on from CM062255.1 coordinate 3,847,625, forward strand.
ACGAAAGACATTATTAAGTGGTAAAGCTTGCAATGAAGATTTTGTACTATGCTCTTTCTGCTCTCTATTTAGGCCAAAGAAAACGTCGTTACCTGTCCCCCACTATATGGGTTTGGTACTATTAAAAATGAGGCAATCAGTGTGAGTATCCAACTTTGAGCTATGACCATTGCAAAAATTATACCACATCTTCAAAGTTTTAATTAAAAAAAAGAGATCGTTTATAGTTTCGTTGGAAAATCATGTGGAGGTAAACTTGGAGTGATATTCATTCTGAAAGTAGATATCATTTATCGTTCATTGTTGTTAGGTAAGTATTGACACCTAAATTTTAGCGACCATTTAGTCGTAATTTGTATAGAAAATTAGGGATTAAATTTTTAACCCCTAAACAAAAATATTTAGGTTGCATAACATATAGTTTAAATTCATTTTTAGATTAATTGCATTTTGCATCGGACTGGCGGTGACGAACGAGCTTAAATTTCATCGAATGGGACTCGACTCGCTTGGAATGCAAGGGCCGGGAATTACAAGTCAAACGGGCTCGGTTGTTTTAATTTGAGCTTAATTCAACCCATTATCCTTAATTAATTCAGCCCATTTAAATTAAATTAAAATCTAAGCCCAAACCTAAGCCCATTAGGACTAGAGAGCCCATCTAATTGACCTAGATTAGTGTTATATATACATCATTAGGTCAGGATTTTGAGAGAACACACAATTTCGGACACAGTTTTTCAGATCAGAATTTTCTGAGAGAAAAAGTGAGAGAAGAAAAAAAGAAGAGAGAGAGAACGCCGCTCCCCGCGCGGCCGCACGTCGCTGCTCGGAGCCCCGCCGCACCATCTCACCGCGCCGCTGCTGCCTCGTGATTCTGTTCCCCATGCCGTTGCATGTCCGACGTCGCATCATCGCCGTCTGCTGCGTCAACCGCCGCCGCTTGCCCCTGCTCACAGCCATACTTCTGGCCGTGAATCACTTCTGCCCCGAAGTCAACACTGCCATGCCCACGTTGACCACTTCGACGTCAGTCCACGGAAGTCTCACGTAGAATTCACGTCTACAAATTGGGGAGAAGGAGGAGAGTTGCACAGGGACTCTCTAAAGACAATGAGAATATACAAAAGAAGCAATGTGGCGATGAAGTCTTGAAGAGCAAATAGGAAGTGGAGGTTGAGTAAAGCAAGTGAAGAGCAAACAAGACATTGTCTAAGATTCATCTTCTTGTTCTGCAACGTGGGGACACCAACATTGACGATGCTCCCTGCGGTAAACGAGTCTTGATTAGTGGAGGTTCTTTCACTCCTCCGGTGCTCATTCTTCACGTGTTCCGAGACTTTGCTGCGACGATCCCCTCACGCAAGCCACCGAACACCCCCACCGAACTGAAAGTCCACACGATCCAGCAAGTTCGTGAACTGTACCGCCGTACCGGACGCCACCGTGAGCCGCCGCGCCGACGCTGCGTCGCCCGTCGCCCGAGTCCGATCCCGATCCGCAAACTCGATCCTGAGTCGATTCGAATTTGGGAATTATCTGCAAATTAGGTAATTGGACATTATCCGATATTTTTTCAGAATATTTAATTTACTAATTTGAGTGTTTGAATATTTCGTGAACATCGTGTGGAATATTAGATATATTAGGATAATTATCTGATATCCGCAATATTTTTAAAATATTCAAAATTAGAAAACTTTCCTAATTCAGCAACGTATCTGGACGACTATCCTACCTTATCCCTAAGGTACGATACGTGGCGATACGGAAAATCATTATCCTATTCATAATCACTTGGGTACGATAATGACTTTTATCTGCTTTCCAAATTTGAATGATCGACTTTCCGTCAATATCTGTAACCCTATAGATATGACCGATAGTTCGATTTTTGTGCCTAATCCGAGTTTGAAACGAATTTTGCGGATCGCGTGGCTATTTTAAATGTGGATGCTATCTCTGTTTAAATTGTTTTTCCTTTTCAAATAAAAAAGAATATTCAAAAAATATCAGTTAGGATTTGAATTTGAGTTTCGCATGTTTAGGAATCCTAAATATATCTAGACGATAGAGTAATTATTTAATTTAAATTAGGACTTGAGATAATCTATTTCCTAGTTTAAATTAAGTAATATTCTAATCTTAATAGATTGTTTAGGTTATTTTTTTAATTCCGAATTTTCATGAAAACCCCAAAAAAAGAATGAATTGTTTTATGGTAGATTAGGATAGATTGCATTCTTAATTTAAGTAATTTAGTATTTTGAATTTTAACAAAAATCTCAAAAATAAGTCATGTTAGGATATGTTAAGTCATCATAGGTTGCATGTTAATTTAGGCATATTTTTATTCCGAATTTCATTAGAAATTACCAAAAATAAATCATTTGCCCGTCATCAGAATTAGGTCACGTCGTCGCATGACATATAGTTTGCATGCTAGGTTGCATTACTTGCATGTCATTTTTGCACGTCATTGCATGTAAATTAGCTTTTATTTAAATAAGCGAAAATCCAAAAATTGAGTGAATTCCTTGTTAATTAGAAATCATATTAGGTTGTTGATGTGATTTTCTAGCTAACAATGCAGATGCTTACGTTGCTTCGAGGTAAGTAATTCTTCCAACTTGTAATTTATTCAATGCTTTCTTGGGTGTTAAATTGGTGGTTTGTGTACTCACATGAACACCTCACATGTTAGTGACTAAGTTAAAATGGATTCAGATTGCTTGCCAAAACATTTTTGAAAAGAAAAGGTACCGAAAGGGCGTTAGACTAGATCTAGCGTAATCAAGTCCCCGAGCTTAGAATCTCTGGTTTGTAGGAATAAAACATATCTCCCTATGTTTTATTTAGGTTTCTAATCGACCTACCACAAATAGATTAGTGGCGACTCCGAGCATGAAAAATTTTGCATGTCAAAAACTTAAACCCTAAGTTGCGAATTGGTAGGGCTTGGGAGGGCCCGAGTTAAGTTTAGTCTTAACAATCGATTAGCCTGAGAAATTTTAGGTCGCGACAGTAAGGAAGCACGATAGTGGTAACATGAGAAAATTATAATGAGCAACTTGGGATATTTTTATCTGAAAATACAATATGAATACAATAGAATACAAGACATCAACCTCAACACGAAAGACATTATAAAGGGATAAAGCTTGCAATGAAGATTTTCTACTATGCTCTTTCTGCTCTCTATTTAGGCCAAAGAAACGTCATTACATGTCCCCCACTATGTGGGTTTGGTACTATTACAAATGAGGCAATCAGTGTGAGTATCCAACTTTGAGCTATGAGCATTGCGAAAATTATACCATGTCTTCAAAATTTTAATTAAAAAAAAGAGGTTGTTTATAGTTTCGTTGGAAAATCATGTGGAGGTAAACTTGGAGTGATATTCGTTCTGAAAGTAGATATCATTTATCGTTCATTGTTGTTAGGTAAGGAAGCACGGTAGTGGTAACATGAGAAAATTATAATGAGCAACTTGGGACATGCTTATCTGAAAATACGATATGAATACAACACACACACACAAAATATTTGTCACACAACTATCGCACACAATTTATGATTAATGAAAGGTTATGTTGGGGTGTAATTCAAACTCCTCAACGACAAGAAGGCAAAGGGTCTCGCTCTCCGGTGAGCAGACGATGGTCAAGGGGCCACCTCGACAGAGTTCTCAGGGGGTAGCGTCCCCTGAATGTCAAATGTCTTTTATATTTTGGATTCGTAATTTTATTAATAGTTTGGGTTTGAGCCCATGAATATATATCTTTCTCTTGTAATTGAGAGAGATGCTAATTATAATGGACTCCTCTGCTGGATGTAACCTTGATTTAAGGGTGAACTAAAATAAAAATCTTGTGTCTCGATCTTTTTTTCTTGCTTTCACTCTCTATTTTCTTATGATGGTGCGCCGAATCCTAGCAACTTACACTTACTATTACAATTGTCTTTCTCACATGGCTCGCAAAAATGCTTAGAGCAAACTCTTTTATTTCTTTCCCGCACGGATGAGCCAACTCTTTCTTTTTCGTCTCAGTTTGAAGCCCGCAAACTTTTAAAGAACCTTTGCTTCACGTGTGACTTCAATAGCTCCTCCTCTTCATTTTCTTGTGGGGAGAAGAACACTAGAAGCGCCAAAACTTGTGTACGGCGCTCACTTTAGTGCCAAAAGTTTGTTTCGGATCACTTAAGTGCCAAATTCAGATAAAAACGATCACTTAAGTGCCAACGGCGAGAAATTCCGATTAAATTAATACGTGACTTTTTTAATTAAAATTTTAATCTACGTGGCATTTCCACATATATATTTCGAATTTCTCAGTCCTACGTGGCATTTCCACGTGTAAACTTTGAATTTTTAATTATTTTTTTGATTTTTTCTATTTTTTCCTTCTTTTCTTTTTTTTTTCTTTCTTCTTCGTTTGGCCGGTGACCGGACACCGGCCATGGCCGGCCGCCTGGCCTCGCCCGGACGAGGCCGCCGTTGCCCGCCACGGGCGAGGCCTGGCCGACCTTCGCCTGGGCGAGGGTGGGCAAGCCCCGGTGAGGGTCGACCTCGCCTCGCCCGAGCAAGGGAGAGCCCCGGCGAGGCGAGGCCGGCCCTCGCCCAGGCCACGGCAGCCTTGCCGGGGGTCGCCTTCCCCCGGGTGACGCCTGGCGAGGCCGCCGTGGCTAGGGTGAGGGCCGGCCCCGTCGGATCTAGCGAGGGCTAGCCTCGCCTTGCCTGCACCCCGGGCGACGCCCGGCGAGGCCACCGTGGCCTGGGCAAGGGCCGGATCTGGTGAGGCCGGCCCTCGTCAAATCCGGCAAGGCAAGGCTGGCCCTCGCTAGATCCGGCGAGGGCCGGCCCCTTCGGATCTGGCGAGGGCCGGCCTCGCCTTGCCTGCACCTCGGGTGACGCCCGGCGAGGCCGCCGTGGCCTGGACGAGGATCGACCTCGCCTCGCCGGATCTGGCGAGGGCCAGCCTCGCCTCACCCGTGGCGGGCGACGGCGGCCTCGTCCGGGCGAGGCCAGGCAGCCAGCCATAGCCGATGGCCGGTGTCCAGTCACCGGCCAAACGAAGAAGAAGAAGAAAGAAAAGAAAAAAGGAAAAACAGAAAAAAAAAATCAGAAAAAAATTTAAAATATTAAAATATTATTAAATATTATCCTCGTCAGTGCTGACCACGTAGGAATGAGAAATTAATAAAATATGACCACGTCAGATTTCCAGCGACCCAAATCGGAGTTGGCACTTAAGTGATTATTTTTTTCAAAAAAGTGATACTTAAGTGATCTGAAACAAACTTTTAGCACTAAAATGAGTGCCGTACACAAGTTTTGGCACGTATGGTGTTCGTCATCCTTTTCTTGTGAAAGCACCTATTGTACGTCTCCCAATAGTGCCTTACTATTTCCTACATAGTAGCCTCGATAGTGGACATTAATCTCTGATAATTGTTGTCGTCAAAGACAAGAATTCCGATTTCCCTTTTTTCTTTTATTTTTTTTTCTCACTAGCGAACCTCATCGGCCACGAAGGCCTCGCTCATGGCCGGTGGGGCCCCAAAAGCCCTGGGCGAGGGCTGTCTCACCCGCGACTGGAGAGGCCACGAAGGCCCTCTCCCATGGCTAGTGAGGCCGTGATGGCCTTGCCCAGGGACTTTGCAATCAGCAAGGGTTGCCAGTGACATTCACCGGCAAAGAAAAAAAGCACTGAAAAAAGGAAAAAAATTCAAAACATTCAAAAAAACAAAAATTATTAAAATATTATTAAAAATTATCCACGTTAGTGATTTTGGGCCAAAATTGGCCAGATAGACTTAATTGACAAAAAAAATGAAAAGATTTATGACTCAATTGATAAAACTTAAAGGTTTATCACTGAATTAACAAAAGTGCATAATGTTTAGAACTTTTTTGGACAATTTTTCCACTCAATTGGAGACTATCACTGCTCCACTTACAGCTCCATAATGTGTCGCCGAAATTCATCGAACAAACATTCATACGTTGAACCACAGAGGCTGAAGCCCACGAATTTTGAAAGACGCAATCCTTAACTTTAGGAACCGTAGCTTTCACGTATGACTTCAACAGCGCCTCGTCTTTCATTTTCTTGTGATAGCATAGATTGTAATGTCTCCCAAATAGTTCCCTACTATTAACTGTTGATTTCCAATAAATGTTTCGGTGGAAGACAAGAATTCCGGTAAATAATTTAATGCAAAGATGCCACCGGCTTGGTGCAAAGGACTTTTTTTTGCTAGAAGGTGCAAAGGACTTGAATCGGAGGTATAAAGGCGAGCGCGGACAAAACATTAGGCGGAAGATTCGGTGAACTTACTGATTGATTGACGTGTGTGCTTTTAAGCTCTTTCCTTTTCCTTTTGGTCAGCTAAAGGGCCTTTGGCAAAGGCAAACAAGTGGGTTTCACATGGCCTTGGAGATTCGGAAAGAAGAATGGTAGGGCCGGACGAGGAAAATAATCGACTTCAAGAGATCCCTACTGTTAGACTTACTATTTGCTACATATTAGTAGCCTACAGACGTTGATTTCTCGATCCAACGATGACCCTGCTGCACAGAAGTTCATCTCGAGGAAATGAGGCTCCGCGAACAAAAACTTCCCGCGGACGTGATTGTGTCGGTGCTTTAATCTCTTTCCTTTTTCTTTTGGACTAGCAACCAGTGCGTTTCACATTGACACAAAAAGGAAGAGGTTCATGATGGCCTCGGAGACTCAGAAAGAAAGGCTGGTGGGGCCGGACGAGAAAAATAATTGACGAATGCTTTTCGGGAATGTACAAGCATTTAGGAAATACCTGCATTGGGGGGAAAATTTTACGTACTGCTGAAAGTGAGAAATTGGGCAATTTACCTATTACTACTAGCAAGGTGGGCAAAAAACATAACTCGGTCTTATTATATGGTAAATTCGTGTAATTGGTTATGTACGCTGGTGGTAATTTAACAAACAAAGCCAGCAAATGCAATAGTAAGTTATTGACATCTTTAGAAATTTACCACTCAGACAAAAACCTAGTGGTAAAGATAGCAAGCTTCCAGTGAAGTCGATGATTTACCGAAAGAGATCCAATTTTATGATAGCCAGCAGAGTAAGGAATGTTTTAATTTTTATGTTCAATGTAAGTTATCTATTTATGTAAAAGCTTATCATTCAAAATAAAAACTTATGAGTGAAAATGGTGAGTTACGAGTGAAATTCATGTTGTTTCAACTTATGTTCGCTTTTAGATATTTCACTTTCTTTTGGGCCAACTTATAGATGTTTCACTCATTAAAAAAAATTTGTGATTATATATATCATCTATACTATATGTATCCAACATTAATTGGATCGAGTTAAAGGCCCTCAAACCGTGCCTATCGATTATGACAGGTATTAACTTCAGATTTTGATGAGATTGAACGGAACTAAGCACCTAACGGCGGGGCATAATATGTCCAAGACTTATCTTGGTCCATTGAAATCGGCAGACGAGAAGTCTTCACTCCCCATAAAGTGGCAAGGGAAATGACATTGATAATTCTTATACTTTGGCCCATCGTATAATGTTATCCTTACACTTTTTATTTGTTTAAAGTGGTCATTGAACTATTCTAAAATGGTCAATGTAATACCTAAATTTTCAATTTGTTTAATCTAGTACATCACAAGGTCAAATAAGTCATTCAGTACTATTCACAAGTTTTCGTAATTACAATATTGCCCCGACTTTTTAATATCTTTCCATTTCGATCAATTTCCTAATCAACGAAAAGATACGCTATCTTTCTAGTGCCTTTTTATCTTTTTTTGTCTCTATAAGTAGTATGATAATTTTATTTAAATATAATTTAGCTTATGATCTCTATAACAGTAAAAGTAGAACCTCCTTTTTGGTTGTGCAAGGTTAATATTTCTGCTTTTTTAAGAATAAATATTTTCATAAGGATATCTAAAGAAAATATTAATTTATTTACTGATAATCGTATATATGTTCATTTAAATCTCGCTCCTAATTTTTTAGATAGATAAAATTTTCAAGCTTTTATGTTTTGTATTTTCATAATTAAATTTAGTGATATATGTATGTTAGGAAATTAAAATAAAAGGAATATAAACCCGATAAAAACTATCAATGAGGTTTTACTTTTTTTATTATAGAAATCTGTCGCGACATAAAAAAATCAAATGTTTCGATCTTAGGCTAATGGATTACTAGATCAATTAAATTAAAACTAACCTAGCTCGAGTTCTCCCAAACTCTACCAAATCGCAACTTAGGTCCAATTGTGAGCATGCAAATATTTTCAACGGGAGTCGCCACTAATCATTTAGGGTAGGTTGATTAGAAACCTAAATAAAATAGTGGGAGTACTATTTTATTTCTACGAACCAGAAATCATAAATTCGGGGACTTGGTTACGCTAGATTCCCTAACGCCCTTTCGGTACCAATTTCGAGAAAAATACTCAATTTGACAATTTTGATAAATCCTAACTTAGAATTCAAAGGTGCAGAAATTTTTTGATTTTTATTTATTTAAATGAAAGCTAACCTATATGTAATGACGTGCAAAAATTGACATGCGATTAATGCAACCTAACATGCAAACTAAATGTCATGCGACGACGTATCCTATTTTTAATGACGGGCATATTATTTTTTTGTATTTTTTCAAATGAAATTCGGAATTAAAATGCCAATTATCTAAACATGCAATTTTAAACTAAAGAAATTAACCTATTCTATTAAAAAAATCATCTAGATATATTCTAAACACGCAACATTATCTTTTAAAAAAAATCAATTCAAATTGCATCTAATCTTTTTGGTTTTTTTTTTATGAAATTCGAAATTAAAATCAAGTAAAAAAATATAACCGCTAAATCTTTCGAATTAAGTTTCGATCTGAAGCCTGACAGATCGACCCTAAAATTTGAAATACCCGCTATGGAAATAACTCTATCTAAAGCCTGATAGATAGATTTATTTCTACGTTTGCGGTTGTGGATTAGGAAATTTTCCTAATCGATCACATCTTAAAAAAAATTAGATATCTCAAATATCTTGGATATATTCAAAGGATTTTGAAATTCTAAATTCTATCCAAATTTGATAAGATCGGATATCCAAGATTTCAAAAAAAATAAATCCTAATTGAAATATTGCCTATTATCTAAATATGCAAGATTAGATATCAATAAGCACAAATTAGGTAATAAAATATTCAAATCAAATTGGGATAAGATAATTACCTGAATTTACAGCGGATCGGGATTGCGGATCGAGATGGTGACCAGTGGTTGATTGATGGCAGATGCGGCAGCGACGGTGAGAGGTGGCAGCGATGGAGTTCTCGTAAAACCTGCGAAACAGAGTCCAAGTTTGGTGAAGAAATAGAGTAACGCAACACCGATCGGGATTTCGTTGGGATTGGTGAGTGTGTTGGGACCGCCAGCGAAAGTTGCTGGTCTTGGCGTTGTCACGGTTGCTTGGGCTCTTCGTCAGCTGCTTGTCGCCGGGAGTACTCACTGGGATATTGAGACGTATTGATATTTGAACAGATTGTGCGTGGCAGCTTGTGGAGGGTGCAGCAAGGTGAGGTGTCAAGAGCACAGAAGCAAAGCTTCACTTGAATCCAGACTTCGCGTGCATGAAGTTATGAGGTGCTGATGAAGAACCGGCGTGAATTTCTTCTCTCTGGTGTTATATCTTTGTAAAAAGCTGCGGCCCCCACTCTCCTCTCTCTTCTCTTCTTGGACGTGCTGCACCTCCTCTCTCTATGTATCTTCGCTCTCTTTGTGTGTTCTCTCTCACTCTCAAGAATTGTGTTCTGAAAATTCTCAAAACTGAAAATTATGAGAGCCCCTTGATTATGATTCATAACCATGTATTTATATCGCACCCCTAGGTCAATTAGCCGGGCTTTCTAGTCCTAATGGGCTTAGGCTTGGGTTTAGGCTTTAATTTTCATTTAATTTCAAACGGGCTAAATTAATTTGGGCTGATTTTTCAATTAAACTTGATGGGCTAATTTAAGCTCTAATTAAGACAACCGAGCCCTTTTTGACTTGTGATTTTCGTCCTTTGCCTTCCGAGTGAGTCAAGTCTCGTTCGATTCCCGAGCCCAATTTACGTGATGAATTTTAAGCTCACTTGCCACCGCCGATCCGATGCGGAATGCAATTAATCTATATGAACCTAAACTATATGCTATGCAATTTTAATATTTTTGTTTAGGGATTAAAAATTTAATCACTAATTTTCTATGCAATTAACACTAAATGATGCACCAAAATTTAGGTGTCAATAGCTGCCCCTCTTTGAGTGGAGGCTCGCAGAGGTTTCACTCAAAGACTGAGACCTAAATTTAAACTATGAAAAATGATGAATGATGATTTTTTTAAATGATGATGCATGATATGCAAACAATAAGGAACGTATGCTAAGGCTTCTCACTTCATGCGGAGCGGTGAAAGAGTCTTACATATGGATGGCACAAAAAGCGTCCAAGTGGGGGAAAGCTTTATAATGCTTTGAATTCCCTTGATCTCCAAACTTCTAGTCTATTGGAAGTAAGGTTCTCAAGGTACTGGATTGCCTACCTGTTACCTGTAGTTTCCTACATATGCGAAATAGCGCATGATATGAAGAAAGAATGGGATGTGTTGTCTATATTACTGGACAATTACGAAAAGAATCATGTCACCTCTTTCATTCGGGTAAGCATGAAATGGTGTGCTTCGTACTCCACTTAGCAACACCAATAGAGAAATTATGTCGCCTGTCCTACTGGGCAAACATGAAATGGGGTATGCTTCGTACTCCACTTAGTAACACCAAAAGAGAAATTATGTCGCCTGTCCTACTGGGCGAACATGAAATGGGGTGCGCCGCGTACTCCACTTAGCAACACCAAAAGAGAAATTATGTCGCCTATCCTACTGGGCGAACATAAAATGGGGTGTGCTTCGTACTCTACTTAGCAACACCGAAAGAGAAATTATGTCGCCTGTCCTACTGGGCGAACATGAAATGGGGTGCGCCGCGTACTCCACTTAGCAACACCAAATGTCACCTGTTTCACTTGGTGAACATATGAGAGAGATAATTTCTCCTATTCCGGATAGAGAAATAATGAAGAATAATTAGCAGACGTACCTGAATTCTTCTTATGATGGAACCAATGGCATCGCTCCTGTTTTTACCTGAGAAAAGGTTAAAATAACACATGCGCAGAGGCAGAGAAAACATAATTCATGAATCTGCTTGCATTACCAAGCTTTACTGGGGAATTTATTAATAAGAACAATCATTTCGTCCTTTTGACATTTTGATCATATTAAATGAGAGACCTTTAATCAGAAAGGACTTTCCACTCACTCTCAATGAAAGACTTTTGACCCGACCTTTGATGCGGGTATAAGAATCATTCGAACTCTCTTCATCGTGCTTGACAAGGGTTCGGATATTCTCAAAATCAGTATGACTTGGCCAATCTGAGAGGTCTTTATGAGGACTAAAATGCATGGAGATTGGTGATCATCCCATCTAGCAATTGCTCCACAAATGAACCTTCAAATGATCTTTTCCTTGAAGAATGATCTTGCATATCGACTCAGTTCTTATTGAAGCTTTTCTCTCTCTCTTTTTCTCCCTTTTTTTTTGAGAGAGAGATTTTCTTTTCTTCTCTCTTTTTTTTGAGAGAGAGATTTTCTTTTTTTTTGAGAGATTTTTCCGAGAGAGAGAACTTCGATTTGATGGAGTCCTTTTGCATCCTTTCTGATGAATTTTCTTTTGAGCTCCTATTTGCCCCAAGTCACCTTGAACTTGTCTTGAGATGATTTCATTTGTTTATCATAAGAATGATCACCAATTGGGTTGAAATGAATTCACTGCTCAAATTGAGTATGCAAAGGATATAATGTGTAGGGATATAGAAAGAAATGCTCTTCGTCATATCTAAGGCACTCGAGCTAACACAGAACTTGCATGCAATAAATATACTTGAAGATTGATGCAAGTGAAAGCAAGAAAATTCTAACCATTTTGAACTTTCTAAGAAATTGCCCCAGTACGGAATTGTTCCTGACAGGGGTAAGAAATGAAACTCCATTCAAAGGGGTTAAGCAAATGATAATCTGTAGTGTTTAGATAGAGGAAATGAATGCCTCACATCATTTTGGCCGTCATACTTTTCGTGAGATAATCCTTTACCTTGTCAGCACGGAATTTTCACTCAACTTGCACTAGGGATTATTATTCAGGACGTGTATGGAAATGTCTTGCCTTTCGTCATCTTGAAATCTCTTATGCAATATGATCGCTTCATTAGGACAGAAATAAATTGCCAAATTAAAAGCCTTCCTCAAACAAAGCTTAGTAACATCAATTAATTCATAAAATTCAACTTGACACTTGATAGAAACAAAGTTAGAATGAGTACAAATCAAGTGTAATATTTCTTCACAGAATCAGAATTAACTGGACTGGAAAAAACACGACCATCCATCTCGACCAAAATCAAAGAACCTCCTGGAAGGACTTTCTTCACGATGTACGGGCCGCCATAATTTGGGGCGAATTTTCCTTCTGCAAGAGGAACTATCGGCAATAACTTTCGCAGGACAAGGTCACCTACCTGAAAATGTTGAGGCTTGACTTTCTTGTTGAAAGATTTAGCAACTCGTTGTTGGTAGCACTGGCCATGACATAAAGCTCTAAGCCTTCTCTCGTCAATCATGTTCAACTGGTCCAATCTTTGTTGGATCCAATCTGCTTCTGATAATTATACCTGTGAAAGAATACGTAACGAAGGAATTTCAACCTCAACAGGTAACACCGCTTCCATACCGTACACAAGAGAATATGGAGTTGCCCCTGTAGATGTCCGGATAGAAGTCCGATATTCCATAAGTGCAAAAGGTAATCTCTCATGCCAATTACGATAGTTTTCGGCTGTTTTAGCTAAAATTTTCTTGATATTCTTGTTGGCTGCTTCGACTGCTCCGTTCATCTGCGGACAATATGGAGAGGAATTTAGATGCTTGACATCCACCAATTTGTTATTCAAATTCGACCCATTTTCAGTAATTATAGCCTCAGGTGCACCATATCGAGCAATGATGTCCCGACGAATGAACTTCACCACAACCCGGGCCGTCACTGTCGTATAAGACATGGTTTCGATCCACTTCGAAAAGTAATCGATAGCGACCAAGATAAACCGATGCCCATTCGACGCTTTAGGATTAATTGGGCCAATCATATCAATGCCCCACATAGAAAATGGTCATAGTTCAGACATTTGATGCAATTCATTCGGAGGAATTTTAATCTTGTCACCATAGATTTGACATTTGTGACAACTTCGGACATACTGAATGCAATCACTCTCTAAAGTGAGCCAGTAATAACCCATCCTCATTATCTTCCTTGCTAGCATATGACCATTCATGTGCGGACCACATACTCCCTCATGCACTTCTAGCATCAAGCGAACAGCCTCGGTTGAATCAACACACCTTAATAAAACCGAATCATAGGACCGCTTGTATAGGTATTCTCCGTTCAAGAAGAACTTCGACGCCATTCTCCTGATATACTTTTGGTCAGAGGCGGTACTTTTCTCAGGAAACTCCTGTGTTTGAATATATGCCTTGATATCATGATACCACGGCTTGCCGTCAGGCTCTTCTGTCGTGGCCATGCAATAAGCCGGTTTCTGTAAGACCTCTATCTTCAAAGGTTCAACTTCTAAACCACTTGTCACTTGTAGCATTGCCGATAACGTAGCCAAAGCATCGGCAAAACTGTTTTGAGTCCTTGGCAAGTATTCAAACGAAATGTCTTCAAATTCTTTCACCAACTCCTCTAAATAGACATGATAGGGTTGTAACTTAGCATCTCTGGTTTGCCATTTGCCAATGGTATGAAGAATAATGAGGGCTGAATCCCCGAACACCTTAAGTCGAGCTACTCCCATTTCGATTGCAGCTTGTAACCCGAGGATGCATGCTTCATATTCAGCGATATTGTTCGTGTAGGGAAATATCAATTTCGCTGCGACCGGATAATGTTGTCCGCCTGGGGATATTAAGACTGCCCTGATACCTGACCCTGATAAGTTTACGACCCCATCAAAGTACATGGTCCATACATACTCATCAATTAGCATGATTCTATCCTCTAGCGGATCCAGATCCTCATTTTTCCCAGGATTTTCGGCCAAAACATCAGCAATTACTCGTCCTTTGACTGATTTCTGAGACATGAATTGAATATTAAATTCTGAGATGAGAATCTGCCATTTTGCCAATTTTCCAACCAAAGCGGGTTGATTGAGCAAGTATTTGATTGGATCACATTCTGTTACAAGCAATATCTGATAGTGCAAAGTGTATTGCCTCAATCTGTGTAGCACCTAGACCAGTGCTGCGCACGTTCTTTCTGCCTCGGAATAGTTCATCTCAGAGGCGGTAAACTTCTTACTCAAATAATAAATTGCACGTTCTTTTCCATCCTCTTCACCTTTCTGAGCAAGCATGGCACCTAAGGACTCACTGTGGATTGTAAGGTACAGGGTCAGAGGTTGCCCCGGCGTTGGCGGAACAAGCACCGGCAGATTCATCAAGTAGTGCTTAATCTTGTTGAACGCCAGTTCACACTCTTCATCCCATCTGACCAGCGCATTCTTCTTGAGGAGTTTAAAGAAAGGCTTCGCTGTCTCAGATAACTGAGAAATAAATCTGGCTATATAGTTTAGTCTACCCATTAAGCTACGAACTTCCTTTACCGAAGAGGGAGATTTTATTTCACAAATGGCTTTCACTTTTGACGGGTCAATCTCAATCCCTTTGTTACTAACAATGAAGCCAAGTAGTTTGCCAGAGACTGTCCCGAACACGCACTTTGTTGGATTAAGGCGTAATTTGAACTTACGAAGCCTGTCGAATAATTTCGTCAAGGTTTCTATGTGATCTTCTCCACACCGAGTTTTTGCAATCATATCATCAACATAGACCTCAATCTCATTATGCATCATATCATGGAACAACGTGACCATTGCTCGCTGGTAAGTTACCCCAGCATTTTTGAGATCGAATGGCATCACTTTGTAATGAAATGTCCCCCATGGAGTGGTAAATGCCATTTTCAACTTATTATCCTCGTTCATCAAGATCTGGTTATAACCTGAGAAACCATCCATGAAGGAGAATAGTTCAAACCCAGCTGTACTGTCCATAAGCACATCAATGTGTAGGAGTGGAAAATCATCTTTGGGACTAGCTTTGTTTAGATCTCGGTAGTCAACACACACTCGAACCCGACCGTCTTTCTTCAACACTGGGACTATATTAGCAACCCATTTTGAGTATTGAGTAGTCTCAATGAATCCCACGTCAAGAAGTTTCATGACCTCTTCTTTGATCTTCTTTGCTAGTTCTGGCTTAGCTCTTCGCGGCCTTTGCTTCACAGGCTCAATTGAAGGATCAGTCGGTAGACAATGTTCGACGATCGATCGATCAAGACCCAGCATGTCAGCATAAGACCAGGCAAAGATGTCTTGATACTCCTTCAACAACTGGGTCAGGCGTTTGGCCACATCTTGAGGAAGACATGCCCCAATCTTCACCTCTCTAGGATTCTCCGTGTCGCCAAGGTTGATCACCACAGTTTCTTCGGCAGTCAGAGGCTTAGATTTCTCATGGATTTCCAAGTTCCAACGTATCTCTTCATCATTCAGATTAGAATCGTCTGAGTCATCAGACTGACTTGCATCACATATATGAGGATCCCCGATTTCCGTCCCTTCGCATGCCTCGAGATTAGTCTCTTGAGGGCCAGCGCCCATCCCTTCAAGTGGTCCTTTAGTGATTGCACCAATGGAGGTCTCAACAAACCAACCAGTGAGGTAGGGTATACCATCATTAAAATCAAAGTCCACCACCCTCGACTTCGGTTTCTTGAAAATACAGGATGGCTGGCCATCCTCGAAATCATCAGACAGACTGACCAAAATTGCTTTACCATGCTTCTTAGGTGGTTCAGTTAAGGCTTGTGGCGACTCAGGAAAGATAAGCCCAAGATCATCCTCAGTCGGGCTCAACTTTAAATTATCATATCCTCCCACTACTCCAGCCGAGTGAAAGATGTGGTTAATAGGAGGTGGTAAGGGACTTCGCCCTCTGCAACAATTGTTGCTTTGTTCGCGGCTTACGGTCCCATGATATCCCAAACCAGTCTTGTGGTATTGTCCATTTATCTCAATCGGGGCATGAATGCCTTGGCCTTCTTTCCCAAAACCCTGACCTAGCTTAAAATCATTACCAACCATGACCTTGACCACCATGATAGCTGCATTAGAAACCTCAGGAATAGGTAACGGCATATCATAGGAAGCCTGAACAACTTGAACTATCTCAAATGAATGATAGCTATCCTCTTCAACATGATGAGGCTCTATGTATGGGATCGATGTTGCATTGAAGATTCGGTGATCTTCCTCCCCATAAATTGTAACCAGCTTTGTTTCAGCCACGAACTTGATTTTCTGATGCAAATTGGAGGGCACTGCGCCTGCATTGTGGATCCATGGCCGTCCCAGCAAGAAATTAAAAGCAGAAGGGAAATCCAGCACTTGGAAAAGAATATCGAACACCGAGGGTTCAATTTGCAGCGTTAAGTTAATCTAGCCTATCACATCATTCTTTACTCTGTCAAAGGCTCGGACAGAAGTCTTGGCTGCTTGCATGGTAGATGGAGGAATGCCCAGCCTTTTCAAAGTAGCCAACGGACATAAATTCAAACCCGACCCGTTATCAACAAGCACTCTAGCCACGTGAGTCTTTTTATACTTCACCGATATGTGAAGCGCCTTATTATGACCACGTCCTTCAACTGGGATTTCCTCATCAGAAAATGCTACTTGATCTTTGAGGAGGATCGCCCCGACAAACTCTTCTAACTTATCTTCTTCAATAGTCTCGGGCATATGAACCTCACTCAAAACCTTCATTAGAGCACTCCGATGTTTATCTGATGTCTGGAGAAGTTCCAACAACGAAACTTGTACAGGTAACTTTCTCAGCTGGTCAATCACGTTATATTCACTAGCCTTTATCATAGCCAGGAATTCTTTCGCTTCTTTCTCAGCCACTGGCTTGGCCGGTTGATTATCAGCATAAGTTCGCCCTGACCTTATTATCATATCAACATCATACGACCATGGAACCATCTTGTCACTCTCATAAGCGTAGGGCTGAGGTGATGCCAGGACCAATATTTCCGAAGCATCGGGTATAACGATCCCGAGATCATTGTCAGAGGCATCCTCGAGAGGGGGTATGTCAGTTAGCTCAGGATCCAACTTAACTAACTCATCGGTCAACATTGCGAGTTCTTCATTCCAGTCAATGATGACCTGAGATATAGTGGCCACTACCCCGAATTCATCAACTATCCCAATCATTCCCTTTCTCACCAACTCATCCACTTTCTTTTCTATCTCACCGAGTGACACCACCTCACCAGTCGAAATATAACCAGCTCGGACTAAAGCATCGAGCATATCTTCGAAAAGGACCCTGAAGCCTTGAACTTGCTTGACTCCTGGACCAAAGACAACATTTGTACTGCTCGAATGATCAGGGAGTGGATTGTTCTGCACATTAGGCTTACCGGTTGGCTATAGCGCAAATGCTCCAATCTCGAGTAGATCCTGCACTCGATGTTTGAGTACCTGGCAATCATCTGTCGAATGCCCAATTTCACCTCTATGGTAATCACATTTCTTCGACGGATCATACCTTGCATAGCTAGCGGCATTAGATCTTTGTGGCTCTGAATTCAAAAAGTTCTTCTTCCTTAGCACTGCCAGTACCTGAGATAACGTCCCAGGAAGTGGAGTAAACTAGCGTGTTTTGCGCTGCTGGCGTGAGTCCTGCTGGCCTTACCGTCCATAAGAGGTTGTCTGCTGAGTGCTAAATTGTAGCTTCGGGGCCTGAGCTGGCGTCTTCTGTACATAGGTCATGTTGACTTCGGAGACATGCTCTTTATCTTTCTTACTAGTAAATCTCTTGCTCGATGAACCTGACTCGCTGTACCATCCCTTCTTGAGCCCGGTCTCAATCTCCTCACCCATGGCTATCAGTTGACCAAAAGATTGGGCGGCCGTCACTAACATTCGTGAACGAACCGACTGCGGTAGGGTGGACACGAACAACTTCATTAAGTCACGTTCTGAGGGTTCAGGCATGATCTGTCCGGCCATATTCCTCCAGCGAGTGGCATACTCCTTTAAGGTTTCGCCCTTTTTCTGCTCAGCTCTTTCCAGGTCTTCCCTTGTAATGGTGACATCGAAATTGAACTTGAAGTGTTTGACGAAAAGGTTTGCCACCTCTTCCCATGAGTCTTTCCGGTTGATCTGGTGGTTAGTATACCACCTCATTGTAGCATCCTTCAAACTTGCTTGGAAGGTTTAGATCATTAGAGGTCCATTAGAAACATATCTGTTCATGAGGCCCTGGTACATCTCGATATGCTGAATTGGATTTGAGGTGTCGTTGTACTTCTCGAAGGCTGGCATTTTGAATTTATCGGGCACTTGGACCCGGGTAAAAATAGACAGATCAATAGGTGGAACACTTTGAGTTCCCTCCACTTCACGTAACCTCTGGTCGAGCTTAGCTAACAACTTGGCATTCTCATCATTTGGGGGTGGATGAAGAATATGGGCCGCTGGAGATGCACTAGTGTCAGTCAGAATGACATCATCCAGTTGAAGGGTGCGATTAGTGTTCACTGCAGGAGTTTTGTCAAGGCGAAGGCCTTGACTGGCTGGAGGTGGAATCTCCGATTGAGAGGCAGCATTGATCTGCTGCTGCTTGGCCATGAGATCACTCATCATTTTGGACATAGCAGCCGCGATCTGCTCATTGATTGTGTTCATGTCTTCTTTTAGCTTTTCGTCAATCATGGCCGCAATCTCGGCTTGATTGGCCATCCTTCTTTTGGTCACCGATCGAGTATTACGAGGATGAGGGGGATCCGTGGCAAATTACCTGCAAAAGTAACGATGGAATAAATACAACGAGTAAGAATAACGAGTCGGTCCATGACATCTTCTAGACCCTCAAGATGAAATTTCTTTCGAAAGACCGATTCGTCCAGTAAATCTCGAAATTCCAAATTGCTTTATTCAATAAAAACCTGGACTAATTCCGAAATTTACAAATCATAGCTTAATGCTTTTCATTGAATTACTCAAAATGGAAAATGTCTCAAAAGAATTCTTATAAAAATTGTTCAGAAACGACATCTATTACTAGAAAACGTTAATAGTAAGCTAACATTTCCTCCTTAAAAAAAAACTCCCTAAACCAAACAAGAAATCATACGGTCTTCCTTTTTTTTTAGAGGCCACATACCAAATGACTCAACCTAAATCATGGACCGAATCAAAATAAGATGAAGAAAACCAAAGATAAAGCTCGAGAAATTATCATCCTTGGGGAAAGAATGTCAATCACAGAGACATACACATGAATCGTGAGTTTAAACCTTAATCTATCTACCCTAAAGGCTTTTGCAAAATGAAGTGATGAACGGAACGACATGTCGCAGCCTCGCGCACACTCATCATGACTAGCCGTAGCCTCGCATACAATAGTCATGACTAGTCGGGTCCAATCACTTCGGCTTGATTCGGTCGACAAGGGGAACCTCATGGGCAGTAGCCTCACGTGCATGAGGACGACCCTTGAGCCATTTTTTGAAAAATTTTCAGGATCCAAATGGGATAACCTTTAGCGAGGTCTTACCGCCAAGGTTAAAGAACCATCTAAATACCATCTTAGAATTATGGGTGTGACCCAGGTCCGATCACAGGTTGTGTGTGGTATAGTGCAAATACTGTAAATCATGCACAACAGTTATATGCAAACACCGCTTCAATAGTGCAAAAATTAAATCACAATTCCACTCCACCAAGCCTGCAAAACAAAGGATTAGCCAATCACTACTCCCCTTATAACTCCCATCCTGCAAAACCATTTAACACCTAAGAATGAGAATTCAATCAAATTTTATCAAATCAAGTGATTTTTCCATGAAAAATTTTTTTGGCCTAAGTCCTTAAATTTTCAAAAAAATTCAAGTTTTTCCCCAGCGGAGTCGCCAAGCTGTTGTGACCTAAAAAAATCGAGTGTTTTGATCTTAGGCTAATGGATTACTAGATCAATTAAATTAAAACTAACCTAGCTCGAGTTCTCCCAAACTCTACCAAATCGCAACTTAGGTCCAATTGTGAGCATGCAAATATTTTCAACGGGAGTCACCACTAATCATTTAGGGTAGGTTGATTAGAAACCTAAATAAAATAGTGGGAGTACTATTTTATTTCTACGAACCAGAAATCATAAATTCGGGGACTTGGTTACGCTAGATTCCCTAATGCCCTTTCGGTACCAATTTCGAGAAAAATACTCAATTTGACAATTTTGATAAATCCTAACTTAGAATTCAAAGGTGCAGAAATTTTTTGATTTTTATTTATTTAAATGAAAGCTAACCTATATGTAATGACGTGCAAAAATTGACATGCAATTAATGCAACCTAACATGCAAACTAAATGTCATGCGACGACGTGTCCTATTTTTAATGACGGGCATATTATTTTTTTGTATTTTTTCAAATGAAATTCGGAATTAAAATGCCAATTATCTAAACATGCAATTTTAAACTAAAGAAATTAACCTATTATATTAAAAAAAATCATCTAGATATATTCTAAACACGCAACATTATCTTTTAAAAAAAATCAATTCAAATTGCATCTAATCTTTTTGGTTTTTTTTATGAAATTCGAAATTAAAATCAAGTAAAAAAATATAACCGCTAAATCTTTCGAATTAAGTTTCGATTTGAAGCCTGACAGATCGACCCTAAAATTCGAAATACCCGCTATGGAAATAACTCTATCTAAAGCCTGATAGATAGATTTATTTTCACGTTTGCGGTTGCGGATTAGGATATTTTCCTAATCGATCACATCTTAAAAAAATTAGATATCTCAAATATCTTGGATATATTCAAAGGATTTTGAGATTCTAAATTCTATCCAAATTTGATAAGATCGGATATCCAAGATTTCAAAAAAAATAAATCCTAATTGAAATATTGCCTATTATCTAAATATGCGAGATTAGATATCAATAAGCACAAATTAGGTAATAAAATATTCAAATCAAATTGGGATAAGATAACTACCTGATTTGTAGATTTCTTTCCAAATTTGAATTTACAGCGGATCGAGATTGCGGATCGAGATGGTGACCAGTGGTTGATCGATGGCAGACGCGGCAGCGACGGTGAGAGGCGGCGGCGATGGAGTTCTCGTAAAACCTGCGAAACAGAGTCCAAGTTTGGTGAAGAAACAAAGTAACGCAACACCGATCGGGATTTCGTCGGGATTGGTGAGTTTGTTGGGACCGCCTGCGAAAGTTGCTGGTCTTGGCATTGTCACGGTTGCTTGGGCTCTCTGTCAGCTGCTTGTCACCGGGAGTACTCACTGGGATATTGAGACGTATTGATATTTGAACAGATTGTGCGTGGTAGCTTGTGGAGGGTGCAGCAAGGTGAGGTGTCAAGAGCACAGAAGCAAAGCTTCACTTGAATCCAGACTTCGCGTGCATGAAGTTATGAGGTGCTGATGAAGAACCGGCGTGAATTTCTTCTCTCTGGTGTTATATCTTTGTAAAAAGCTACGGCCCCCACTCTCCTCTCTCTTCTCTTCTTGGACGTGCTGCACCTCCTCTCTCTATGTATCTTCGCTCTCTTTGTGTGTTCTCTCTCACTCTCAAGAATGGTGTTCTGAAAATTCTCAAAACTGAAAATTATGAGAGCCCCTTGATTATGATGCATAACCATGTATTTATATCGCACCCCTAGGTCAATTAGCCGGGCTTTCTAGTCCTAATGGGCTTAGGCTTGGGCTTAGACTTTAATTTTCATTTAATTTCAAACGGGCTAAATTAATTTGGGCTGATTTTTCAATTAAACTTGATGGCTAATTTAAGCTCTAATTAAGATAACCGAGCCCTTTTTGACTTGTGATTTTCGTCCTTTGCCTTCCGAGTGAGTCGAGTCTCGTTCGATTCCCGAGCCCGATTTACGTGATGAATTTTAAGCTCACTCGCCACCGCCGATCCGATGCGGAATGCAATTAATCTATATGAACCTAAACTATATGCTATGCAATTTTAATATTTTTGTTTAGGGGTTAAAAATTTAATCCCTAATTTTCTATGCAATTAACACTAAATGATGCACCAAAATTTAGGTGTCAACAAAATCATAAGCCAAAATGTATTTAAATAGAAATATCATAATATTTATAAACACCATGGGAATATATCTATTACGTTCTTTTCTTTCTTTCATTTTCTTCCTGGCTTTTAGATACAATGTTAATGCCGTGGCAAAAGAGAGGCAACCATTTAAAACGATCCTCCCATGTGGATCACAGGCTAACAAAACTGCTGGCGTATAAATGTCAATGATAACAAAATTAGCTAATGTCAATCCACATTGATTACTAATAATAATTTCCTAGGAAGACAAGAATTCCGGTAAATAATTTAATGTAAAGATGCCACCAGCTTTGTGCAAAAGACTCCAATTAGAGGAATAAAGGCAACGCAGACAAAACTTTACGCAGACGACTGGGCGAATGCACTGATTGGTGTGGGTGCTTTAAGCTCTTTACTTTTCCTCTCGGACAAGTAAAGGCGACCAGCGCGTTTCGCATGGCCTTAGAGACTCGGAAAGACGAGTAGTAGGGCTGGATGAGAAATATGAATGCTTTTTTAGTAATGTGTGATGGTGGTTGTTGTCTCTATCGTATCCTCGATTCAATTGGGAAGTTGGAATGATTAACGGAATTGAACTTGCTATGTGCAGGCATCATGATTAGTCGTCTAATTTAAAGAAATCACAAAACCAATAGTGATTGGATTGGAGGTTGTAGTTTCATGTCACGAAGTAGGATCATCTCACGTGTCGAGATAAAGCCCTCCCGAAGTCTAAATATGAGTGCGTACTCAAAAAATGAATTGCAAAGACTCTTTTACTTTTATTTAGCAAATATGCGTTTGAAGGGAAACCATCTCCAAAAGAACTCGCGACTCTTTCTTGTGAAATTGCTGTCACCATGGGAGGGCTTCCCTTAACTCTCATGGTCATAGGTCCACTTCTCAAAGGAGAAGAAGATCAAAGAATATGGAGAGAAATGCGGATGAACTTGGCTTAGGTATCTAATATGACAGTAAAACAAAAGTTGAGGATAAGTTGCGAACAATCTAAAGAGCAACAAATTTTTATAGGCATGTCTTTTCACTGGAACCAACAAAAGAATTGCCATCTACCTGTGGAACTGGCAAAAATGACTCAACCGTGCGTGTCAAGCATGACAGGCACTAACTTCAGATTTTGTTGGTTGATGAGACTGAAAGGTGGGGGAACAACAGCAGAAGTGCCAAAAGTTGTGTACGGAACTCATTTTGGTGCCAAAAGTTTCATTTGGATCATTTAAGTGTCAAAATTTTTGAAAAACGATCACTTAAGTGCCAACTCCGGTCAGTTTGGCCGGAAATCCGATGTGACATTTTTTTATTAATTTCTAAAGTCGATGTGGCTCGCCGGAGATATAGTCAGCACGTACAGTCAGCATTTTTTATTTTAAATAATTTTTTTCTTTTTTCCTTTTCTTTCTTTTTTTCTTTTTTTCTTTTCTTTCTTCTTCCTTTGGTCACCATCGGTGACCGGAGGTCGGCCACCGGCCGCTTGGCCTCGCCCGGACGAGGCCGCCGCCGCCTGCCACAAGCGAGGCCCGGCCGACCCTCGCCTGGGCGACGGCGGGCAAGCCCCGACGAGGTCGGCCTCGCCTCGCATGGGCGAGGGCGAGCCCCGGCGAGGGCTCCCCTCGCCAGATCCGGCGAGGCCGGCCGTCGCCCAGGCCACGGCGGCCCCGCCGGGCGTTGCCTTCCCCCGGGGGACGTCCGGCGGTGCCGTCGTGGCCTGGGCGACGGCTGGCCTCGCCGGATCTGGTGAGGGGAGCCCTCGCCCATGCGAGGCGAGGCCGACCTCGCCGGGGCTTGCCCGTCGTCGCCCAAGAGAGGGTCGGCCGGGCCTCTCCTGTGGCGGGCGGCGACGGCCTCGTCCGGGCAAGGCCAGGTGGCCGGTCTCCAGCCACCGGCGGTGACCAAAGGAAGAAGAAAGAAAAGAAAAAAAGAAAAAAAAGAAAAAAATTCAGAAAAGTACTTAAAAAATCGAAATATATAAGTGGAAATGCCACGTAGACTAATTTTAAAAAAAAAATCCAACTAAGATTAAAAATTTAATTATGAATGCCACGTATTAATTTGGCCGGAATCTCTCGCCATTGGCACTAAAGTGATCATTTTTCCTCCGATTTGGCATTTAAGTGATTCAAATAGAATTTTTGGCACCAAAGTGAGCTCTGTACATAACTTTTGGCACTTATACTGTTCTTCCCCCCTGAAAGGTGGACCTTTGACTTTTCGCCCCCTTGGCTCAAAGTCTCCACTCCAAGTTAAGTGGTGGGGCCCAGCCACAGCCAAATCCAGTACCCGCAGTTGGCTCGCAAAGGATGCCCACGTCACCAGTTGAGGCTCTTCCACGACTAAATCCACTTATTTTTTTCTATAAGGCTCCGTTCGTTTCTGGAAAAATATTTTTCTGGAAAACATTTTCCGAGTTTTCCGGTGTTCGGGGGCGGAAAATATTTTCCGTGGGAAAACATTTTCCTTCCCCACCTCCAAATCCTTCATTGTTTTGAGGAAAATGATTTTCTCTTTGTGAAGGCAAAATTGCCCATGGGAGGGAAATTGTTTTCCGTGGGAGAGAAAGTTGATCGTCGGTCACCACCATCAGCCGCCAGTCGCCACCCGCCGCCGCCGCCGGCCGCCACCGCCGCCACCGATCGCCGGCCGCCGCTGCCGCCGATTGCCAATTGCCGCCGCCGGTCGCCGGACGTCACCGGTCATCGGACGCCGCCGGATCGGCGATCGCCGAACGCTAAAAAATATTTTTGGAAACTTTTTCAAATTTTAGCCGAACACCAGAAAATTGTGTTTCAGGAAAATATTTTTCAAGAAAATGACTTCCAGGAAAATATTTTCCAAAAGAAGAATATTTTTCGGCAAACGAACGGAGCCTAAATCCGTGTATATTTTCCCTCTTATCAATTTGCATCTTGAAGTAGAAATTGCAAAAAAGGAAGAGAAGTTATTGGAGGAGAAAAAAATGAAAGGGGATCTAGCGTTTGGGCTTCTTTTGCAGTGTTGGTTGCGCCGATTCTTCTCTCTGCGCTTGCATACAATTTTGTCAAGAACAACAAAAAGAGCGCACGTCGAAAAGCAGATGACATCGGAGCGTCTAGTTCGTCCACCACTTCAACAGGAAGTAACAACTATGACGTGTTCATAAGTTTTAGCGGCAAGGATACTCGCAAAACCTTTGTGGACCACCTCTACAACGGCCTCGTCGACGCTGGAATCTGTGTGTTCAGAGACAATGATGAGCTTCGCGAAGGTGAGAAGATCAGCACTAGTCTTCTCCAGGCCATTAACAACAGTAAGATCTCAATTCCGATTTTCTCTCGGAATTACGCTTCGAGCAAATGGTGTCTTCGAGAGCTCCTTCAGATGATAGAGTGCATGAAGAGCGTTGGGCACGTTGTCTTGCCCATCTTTTACCGGGTTGAACCATCCGAAGTGCGATACCAAAAAGGGAGCTTTGGAAAGACTTTCTCCCATTTCAGTGGAAAGTATTCTGAGGAAGATGTTGCGAAATGGTGAAAAGCACTCGAAGAAG
The DNA here is from genome assembly GCA_031216405.1 of Syzygium malaccense. Classification (NCBI taxonomy): domain Eukaryota; kingdom Viridiplantae; phylum Streptophyta; class Magnoliopsida; order Myrtales; family Myrtaceae; genus Syzygium; species Syzygium malaccense. The sequence continues at coordinate 3,873,524 of CM062255.1, forward strand.
TGGCTTGCCTAAGGGGATGGGAATAAGAGAGAACTGCTAACGGGTATTTCATTTTTCTATCGAAACCTTGTTTACTTTCTTTCAACAAGATCTTACTTGTGCGTGCTCTCTTTACCCTTATAAGCTGTACTGTTGTAATAATGATGTATAATAGGAGATGATTGTCCTTCTAATGCAATTTAGCCCGAATGCTTTATAAACAGCTGTGAAGGAGAATTGGTAAAAATGGTCGTCACAAAAGTTTTGAGCGAGTTAAAGAAGGCCTTTGCGCTAGTTGTAACTGAACAACTTGTCGGAGTTGATAATGCTGTGGAGGATGTTTTGAGATTGCTGGATCACAACCCCAATGCTACCCGAATTGTCGGTATTCATGAAATGGGGGACATCGGTAAGACAACTTTAGCCAAGGTGGTCTACAATAAGCTCTCCGACCAATTTCAGGATCATAGTTTCATTGCAGACATTCGAGAATCCTCGCAGCGAACGGGCATTTCATGTTTGCAGAATCAATTAATATGTGATGTATTGAAAGTGAAGTCTCAAGTGTCTAATACGGATGAAGGAATTAAGATCACGGAATCTAGATTTAAATGTAAGAAAGTCCTAATTCTTCTAGATGATGTGGATCATAATAAAAGCTTTGGTTGGGAAACATGACTGGTTTGAGGTGGGAAGTAGGATAATCATTACCACAATAAAAAGTTCTGTTCTTGATGATGCTGGGGTGAACTACAGGTACGAACTTAAGGAAATAGCTGCGGATCCATCTTTAATCTTGTTTAGTAGACATGCTTTTTGGAGGGATTCTCCTCCGTGTGAATTTTAGTCTCTCTCTCATGATATTGTATCCACTACTGGAGGACTCCCCCTAGCTCTCGAGGTTATAGGTTCGTTTCTTTGTGGGAAAACCGAAGCATTCTGGCAAGACGCATTAAAGAGTTTAAAGGAAGTACCGCATGGGGAAGTACAAGAGAAGCTAAAAATAAGTTATAATGCATTGAGCAATAAGGAAAAATAGATATTTTTGGATATTGCTTGTTTCTTAATTGGAACTGATTTAAGAATTGCATCTTACATGTGGAATGCCTGTGATTTTTGTCCGGGCATGGGGATTGAAATGTTGAGGTTTATGTCGCTAATAAAAATTGGAGATAATGATGAGGTGAGAATGCATGACCAACTGAGAGACCTTGGTAGGGAAATTGCTCATCAAGAAGATTACAATGTGCCTGGGAATCGAAGTAGGTTGTGGGTCTATGAGGAAGCCTTGGAAGTACTCCAGAGCAGCAAGGTAATCGTTATCTCTACCGTTGTTCTACTCTCTTTTCACATGTGCTCTCTTAATTGGAATGAATTTTAGACCTTACAGCCGTGATTATCTCCAAATATTATTTTCTTGATGTGATTAGCATCCATCCATGATATATTGTCTATCGGGTTCTAAAAAAAAATGTCTAGTGTCTAAACAATAATCTTTATACTGGTTAGTTATTACTTAAGGTCTGTTTGGTGATATTTGTGTTTCTCTATTTTTCTGTTCTTTTGTTTCCTATAACAGCAAAAAAAAATAGAATTTGTTTGTGTAAATCAACTAATTTTTCTATTCTCCAGGATAGATAGATCAGTGGCCAGAGAATAAATTTAGAACAGAAACAAAAAGTAAAAAATAAATCTACCTTTTTGTTCAGAGAAACAATGTCATTTCAAAGAAACAAGCTTAGCGTAACTTAAACCTTATACCCTAAACCCCATCCCCTACACCCTAAAACTCAAAAGGTCTATACACCATTTTATTATAATGCCCAAAAATTTACTGTTAACCTCTTTATATTCTGAGTTATAAACCCATGGAACTCTTTGCTTCCATTTCCAGCCGTCTATCTTTGACTAACTATTACGTTGGATTTTCTAAGGCCATCTTATAATATCTTGATCAATTAAGTTCTTACAAAAGTCCAGTTTTATCCATACATAAATTGTTAAGTCTCTACTGACATTTTTATAACTAAATGAAAAAATTATGATTAGAAATTTTTAGAGTTGTACTAAATACATTCTTGTTCTTTTTCTATGCCAGGAATAAAAATTTTGTGCAGTTAGCAAACATGTTCTTTTGCTCATAAACTCATCTAGAGAATAAAAATAAAAAAGTTATTTCTAAATTTTTTCGGGAACAGATATATTACCAAACGCAGGCTTATCAACTTGGTGTTAGTATTGATAGGTTCTGTCCTTATTCGGTGTAGCCATCATGTTTTTTCCCTTGTATTGACCTATCGCACTGATTCTCCAATCGTACAAGAGAGGAAAAAAAGAAGGAACAAATAGCAAAAACAAGAGAAGGGAAGAAATCAAGACAGAGAAGGTTTCACATTAACTGCGGAGGGGGAGATTAAATGATTTTATTTATCGTAAAAAAAATAATTACATACATGAATATCTCCGGTCTGACCTGAGCGTCAACTTCACCACTGTAGAATGAAGGCATTGTAAAATCGGTCCACTGTCAGTTGATTTGATGCAACACTTGTGCAGGGAATTGAAAAAGTTCGCGTTCAGGCCCTTCGTCTTGACAAAAACAGCTCGCGCAGTGAATTCACAACTGAACAATTTGATTCACTACCAAAATTAAGGTTCCTTCAAATGCGTGATGCAGTACTTATTGGAAATTCCAAAAGCTCACTTCCGAAATTAAGATGGCTTGGGTGGAACACACCTCCCGCATCTGTGGCTACTATTTTTTGTCTAGAGAAATTAGTCGTACTTGATTTATCAAGAAGTGACATTTCAGAGCTTTGGGAAGGCTGGAGTCATCTCAAGGTCAGATGGTGAGCATGTTGTCTTGTCTTTTGTTTTTAATGACTTACTCTTAAGCAAAATTTTGTCACTTTTTAATTTGCAGGTGGCGAAGCATTTGAAAGTTCTAAATCTTACGGAATGCAACCGTTTAAAAGTTACTCCTGATCTCTCAACCTTACAAAATTTAGAAATGTTAGTCCTTTATGGATGTGACAATTTGGAGCAAGTTCACCCTTCTATTGGAAAAGTCAAAGGACTCATTTATTTGAACTTGCAGTTATGCGTGAAACTCCAAGAGCTACCTGGATCCATTGGGGATTTGAAAAACTTTAAAATTTTGAATATTGTTTAAAGTACGGAATTGAGGAATCTACCTAGTACCATTAGCAAGTTGGACAAATTTACCCCGAACTTTTTTTTGTGACACCAAAAACCCCAAACTTTGCTATTTGTGACACATTTACCCCAATGCATTTAGTCTATGGGCATTTTCGTCTTTTTTGTATTTTCTTTTTTTTTCCTTTTTTTTTCTTTTCCGGCGAAGGGAGCCTCGCCGGCGTCCGGCGAGGGCTGCCCTCGCCGGATCCGGCGAGGGGGGCCCTCGCCCGACGCCGGCGAGGGCCGCCCTCGCCGAATCTGGCGAGGGGGGCCCTCGCCGGCGTCGAGCGAGGGTCGCCCTCGCCCGGCGTCGGCGAGGGCCGCCCTCGCTCGCCCAGGCGAGGGCGACCCTCGCCCGACGCCGGCGAGGGTCGACCTCGCCGGATCGGGCGAGGGCCGCCCTCGCTCGACGCCGGCTAGGGCGGCCCTCGCCAGATCCGGCGAGGGCGGCCCTCGCCGGCGTCGGGCGAGGGTCGCCCTCGCCTGGGCGAGCGAGGGCGGCCCTCGCCCGACCCAGGCGAGGTCGACCCTCGCCGGCGTCGGGCGAGGGTCGACCTCGCCTGGGTCGGGCGAGGGCCGCCCTCGCTCGCCCAGGCGAGGGCGACCCTCGCCCGACGCCGGCGAGGGTCGACCTCGCCGGATCGGGCGAGGGCCGCCCTCGCTCGACGCCGGCTAGGGCGGCCCTCGCCAGATCCGGCGAGGGCGGCCCTCGCCGGCGTCGGGCGAGGGTCGCCCTCGCCTGGGCGAGCGAGGGCGGCCCTCGCCCGACCCAGGCGAGGTCGACCCTCGCCCGACGCCGGCGAGGGTCGACCTCGCCGGATCGGGCGAGGGCCGCCCTCGCTCGACGCCGGCTAGGGCGGCCCTCGCCAGATCCGGCGAGGGCGGCCCTCGCCGGATCCGGCGAGCGTAGCCCTCGCCGGACGCCGGCGAGGCTCCCTTCGCCGGAAAAGAAAAAAAAAGGAAAAAAAAAGAAAATACAAAAAAGACGAAAATGCCCATAGACTAAATGCATTGGGGTAAATGTGTCACAAATAGCAAAGTTTGGGGTTTTTGATGTCACAAAAAAAAGATCGGGGTAAATGTGTCACAGGTGGAAAAGTTTGGGGTTTTTGGTGGCTTTTTCCCTTGTTTAAAGTACGGAATTGAGGAATCTACCTAGTACCATTAGCAAGTTGGACAAACTTGAAGAATTAGACGCCTCACGGTGCTGCTGGCTGGAAGGGGAAATTCCTATAGATGGGTTGTCTTCACTGAAGATCCTTCGATTAAGTCGGGCGCGCATTTCTAACTTCCCCGACACAATTTGTAACGTTATGAATTCGACCCACTTTCAGGATTAATAAAATAAATGATTATTTCTCATTTTGTTTTAGTGGGTCTCGTCCGGAACTGATCATTTTCGGGATACTGACCAATAGGAAAAGGCTAACTAGAAAAACGGTGTGTGGACCCAAGAACTCGACCGTGAATCGAGTCCGATTCAGAGAAGCGACGAGGAAATATTTTGTGCCAATATGGGCCGATCTAAGGAGGGTGACGGATTCAGTTTGGCCAACGACGTACGATCGGATCGCGGGTGATTCCACACGATCGAGAGTACGCGCGGCAAACGATTCCGAACTTATTCCGGACGATCGCGACCCTTGGGACTAGCGATAAATCTTCGTGTTCTCCGAGAAATCGAGACCGACACTACTCGAGTAGCTCTAGGTCGATACGCGTAACCCCTAAACAGCCACTCGTTAGTGAAAGACTCTAAAACTGCAAATTGAGTTAAATTGATCGTGAAATTGAGTCCGGACTTCGGTGCCGAATTTCGTAGGCGTACGCAACTAATTTTGCAAGGACGACGTCATTTTTATGTGACCACTCATATTTGGCATCAGTAGAGTCAAAAATTGGAAATTTGACCCAGGACCGGAAAATTACCGTTTTGCCCTTAGGCCTAATTTTAGGGTTCCGAATTTTGAGAGTATTTTTAGGGTTTTATATTAGTTGTTTCAGCCCAATAATGTTAGGAGTGTTGGACAATTGTGCCCCCAAGATTTTTGGCAAGTTTTAATCCAAGCCCTTGGATTAGGGGCAATTTGGTCATTCTTGGATTAGTGGTTCAACCACCCCACTAAGCATTGTGTATAACACTCTAGCCTCTCTCTCTCCTCTCACTTCCCCCTCCCCAAGCCAACCGGTCACCTCCTCTCTCTCCCCTCTCCCGTGAGCTCCTCCCCTCCTGACCTCACGCCGCCACCGCCGCTCGCCGGAGTGCCGCCGCCGCCCGCCGGTGTCGCTACCAGTGCCGCCGCCCCACGCCTCACCACCATCACCATTCCATCCCTCTCTCTCTCTCTCTCTCTCTCTGGCCGTGTCCCTCTCTCCCTCTCATTTGCCTCGATCGCCGCCGCCGCTTGCGCCGTTCGCCGAAGCCGCCGCTCACCGCCACTATTCCAGCGCGGGACCGCCGCTGTCCAGCCGTCCTCGCCTCTTGTTCAGCCTTGTTTGGAGCTTAGGATTCTAAGTGAGTACAACCCTAAACCCTAATTAGGCTAATTTACATTTCTAGATGGGTTTTAGGGGTTAATTAGGGTATTTTAGGGGTTAACGTGCGAAGGGCATTAGGGGCTAAGATTGTGGCTGGTTTGGTGGTTTAGCGTGATCATTTTAATGAGGTTTAGCGGCTTAGAATATGCTGTGTGATGGCTGGAATTATTGGATTGAATCGGCCCGAGTTCGGTTAAGTTCGCGTTCAATTGTAGAATATTGTGCGCACCTCACATTGTACCCATGGTGGCTGATTTGGGTGATGTTTTGGGGAGACAAATGGAGTAATTTGAGGATATTTATTGGCCTAGAATGACCTATTTGGTAGCTGTCCATACTGGGATTGAAATGGACAAAGCGCGATCAATTTGGAGTTTAATTGTGTAACTACCGAGATGGCTTGGATTGTCTATCTGAGTGGCTAAATTGTCCTTGATTGTGATTGATTTCATGATGCCATGCCATATGCCTAGTGTGACTAAGGTTGGAGTAGCTTGGCGGACTTCGAGTGCACAAATTCATGTTGATTTAATTTCGTGATCTCGTGTGCCAAGTTTGTGCCATGGCTGGACTGGGTGATTTGATTAGTTGGGCTTGTGATTTATTGAATTGAGCATATTGCATTGTGAATTGAACGAGTGGCGTTGTGCAATCAGATGCTCATTGTGAAATTCTTGGATGCCCAAGTGTGAACTTTATGGTCATGGGTGTGCATCTCGAGCATTGGCATGGCATGTGCATATACGAGTATGCACGAATGATATGAGCGTGTGATCACCTAAAAACATCCTGATACGTTTTACGCGTGGTTCAGATAATGACTGGTGTATGTGTGATCACATAAAGCCCTGATGCGCTTTACGCGTGGTAGTGAACCCGTCCTGATGCGTGTTACGCGGGACGATGCCCGGACTACCGGAAGATGACCAGCCTGATGCGTTTTACACGGGTTGTGTGCCATGAGCTTGATGCGTTTTACGCGGGCCGGAGATCGATCTCAAACTGTTAGACCTGATGCATTTTACGCGAGTCGGTGAATTTGGTAATTGCAAGTGTGCAAGAGTGCAGGTGTGCGAAGTGCACTGATGAGGCATGAGCATGAGTGTGAGCACAAGCATATGCATGACATGGGTCGTGGTGAAGCGATATGCGTATATATGCTGTGATTGAGTTCTGTGACAGTAATGCTCTTATATGTATAAAATGTCTAACCTGCAGGGTCAGTTAAGTGTTGAATTTGGGCCCGAGGGCCTAAGTCACTTATGGTTTAGACTGTGTTGTTTAACACTCGTCAGGAGGTACATGTTAGCCTAGTTTAGGTTTAGGGAACCTACTCGCTGAGATTTATTCTCACCGTTGTATAAACCCAATTTTTCAGACCCTCAGCCTTAAGATGTCTACCGTACCTATTCGTTTTGGGATTCCTTACTGGGTAGATCGGGAGGAGACGGTGTACCCCGCAGGGAACGGGAATTTTTGGGTTAGATACCTTTCCACAGTTCAGGTTGACACGGGCGAGGAGATTAATCAGATCCACAAATATATAGCTTGGTGTATCAGGGATTACGAGGGGACCTACGGGCCTCTTCGATCTTTTGAGGTTCCACTTACCGATGCCGGGAATATTGACCCTCAGTGTCCCGATGGGGAACTGACAAGCCCCGACCATGCGCCAGAGGATGGGAATTCGGACCCGGAGCCGATGGATTCGGAGGACGAGGAGCCTAAGCCTATGGAGCAGGACATGGAGCCGAAGGACAAGGCCGAGCCGATGGATTCCGAGAAGGAGTCAGCTGGGGCCGAGTTCGAGCAGGATTCCCTAGACTCCGATGTCGAGCTGTCTGATAGCTCTTCCGAGTCATCGGGATCCGACTCGGACTGGGTTCTGTGGGTTTAGCCTTAACCCTAGATAGATCGGGCCAATGCCTTTTTGATCGGAGCCCTTCTAATCTTAGTAACTCTGACCGCCCGGGCCACTTACCCCTTTTTTTAGTAGTGGCCATTGACCCGCTTTTGATTTTTTAGCGTGGGCTGTATATGAATATTGTATATGTTTTCCGATGTCGATGCAAGTGTATATTTGTTCATGTTGGTTGTTGTACGGCTATCCTTGGTTATGTGGTTTTTATACTGTACGGGTGTTAAAGTATTTCCGCTGTGCTTTGTATTTTCTGAGATTTGGGCGTTGGGTCGGCGATGCGTCCTGGGATGTCGCAATCGAATCGACCTCGGTTGGGTTGTCGCGCGCCGTGAGGTGCGGGGCGTGACACAATCGATAAGCTTTCTCATCTCAAACAACTTGATTTACATTACTGCAAAATGCTTCAATCATTGCCGCAACGCATCAATAAGCTGCCTTCATTGCAACACCTTCGGTTAACTTCGTGTGACAAACTTCAGTCACTGCCAGAGCTTCCTGCCACTTTAACAGTTTTGAATGTGACCTGTCAGGATCGCACATTGCCTCAACTTTATCACCTAATTCATCTAAAAGAGCTCACTGTTGAGTAGTGCCTATTGCTGGAATCCATACCTAAGCTTCCCTCAGGAATATTGAAGCTTTTTGTCGTCGACTGTCAAAAGTTGAAAGAGTTGCCCAGTCTGTCAAGTTTGGAATTCTTGTCAGAATTAAATCTCAGTTGGTGCTATGAGCTGACAGAAATCAAGGGTCTGGAAGCATTAAAATCCTTAGCAAAACTGAATGTATCTTATTGCAAGAAGTTGTCCAACCATGACGGCCTTGAACATCTAGCGTCTTTGAGATACTTGAATTTGAGTGGGCCCATTCAATCATATGCTCCCCTACTGAAAGATAATTTAGTTTCAGTTCTAGGCCTTGACCGATTGAAAAACTCGGAAGAGCTGCTGATATGTGACTGCCACTCCCTCAGAAGATCGGACCTTTCGCAATTGACACTTCTGAAGCTATTAAGGGCTATAGAATGCGACAAGCTAGTTGAAATTAAAGGCCTTGAGAGACTGAAAAACTTGCAAGAATTGAATATTTGTGGGTGCACATCCATGGAAACATTACCAGACCTCTCGTGCCTCGATAACTTGGAAGTTCTGGACATTAGCTGTTGTGGGAAGCTTCGTGATGTTCGGGGCCTGGAGAAAGTCAAATATGTGTCGAGATAGTAAAATAAGGGATTCAACTGCAAGGCCTCAGCAAATTGTCCGTATCTGACGAATTTCAAAGATCTAATGGAATGATAGGGGTCAATTTCACATGAACTAGTGGAGATAACAGAGCTCCAGGAATCAACGAGTCTAAACTCTAAAAGACGTTCAGTGATGCAACTTATTGTAATTTCTTGTGTTTATCGCACTACTGCAGCAGAGAAACAATTGGTTCTTGAAAAGAATGTTCCGATGCGTGGCGCAGTTTGGCCACAATGTCGGAACCATTCAAGTTTCCTTTCAAAGGTAGATAAAGCAGGTCAAACTATTCATTGTCAAGATGTATTGCCAATTTCATCAGCATTTCATATGTTTAAGTAGTTCAAGGAATGGAGACGCTGGTCGTGGAAGTTGACACGATGCTTTAGAGGCATCGCGCTCTGGATTAGGGGAGGAGTTATTAATAAATTTACAATGAAAAGTAGAAAAATTTACCAACGTTTTAATAAATCAGTAGATTAGTGAATTTTTCAAATTTTATAGGTGTGGTAAGTAAAATGCCAACCCTTAAATGATTTTATCAACGTCCCAACAAATTAGTTAGTGTCCAACTTTTCAAATTGTACGTATAGCACTAAAGTAAATTACAAATATGTCAAGAAATTAGTAAGTTACGAACTTCTTTCATTATGAAATTTATTTTCTTCAATTACAAATTTTATGTAGTTCATCTATTAACAATTTGAGATTAGTACCTAAGAAGGAGGAGATTTAATACTTAATCACCAATTAAGAAGATGAATTAATAGTTAAAAAGGTACAAAATGATGGATTGCGAAGATCCAACAAACATGTTTAAATTTTCATTCCTATTCCACGTTCTTATATTAACCAACCAAACATATTTCAAGAGAACAATCAACCGATTAGTTCATTACACTGAAAACGAAAACTAAGAACTTTTTTCCTAAGCCAAAAGGCCCCTTACAACTTCAGTTCGGGTCTGCTAGTTCTTTTCATTTTGTGCCGAAAATACTTAATATCCAAATTTTTAAATTTTCTGATGAAAGAGGGGAGGAAAAGGTCGATAGAGTTTTTCTGTCTCCTTTATCTTTACTTAAAGTTGCTAGGTCGAAAGTTAATCATTTTTCATGACAACAGGGTATTGTTTTATTCTCTTACGTGATTCAAGGAACGGGGAAGCTCATCCACGAGTATGACATGATGCTCAGAGTGATCATTCTCTTGAAAATGCCAACAGTGATCAGAATGCCTTCTAAGTACATCACATGTCATGAGCCATCAAGTAAGACCCTGCGTCCTAAATAAGCTATCAATGACAATCACAAGCAAATCTGAGTTATAATTTGCTCGAGTTAGCACTTTTGAAGAATGATTTGCTTTCCCCCTTGAGTTATAAGTTAAATTTTTATGCTATGCAAGATGGATTTGTTCGATTGATGCTTGTTCTGGACCTTTGAAATAGCAAGATATACTATATCATGTTATATATGATAAAAGAAACGATGTCATTTTGATCTGGGACATGTAAACCAAAGAAAATTATATGGCGAGGTGGTTTTGACATGATGATGTGAGATTTAGAATGAAGTGAATGGTTTGAAAAGCGTATTGTGAAAGATATTGTGAAAGGAATTGCAAAGTTATATGTATTGCTTTGCGAATTTGATTTGTAAAATGAACTTTGAATTGATTTGAGAAATGTTTTACGAAAAGTATTTTGACTGATGAACTGAGTTGTGAAAGGTATTATGTTTTGATTTGTGAAACCGATATATGATATGGATTTTAGATTGGTTTTGTGGATTATTGAAAGATGATGATTTGATGCTCACTATCGCTGTAAATTCGATTAGGGGTTTTGCGTATGCGTACTAATTTCAAGATATATATCTAAGCCAAGTCACCGACTGATAATGGGTCAGGACCTTGACAAGGGCCGAATCTTTGTGGCCTTGTCATTAAGAGTTATGTTATGACCATGGTTGGATATTGAATAACATATTGGTCAATGGAATGGACCACTGACGCGGGATTTGATAGAGATTGATCAATAGATTTGATCATTGATGTTTGATTTGTGATGGTGAATTAAATGAGTATTTCTTATATGTTTAAAGATCTGTTAAAATGAAACAACTCATATTTGATATGATATGTATATTATTTATTGGGTTGGGATTATGAGTTTCCAGTATTGATATATGTGCATAATGGATGCTTGATCTACTTTGGATAGATATGTACTACTCGCTGGGCTATGATTGCTCATTTCATCGGATCTTAAATATTTTTCAGTTTCTTTGGTTAGCGATAAGTAGGTGGAGAGCGCTATCAACAGGGAACTTTTGATAGTTGGATTTTTGGGTATGAACTGTATATGACTGAGATGAGTTTGCCGGATTTAGTTGTTAATTTGGAGATATGTGTACTGTGACATCCTGAAAAATAGTCCATTTGGGATTTATAAAATACTGAGTTTTATGAATATACTTGTAGTTAGTTTTCGCCTGGAACTGATCATTCCTGGGATGCTAACCGTTAGGGAAAGGCTAATCGGGAAATTAAATTCGCACAACTAAATGGAAATTCGATCGTGAATTGACTTTCGACCATTAAATCGTCGAGGTGATATTTTGAGCCATTGTTGGCCGATCTAAGGATAGTTAGGGGTTAGTTCGCTACTGTCACAGTAGTGGATCGCGGGTGATACCGCTAGACCACTAAATAAATTGACGAATGATCCTAAACCTATACCGAACGATCGTGCCCCAAGGATCTAGTAATTGATCCTCGCAATTTTATTGACAACCGAAGTCGTTACGATCTGAATAAATTGCACGTGACTCGATTTAGTATCAGTCACTGGTTGAATATGCGAATTTTCCCAACAAGCCGCCCGTTAGCCTGAAAAACGTTCAAGTTGCGTTTAATAAAATTTAATTATTTAATTTAGCCCAAATCGGTTACCAGTTGAAAGTCACGACGGAACGTTAGGACGACGTTACGATTGTAAAGTGCAATTTTGGACTGCCCCGATTCCTTCGGAAAAACTCGATTTCGACGAAAAACGGAGAAAGTGACCAAATACCCCTAAGAGTTAATAAAGGATTAGTTTTATTGGACAAGGGCGTTTTGGTCATTTTAGGCCCAAAGTTGGAAAAGACATAATTACCCTTGGATATTTTTAAATAAGATTCAATCCTAACCGTTGATTTCTAGATTGGATCGAATCTTGACCGTCGGATCAAAAAGTAGAGAGAGGGGCATTTTGGTCATTTGCCATTTTGGGTCAAATGCACTATTTGGTCCAAGATTATCCTCTCTCTCTCTCCTCTCCCCTCCCCCATTCGGCAGCCCCCACCGTGAGCCCCCTCCCCCTCCACCGATCTCTCTCTCTCCCTTCGCCGTCGCCGCCGCGCCATCCCCGCCGTCCGTACGCCCGCCGGACCGCCGTCGTGCCGCACCGTCCTTGTCATTGTGCCACCACCAGCCCCACATCGTCCCTCTTCTTCTCTCTCCCTTCTGTTTGAGTGGCCGTGGGTCACGGCCAAAGGAGGCCACCGCCGCACGCCACCACCGTTCGCCATTCTCGCCGCAGAGCCGCCCCACCGTTCGTCGCCGTTCCCGATTAAGTGCCGCTGCTTTCCGTTCTAGCCGCGTGAGTCTAGAACTCGGTAAGTCGCGCTCTAAACCCAATTTAAGACTTCAGTATCGACGGGTGATTTTTGGGTGAAATCGGGTTTAAATTAAGTGTGAATTTCCAGAATTTAGGTGTAGAATTGTGTGGCGGGCCTTAGGATTGAATTTGGAAATTTTTGGTGGAATAATTAACGACGACAGTGGGCTGTGAGTGGCTGTACAGTGGGCTGTGATGGGCCGATCGGGACAAAAATTGAATTTTTAGAACCGGTATTTAATCGTGAGAAAATGCCGTGAAGGACCGGAAGTGTTTTGACGACATTTGGTCGGAGAAAAACGACAGATTGTGTGTGTTTGAACTGCGACTGGACTGTGGTGATGCAATTGAGTGCATGGTTGTGTAATTATATGCTTGAAATATGCCTGTGTGTGCACGTTTGGGCCAAACTGATTTAATTGTCAAAATTGGCCGTATCAATGCTAAGTGAGCATGTTATGTGTGCGAAATGATGCGTGCACGGGCCACATGTGATTGGCCAATTGAGCGTGGTAAATGCTTGTGGAGTATGTGCATGAATGAGAAAGAATTGTGGTATGACACGTGTTCGTGGAATATGTGCCGTCCTGAGGCGTGTACTTCAACGCGGGACGATGCCCGGTATTACCGGAGGACTGCCAGCCTGAGGCGTGTACTTCAACGCGGGTTGCGCAGTAGGCGGTAGGTGTTGAGCCTGAGGCGTGTACTTCAACGCGGGCAAGAAACATGGCCTGAGGCGTGTACGTTAACGCGGGCCCTGAAGTGTTGTGAAAAGTGGTCGCAGTATACCCGAGGCGTGTTCTTCAACGCGGGTCACTGGCGAGGAATGTGGAAAAAGAAATGATGAGAATGAAATGAATGTTTGTGACGAGAATTGTGCCTGCTAATGATTGCGCGTATGTGATTGTGTTGTTTGTAAAATTGTCTGGAGGTACGTGATAGCCTAGGTGGGGTTTAGGGGTGTACTTATTGAGATGTAATCTCATAGTTGTTTCAACCAACATTTTCAGAACCCCGACAGGACTCATGAATCCTCCGCCACCGCCCCCAGTACGTTTTGGAGTACCAGTGCACACACGAGAATGATGTTGCAGAATTTCCTATGCCAGATAACGTGACCTGGAGTAGGCATACTACCACTATTTTTGTAGATGTAGGACTACCTCTGTGGGAGACCCATGTATATATGGCCTGGTTCTTCCGCGATGCAGATGGGGATGAATTTGGGCCTGTTAGAAGTTTTGATATTCCGTTTGATTTAGTAGGAGACTGGGACCCGTCTGCTATACCCCCGATCGACGGAAAGTTGACCAGCGTGGAGACTAGTTTAGCTTAGTCTGGATTGCATCCAGCAGCCACTGCTCAGGGATCTTCGGAGGCTGAACACGAACCAAAACCCGAAGTATCACAGGTTGAGGACGACCCAATGGATATAGACTTAGAACCGATTCCCAAGGAAGATCCAGCGGGAGTAGAGCCTGAATCAGAACCCAAGAACGAACCCGACGAGTCTGAGGAGCCTGGGGAGGAACCGGATTACATACTCCCATTTGAACAGTATATGGATCCCAACTTTGTTCCTGAGTTCAATTTCTTCGATGTATTAGTCGAGGAGGAACAGAATCAAAATGAAGTTCCAGCTGAGTCGGGTGACATCAATCACCCGATCGAGATTGAGGCAGAACCGGAGTCCTCAGAGGAGCAGACTACTCACGGGAGTTCAGATTCGGATGACGAGGAATCGGATTCAGAATGGATGCCGAGCAGAGGTCGACGAGGCTAGTATAGGGGTTCAGAATAGGTTTTTGGAAGAGTACCATTTTTGTGGTTAGAATACCCGATCACTAATCTTGTTGTGTATCAGTGGTTTTCAGTACGATGTGCATGTGTTTATGACGGTTATGAATTGTAAATATTTTATAAGTTTGATAATGGAAATGGATATGTGTATATTCTCCCTGATTGTTTTCCCCAGTTTTAAATTGTCCGGGATTAATGGTGGTATCCGCTGTAAATGTAAATCTCTTATGGTTATTTGAGGTTGGCGATAAACCTGGGATATCGCACTAATCGACAAGTGGAGGGTGTCGTGCGCTCGATGGGGTTTGGGACGTGACATGTACTCTTTTGATGGATTATAGAAACTTTGATATTATAACCAACTTGTTGGTTTATATATATTGATGGAAATGTGTCTATTGATAACATGTTGTTGGTTTGTATTTGAGGCTGCGTCCTTCGAGTAAAAGGACGGCCGTGTCATTCCTCTATTCCTGTAGGAGTCGGAGTGTGATAGAATGTGTAAATGGAGTATTTGTTTTGGCACAGGAACGAAGGCTGGACGTTGCTCTTGCTTTATGAGAGTTTTGTCACCGAGACTTCTCCAAAAGATGGAGACTCCTCGCTGGCACCTTGCGGCATGATTCAGTACTAACCGATTCAGTGGATAACAAGTTGATCTCTTGATGTAACACTGATTTGCGGGAGCTGTTGATGCCTTTCTTACAGACGATGTTACCAACTAGTTTATAGTTAGCAACTCCAATTTCGGATTGCCAACATCATTTAAGCAAGTTACCAACTAATTTTTCCTGCCAACATTTGTTGAAGTTGCTATTGTCAACGGTCGTTGCATTACTTATCAAAATTGTTTGAGTTACTTACCAATTTTTTTACCAACTAGTTTGGCATTCCAATTTAGGATTACCAACATTTACTTCTGCTAGTCATGTAGGAAAGTGTTACATGAGATCCGTGTCAACTTATCCTTGAACTTGGTGCATTTGACGGCTTGTCCATTGTGCAATGCTGCTGGACATCCCTTGCTGAGTGTGAATTTGATCGATCGTGGTTTCATTTCAGGATTGGCATGGTTGCCAATGATAGTACATAGTTATGTTGTTCATTTCCCACCATTCTGGCATATGCTTGATATCATTTTTCACGGGAAGTACGGGCTGCGTTCGCAGGATGATTGCTAGTCGCCTCTTTTTAGGTGTGAAATGTGCTGATTTCGAGTTCATTTTCATGCTTTTTTTGTTGCTTGTGATAGTATATTGACATATCATTTATTTTCCTTCATGTCGGTATGTTCTGGCCTCCCTTTGATGCACAAATAAGCTATGCATTGGATCCGCTTTCTTTTCCATACTTGCCAACAATTGTTGAAGTTAATTACCAACCTTTTTCAAGTTACTTGCTGACTTTTGGCTAATGGTGTTACCAACTAGTAAGAAGTCGACGGCTCCCATATCGAATTGCCACCGTTCTTCGAGTAACCAACTAATTTTCCAACTTGCCACATTGTCGAAGTTACTTACTAACATAGCTGGGTCAGTAACCCTACTTGTTTGAGATACTTACCAACTTTTTAACCCAATGATGTTACCAACTAGTTTGAAATTAGCTTACACTAGTTTCGAGTCGCCGACATTATTTCCGCTACTTACCAACTATTTTTTCCAACTTGCAAACTTTTGTTGAAGTTACTTACCAACGTTAATTACTGGAGTTACCTTACTAACTTTCTTTGGTTTCTTACTAACATTTTTGCCCATTATGTCGACAACTAGATTTAAGTTTAACAACTTCAATTTCATATTGCCTTACCAACTATTTTTCCAACTTGCCAACGTATGTTAAATTACTTATCTGATTACTTCCGTTATTAATCGAGTTTTTTTAGTTATTTTCTTAATTTTTTACCAATGAAAATACCAACTAATTTGAAATTAGCGACTCTAGTTATAGATTGCCAACATTGAGCCTACGGATTGGTCCATTAAACTAAAAAGAGGAGGAGTTTTGCTCCAATGGACTCTTGCTTAGACGAATTCATATTTCACGGTGGGCTAGCAAAACAGCCGCCGTGACGCTGAGAAACAAACCCCACGGCTGTGAGACAGCCGCTACAGCTGAGACTTGGTGTAGTGGCAACGGTTCTGCTGCGACGGCTGATTCTCTGCTGCCTGAAAATTGCGTATGAATAGGCTCTCGATCCACCTCTTTTGCTCAGGTATTCTCTCTATGTTCATATTATAGTGGAATAAAGGTCACAAACTCAAGCCGAGCAAAGTCGGAAGAGGAAACTATAAACAATCGGATTGAGGCAAGGCAGTTCCAAGAAGCTATTCTTAAGAGAGTTATTTCCTGTTACGATGCAAACGCTTCAGCGGAAATACTACCTTGAGCATACAATGCCTCACAAGACCACCTAATGTATATCAATGTGTTCTTCCAACAATGGATTCGGACCCAATGAACAAGATAAAAATTGTATAGCATTGAGGAAGAGAAGAAGAGTGACCCAAGAGGAATTTCCTCGACACTTTTTACATCTTCTCTGAATCTATTTACAGACTCAAATAACGAAAGACTGGATTCGGAAGGTTGCGTCTCTTCAGTTGAAACTTGAAAAGTTGCGTGAACATGGACCGATGAGATTAAACTCGTTCAGCCAATTGTCGCTTTCAAACTCCACCATTCCAAAAAGGGCCATTTCATTTTGTCAAAGCTGGTCAAATTGTCCGGTGATCAATCAACGGTCGTGTGGCCGACCACTTCTTTCTATATGATATATTTTAAGCTACCTTTTGTTTATGAAGGAATACATATTAGAATGGGAAAATGACACAAATAATTCTTTAATTTTTAATTTATTCAATGTAGTCCATGAACTTTAACTCAATGTATAATCTGATTGCTGAACTTTTAATTTGTTCAGTGTAGTTCCTGGACTTTTGATATATGTTTAAATTTTTTTTTTTGGTAAAGATATATGTTTAATTTAGTCCCTAAACTATATGAAAATGTCCAATGTAGTCCATGAACTTAAATTAAAGAAAAAATATTAACAAATTCAAAAAATTAATAAAAATTGTTCACGTCAGTGCTGGCCATTAGCGATTTCAACCTAAATTGGTTGGATGGACTGAATTTGTACAAATATAAAAAGGTTTAGGACTAAACTGGTCCAATTGAAAGGTTTATAACTAAATTGGTACCAATGAAATAAGTTTAGAACTTTTTTTGTACTTTTTGCATTATTTTTTAGCTTTCAAATACAGTACTTTCAATTTCCCTAGTTGTAGCTTTCAGATCCGCATCATCAATTAAATTCCAGTGTGTATCTTTATCCCTGTATCACATCGTCGATTAAATTCTGGCGTGATAATTTGGTGTAGTCTGACCCTGTCGTTGATTAAATTTGGCAGAGTTTGTTTACATTTGTACCTACTGTACTTTAGGAGCTTTGTCATCGATTAAATTCCAACACATTTCAAGTTCGTATAGTTTCGATCAAAATGAAGTTGTTGATTCTATAGTTTGCTTGAATACCTCCTATTCGGAATCGCCACAGAACCCGGTTCGAAATCGCCACAGAACCCGGTCTCATTTTTTAAAAAACCTGAAGAACGGCTTTCGGTAAAAGATATTTCGTCGCGGGAACCGATTCCGAAGAAACAGGTAAGACATTGTATTGTTTCTACTCTTAACAAAGTCAAATGGTACAATAGGTGAAATATGTGTACCTGACTGTCTGTTCTGAATTTATAACATAGCCTGGAGTCAGAAATTGTATTTCTACTTTCAGAAAACTACTCACTACCTATCAAAAGATTATGCTCGAGAAGTCCAAATTGATTTGAAGAAAAGACTCCAAGAGAAAGAGATGATTCCTCCAGATCCAGTACTATGTCAATTAAAGATGTGGAAAAGCCAAGGTTATCGAGAACAGCCAATGTCATAGTTGAATCTTGAATGTCCAGTCATCTCAGTTCTTTGTTTTTGGCAGATATATGCCTCGAAAAGATTGTGATAGATTGTTAAGAAGCTACAAGGCAAGATGATTAACCTAGGATATGCCAGATGATGTCAACAGAAAAAAATCAGAACTTTACCAATGATAAATTTCTCCAATTATCTTTTATCTGTTTTAATAATGAATTCGCAAGATAGACTAAATAGCTAATTAACCTAAAAAATGAATGAGACATGGAAGGGAGAATCATTGAGTCAGAAGGAAATCAGGGGTTGGAACAAAGGAGCAAATCAGGCTTGGATCCAAGTAATAGTAAAGCAGCCGAAAGACATTATCGAGAGATAAAGCTTTAATGAAGATTTTCTACTATGCTTTTGTGCTCTCTGCTTTGGCCAACGAAAACATCATTTCATGCGCCCCCCAACTTTAAGCAATGAGCATCCACTATGTCTTCAAAATGTTAAAAAAAAAAAGACAATGAGGTCGTGAATGGTTTCGTCGGAAACTCATCTTAAGGTGTGAACTTGGAGCGAAATCCGTTCCAAAAGTAGAAATCATTTATCACTCGTTGTCGTTTGTGGAAGCATGATGATAGTAATACAAGAAAGTGGTAATACAAACTAGCTCATACAAACACGCACTATTTACAGGCAACTTGCTCTTTTTCTATCTATTTGTGAAGCTCTCTCAGCTTGCACTCCAAGGCTTTCCGATGCCCTATTTACAGCCACCAATCTACAGCTCAATTGGAGACTATGGCTCCTCCACTTACAACTACATGAGGGCAATGTGTAGCCAAAATTCTTGAACAGACATTCATACGTTCAACCACAAAGTCTGAAGCCCACAGAATTTGAAGAAACACAACGCTTAAACATTAGGAACCTTAGCTACATGTTTTACTTCAAGAGCTCCCCATCTTCATTTTCTTGTAAAAGCATTTATTCTATGTCTACCTACTATTAGCCTTACCATTTGCTACACGTTAGCCTAGTCTGCCTAGATAAGTAGAAGTCGATTTCTAAGAAATGTTTCAGTGGAAGACAAGAATTCCGATAAATAATTCAATGTAAAGAATCCCACCCACTTCGTGCAAAAGACTTGAATTGGAGGAATAAAGACAAAACTTTAGGCCGAAGATTCCGTGAACGTACTGATTGAAGTGGTTGCTTTGAGCTTTTCTCCTTTTTCTTTTCAACGCCTAAAGGCAACCAGCGTGTTTGCTCCCATTGACATTAAACAAAGGCAGATGTTCATGGCCTTTGGAGACTCGCAAAGGGAGTGGTAAGGACGGATGAGAAAAATGATTGACGAAGGCTTTTTTAGTAACGATGGCGATTGTTGTCTCTGTCATATCCCCAATATAGGTAGGAAGTTGGAACGGTTGATGGAACGGAACTTGTTATGCGCAGGCATCATGATAAGTCGTCTAATTTAAAAAATCGCGAGACCAATAGTACTGGGAATATATGGGCCAAAGATTAACGAAGAGAAGTAACAACATGAGTGTCCGATAACTAAATTAATTATTCTTAGTTATTTACTAAAGTTCGCAAGTTAATAAAACGCAAATTGTTGATGCGCTTGCACAACGAAAGAAAGCACAACTTCTTAGAGATTAGAAAAAAGCTAAACTTAAATATGTCTCGTGATCTAAAATAGATGCAAGGAATCTATGTTATTAGATAAATGTAAAGTGTTGCTCCAAAGCACTTTTAATGGATGGTTCACATGGGACACTCTCCATGAGTGACATTTATCTCAACTTTCTATTGAAAATTTTTTTTTTTATTTTCTCACTTTAATGGAACTAAATATTTTTCCATTTTAGTTCAAGGTGCATATAATTACTTTTAATATTACGAAAATCTCTTCTTCTCATGACGATCAACTGTACTTCCTCTAGAGTAATCATTTCATCTAATCTATTTCGCAAGTCTTTTTCCCGTGCATCGCACGGGTCTATAGGCTAGTATAATGGTAATTATTATAGCGGCAATATAGCTATTTCGATCTTTTCTTTCTTTTATTTCCTTGCTTTCAGACACAATATTAAGATCGTGGCCAAAAAGGACGACAATTTGAACGTTCAACGATCCTTCCATACTTTGCGTGTTACTGACTAAGACTTTGCCAAGTCCAGGTCAACTAACCACTTTATTTCTCCAATTGCATTGATTAGACAAGATCATCGTAATTGCCAGGTCTTTTCCTACTGCCTTCCCTTCTTCCTCTTACCAGCGACGCTATAATTGGGGCGCAAAGTTAGCCGTGTAATCATTTCATACTCAAAAACTATCCATACTAGTCGAGTCTCACAGACAGAGGGAGAGAGAGATAGAGAGGGCACTGCAATGGAAAATCATTGCTCGAGGCAACAACTCAAGCGGGTTGAATACACTGAAGCTTCGAGTCCGACCATGTCGAAGCGGCTAAGACACAAAGAATCGTTTGAATTACAGTCGGAGGAGTGCGAGAGCGAACTGCCTCTTCTTCTTCCCTCTTCGGACTCGCTGGAGAAGATCGATGTGCCATCGGAGTCCGGGGCGAATTCTGAGCCATCTGCTTCGTCCACCTCTGTGATTGGAAACAATTACCATGTATTCTTGAGTTTTAGAGGCCCTGATACTCGCAATGGCTTTGTCGATCACCTCTACCACAGGCTCAGAGATGTGGGCCTGAGGTTCCAGCCAAATTTCGTGTTCAGAGATGATAACGACCTCCCCTTGGGCGATGACATTGCTGTAAATCTTATCAGTGCAATCACGCACTC
This sequence comes from Syzygium malaccense, assembly GCA_031216405.1. NCBI lineage: Eukaryota > Viridiplantae > Streptophyta > Magnoliopsida > Myrtales > Myrtaceae > Syzygium > Syzygium malaccense. The sequence goes on from CM062255.1 coordinate 3,894,593, forward strand.
AAAGGTTTCAATCCCAGTCATCTCCCAAAATTACGCTTCGAGCGAATGGTGCCTCCGCGAGCTCATTCGTATAATGGAGTGCAAGGAAAGCATAGGACAAATAGTCTTGCCCGTGCTTTACAAGGTGAAGCCCAAGGATGTGCGACACCTAGGGGGTAGCTTTGGAGAGGCCTTCCGATCCCAGGAGCATCTTTTTGATGAGGAGGTCAAGCAACAAGGAAGGGAAGCGCTCAGAAAAGCAGCTGAATCTAGAGTATTCGAATCAGAGAAGTATGCTAATGGGTACTAAGTCTACCTTCTTTTAACCGATTTCTTGTTGGAAGATGAGCATTTATTCATCATCCTTAATTCTTGTTTTGTGGAGCCACTAATAAGTTCTCATGTCTTGTGTTGTGTTGCGTTGACAGGCATGAAGCAGAATTAGTAAATGAACTTGTAGAAATCGTAATGCGCGAGCGGCAAAGAGATTTTCAACCAAGACTTCCCATGAACTTGGTTGGAATTGATGATCATGTGGCTAAGGTTATGAAATTGGCAGACACCACTCACCCTGACACTCGAATTATTGGGATTTATGGGATGGGTGGCATTGGTAAGACAACTCTGGCTACAATCATTTATAACAAACTTTTTGACAAATTTAAATGTCACTGCTTTCTCAAGGATATTAGAGAAACGATTAATCGCAAGGGTATTGAGCATGTGCAATCTCGACTTATCTCAGATATACTAAAAAAAAATTACCATCGAGTACCTGATTCTGATATAGGAATTCAAACAATCCAGTCCAATTGTACACAAAACAAGGTACTTATTCTTATTGACGATGTGGATAGTCAAGACCACCTCGATAATTTGATTGGAGGTTGTAGTTTCATGTCAGGAAGTAGGATCATCGTTACATGTCGAGATAAGGCCCTCTTGAAGTCTAAATATGAGTATGAACTCAAAGAAATGAATTGTGAAGACTCTTTGCTCCTGTTTAGCAAATATGCATTTGAAGGGAAACCACCTCCAAAGGAACTCGCAACTCTTTCTTGCGAAATTGTTGCCACCACAGGAGGGCTTCCCTTAGCTCTCATGGTTATAGGTTCACTTCTCAAAGGGGAAGAAGATCAAAGCCTATGGAGGGAAATGCTGAAGAAATTGACGAAGGCACCTAATATGACAGTACAACAAAAGTTGAGGATAAGTTACGATGCGTTAGAACCTAAAGAACAACAAATCTTTCTAGATATAGCATGTCTTTTTATTGGAACTGATAGGAGATTTGCCATGTACCTGTGGGATGATCTTGAATTTTACCCACTATCGGCATTGGCAAAAATGACTCAACGTTTGCTAATAAAATACGATGATAACAATAAGTTGAGAATGCATGATCAATTAAGAGATCTGGGTAGAGCTATCACCCGTCCAGCGGATAAGAAGCCCTGGGAATGTAGCAGACTATGGGACGAGGAAGCCATGACAGTTCTAGGACGCAAGGTAACAATTATGTCTACTTTTGGCATGTTCTCTAATGGTGGTCCTCCATATTGTTATTGTTATTGTTATTGTTATTGGTCCTTTTCTCTAGATCTTTGACTATTCTCAACACGTTTGAAAATTTTATTTATTTAAATATTATTCAAGTAAGATAATATCGTAAAACACTATAAAATGCATAAAAGTTTTGTATAATTTTATGCCGATTGTTTATAATTTTCAACCGAACAACAAAATCTTTACAGTTGATCATTACTTTGTTGTCTTTCGTTCTATCTTCCCAAAATATATCAGCAATTTAGTTTTAAAGAACAGAGATGTGAGGATAAATACATGGGCTAGTAAATGTTAGAAAAGAATAAAGAACCACATGTTTAACTCAGATATCTACTTGATTCTTTTTTCTTTTTTACTAAAATGCATCTGCTTAATACATGAATCACATATAATATACCATTTTCACTCTGGAAATTTTACTTTTGTATCTTACATGCGATAGTCTCGTTATCCAAGAATCGAATACATCATTCAATCTTTAATTTCCAAAAGTTAATACGTGCAATTTGCACAGTCGGGAAAGTTCTACTTTATGGCAAAAAAAGAAACATTTCAGTTAAACTCTTTGCCCCTAATTATAATTGCCTATCGACTTAAGGCTTTGAAGTAATAAGATCTTACGTAGTCATTTTATATTTATGAATTTTTCTTTTACAATTTGTTGTTTAGAATTTCTTGTGCATGTTCCCAATGGAAATGCATGTACGTATGCGCAATATATTTGAGAAAAGTGTCAAAAAAGTCCTAAACCTTTTGTATTTATGCTAATTTAGTCCTAAACCTTTTTTTATGCCAATTTAGTCATAAACCTTTTGCATTGGTGCTAATTCAGTCCTAATCTTTTGCATTTGTGCCAATTCAGTCCTAAACCTTTGTTTGGTGCCAATTCACTCATAAACCTTTTGCATTTGTGCCAATTCAGTCCTAAACCTTTTGCATTGGTGCTAATTCAGTCCTTCTAGCTAATAGCTATTCACGTGTCAAAGGACTAAATTATCACCAATACAAAAGGTTTAGAACTAAATTGGCATCAATAAAAAAGGTTTAGGACTGAATTGGCACCAAAAAAAATATTTAAGACTAAATTGGCACAAATGCAAAAGGTTTAGGACTGAATTGACACCAATGCAAAAGGTTTAGAATTGAATTGGCACAAAAAAAAGGTTTAGGACTAAATTGGCTCCAATGCAAAAGGTTTAGGACTAAATTGACGCAAAAAAAAAGGTTTAGGACTAAATTGGCACTAATGCAAAAGGTTTAGGATTTTTTTGACACTTTTCCCCAATATATTTGGTGTAGGGATTACTTGGTAGCAATGCTACATATGTTACAAATTTAATTTCAGAGCATTCAATTAACATATGGACTATAATATATTGGGCCAGATGTTAAAATCATTTTATTGTAGAAGACGCATTTATGGTAGAAAACGACCTTACAAAAATCAATAAGCATATCTGTCAAAAAGATCACTTTCATATAGATAATAATATATTAAAGATTATAGATGTGCATAGTTAAATTTGTAGGTTAATTGATAAACAATTTTTATAACTTCTATTTAATAAGTGATGGAAACATTATAAATCAATAATATATAAGAGAAAAACAAATAAAGTTCATAATTGGTGAGTTTAGATTCATCGACTTACATATTAAATTGCATCCAAATTAATAAGTAAGGCAAATTGATGTTGATATTCCAACCAAAAAATTTTTTGATGTTGATATATTGTTCTAGAAACATTAGGGTAGAGTAAATGAGATGATTAAGTTTTTTTCCAATCAATATAAAGTAATGTGTCTAATGAATGTTATGAGAAGTGGGAGGGAATAGAGCTTTATAATAATGTTGCTCAACCATAAACTTCTTTTCTACTCAACTTTATACATACACATATATATCCTAGACTTTTTGTACTTTTTCGTTTTTATATAGGAATTTTACATGTATATCATCAAAATTTGTGGCATACAAGTGAAAAGTGACATATTATATAATGATGTAATTAGAAAAAGATCACATATATTTTTTTCCTATAATAAGTGTAGAGAAAATGCATTGGCCAATATAACATGCAGGCATATACTACTAACAAAAGGCGGTTGGGTGGTATGCTATTGCTAGTTTAATGACATTTTATTCATGTCAAGATTGGGGAATACCTTGTGGTGATATTTACAACCCTCAATATCATGTAGGAGGAAAATGAATATATTGAGGCTCTATGTCTGGACGAAAATGGCTCAAGCAAGTTCATGAAGCAAGAGAGCTTTAAAAGATTGCCTAACCTAAAGTTCCTGCATGTGAGTGCAGTGGATTTTGCTGGAGATTTTAAGGAATCAATTTCCGAATTAAGATGGCTAAAGTGGGAGAGATGTCCTGACTCTTTTGAGGCGACCAACGTTCATTTGGAGAAATTACTGTTACTTGATTTATCAGGTGGTAATATTCGTCATGATTGGGGAGGATGGAGTTCAATCAAGGTAAAGACAAGAAACTCACTCTTTTGTTAATTTGATGATAAATCATTCTATTTCCAACAGCTAATTGGGGAACATGTTTCTTTCTCATAGATGGAGAGGTTGAAAGTTCTCAATCTTTCGTGGTGCTTAGATCTAAAGAGAACACCTAGTCTCTCTGGGTTTAAAAGTTTAGAGATGCTAATCCTAGAAAGTTGTGAGAATTTGGAAGAAATCGATCCCTCCATTGGAGATGTCAAGTGCCTCATTGCCTTGAACTTGAGGTACTGTGGGAGTCTCAAGAAGCTACCTGCACAGCTGGGAGAAGTGAAGGGCCTCGTTTCTTTGGACTTGTGGGCATGTGAGAATCTCCAAGAACTACCCAGCGAAATGGGCACATTGGAAGAACTGAAGGAACTTAAAATAGGCTGGACTGCTATAAAGGAAATTCCTCCATGCCACAATTGGAAGAAGCTGGAGATGCTTGATGCCTACGGCTGCAAATCATTGGTTGGACTTCCCGACTCAATTAGCCGTCTGGAAAATTTGTTGACCCTTGACTTGAGACGTTGCTGCAGGTTATATAAACTCCCAGAGAACATCGGATCCCTTGTGAAATTGCAGCGCCTATCACTAGGCGGAAAGAGTTATCCATATGGTATTGACGATGGCCGAGTTTTTTATTATCTCTATCATATCCCCAATTCAATTGGAAAGTTGGAATGGTTGACTGAGTTGAACTTATCGGATATTGGCATTCAGGAATTACCTAAATCCATTGGGAATCTGAAAAACTTGAAAATTTTGAATATTGCTGGAAGTCAAGATTTGAGAAATTTACCTAGCACTATTTGCAAGTTGGGAAAACTTGAAGAATTACATGCCTCACGTTGCGGAAGTCTGGGAGGGGAAATTCCGATAGATGGGTTGTATTCACTGAAGATCCTTCAATTATATAGGACTCGGGTTTCTGGCTTCCCCGACACACTTGATAAGCTCTCTCATCTTGAAAGACTTGATTTAGAGGGTTGCGAGATGCTTCAATCACTGCCGCAAGGCATCAATAAGTTGTCTTCTCTGCAATACCTTCAGTTAACTCATTGTGACAAACTTCAATTGTTGCCAGAGCTTCCTTCCTATTTGACAGTTCTGGGAATCACCTGTCAGCATCACACATTGCCTCAACTTTCTCACCTAATCCATCTAAAAGAGCTCACTGTTGAGGATTGCCGATTGCTGGAATCCATGCCAGATCTTCCCTCAGGAATAATGAAGCTTCGTGTCTGCGGGTGTGATAAGTTGAAAGAGTTGCCAAGTTTGTCAAGTTTGGAATTTGTGTTGGAATTAGTTCTCGAAAAGTGTCATGAGCTGACAGAAATCAAGGATCTGGAAGCATTAAAATCCTTAGCAAAACTAAATGTATCTGGATGCAGTAAGTTATCAAACCTTTACGGCCTTCAACATCTCAAATCTTTGAGATACTTGAATATGGGTGGGTTCTCTAAGTCAGATGCTTCACTAGTGAATGATGATCTAGTTCAAGTTCAAGGCCTTGACAGGTTGAAAAATTTGGAAGAGCTCTATATAGGGGGCTGTCAGTCCCTTATAAGACCAGACCTTTTGCAATTAACACATCTAAAGCGATTAAGCGCTAGAGAATGCCACAATCTAGTCGAAATCAAAGGCCTTGAGAGATTAATGAACTTGGAAGAATTGGATATCCATGGGTGCATATCCATTGAAACATTACCAGACCTCTCGTGCTTCAATAACCTGAAAAGCTTGTCCATTGGGTATTGTTGGAAGCTTCGTGATGTTCAGGGCCTGGAGAAAGTTGCATGTGTGCAAAGATGGTAAAATGAGGGATTCAACAGCAAGGCCTCAGCAAATTGCCCAGTTCTGTTTAATTTTGAAGATTTAATGGAATGATGGGAGTGATCGCATGAACTTGTCGAGATCACAGAGTTTCATGAAACACGCCGTCGTTTCTTCTGGCTATCGAAGGAAATTCTTGGGCTATTAGGCTGCTTATCTCCTGACCACTGTAGTACTATTCTTCCCTTCATTTGAACTAAATTATTCTCCACATGTAAACGTTATTTAATTGCCTTTATGTGAATTGTATAGCTCTACCTACAGCATTAGTTGAATTATTTCATCTTAGCAGCTTAGGTATGGAGCAGTGAATAGATACATGAGCAACACCATTGTTTTCGAGCGCACGGGGAAAACATTTGTGATTGCAGAGAATTACGTCCCTCAAGAAGTAGATATCGCCACGTTGGAAGCTCGTGGCAATTGAAACTTCGATGGGAATTGGGATCAACCTTTCACTAGTCACCCAAGGGTTCGATCTTTCAATATGTACAGTATGCCCTGACATTTATATGACTGATCTAATTTCATTGATTTGCAAATCATAATGTTGTACGACAGAAAGCGCCTGTGTCGGGGGAGCTGCTCACCATGGGAATTAATGCTGGGAGACCTTACTATGTTACGGGCGTCATATCTGGTAATTTGCGTTATCTTGATTTCATGACATTGTCGCATTCTGCAATAAGCATTAAGGATAAGACTATGAGTCTTGAGATTGGTAAATTGCTTCAGTTGATGGGAAGAAACTCAATCATAAGGCCAATCTTGAGTTCGATCGGAGTGTTCTCAGCCATGAAATCGGTGCCACACATAGGTGAGCACTCTGATTTGGAAACATCAGACGGCGAGGATAGGGGTGATGCCACGTTATGGAGACGCGAGTTCAGTCTAATGGTTTTATGTAGAATCAAGCTGAACATTTCACATATTCACCTGCTTTGAGGATGGTTATGAGGTATATTTTTCCTAGAAGCCTAATTTTTTGAGGTTAAAAATCTCTTAGACTAGGCCTCAACTTGAATTACATTGCCGGACAAAGCAGGTTGTGGTGAGAGGATGCAGAGCTCTTACATCGGTGTTATGGGTCCCGATCGGGGTATGAACAAGTTCGATTGGTTCTCGAGAGGATTCGGCTTCAAAGAACCGGTGGATGCAAATACTAACAAACATGGAGATTGAACATGGAAACTAGGGAAGTTCAGGAGTCAAATCTTACGGGCACCGAATTCTCTATGGACTACCCTTTTATAAATGCCAATTGGACCGGCATGCATAACAAGTATGGTTATGCTTGTTGGAAAAAAAAAATGTGTTCCATAGGAAATAGAATCAGAATGTAGTCGAACTTTGAGGCGTGCAATCACTCTCTTTTATGATTAATTTGCCCCACGAAGTTGCTATAGGTTATTGGCAAATTCCCTTCAGGATACAATAAAGTCACGGTGAAAATACTCGATAGCAATACCAGTAAAACTCCTAAAACTCTCTACGAAACAATTGAGAAAATGGCTGTCTCGTTTCTCTATTGAGGAAGACGAAAATGAAGGGAGTTCTATTCATCTGTTAATTATACGGACACACCCATTCATGTCCGAAAAATTACAACTCGGACATAACCCTTCGTGTCTGAAAAACCGCCATTTGGACACAACCGTTCATGTCCGAAAAGTTGCAATTCGGACACAACTCTTCGAGCATGAAAACTGTCAATTTTGGACATATTTTTTCATGTCCTAAAACGGATAGTTTTGTCCAAACAGTCATTAAAAAAATAAAAAATAAAAACAGATTATTGATTAAGGCTTATTTTGGTCCGTGGTGCGCAAAGTGCTAAGTGCGTGTTAAAATCGCATAATTACACGCGGGTACTGTGGGGTCTAGCACACTCACCCTTTTTTCTCCATTTACAATAAAGGATAATACCTTAACTTATAAATAGACCAACAATGTTCAAGTCGATAATTCAAAGTCCTGGTGTGAATGTGGTAATGCAATGCCAGTCAACTCTCTAGTGCATGTTCACTTGCCCAAAGTAATGCATAAGATTGGTTTCCTAGTGTTTGCGCATCAATTGTTTGATTCAGGAATGGCAAAATATGGCTGTCTGACTCTGATATATTAGTGAAAGTTTTTCAAGTCATTCTAAGTATCCATTGTGCATGTCGAAATATAACTTACTGCGGCCTTGAATTAGAGAGAGGATATCACGAGAACTTGACGAAGGTCGAGTACCATAATTTTGAAAAGGACAGCATCTGCAGTGGGTGTGTTTTTGCCCCTAAGAAAGACGGCGCCAGAGAGGACAGTGGTTGGATTGTCTCTTGGGTACATAATGAAGAAACAGATGTGTCCCAAGTTCTGTTTAAGAGTTTCCATACAATAATCATGTAGCTTTGCCTACCAGTAACCTACCGGTAATGACGATCGATATGATTTTGAGATTATGAAATTTGCAGGTTCACGTGATTGATGCAAAGAAGTTTGGAGGTGAGCCGGTGGCCAAAATCACTCTACCTCAAAGGGTACCATGCATGGATTTCATGGTACCTTCGTCTCAATACTGAATTGATGATTGGGACACCAGATCTCATGTACAAATCATGGTAATAGGCCTTACTTTTCTCATCAGATAATAGGTTTTTGGCCTTTAGTATGTGTTGTTCTTTGTAACTTTCTGAGTCTGGTTTTGTGCTAGCATTTCCTACTTATCAGTAACCGCATCCGCTCCGGAAAAGTAGAGAGTTAAAAGACTGGCTACCTCGAACCGCATCGCTCTTTAAGCTGCTGTACACTATAAAAGTCACGCAAGTGTTAGCATGGTATCGGATGTATGAGCCATTAAGACTATATAGGCCTCTATCCACCAACTCTACTTTAAGCCCATGGAGAAAATATATGCCTACTGATCAGTTTCCAGAGAGCAGAGCTGGACGTTGTAATTGCTTTGTGAGAGTTTTGGTGTCAAGACAACTCTGGAAAGATGGAGCTTCCTCACCGGCACATTACGGCATGATTCAGTACAAATCTATTCAGTGGATAACAAATTGATCTCATGATGTAGCATTGATTTGCAGGAGCTGTTAATGTCTTTCTCAGTGATAGTCTTTCAGTTTGTTGAAGCAGCTATTTGAATTGATGCAATTTATGAAGGTTGCAATCCCGTTATTATTGTTCTGGACAGTTCACGCAGCTTGAGACTCTGCAATTATATTCTTCCAACTCCTGGTTTGTTGAAGGATTGACACTAGACAGCAATTTTCTTATGAACTTGAGGAAAATATCAACCATAATCATGTGATTCTTTACGCGGAAGATTGAACATCATAACATTAGAAACAGAGGGCACATATGCGTTGTTTCAAGATTTGGCTTAAACTAAGTCCATATTCAACGATTTGAAATTCCTTTGTTTTAGAGAGAATGTATTTTGATAGCTAGTATAGTTGCTGACTGGATGCCAAAAAGCTGTATGTCATCGATTCAAATGTCTTTTCTTGTCGCCTTTATGATAGAATCAAACTCGTTCGCCCTAATCATGAGATTGTTAGCATTTGTTAATTAAGTACAAAGTATAGACTAGTAGTATGTTCAATTCGCATTATTTGGCAGTCTAAATTTGTATGCGGATCTTGGATTTTGAATTCTAATGCCACTTTAAGTTACTTGTTTCTGCAATTAAAGTTGAACTCCATAGTCAGTGTCCATTACTCTCCAATTCTATAGGAAAGGAAAACAGAGGCACTTTACAGTTTTCTTTTTTCTTTTTCCCATTTGTTTCAACAGAACAACCGAAATAGACAAACAGCAGGAAGAAAAAAAAATCGAAGAAGAAAGGGTTGATCACGAAGTGAGTGAAGGGATCCGAGTAGATATATCTGTCGAATGTGGACAGAGATTCAGGGCTTGTGGAGGTATCTCCCGGCAAGCAATGCAGCTTCCATGACGACAGAGAGGACATCGACGACATCCTCGACTTGGCATTTGCTTCCTTTAAACGTTCGGCCTTGCAAGTTCTTGAAGTTGGCCAAGCAGTTCAGTAAGTTTTGGCTGCACTCCTGGCTCAAATAGTCATCTGCACAACCACCCGCCGCGTCTCAGTGTCACAACTCCGATATGTCCATGTGGGCAATACAACCCATTCAATAAAAACAATCAAATTAAACGATCACATGATATGATTTCTTCATCATTGCCATCGCTTAGTACACTTGACAAGCCAAAATAATTGTGGAAGTCATAGACGACATCAGTGCATTTGCTCCTCCACAATCTCCTTCCCCACACCTCAGAAAAGTAATTGAAGTCGGCTTATGAATGAAGACATGGTTTAGTGAAATTGTGGAACAACAGGGGCTCTGCAGGCACATCAATTTTACTCATACGTTTTCACCGCACTTGGACTTGGGTGTGTCTTCTTTCTTTTGACCCATTAGTCCCTTACGCCATTTTCTCTGTATCCACTCCCTACTGTATAAGTTTTCAGGAACATGAATCCATGCATGTGTAGACGTGCAAAGCCATTGTTCACCAGTGAAAAATGCTTCCACATTCATCATCATGAAATGTCCACGCAAACACGCGGGCCAGCGACTAGTCATATCAATCGATTCGACGAAGAACAAGCTGAAATAACCGATGTGCAAAACTCACTGTTTTTGGCTTGAACGCAGGCGTCGTGCTTCATGCAGCAGGCGTCGAGGCCGTCGCAGGGTTTCTCCCCCGGACATCCGCTGTACAGGAGCCCACAATACTTGCCATATCTCAGAAATGGAGGCACTGTGTCATTTTCAGCGATAATTCTTTTATTGCTCAATACTATTTAACCAACCACACACAAAAAAAGCTCCAAAATTAATCGACAATCCTTCATCGCATTATGCACAAAAAACAAACTGATTTTCTTTTTCTAGAGAAGAGCAAGCAACGCTAGATACCTGAGCAGAACTCGGATTCGCATTTCCTGCTGCATTCTTTGCCCTGCCAAATCATCCATCCAAGTAAGCACGAATGTGGGGTTACCTTCTCTTTTCTTCCTTTTTCGATAGCCTCAAATCAGGGTGGTAAGAAAGATTCGAACTTACGACGGAAACTCCGGTGTCTGTGGCCTGGACACCGACATTGAGGGCGCGGGCGCCGGGGATGCCAGAAAAACAGAGGATGAACAGTGGAATAAGAGTTATGACAGGAGCTAACTTCGATGGCCGCGGGCTAACCATCGTCGTGGCCGGCCTGAGAGAAGCAAGCACTTAGACTGCGGAGCTTCGTTTTTAGCTTCAGGGCACTGATTCACAGAGAATAGAGAGAGAGAGAGAGAGAGAGAGAGAGAGAGAGAGAGAGAGAGTTTGGTGAAGAAAGAGAGAGCTGTGCGTCTTTTGTCGTGTTACGGCTCGTGACGTTCTTTTGGAGCCTTGTTCACACTTGTAGAGCGAGGTTGGCTGCGTAAGATATAGAAACACGATCGCAGAGTCTTGTTGTTGTCGGCGCTTGCTCCAACCGGGAACCTGTTGTTGCCGGTGTTCGGCTCTTCTTATCGGTAAATTGGATTTTAAGCTCGAAACTATCAAATTGTCCTAAAAATTTAAGCGTGGAGGCAAACAAAAGTCTTCGGAATCTCCTATTCTGATATCACGTAAGATTTTATGAGGTCACTGCCAACGATTCTAAAAGCTGAAATTGTTAAATGAAGACACGATTTAGTACTTGATAATTTTATCTGGTGGCCACAGATTTCAGAGATGGGGGGACGCATATATGCTACACCACCCTTGCCACCATCGGCGAGGGCGACGGATGCTTCCTTCCCTCTTGCTCTGATGACTTAGCTCAGGCCCAAAGGGCACTTCTTTTTTACTTAAATAAAAGCAAAATTCACTCTTTTTTGCTTTCTGGTAAATTTTTAAAATACTATTCCAATTTTTTTTTGGTAAAGATACTATTCCAATTTCATACTATTATAAAAAAAAAACTTCATGTGAATTTATGTATCAACATTTGCATTATGAGAAAGCTTCACAAATTTCGAATTAAAAAAAAACTTAAAGTGCATAAGTTGTAAAACTTACTTAAGCATAAAATTAAGAGTGAAAATCATTTCGGACGCTTCCTAAATTTCAGGATTCAAATTAATAGCTCGTAGTTAAAAGTGAAAACCTCAGCTGGCCAAACCAAAGAGGTGAAAAAGGAAAGAAAGGAAAAACCTTTTAGAGAACAAGAAGCTAGCAAGTTTCCGGTAACACATGTGATTTCAAAGGCCACGTGTTCCTTTATCATGGAAAGCGCACACAAGCGGGTGTTAAAATTGATTTTGACTAGCATTTCTTGTGTAGCTATTTCTCATGTAGATCTAGATATTAATGGAATAATGTGGGGTTGGTGGCCGGTCTCATCTCGTGAACATGGCTTTTTGAACCGACGCAATACACAAAAAGCAGAGGAAACAGAGGACCATCCGAGGTGCTTCGTAGATTCTTTAGCAAAATCCGTTTTTAATACCCTCTGAATTTCCTGTTGGTGACCGCCGTGATTATAGAAATTGTATAGATCATCCTTCAGACTTTTTGACTTTCAGTTTATGGACAAGATCTGAGGTAAGCTCAGCAGATGGATAATAAAGAAAGGTCAGTTGATTGACCAAGATGAAGGTATTTTGAGCTGTTTTTTGTGGAGTGTTTGGAAATTTTGGCTCTTGTAGGGAAGAAAGATGACAAAAGGTTCTTACCTTACCAAAAAAAAAAAAAGATGACAAAAGGAGAGAGTAAAAAGCTGGCGAGGTGGACCTGTCGAGGTGTGCCGAAACTGGGCCTGGACACCGCCCAACCGGGGCATGATCAAGTGATAATCGCTTTGGTGCAATACTGTGTTGATCTCACGATACAGATGTTCTTTTGTAGTCTCTTCTATTGGATCGCAGATCGTTCTCCTACCAAATAAATACCCGCTAATTTGCTCTGTTGAGTTCTTTAATGATGATGATTTACGTTCGTGGATGCATCGCGGTGAACTGAAATGACTTTTTTCACACCATTCTTTTGCAAATGGCTCGGTCTTGCTGACTAGTGGTTCTGTTCTTGAAGCAGCTATTTAGCATTAATTCAGCTTATGGAGGTTGTGAGTGTTGTTCACCTTACTTTGACATGTCAGTCAGCTTGAGGCTGTGGATGTATATGCATCTGATTCCCGATTTGTCGAGGCATTGCAGCAATTTATTTAAGGTAGATCGACCATGATTGCAATTTTTCCTCCTTCCGAAGATTGAGAATCTTCCATGCCTAGGCGCGTTTCAAGCAATTGCATAACATCAGCCGATCGTTATCCGCCAATCTTTATTCCGATCCTACAACTTCTGCAGCTACTGCTAAGCCCGAAACAACGCAACTTGTTTTGTTGTTATTGAAAGTAGATGTTAGCAGCCTTTCGATTTCATAGTTAAAATCCATATATTGTGGAACGGATCAAATGACTTGCCGTGCAATTAGAACTTGATTTCCGATTCAATTTAGTTCTGTGTGTTTACCTGATTGTGAAATCGTTACTATTTATTTATCGAGTAAAGAAGGTCATGCTTAAAGAGAGAGAAGCAATGGATTTATCTGGATCTGTCCTGGACCCGGAGCATCTCAAATGTACGCGGTACAAAATTATGTCAATGAACGAAAAAATTGCCATGCCAATTTTGGTGAGAACCAATCTGACAAGTTAACTAATACGAATCCCAGGAATACCTGCAAGTAAGAAGCCACGAACAAATTAGCCAGAGGAAAACAATGCTCGAAGCTTGTAGAGCCTGTGATTTTCTGTCATGTACCTGGACCGAGCCAAGAATGTAAATCAGCGAAAACCGCCGACCATGTATTAGGATGTCTTCCAACATGGCGAAGGGTATCGTAAGGGAGGCACCTAGCGATGCCACAAGAGGAGTGGTCCAAACAACACTGAGCGCCCTATCCATAATTTACAAGTCCCATTAATCAGATTCAAGAAGGTAGAAATCATCATTCGTCAAGGTTTAGCCTCTGAACTAACCAGAAATAATCAGAGAGGAAACTTCCGACGAAGCAGTTGGCAAGAACAACTCCCCCCACGGCCGCAGACTGAGGAAAGGCAAATTTGGGCTCTATGTCTAAAGCAATGAGAGGCCAAACTGAAAAAATCCAAGCATCAAAATTAGTTAAGACACCATTGTTGAAGAACAGAAAGTACTCGGTTTCATTGTACCGATTCTGATTTTGAAAATCATTATATGCATCAGCACACCATCATGCGAAAAAACTTGCGTTCATTAGGAAGCTCAAATTAGGGGATTGCTCTTACCAAGCCACCAAAGCGCGAGAAGCGAGAATAGTCCAATACAACCAAATAACTTTTGCATGTCCACCCTTTCTCCTTCTCCAGCGTACTTTTTGAGAAGCACTGAAATTTTTCATATAGTTAACGATAGCCGCTACATCTCTGTTGAAAATTTCAACTGAAAGAGAATTTATTTTGAAGAAAAAGCAAATGCTGTACCAGCAAATAATCCATCAGTTGCGGCCGAGAGAATTGCAAAAAGATTTCCTAGAAGAGAGTAGGTTCTGTTGTTGAAGGAACAGATTGAACACAAAAGAAGACTTTATTAGTTGCTGGTGAGTAATTTCAATCAATACACCTAATAAAGTATGAATTAAGAGTAAAATGAAAGCAGAACCCATAAAAGAATTAAATATGCAGATGATAATAGGCAAGGATTACACATTTGTTTCATCATAACATCAACTTGATTTGAGTTCCAGAAGAACTCTCACAAGAATGCTCAATCTCTAATAGGAAACGAGTAGAATGAAAACAAAATTATGAAGTCAAATGAATTTGGAAAACAAAGATTACATACACAGTTGTGTTGGATTGTGATTGATTGGTACTCGAAGTCTTCCCTAGTGTAGTCATGGCGACTCCGGCTATACTGATAAAGACCGAGATTACTTTTACTACACTTATGGAGTCCTGTCCTAGAAATGCACCAATCAGAAGGGTGAAAAGTCCTGATGTCGAGAACAATATTGTGGTGCTGGCAACGCTTGTTCGTGCGAGTGCAGCATTCATGAAATACTGCAAACAATAATAACACCCTTCAATACTGTGCTATATCTAAAGAAAGTGCAATTTTATCTTGGTATTCAACATCATTGCTCATTAAGAATGTCATGGTTTTCAGATGATGCAGATCATAAAAAGATCATAGTAAGACCAGAGGTTGCAATCAATTGATTCCAGTAGAGGGTGATAGATGAGTGCCAATATTATGCGAAATATGCTGAGAAAAGACATGATTTTGTATTGGTAGAGTAGTACTTCTCTTGTAGGCCCCACAATGATACTTAAACCAACTTGAGAAGCTGTGCATATTACATGCTTTGTATCAGAAAATACATGATCAGACACATGAAAGTGAAGTTGCAGTAAAGGATTTTAACCATAAAAACAAAATGTTCTCTCACCTCAGACACAAACCAAATAGGCGCAAGGATGCAGGCGACTTTGAGAATTTGCTTGCTGTACAACTTCTCCTCTTGTTCCACAATGTCATCATTTTTTGCTTCCAAAACAAAGGCCTTTCCTTCTTCAAGTAAATGAAGTTCTTTGCCTGTTGAATCCACCACAGTCAACTTTTCTTGATTTTCCATTTCAAGATTACCCTGCTTCCCATTATTTTTGCCAGGAGAATCTGGACCTGCACAGATTGCATCGACTGTCTCCACACTATCACCACTTTCACTAGTGTGGGATTTTAAGGACTTCAGTAACCAGTCTTTGAAGAATGCTATGGGAAGATAGAACGCCAAGAGCGAAGTCCCGAGATAGGTCACTGCGAATGGGTGCTCATAGTCCTCGAAAACACCCTGTTACACAAGTCGATATGTTAAGCTGGTAAAAGTCATTGCGACAGAGGAACTGATGTTCTACAGATTCATAAATTTTTCTCAGCAGGGAAAGAAAATTAAATTGCTACCTAATAGGATCTGCAATCGAAACAAGATAGAATAGGAACACATGGTTCACCGATTAAACAATGTAAATAACTAGGATCACCAAATGAAACTCTGAAAACAACATCAAGGTGTCTCACTTATTTGGGCTCTGATTAATAACTCATTTGTTAAATGGATAGCACATGATGAAACCTGTGTGAGGATAACGAACCACGCATGCTGAGTTGGCTCAATTTAGATGTATATTCTCATATTAAGGGATGCTTAGCAATGTGGAAAGATAAGGACACGGAAAATTATCTGATCAACTTTCCTCTCACCCAGAACTTCTAAACCATTAGGTAAGCTCCTGGATTTACACATTTACAAGATCAACATGCATTTTGATTTTTGACCAAATTAGCATATCTGTCCACTTTTCTTAAAGGTTGAGCATGTTTTGCTGATTTTTATATTCGTAGTGGTGCGCCTGTGTAATCCCACTCAACCCACAGATCTACATCCCTTGATTGGAGGATTACTCGACACAAAACATCCTCAAAAGGTTCAGCTGCACCCAGAAAAAGAAAGCTCGCCATAACTCAAGAAAGATTGAAGCCTTATATATCTTCTTCTTCTCTTTACCCAAAGGAATGCTAGAATGAATTTTGCACGATCAGAGAGAGAAAGACTAACCTGAGTGACTTCTGCAGAAGTGACCCACATGATCACAACAGTGATGATGAGAATCAACCCACCCTTGTATCTCCAGCTCATTTTTGACAATATTTGACAGGTATGAGTTTACAAGCGAAGAAGAACAAAGAAGACAGAACTTGCAAAAAGAATAGAAAACGATTAAGAGCAGAGAGAGTGAAGTGCCGGTGGGTGCTGGGGTGGTAACGGTGGAGGGGAGAGATGTTGCTGAGGCTGCATGCGATGGGTACTTATAGAAGAAATAATTGGAACCTATGCATGAACTGCCAAATTGAAATAAGTAAACTATTATCATTATTGAGACTATTGATCACCTTGCGGATGAATTAGATAGTTTCAGTTGTCTACTTCCGCCGACTGAGTCAACCTCGTCTGCCCCTTCCTCCGAGTTGCCACACAGTCTACTACACTCGGGCCCACACCGCGTTTCCCAACTCTACCTGTCTCATGCCTAGCTGTGACACTAAATAGTTTCGCCCCATTGGAAAAACGACCGAGCTTTTGCAGCTTGATTTTACGGCTAACCAGCCGAGGTTCCTACTCATTCCCTTCTTCGCGTACCCTCTTGAGGTCGTGTTATGATTAACCGCTTATGGAGATCGAATATTTCGGTTTTTCGATTAGTGAAAACAATTATCGAAGCTCAGAGCATGTGTGGTTATTTAATCCTTAAAAGATATTAGTCATCCATTGATGTAAAGTACTTCTTATCTAGCTTGCCATCACCATTTTTTCCAAATAAAAAAGATGACAAGTTGCGAAACCAGCGTGTTTAACTTAATCAAGTAATTAGTTGTCGTAATTCTCGGTTTGTTCTTTACATTTGTCCAAAAATCCCTGTTCTCCTACTTAGTGATTGCGATTTTACCCAATGTCATTATATTAAAAGCTCATAAAAAAAGTTACCTTTAAGTAAAAGCATTGTTACCATGGGTTGGTGGATACAGAACTGCCAAAGCTTACAAATGGAATGACGTCCTTCCTGACGATCAGTCCATGGTTTGCATCAAATATAATAACTGCAAAGGCTTTTTTTTCTCTTTCTCTTTTGGTTCACTAGAGGTGTAAACGGATGGACAAATTTCAGCTCATTTTGCCTTTGGCTTCTTGGAGTCCTTCCAGAAAAGCTTCACCCTAAATGAAAAGTCACTTTCATATTTTTTTCTGGCGAGATCTAGGTCCATATAATTTGGCTGAGCAAGTTTGTGTATCAGATCCACTTTAATGACAAAGTTTTAGAAAAGCACACATCCATACGTAACGATCAAACTCGTTTCAAGAAAGCCAAATTTTAAATTGAGTACTTGATATAATCACACAGGACGATGACCAATTAAGGTATGTGTTAACTAATATATCACCTAATAGGGTCCCTCTCACTCGATGTGAGATTTTGGAATGGTAGAAACCCTCCATAATTAAAAACTAATGTCCTCATAAGTCTTCACCCCTATCCTTCAACGATACATTTCTTCTCTTTTCCATCCACCTCATCCGAACCACTTTTCCATGGTGATCCCTCCTCGCCTCAACCTCGGTGGATCATATATGAGCTTAGTCCATCCACAAACCACACAACCGAAGCTAAAAAGGGATCCTATTTTGAGGAAAATTACCAAAAAAAAGTCTTAAACCTGTTGCAATTGTGCAAATTCAGTAATAAACTTTTTTTTGGTCAATTGAATATTAAACATTGTGCAATTGTGCAAATTCAGTCCATCCGGTCAATTGTGGCTAGCCAGCAATGATGTGGACACTAGCCGTCCATCAGCGCTGACGTGAATAATTTTTATTAATATTTTCATATTTTTTGAATTTTTTTCTTTTTCATTTTTTTCTTTCTTTTTGTCTTCTTCCCTTCCATCTTCCTCCAGCCAGTTGCTAGACCTCGGCAACTGGCCAGAGGATAGGCTGACCAGAGGCGAGGTCAACCTCACCGGCCAATGGCAAGGCCGACCTCATCCAAATCTGGCAAGGAAAGCCTCGCCCAGCCGTTCCAAATCTAGTGAGGCTTGGCCTCGCCCTAGCTGGGCGAGGCCAACCTCATTGTCGCTGGGCGAGGTCGAGCCTCACTAGATCTGGGCTCGCCCAAAGACAGTATGGTGACCTCGATGGCCTCGCCTCTGGCCAGTCGCTAACCGACCGGAGGTAGAAGGAATTGAAGAAGAAGAAAAAAAGAAAGAGAAAGAAAATAAATAAATAAAAATTCAGAAAAATATTAAAATATTATTTAAAAATTTTCACGTCAGCGCCGGGGACACCTCGTGCTGCATGGGACGTTCGGTGTCCACATCTTGCATTAAGGTTTATGACTCAATTAGTTAAAAAAAGATTTAGAACTGAATTGACATAATTGTAATAGGTTTAGTACTTTTTTGATAATTTTTCCTTCTATTTTGATACCATTTATAATGACCCAGACTCATTTTTCACATGGTCCATTCCCCCAAAAGACTTGTTAACATAGAGTCCCACCGGACTTGTTAACATAGAGTCCCACCGGCAAATCGACATCCTTTTCTTACTCCTACTAGCAAAAATCATTTAATTTCAGGACAGCTAAAGACGAGTTATTGTATTTTTTTTTTTTTGTCTTTCATAGGAGGTTAGAAAAGGGGAGAGAAAGAACCGAAAGAACAAGAAGTGGAGGAAGCCACGCCCGCCGAGTGGACCAACATGTGACCCCAACAAGAATCTGGAAATTGTAGGACGGAGGATTTTCCTTGTTCCTACGGGAGTCTGAACAGAACTTTTTGGCTGTTTCAACTCGGACAGCACCCCCCGAGTCAAGCCCAGGTGGGATCCCCACCACCACCACACCACACACCCCCCACCCCCCCCCCCCCCCATGTCATTGCATCCGTCAGGAGTCAACTGTGAGTCGTACATGCATCTTCTTTCACACCGCATCTTCAAAAGGCAATTAGCATGATATAATAATAATAATCGAGCACTAACCTGTTTTTATCCGATCGTCTTTTGTTTTTCGTTGTGGAGGGTCTTCTTCCATCATTTTCTCCCCTTCACATTGACCTAATCTTGAAAGCCGTGTTGCCCATCATCATAATTCACCCAATCAGTTTCTTTCTCGGTCACCGAGGTGCCTATCTATGTAATTTCTGTCACTGTGCTTAATGGGAAGCAATCTGCTATCTGATTTTTGTCACAAATTCCGGCGAAAAGATGAGTGAAAATTACTAAACCAAACGGAAATAGCACAAAAGACAAAAAGAAATTGATAACAGCAAGACCCTTTTTTTGTCTTTGAAGGGATACATTTGCTTCTTGTATTTTTTGCCAGATAGCGATATGTATAGTAGATCGGTGAGCTTGACATTATAGATCGGTGAGATCATGCCAACCCCACATGCTAAGCCATACAAAAAGAAAAAGAATTCATTAAGCAGACCTAGAGAATTAGATGCCCGCATATTTCTCTGCGTCTTGGCAAAAGCCCAAGTATTGGAAAACTAATTCTAGGAGTTTGCTCAATAATCAAGTGTTTGAATAGGAGTCCTAAACCTAGAGAACGCGGCTATACTTTGACCTATGTACTTAAACAATTTCCTATATGTCTTCTTTCTGAAGTTGTCCAAGTTTTGTCGCAGCATGTGTGTGTGGAGGTAGATTCGATTATAGTAATACCTCAGATTGGATCGAGTACTGGCCAACCCACCTTGGGTACCTCAGCATCAGCAGAACAAAGTATAAGAGAGAAGAAGGAGATAACTTTGTTAGGTCCATTGAATCCAATTATTTTTTAGTAGTTGCTATTAAAACACAAACCCTAAAGCCAAACACTAGCAAGTTTAATCAAACCGTAGCATTCTTTTGTTGACCACTATATAATAGGGAAGATCGAACAATTTCAACATACATTGTACATTGCCATATCATATGCGTGTGTCCATTTGATTTACGAAACGAAACGAAATGAATGCGTATATTATTACACTGCTCATGGTAAAATCACTACAACCAAAAAATCCTAATGCAACAAATTTTTCGATGACAAGATTAACTTCCGTCACCTTAGGTTACCAAGAGCAACACAATACAGTATTTGTGGCCTTATCGTCCAACCAAAGGTGACAAATCATTAAGTTTGTCACCTTAGGATCGATCAAAGGTGACAATCAAAATTTTGTTGCCTTAAGTCAAACTAAAATGACAAACTTTGTACCTTTGTTACCATTGATTCAATCAAAAGTGGGATAATTTTGAACCAACGGTGACATATATGAAATTTTGTCATCTTAGGTTAGACCTAAACAACAAAATCATGGTTTTGTTGCCTTATGTTAGGTTAAGCAACAAAATTCGCACTTTGTCGCCATTTAGGAGGGCAAATTTTGAACCTATGGTGATAAAAGTAAAATTTCATCACCTTAAGGTAGAACTAAAGTGACAAAATCATTTTGTTCGTCGTCTTCGACTATATATGACCTAAGGCCACAAACTTTAGCATTTATCGCTTTTGGTTTACCCTGAGAAGTTTTCATCACCTTTGAGCATACCTAAAATGACAAAAGTTAGTTTCATCGTCGTTAACTGTAATTTAAGATGACAAACTATTAAATTTGTCGCCTTTGGTGTACCCTAAGGTACTTTTGTCACCGTTAGAATACTCTAAGGGGTTAATAACACAAAAAACCCCAAATTATATATTTATGACAAATTCACCCCAATTAATTTTTTGACCACAAAAAACCTCAAACTTGTACGCCTGAGATAAATTTACTTTCCGTCAGTTTCTGCTAAATTTTACCTTCAAATTGTTGAGTTGGATGACACGCGGCAATTGACGAGTGTACCAATTTGGAGTTTTACCCTCTATTTATTACAGGTATACCAATTTGTGATTTTTCGTGTTATTAATCCAATTTGACAAAATTAACGAAGGGTAAATTTATCACAAATATACCAACTTAGGGCTAGGTAAATTTATCACAGGTAGATCAGTTTTGGATTTTTTATGGTCAATATTAGTTTATGGTAAATTTATCGCAGGTGTGCCAGTTTGAGATTTCTCGTGGTATCAACCCTACTCTAAGGCAATAAGGTTGAGTTTATGTTTGTCACGTTTGGTTGGAATGTCAAAGATTTTTTTTTTTGAACAGGACACAAAATAGTATCAAATTTTTCACATGTAGGAGATTTAAGTAGTAATTAATCGTGCTTATTGTCACAGACAATTATTTTATACTAATACATAGGTTGCAAAGGAAATTGAATATTCATTTCTACTTTGTCAACTAATATGATACACGTTGTATCATTAGTAAAATGTAAATTTTATGTAGTATGAATGGATATATTACAAGTGTTATTAAATATAGTTTAACCAATTATATTTATACATAAGTATAGCTGGAATATCTATTAATTCGTGTCATAAAAACTACTGGTAAATTTTCAACAACGAGAAGTCAAACAAATTAGTTTTCAAGTTATCGGGAAACTAAGGCAATCAATTGCATAAACTTTTTATCTATTGATTTGATAAAATTCTTTTCGCTAGACTTGCAAGTTGATTATGAGCTTCAAATATCTCTTTACACTAGCTACTATGTTAGCCATTGATGTTGGCTAACAGTATCACATAGAGAGGGATGAATAGGTAATTTCAATAAACTTGACACAACATTGCGGAATTAAAAGAGTCAAGTTTGATTTAAACATAATATCATATGTGAGCAATATGTTGATATACATAGGAACATGTTATATCAGTTAGTATAGTGCGCTTCTATCAAACAATAATGAATATAAGCAAAGAGATAGAGAACGATGCACTCCAGAGTTTTATAATGATTCGGCTTGATGGAAGCTTACGTCCACTCTCCCAGACTAATAGCCTATTAACTAGATTCCACTAGCAATCTTTGAGTAGTTACAATAGTATATGCCGCTTATACTCGAGCTCTTCTTCCCAAAGCCGGTGCGGCTTACACCCAAGCAGATAGATCTCACTATCACACATCTAAGCATAAACTATAATACTGATGCACTTCTCAAGAGATTACAATTCAATATGCTCGAAAAGACAACGTAAGAATGTAAAGCTTTCTCTTGTCACTCTAGATCTCTTGTCATTTTCAGCATCTTGTTGATATCATTTTATACTCCTCAGCATCTAATATTCCCGCTGGATAATTTTCATGAGAATCAATCTCCAAGCTATCCGTGGGATAATTGTTGAGCAAATTAATTTAGCCATTGAAGTCAATCAATCTGAGTTCCCGTAAATTCGGTTGCCCATGCAATCAAATTTTCTATTTCCAAAAATAAAGTAGGTCGAACTAAGAAAAGTAATTTGTCTTTAGGATGATTGTCAATCAATTAAGATATCACTTGTAATTAATCTTCCACGTAGATATTTTTTGAGATTGATGTTCAATCTATTTCTTTCAAAATGGGAATCCATACCAAATTACTAGCTGTCAAATAATAAAATGAAATAACTTATCTTGAGATATTTTTCTCTGAGCACGTAACAAGGTTGTTGTCCAAGGTAATGCAATCGCTTCGCTTATATTAGTTGTCCCCAGTTACATCTGGCTTCCCAGTGATATTAGACTCCCGCTTATATCAGAGTTGTGGTGATATTGGTCTCTAGTTATATCAGGTTTCTCGATTATATCCAACTGTGTCTCATTAGGTACTTCGAGTACAATGGTGATGTAGATTCTTTAGACTGTTCACTTTGGTAACTCTGAGTCTTTGTGAGCTTCCCATTCTTGTAGGCTTGTTCGCCTTATAATTAGGTCCTTCCAGCTACCTCGATCTTTTCACTTGGTACTTCTAAGTTCCTTATATACAGATATTACCTGAGATATAAACAACGCTTTCATTTATCAAGCTTGTAAGAAATAATAGATTGTTTTATCAACTTCAAAATATATTATGAGGTTTTCTCAATGGCCATCACATTTCTATTTTCTTATACATACATCTGTCTAATATATTAATTAACCATTTTACTATAAGAAAATAAATCGTACATGCTGTTAGGGTCACGAAGCTTCGGTGTGAGGAATGAACTTATATAATTACAGCAAAGGGTCATATGGGAAACATCTGGGGTAGGGCTTATTACGCATTCTCACCCTCCGGTCTCTTTCCCTTTTACTTTTTACTGGTAGTGTTTCTTGTCCTCGCTTGTGATTGTTTGCTTTATTTTATTGGAAGGTGCTTTGGATTTGTAAGGCTATAAGGAGGATCTCTATGAAGATGCTGAATTCTGGATCTCTTGCGTCAAGCCGGATCAAGAACACAAGTCAAACATCCGTTCCCACCCAGCGGCATCAACTAGGAAGCACGCTAAGACTGAACACGTCAATACAATCATTAAATATAGAAGAGAACTCAAAAACCGAGATCTCCATGGCATTTGTCGATGGTATACACGAGACAATTCAAAAACCGAGATCTCCATGGTATTTGTCAATGGTCGCAATTGATCCGATCCTCAACGGGCTACTTTGAGACATACAGATCGACTTAACTCTAGTCATTTCGATGAAATTGCCGCTGATTGAGAGTACAAATAGAGTACATCTCATATTCCTTCGTGGGGGTAATTGCAGCTCGATCATGGATAGTGCGAATCTATCTTGTGGCGGTAGCCAATTTTTCATCTTTTGAACCTCGGATGTCTATACACGATCAAGAAAACCCTCCTCGCATTCATTCGAGAAATTAATTTACATAGAGAACATTATTTACATAACTGTCCAGGAAATTTAATTGGGGAAGCTTTGAGAACAACCCTCACAACACATTCTAGGAGTTTCAATAAGGTCCATTTTACATGGACCGACGTGAACATTGGATCACATGGACCATAACTTCGATGCCGCTCCTTGTGGGCCTCAAGAGTTGGGACCGACCCGGACCGATACCGATCAGGCCCCGATTAAATCAATTTGCCGAACATGTTCGGATCGCCAATTGGTTCGGATTGAATCAGTTTCTTGTCAGATTGCACCGCTGGTTCGAGAATGGCCCATTCTCCCGTTGCTTCTGGATTTTGGTTGGAGAAGCTGGCACCTTTGTGTTGCTGGGAGGATTTTCAGTTAACATTTGGTTAGTCTGAAGCCAAGTGCAAGAAAGCTCTTCATTGCTTATACTTTGATTGAAGTCATTGCTTCTTTGGTCCTATCTTTGCTAATTGTTAACGCCCCTATAATGATACGGTGTTTCCTTTTATGTTAGTGCTCTGCTTAGTTGTCGTTATGGAGTTTGCTTGGTTCTCTAAAAGGGTTTTTCTATATTTTTGGTTATTTGCTGGTGATTATTTTCTTACCTTTTGACAAATTGTGCATCAATATGCTTTTCATTATCAGCTCCTCTGTTGCAGTCGAAGTATTGACTGTTTATTGCTTTTCATTTTAATTCACCGCAGCAAGGATGAAGAGTGTGAGGGATTAGGTTTTTTCGCAGTTGTTGACCAATTCATTGTCCTCATCAAGGCCATTGTCTGGTAGAAACAGCTTTATCAGCGAGGCAACAAATGAGGGGCTTCATGAACAAGGTATTGAACTGTCAATTTATCGACCTGGGCATGGAAATTGGTACTTAAATTACTGTTGGGACTGGCCAAAAGGAAAGAAGAAAGATAGTCCAGCTCTCTTTTAATGTTTGCACATAGCAACACCGAGTAGATTATGCTTGAATTCATATTCATAGCATGTTTGATTATATTAATTGGAACATGTGTTCCTTATTGTCTGAATAATATGCTCAAAAGCGGATTATTATGTCAAGCACTGGGCATTGAAGAGAGTCTAAAACTGATTTTTTCATTTTCACTTTAGCGGAGTGCTTATTGTCCATCTTCTTTTCTGCCCTTAGTTTGAATTGTAGATTTAGATATCGAACTTAACATGGCCCGCCCAAAGAGTTTCTGAATTTTTCGTCATGGAGTGTTCTATCGTGGTATGAAAGTGGATTACCAAAAGGGAGAGAAAAACAAGTATTATGTGATATATAGAGTTTGTGCAATTCCTAAAGTAAATGCTATAAGGTAAGAGGACTAGTGATGTGCACTTGACATGATATACTCATTGTAGGAAGGAAAGGACTGCAAGATTAGTACGGCTTTCTTCGATACTAGGTGGGGTAGACTGAAGCATAAGATTGTGTTAAGTATTGTGGCATCTTTTTAATGTATATAACAGTCTATGCTCGCCCATGTCTTGTTTTGAGCGTAGATGACTCTCTCCCAGTCGATATTCCTGAGTCGCGGTCTTCGACAGGTTAGATATTTGTTTGTTTTGGTAGTAGACTACTTTACTATCTCCATTCCCAGTTTCCACTGTGATATGGAACTCATAATCAAGTACTGGAAGTCAATATGTGCACCTTTTTCTCTTTCACGGGTTACCTTCTTTCTGCGCATTTTCATGTCAAGCATCTGCGAGGGTTACGGTACGATTAGATCCAGCATGTTGACCACAGCATCATAAAAATAGCAGGCTGCTAGCAAGCCCTTTCTTGTGAAGAAATGGCATGGCCAAACTTGACTTTCTTGCTTTTTATGCTTTCTCAGGCCCTGCAGATTCTCCGGAAGAGTGTCTCAAGCTTCAATTAATCAATAGCTTCCTCTAATGGAACACTAGAGAGTCAGCATTATCCCTCTCAACATCAAGGTCTGGTCGAAAATTGTTCCCAATCTCGCTCTAGCTTTGATAGAGGAAAGTCGAATCTTATGTCTAAGATCAACGACCTCCAAATTAAGTTTTTGTGGATTTTCCAACGGCTTGGGCATCAATAGGACAACCTTTTGGCGTCGAAGTTCCTGTCTCGGGCTTGACTAGCAACCTTGATTCAATCCGGGGAAGCAGATCCGAAAGTGTAGAAGCGTATGCATGATAAGGCAAGAGCACAAGCAGCACAGATGGAGGCTGCTGGTGTGCCTGAATTAGATTTTTCGTTTAAGGTAGTGCAACAACAGACTCAATTTTTTATCAGACAAAGGCAGTCACTAATGCATTTCAATTAGCCACGGATTCCATCAGAGAGGTTACTGGAACTGTCAGCGGGATGAAAATAACTTTTGTTGATACTCCTGGTCTTTTTCCTCCTCCTACTATGAACATGAGAAGAAACAGGAAGATTTTGCTCTCTGTGGAGAAGTATATCAGAAAGTCACCACCAGATATTGTTTTGTTCTTTCAACGCCTCGATCTTATCAACATGAATTACAGTGACTTCCCTCTTCTGAAGCTTCTTAGCGAAGTTTTTGGCAACGCAATTTGTTTCAGACACAATCCTTGTTATCACATCCTTCCCTGATCCCTCCCAGGAAAACCAAATGGTTATTCGACCAACGATTAAACAGTCGGATTCTAAAACTGAATAAAGGGTGCACTCGTTTCACGGAAAATGAGTGATTTGAAAAATATTTTCCGAAAAAATGATTACTTATATTGTTTAGAAAAATTAGTCAACGGAAAATGTTTTCATCATCGATAACAATCTATACCTTACTATTTTCGTGAGCGATGAAAAAAATTTTCATTCATTTATTTTTGTTAGCGATATAAGCGATTATATTTTCCAAATCACTCATTTTTCGCTGGACGAACGCACCCAAAACGAGAGATTAATTGTCGATCAATAAGCATATAACAAGTTACTTATACGGCAAGAGTTATGAAAAAATTATACCCGACTCCACGTGTTCTTACTCCGCCAATTTGCCAAAGTAAGAAAATACTAATACTTCGCTTTCGCATTTTGAGCTCGGCATTAAGAAATTAGTAGCCTTTTATGTCTTATATTGGGGGATTCATCTACTATTTTTGAAGTTTTGAATCCTCATTTCTTATTTTTTATTTTGGAATGCTCTCATATGTTAATAGTTTCTTAGTGGATCTAATGGGATTGGGCGGGCTTAACCGAAACAATAGACCCCGGTCCGGCCTAAGCAAGCCGAGCCCAACATCTAACCTTAAAATCATCACATCTATATCTACCTAATAACGTAATAATGATCTCACAAAATTGACCATTTTATCATTTACTGTCTCTAAGGCAAATGGGTATTCATACTTATCCTACATCGGCGCGTCACGTGATATAAAAAACATTTTCAAACATGAGGTTAGTAATTCAACATGGATAGAATTTCTCAGATAATTGAATACAGAAGTAGGTTAAAATCCTCGCGATATTCGCTCAATGAGTTACCGTGTTAAAGTTAGACTAATCATTTTCCAAATTTAATCACTTTGACCCTTTCTTTCATCATCATCCATTGGTCCATTCACACACTCCCTGTCCAAGACCCCATCCGTATCCAGAAAATTATAAGATTCATCATATATGCTTAATTCTTCATTTTTTCTCGTGATTCTATTTTTATTCACGAGATTCTTTATAAATCTTTTGTTTCATATCTTTCTTCCGGATTAACAGTAAAGAATTTTTTTTTTTATATAAATCCAACGCGTGAGCTTAACATCCAATGCTGCATTCCTGAATAATCTCAATTTCTTCAATTGTTCAATCACCGTTAGCCAGATTAATCAAAGTTCCCTTTCCGATAAAAAATATAAAATCAAAGTTCTGAGGATGTAGATACATCTGATTCCCGATTCGTCAAGGCATTGCAAGCAATTTATTTAAAGTAGATCAACCGTGGCTGCAATTTTTCCTCCTTCTGAAGATTGAGAATTTGCCATGCCTAGGCGCTGCGTTTCAAGCATTTGCATAACATCAGCCGATTGTTATCCGGCATTCTTCCTTCCCAACCATCCTACAACTCCTGCAGCTACTGCTAAGGCCGAAACGACCCGACTTCTTTCGTTGTTATTGAAAGTAGATGTTTTAACAGCCTTTTGATTTCAAAGTTAAAATCCATATATTGTGGAATGGGGCAAACGGCTCGCCACGGCAAATAGAACTTGATTTGCCGCTTCAATTAAGTTCTGTGTGTTTACCTGATCGTGAAATCGTTACCATTTAGTTATCGAGTAAAGAAGGATCGTGCTTAAAGACGGACAACCAATGGATTTATCTGTACTTTATCCTGGAACCGGAGTATCTCATATGGTCAGTCATATGCACACACGTACAAAATTATTTCAATGCATGTGGAATGTCGGTGAGAACCAGTCTGACAAGGTAGCTAAGACGAATCCCACGAACACCTGCAAGTAAGAAGCCACGAACAAATTAGTCGAGAAAAACAATGCTCGAAGTTTGGTGAGCCTGTGATTTTCTGTATCGTACCTGGACCGAGCCAAGAATGTAAATGAGTGAAAACCGCTGACCGTGTATTAGGATGTCTTCCAACATGGCGACGGGTATCTCGAGGGAGACACCTAGTGATGCCACCAGAGGACTGGTCCAAACAACACTGACCGCCCTATTAATAATTGACAGGTCTTATTAACCAGATTCAAGAAGATTGGAATCGTCATTCATCAAGGTTTAGCCTCTAAACTAACCAAAAATAATTAGTGAGGAAATTTCCGACGAAGCAGTTGGCAAGAACAACTCCCCCCACGGCCGCAGACTGAGGAAAGGCAAATTTGGGCTCTATGTCTAAAGCAATGAGAGGCCAAACTGAAAATATCCAAGCATAAAAATTAGTTAAGACACCATTGTTGAAGAACAGAAAGTACTCGGTTTTATTGCCACCGATTTTGTGCAAGATTTTGAAAATCATTAAATGCATCAGCACACCATCATGCGAAGAAGCTTGTGCTCATGAGGAAGCTGAAATTAGAGAATTGCTATTACCAAGCCACCAAAATGAGAGAAGCGAGATTAGTCCAATACAACCAAATAACTTTTGCATGTCCAACCTTTCTCCTTCCTCTCCAGCGTACTTCTTGAGAAGCACTGAAAATTTTTCATATGATTATCGTTAGCTGCTACGTTTCTGATGAAAATTCCAACTGAAAGAGAAAATTTATTTTGAAGAAAAAGAGAATGCTAACCAGCAAATAGTCCATCAGTTGCAGCCGCGAGAATCGCGAGAAGATTCCCTAGAAGAGGGTAGGTTCTTTTGTTGAAGGGAACAGATTGAACACAAAAGAAGAAGACATTATTAGTTGCTGGTCAGTTGTTTCAACCAATACGCCTAATAAAGTACAAATTAAGAGTAAAATGAAAGCAGAACCCGAGAAAGGACAATATATGCACATGATAATAGGCAAGGACTACACGTATTTATTTTGTTATTACATCACCTTGATTTGAGTTCCAGAAGAACTATCTCACAAGAATGTTCGATCTCTAATAGGAAACAAGTAAAATGAAATCAAAATTATGAAGTTAAATGAATTTGGAAAACAAAGACTACATACACAGTTGTGTTCGAATGTGATTGATCGGTACTTGAAGTCTTCCCTAGCGCAGTCATGGCGACTCCGGCTATACTGATAAAGACTGAGATTACTTTCACTACACTTATGGAGTCCTGTCCTAGAATTGCACCAATCAGAA
This sequence comes from Syzygium malaccense, assembly GCA_031216405.1. Taxonomy (NCBI): domain Eukaryota; kingdom Viridiplantae; phylum Streptophyta; class Magnoliopsida; order Myrtales; family Myrtaceae; genus Syzygium; species Syzygium malaccense. The sequence continues at coordinate 3,924,601 of CM062255.1, forward strand.
GGGTGAAAATTCCTGATGTCGATAACAATATCGTGCAGCTGGCAACGCTTGTTCGTGCGAGTGCGGCATTCATGAGATACTGCAAACAATAATAACACCCTTCAATACTATGCTATATCTAAAGAAAGGGCAATTTCCTCTCGGTTTTCACCAATATTACTCATTATGACTGTCATGGTTTTTAGATGATGCATATCATAAAAAGATCATAGTAAGACCAGACATTGCAATCAATTGATTCCAGTAGAGGATAATAGATGAGTGCCAATTTTATGTGAAATATGCTGAGAAAAGACATGATTTTGTATTGGCAAACTAGTACTTCTCTTGTAAGACCCGCAACGATACTTATACCAACTTGAGAAACTGTGAAAATCACATGCTCTGTATCAGAAAATAAATGATCAGACACTTAAAAGTAAAGTCGCAGTAAAGAATGTAATTTATACAAACAAAATGGTCTCTCACCTCACACACGAACCACATAGGCGCAAGGGTGCAGGCAACTTTGAGAAATTGCTTGCTGCTCATCTTCTCCTCTTGTTCCACCATGTCATCATCTTTTGCTTCTGAAAAAGAGGCATGTCCCTCTTCAAGTAAATGAACTTCATCGCCTGTTGAATCCACCACACTCAACTTTTCTTGATTTACCATTTCAATATTACTCTGCTTCCCATTATTTTTGCCAGGAGAATCTGGACCTGCACAGCTTGCATTGACTGTCTCCACACTATCGCCACTTTCCCTAGTGCGGGATTTTAGGAATTTCAGTAACCAGTCCTTCAAGAATGCTATGGGAAGATGGAATGCCAAGAGCGAAGTCCCGAGATAGGACAGTGCGAATGGCTGCTCATACTTCTCGAAAACACCCTGTTACACAAGTTGATATGTTAAGCTGGTAAAAGTTATTGCGACAGAGGAACTGATCTTCGGATTCAAAAATTTTTCTCAGCAGGGAAAGAAAATTAAATCACTAGCTAATAGGATCAGCAAGAATGAATTTTGCACAAACACAGAGAGAGAGACTAACCTGAGTGACTTCTGCAGAAGTGACCCACATGATCACAAAAGTGATAATGAGAAGCAACCCACCTTTGTATCTCCAACTCATTTTGCCTATTTTGACAGAAGTTAGTTTACAAGCAAAGAAGAACAAAGAAGACAGAACTTGCGAAAAAAAATGAAACGTTTAAGAGCGGAGAGAGAGAGAGAGAGAGTGAAGCGCTAGTCTGTGTTGATGTGAACGGAGCTTCGTTCCCCTTTGTGATTGTGTGTGTTGGTGTGTGTTGATGTAAACGGAAGCAATCTTTTTGTTCCTTATTCTCTTTCTTTTTAAGCTAATAATCTTAATCCTCTTTTCTCCATATATGAATTGGCCATTCTCTTGCTTGCTCCCCAAATTAACCAAGACTCAAATTTATTGTGCCTGTCATTATGGTCACGAAAACTTTGTGTGAGGAACAAACTTCTATAATTACAACAAAAAAAGGATCATGTTGGAAATATCTGGGGTAAGGCTTATTACACGTTCTCACTCTCCTGTCTGTTTCCCTTTTTCTTTTTACTAGTAGTGTTTCTTCTCCTGGCTTGTGATTTTTTGCTTTATTTTATTGGAAGGGATTTTGGATTTGCAAGGCTATAAGGAGGCTCTCCATGAAGATGCTGAATTCTGGATCTCTTGCATCGAGACGAATCAAGAGCACAAGTCTAACATCCGTTCCCACCAAACCGCATCAAGCCAGATTAACCACAAACGCTTTTGAATAAACCACAGTAGATAACACTCCTGCCAGCAACTATACCATTTGAACCCTAAGTCTAGATAATTCCAAGATGGACTAGGATGTCATAACTTGAACAATTCAACTGTTTTCATTCCACGTACAAAAAGGGATGTTTTCTATAAAGGAACTGCCAGCATCGACTGTGATTTTACAGTGCATTAAACACAGTGGAATCAGTGTACATTCTCAAGTAGTTGCATATTATCATGCTCAGGAGCACTTTAGCAGATCATGTTACTCCTTCACTCAAATATTTCCACCAGCTGCCACCTTTGCACTTTAAACCAACTGAGGTGAACTTAAAGTCCCTATCGCCTTTGTCCCATCCTTCAACTTTCACAAGCCCATACAGTTTCAAGTTTCTAAAAAATAAACAGTGCTCAGATATCTGTTTCGCTGTTCAGAGTTTTCTCAGAGACCACAAACAGCTAATAATGGGGTCAAACTGCTGATTAAAGCGAGGATATCACTATTTAGATCTAAGTTTCCAGGTTAATCATCTAACTGATGACCACTTATGCCCAGGCCGAAATAGATGGATATTAGTAACATTGATCTTCACGAAGGACGGAATAGTGTATTGTTCTGGAAGATCACCTTCCTACCAAGAGACGAGCATGGGGAGGAGCGAGGACAGGGATCAACCCCCCTTATTCCTGCCCGGGAGACGGGGCAGCTCGGCTGGGGCTTTGGTGGTGCCCTGCCCCCATTGTGGGCAAAATCACAGCCGCAAGTTTCCATTCAGCCATGGAAGCTCCTTTTGCTTCATCTATACCGCTTGTTTCATTTCTTGCCTTTTTACTTTCACACAATCACGGAGGCTCAGAAACCAACCCGGCAAAAAGGCATGGTTCCACATTCATAATCTCTCAAAACTCAGAGAGACAAATCACACGCTCACATGCCAAGCTTCCAACTCTCCCACAAAGTACACACAGTCCACAAAAACAGAGAGGACCGGCCAACTCGCCCACGCTAGGCATAATAGAGAGAGAACGACGAGATAGCGCACGAGAAAGAGAGAGAGAGAGAGAGAGACACGATCGGGTTGCCGGGTACCTGAGGTCCGGCGACAGACGACAAGCTGCGGTGGTGCTGCGTCGCTCTGCTTGTTGAGAGTTGCACGAAGGTGGCAAAGAATAGTGTCAACGCACGCACACTCCACAAAGCACGTGGGTCTCCGTTTTGTTTCCTTTTTTTGGGTCGAAAGCGGCCTTCGAGGTAAGAGCGCGCGGTAGCCAAATTTGTTATGACCGGAAAGCGTACGCGAAAGTCGCAAGTGAGGAAAAGATAATCCCACAAAAAAAATCTCAAATTAGTAGGCAAGTAAAAAATTTATCTCAAATTAATTTTTTTATCGTAAAAAACTCTAAACTGATACAATTGTGACAGATTTATCCTAATTTAATTATCACCAAAAACCCAAAATCGGTAAATTTATGATAAATTTACCCTCCGTTAAATTGCATTAATATCACGAAAAATCACAAAATGGTACACATATGACAGACGGAGGGTAAAACCCCTAACCAATACACCCGTCAACTGATACGTGTCATTCAACTCAGAAATTTAATGATAAAATTTAACAAAAACTAATAGAGGGTAAAATTGTCACGAATGTACCAATTTAGGTTTTTCGTGATAAAAAAATTAGTTTGAAGTAAATTTGTTACAAATATACCAGTTTATGATTTTTTGTGATACTAACCCTAAGGGAAATGGGCTCATTTTAAAACCCATTTAAACATGTTTTTATCGTGAGCTTTTTAATTTAAATCTATTTATGACCTATGTATATTAATTTTAAACTTATCCATTTATGAACCATTTTCATAATTTTTGGGTTAATTATGAGTTTGTGACCTATCTTTTACTGCCCCTGGGTCGCAATCGATATGATCTTCGATGAGCTACTTCAAGGCATGTAGATTGACTTAACTCAGTCATTTTCGACGGAATTGTCGCCGGTTGAGAGTACAAACAAAGTATGTCATAGCTCTATCATGGATAGTGCGAATCTATCCTGTGGTGGTAGCCGATTTTTCAACTTTTGACCCTCGGTTGTCTATAAAAGATGGGATAACGATACAAAAAGTCCATAAATTTTGGTTCAATATGTAATTTAATCTCTGAATTTTTAATTTATTCAATACGGTTCATAAAATTTTGGTACATATTCAATTTTAGTCTCTAAACTATATAAAAATGTTAAATGTAGTCCCTAGCTTTGAATTAATAGAATGACTACGTTGAATAGTTTCATATAGTTCAGAGACTAAAATTGAATATGTACCAAAAGTTTAATTAAAAGTTTAGAAATCAAATTGCACACTGAGTAAAGTTTAGGAATTATATTAAATAAATTAAAATTTTAGAGATCACATTGCATATTGAATTAAAGTTCAGTGACTATTTATGCCATTTTCCCGTAAAAGATCAAGGAAAAACTCCTCGCGCTTATATCGGGCCTCAAGAGTTGGGCCCGGCCCGATACCGCTCGGGCCCGCTTTCGAGAGCAACGCGAATCCCTCCAAGAGTCGATTTTTCTCCGTCGTTTTCCCCGTTTCCTGTCCATTTTGCATCGCCCGGAAATCGAATTCGCTGCTGGGACTGCAATCCTGCGAAGGGCCTTGGTGGGTTGTTGTGTTCTTTTGTCGGCTTTCGCGGTCTTATCTTGATCCTCGAGGGTCGAGTTTCTCCCTCCCGAGTCCTCCGCCGCTCGTTCTTGTTGACGAGTTCCATCGGGTCGGTCAAGCAATTCGCCGAACACGTTGGGATCTCTAATGGGTTCGGATTGAATCGGCTTTCTTGTCGGATTTCACCGGCTGGTTCGAGAAATTCGCCCGCTGCTTGTGGGATTTGATTGGAGAAGCTGGTACCCTTCTGGGTTGTTGGGAGGAATTTTCAGTTACCATTCTGGTTAGTCTGACGCTGATGTGCAAGAAAGCTCTTCGTTGCTTGTGCTTTGATTGAAGTCATCGTGTCTTTGGTTCTATCTCTGCTAATTGGTAACGCCTCTCTAATCATGCGGTGTTTCTTTTTATGTTAGTGCGGGTTGCTTGGTTGTGGATACGGAGTTTGCTTGATTCTCTCAAAAGGGTTTCTCTATATCTTTGGTTGTTTGCTGGTGATTATTTTCTTGCCTTCTGACAAATTCTGCATCAATATGCTTTCCATTATCAGCTCCTTGTGTGCAGTCAAATTATTGACTTTTGGTTGCTTTTCATTTTAATTCACTGCAGCAAGGATGAAGAGCGTAAGGGATTGGGTTTTTTCGCAGTTGTTGACCAATTCGTTGTCCTCATCAAGGCCATTGTCTGGTAGCAACAGCTTTTTCCGCGAGGCACCAAATGAGGGACTTGATGAACAAGGTATTTAACTGCTAATTAATCGTCCCGGGCATGGAAATTGGTACTTAAACAATTGTTAGGACTGCTCAAATGGAAAGAAGAAAGTTAGTCCAGCTCTCTTGTAATTTTTGCATATAGCAACACCTGGTGGATTACATTTCAATTCATTTTCGTAGCATGTTTGAGTCTATTAGTTGGAATATATGTTCCTCATTCTCTGAACAATCTGACAAGAACCAGATTACTATGTCAAGCACTGGGCATTGAAGAGAGTCTAAAAACTGATTTCTTGCATTTTCACTTTAGTGGAGCGCTTAATGTCCATCTTTGTTTTCTGCTCTTAGTTCGAATTGTAGATAGATATCGAACTTTACATGACCTGCCCAAAGAGATTTTGAATTTTTCATCATGAGCTGAGTGAGCTATTGTTGTAACAGAATGGATTGAGAGGAAAGCCCAAAGGGAAGGGAAAAACAGTTCTGATATGATATGAGGAGCTTGTGCAATTCTAGAAGTAAATTCTATAAAGTAAGAGGATTAGTGATGAGCACTTGACATAATATAATCATCGTAGGAATGGAGGGACTACAAGATCAGTATGGCTTTCTTCAATATTAGGTGGGGTAGACTGAAGCGTATGAACGTGTTTGTATTGTGACATTATTGGATGTGCATATCACGGTCTAGCTTGTCCATCTCTTATTCTAAGTGTTGTCTTGATAACTCTCTCCCAGAGTTGATGTTTCTAAGGTCCTAATTCTCTAACAAACCCCCAACTTTAGGTCTAGTCCCAATTCTGCCCCAAACTTTTTCTTATCTTAAAAAAAACCCCAAATTTTAGGTCCAGTCTTAAATCTACTCCGAACTTTTCTTTGTCCAAGAAAAAACCCCTCAACTTTAAGTCTAGTCCCAAATCTACTCAGAACCTTTTTTTATTTTGTCCCAGAGATAAATCACGAATTTTTACTCTAGTCCCAAATCTTGCCCTCATTAGCCCTATGTCGCCATTAGTTGTCCCTAATTTTCATATCCTAAAACGGTTTCATTTTGGAGATAATTTTTCATGTGACCTTGTTGATGTGGATTTGTTATTGACTTGGAAATGCCATATCAAGTTGGGACTGGACCACGAGGCTAGATTTGAGAATATATTGAAAGTTAGTTTAAACAAAATCCAGGGCGGATTTGGGACTAGATTTAGAGTTTGGGCTTTTTCTGAGACAAAAAAAAAGTTTGGGGCAGATTTGGAACTAGACCTAACGTTTGAGGTTTTTTTTTAGACAAAAAAAAAGTTCAGGGTAGAATTGGGAATAGACCTAAAGTTGGGAGTTTTTTAGGGAATTAGACCTATTTCTAAGTGGCGGTCTTTGACAGGTTAGATATTTGTTTGTTTTCATAGTAGACAACTTTTCCATTTCCAGTTTCCACTGTGATATGGGAACTTATAATGATACTGGAAGTTAATATGTACACCTTTTGTTCTTTCATGCGTTACCTTCTTACTGTTCATTTTCATGTCAAGCATCTGTGAGGGTGACAGTATGATTAGATCCAGATTGTTGACCACAGCATCATTAAACATTTGTTTCTTGAGCAGCAGGCTACTAGCAAGTGCCTTTCTTGTGAAGAAATAGCATACTGTTGGTTGAACTTGATTTTTTTCTTTATGAAAGGGGAAAACAAGACTCGTCTCACTTTCTATGCTTCTCAGCCCCTGCAGATTCTCGGGAAGTGTCACAAGCTTCTATTGATCAATCAGCTTCCATTAATGGAACTCTAGAGAGTCAGCAATTTCCCTCTCAACAGCAAGGTCTGGTTGAAAACTGTTCCCAATTTCACTCTAGCTCCGATAGAGGAAAGCCAGATCCTATGTCTAAGATCAATGACCTCCAGATTAAGTTTTTGCGGATTCTCCAAAGGCTTGGGCATCCACAGGACAACCTTTTGGCGGCAAAGGTCTTGTATCGGGTTCAACTAGCGACCTTGATTCAATCAGGGGAAGCAGATCCAAAAGTGTTGAAGCATAGGCATGATAAGGCTAGAGCGCAAGCAGCACAGGAAGAGGCTGCTGGTGTGCCTGAATTAGATTTTTCATTTAAGGTACTTGTCCTGGGAAGGACTGGAGTTGGCAAGAGTGCAACGATAAACTCGATTTTTGATCAGACGAAGGCAGTCACTAATGCATTTCAACCAGCCACTGATTCCATTCGAGAGGTTACTGGAACTGTCGGTGGGATGAAAATAACTTTTGTTGATACTCCTGGTCTTTTCCCTTCTTCTACTGTGAACATGAGAATAAATAGGAAGATTTTGCTTTCTGTGAAGAAGTATATCAGAAAGTCACCACCAGATGTTGTTTTGTTTTTTGAACGCCTCGATCTTATCAACATGAACTATAGTGACTTCCCTCTACTGAAGCTTCTTAACGAGGTTTTTGGCAATGCAATTTGGTTCAACACAATCCTTGTTTTGACACATGCTTCCTGTTCCCTCCCAGAAGGACCAACTGGTTATCCTGTCGTGTATGAATCATATGTTAGTCAATGCGCCAATTTGATTCAAAGCTACATTCATCTGGTTGTCTCAGATTCAAAAATCGAGAATCCTGTACTGTTAGTAGAGAATCATTCCCAGTGCAGAAAGAATTTCTTGGGAGAAAAAGTGCTTCCAAATGGACAGGTTTGGAAATCTCATTTTTTGCTACTATGCGTATGTATGAAAGTTCTCGGTGATGCTAACAAATTTCTGGAATTTAGAGACAGCATTGCTCTGGGACCACCAAATGCTAAGAGGCAGCCTTCTCTGCCTCACCTTCTTTCCTCCCTTCTGCGACATCATCCTCCACCTAGTACTGGTGGTGCTGACTACGAGATTGGTGATAACATACTTTCAGACACAGAGGAAGAAGACGAATATGATCAATTACCTCCCATAAAAATTTTATCGAGATCCCAGTTTGAGAAGTTGACCAAATCACAGAAGAAGGATTATCTTGATGAGTTGGACTATAGAGAGACGCTCTATATGAAGAAACAGTTGAGAGAAGAGTTGCGGCGCCAGAGAGAGGTCAGAGAGGATAAGCATTTGCAAAAGGAGAGTTCAGACTACAGCGACAGTTCTGACAACCAGGAAACATCTTCCGAGCCTTTTTTGTTACCAGATATGGCTGTACCTCCGAGTTTTGACTCAGACTGCCCGCTACATAGGTATCGTGGCCTTGTCACTGGGGAACAGCTCGTTGTCAGACCTGTTTTAGACACCCATGGTTGGGACCATGATGTAGGTTTCGACGGAATTAATCTGGAGACGTCACTTGAAACTAAAAGCAATGTATTTGCCTTAGTCACGGGGCAGATGAGCAAGGAAAAGAATGATTTCAGTATCCACTCCGAGTGTTCTGCGGTGTACAAGGCCACTAGTGGACCTTCTTACTCTTTAGGTCTAGATGTTCAATCTGCTGGGAAAGATCTGATATATACCGTGCATAGCAATACAAAGCTGAGTAAGCTGAAGCATAACATTACTGAATGTGGAGTCTCTTTGACACGTGTTGGGGACAAGTGCTATACCGGTGCCAAGATTGAAGACACTATGCACATTGGCCGGAGAGTCAAACTTGTAGTGAATGCTGGTCGATTAGGGGGTGCCGAACAAGTAGCATATGGCGGCAGCTTTGAAGCTACAGTTAGAGGGAGGGACTACCCCGTGAGGACAGATAGCATAAGTCTGTCAATGACAGTCCTTTCTTTTGACAAGGAGATGGTGTTGAGTGGTGGTTTGCAGTCTGAGTTCCGTTTGAGCCGAGATACCAAAGTTTTGATCAATGGGAATCTAAATAGCCGGAAAATGGGACAGCTTTCTCTGAAAACAAGTAGCTCGGAGCACATGGAGATTGCATTGATCGCGCTGGTGTCGATTGTTAGGGGCCTTTTCCGTAGAAAGATCCCTGAAAATGCCGGCGCAGGAACATTAGAGAGTGGATGAGAATGCATCACTTGGCTTGTGGCGTTTTTCTGATCCACAGTGCAAGGTATAATAATGCAGTTATTGAACAATCTTTGTTTTGCCTGGCACAGGAGAAGGTTAAGTGTTGGCGGGTTATAGGAGCTGTTACAGGCTCTCTTCCCCCAGCATATTGTGGATGCCACCCATGGCAGTGTCTTCGAGTACTGTGGGTCAATTTTTCTGCAGTGTGACATCATCTTTACGGCATGTCACTTGAATTATTGCGGTCGCCACTTGGTAACTTCAGTATGGATGCCTTTACCCACAACTCTGTACAGCGAATGGTAGCAAGATTTTCTTGGCGGGAAATGTAATGTACAAACTAAATTTCTTGCAGAGTTATAGCATAGCAATCTTAGATGACTAATTTGTGTGTTTCACTTGTTCAAGTCTTTATCTGACTCAGAATCTCTTTAGTATCATTTCAAAATGAAAAACAGAGATATCTTTTATATACACTAAGCTCATAGGCAGGTGCTGGGATCCTCACATCCATCACAGGAAAAACTTGAAGCGGCTGCTTTCTGGACCGACTGATAATTGGCTGGATCAGGTGTAGAAGAATGCATCTTCGTGGATGCACACGGCAGGGAATCTACTTTGATGAGCAATATGCAATTGGCGACTATTTTGATCACAATCTGTGTGATGGAGAAGTGATTGACACACGGTTGATGGTTTTAGTATTTTGCCGTAGAGATGGCACGGAAACTAGACCCATCAAAATGAGTCATAAATTCATTTCTTAATCAATATATGATAGGATGAGTTGTTATATAGATTAGTTATATTTAGTAAATGGATTTAAACATGATATGGGTACTAAATGGATTATAAATAAGTCACAAGCTTTTATTGATCAACTTACTTGAAAGATGAAACAAGCCGAAGAGAACTGGCATAATCAAGATATATATGCTATGGATGCATACGTTTTTGGGTGCGATATGTCACTTAGTGCAAATCCATCACCATTAGAAATTGTGATTTTAGCTCGTGAATTTTTCAAATTCTCATAGGACCATTCTAAAAACCTCTTATTCACTGACACATTCAGTAAGTTACTGATAAACTTAACAAAAGTTACTTAAAAACACATTTGATTAATCATAATCATCTCCTAAAAATTACCATCGGATTCGGAAAATCCCTGATTAAGGAGAGGTTGATAAGTGGACATTCTTTTGCTATGAAACTGCCCACGAACTGCTGTTTTTTCTTTCTCTTGGAAACAGACAACTTGCCATTTGTTCGAGACAAAACCTAAGACAAAGCATGACCTCAGATTAGATTCTCTCGCCCAACTCCAGCAGCATATTCTAAGAGCCGATTCCCCTCATCATCCTGGGCTCTACGCCACTTTAACGTTTTCAAAGAACCCCACGATCTCACCCCACCTAAACAATCATTTCCCGAACCTGATCCCCTCAAAGATCGCAAATTTATGGCATTACATTTATACATCAGATGCTGAAACAATAGATTTCACTGCTTCTGAATTAAAAAAATCAATCTTGGCTTTCCCCATTATTGAATTTTCAACTAAAAGATTGAATCCACTGAACTATTTCCTTCGCCCTATACATCACCTCAACCCACATACATTAATTACAACATTGCCGCCGCCGCCGCTGCAGCCATGCGGCTCGGAGATGTGGGGGTTGTGGCGGCGGCGGCGGCAAAGAACCCAGGATCGAATACCGGGCCAGGAAAAAGCTCGACAACAGCAATAACCCCCACTAAGCCTGGAATCACATACACCTCGTCCTGTGTTGTGTTTCTGACCAATTCCTCATGTTTTTTTTCCTCAAGGTGAGGAGCCCCACAAGACCTCGGCAACAATGGTGGCAGCCTCAGCATCGTTCGCCGACACCTCCCTGACTCTCACCAGTATCTCCTGCTTGAATTCCCTCTTCTCTCTCTGCCTCAGCCCTTCTCCGACCTCGAGCTGAATAGCGAACCTCGCCACGCAGCTCGCAAACGGGTGGCTCTCCAAGAACCTCCTGCTCTTGCTCTTGCTCTTGCCTGCATTGGTCATGCTGTCAGTCTCAACCTCGCTCTGCTCGAACCTTCCCAAATCGATCAAATCAACGCCCAACTCCGATCTCTGCAACTCCACAAGCTTCTTAACTATTCCTTCTTCGATCATGGCCTCGATCGCCTCCTTCCGCCCAAAGTACCCAATCTCGAGAATGCAGTCCATGGCCATCACCTTGACCTGCAGGTCCTCATGGTTGAGGAAATTTATGATTTTCGGTATTTGGCCATTCGATTGGATCTCGTCGACGAGCGGGGACTTGATCGATCTGATGAGTGAACAGAGCACCTTCAGGGAGTGCGCAGAGGCCATGGTGATCAATGCGCGGATGGTCGCCCCCATGAGCACTTGGCCCACGAAAACGTCCTTGTTGAACCGAATCAGAGCCGCGATCGTGAAACCGACGTGCTCTCTGACCCTTTTCGAGCAATTCTGATTACACAGAGTTGTCACCAGCGACCCAAAGAGCTTCGACTTCAGCAACAAGTCCTGCAAGAAACATGGCCGTCAACTCCCTTCAGTGCACGAGAACAAGACTCGAAGACAATATGAATTGCTCGACAAAAATTCGAACCCATTACGCCAAGAACATGGCCGATTCGAAACTAGAAAGATCAGACGAGTTTTAGTAGAAAAGCAATCTGTCGGCGCATTGAACTAGTTCGGTAAACTGTAACTGATGCGCGACGCGAATTGATGGCACCGTACCTGCAAGTCCCTCTCGAACCCTCGCAGCACTCGGGCCTCGAGCTGACTCAGCAGCTTCACCAGCTCCTCCTCGTCCCCGCACCCCTTCTCCCGGAGGCCCGCCACCAGCTTCTCGACGGTCTCCCGGTCGATCCAGGCCTGGATTTCGGACTCGATCGACTCGGCGACGCGGGAGATGGAGTGGGCGGAGACCCGGCGGGCCAGGAACGAGCCGAGGCCGTAGCGGCCGCGGCACTCCTGGAGGGTGGAGACGAGGGACCTGAGGGCGGAGAGGTGGCGGGACAGGGCGGAGAGGTTGGGGTCCCGGGAGAGGAGGCTGTCGGACTCCGTCTCCAGCTCGAGGAGGGCCTTGACGGCGGCGGCGGCGGCGGCGGAGGCGGAGTCGGAGTCGGGCGAGCCGGCCGGGGCGGCGGCGGACTTGGGGTCGGAGTGGAGGTCGTGGGAGGCCTTCCTGAGGGCCTCGAGGACGCTGAGGACGCCCGGCGGCGCCGGATCGTTGGGGTCTTCCATGGCCGTCCGGCGGCGGCGGCGCCGGAGACCAAGATTTCGGTGACTGTTAATTGAATACGAGAGAGAGGAAGAGAAAACGTGTGTTCGGACAAGATAAAGGTGGTGGCAGTGTGGTGTGCTCTTGAAACGGGAGGAAGGAACGAGGATAGCGCGGAGGGCGATTTGGTAATTTCGTGAAGGAGGCAACCGGGGTACTCAACGACCAGTCAACGGGTGCGGGCGGGCGCGCGCGCATGGCGATGCGGCCGCTTGTTTTTTCACATCTTGTGGTATATTTAATTTTCGGTCCTATGAGTAGTTGCTGTTGTGTGATTTGACCATTGATTTCATTGGATTTTGCTAACGAACCGCGATATGTCGAGGCGCGACGCAGCGCGGCGCGGTGTCGACTGCAAAGTAAGAGGATAGAGGCGAGGGTCGCACACTCGTTGGCAATCCTGGCATGAGGTCCGGTGAGAGTCATCTTGGGGATAGCAGAGAGGCGAGGTCACCTTATAAGTCGAGATTACTGATAATTCCATCCTCATAATTATCCATATTCGACAATTGGTATCTTACTGATGTCACAGGAGCCTTTCGATATATGTCTAGCAGCATACGTACTTCTTTCTCTATTACGTGGTTCCGCTTCAATGAGATGGAATGTTTCCATTCTTCTTTGGAGGACCGAACGTAAATCAGGCAAAACTAAAAAGGACAGGAGCGTAAATGAGCTGTTTTTACGAATGCCACGTGATTGGCCAGATGAACCCATTCCATTCACATGTTCATAGAAAGATTTGTAGGTAGGATGTGACCATTGGGTTTGGGCATTAATGCAAGTGGATAAGAGGGGATACAGATCTTGAATACGACACTATTGTAACACAGCAAATTTGAGTTGCAAATGAAATTGGGCAAGATATGAAATAGCCATTTTCCTCCTCCCTTATCTTATTCATTATCATTGATAAAATTGTCCAAAAAATCTTAAATCTAGGGCTGAATTGGCAAAAATACAATAGGTTTATGGATCAACTGGCAAAATTGAAAAAGCTTAGGACTGACTTGATAAAAGTACAATAAATTTATTATTTTTGGATAATATTTCCTATTACCATTGGATTCTCTTTCCCCCCCCCCCCAAAGAATTAAGAATTCAATTGAACGATAAAAGATAAAAACACACTGATCTTGACCCAAATGAAAGGTCCAAACGTTAACTATGGATAAACTATAAAGCAGAAGAAAAGACAAGTATCCAATTAATGAAATTTTGAGGGCCAAATCATAGAGTCCTGAGCCCTCCAAATTCAGGGCAAGCATGATTGCTCTTTCATTGGCTCCTGAACAAAAACCAAGAATGCTGCTGGTCTACCGAAACCTAATCTTTTCCTCGCGGGTTACGTGGCCAACCCAGACATTCATCTGGGAAATTAGTAAAGGCAGACGAGAGGCGACCGACGGGGATGTTGCCTTGCCAGGAGGATCACGTAATTCTCACTGGTCAAGCATGTTCGAATCTAGAAACTCCGTATGTTCCGATGCGCTGCGTCACCCATGACACACGTTCGAGTAATCATCGATTATTGCCGATTTCTTTTTGTGTCTTGGTGCTTTGTATAGTGCCTGGCCCTGGCTGAAACAGGCGTTTTCCCAAAGAAAGACCCCGGACCCCTACGTGCATGATTGGATTTGAGTGCGTAGGCCATGTCGATTGCTTTCTTTTTTTGGTTAATTCTCGAGTGACATTGAAGTACACATAAAACTTTTGTTCTCTCTCCTTGGAAAGAGAGTCTACGTTAGGTCCGGTCCCATCTCTACTGTTGGTCGATTTTTTCCGTAGTTTTCGCGTGTCGTCAATGAACACGAGCTCTTGATCTTCATTTGCTATCGCCTTGAACCGAGAGATATTGTGGATCGGGGTGGTTGAGGCAGTTATTAAAGCATATTTATTTAAGGAATGTTTATGGTTTTCGAAATGTTAATATCACATGGCACGAGGGTAATACGTTTCTAACCGTAAAATTTTTTTTATTTGGTTGCTATTAGTACTTCAAGGCACTCGCTCGCGGAAATCCTCTTATGAACTGTATAGTAAGTGGCAACTAAAAGTTGCACCATAAATCTAGCAGAGCAATGATTGCGAGGCTGCCGGACTATTATTTCGGGTTCCTGGAGAGGAGGCTGTCGGACTCCGTCTCGAGCTCGAGGAGGGCTTTGATGGCGGGGGAGCCGGAGTCGGGCGAGTCGGGCTAGGTGGCGGCGGACTTGGGATTGGAATGGAGGTCGTGGGAGGCGTTCTTGAGGGCCTTGAGGACGCTGAGAATGCTTGGCGTTGCGGAATCATAAGGGAAAATTACCAAAACAGTTTTAAACTTATTGCAATTATACCAATTCAATCATAAATAATTTTTTTTACCAACTCAGTCCTAAACATTTTACAATTGTACCGATTTAGTCCATCTGACCAATTTTGGCTGATCAGTATTGACATGGACGCCAGCCGGCTGATCAACACTAACATGACAAGTTTTAAATTTTTTCGAATTTTCTTTTATTTTATTTTTTCCTTTCTCTCTTTTTTTTCTTACCTTCTTCCCTTGGCTAGTCAGCGGACTGGCTAAAGGCTAGGGCCAACGAGGTCGACCTCGCTGGCCACTGGTGAGGGTGAGGCTCAACTTGGCCCAAATCTGGCGAGGCTCGACATCGCCCAACAACGGCAAGGGCGAGTCTCACATGGTTGGCCGAGCTTGACCTCACCCATGACGATGAGGTCAAGCCTCGCTCGTGACAACCTTGCCCTCGCCAGTGCCAGCGAGGGCGAGCCTCACTAGTGGTCGGCGAGGTCGACCTCGCCAGCCCTAGCCTCTAGCCGGTCACTCGACCAGCCAAGGGAAGAATGCAAGGAAAAAAATATGGAAAAAAAAATAAAATCAAAAATAAAAAAATTTAAAGATTGTCACGTCAGTGCTAGTCGGCTAAAATTGACGGATGGACTGAATTGATACAATTACAAAAAATTTAAAAATGAATTGATAAAAAA
Source organism: Syzygium malaccense (assembly GCA_031216405.1). NCBI lineage: Eukaryota > Viridiplantae > Streptophyta > Magnoliopsida > Myrtales > Myrtaceae > Syzygium > Syzygium malaccense. The sequence continues at coordinate 3,940,024 of CM062255.1, forward strand.
ATATATAAATTTAAGACTGAACTAACATAATTATAATAGATTAAGGGCTGTTACGCTAACATTTCCCAATCATTGGGTTCTTCCATGGTTGTCCGCGGCGCTAGGCTGTAGAAACAAGATTCGGGACTGCGAATTGAATACGAGAGAGAAAGAGAACGTGTGTGTTTAGACAAGGTGGCATGTTCGCGAAACATGGGGAAGAAATGAAACTAATGCGAAGGGTAACTGAGTAAATTTCGTTTAGGAAATGATGAGGGCTCAACGATCGGTCAACGCGCGCGCCCCTGCGCAAATCGCCCTGCACGAACGCAGCCGCATGTTTTTTCACAGTTTATGGTACATTAATGTTCGGTCCTCTAAAAGTTGTTGTCGTCTAATTTGACCGTCGATTTATTGGATTATGCTATCGAGCCCTTCAGCAATCGAATTATGATACGTCCAAGAGCGGCTCGACACCAACTGCAAAGCAAGAGGATAGACGCGAGGGTCGCGCGCTTGGTGGCATCGATTGAACGAGTGAGGCGACCCTTACAAGCGATGCAGATGAGGCGAGAAGGAACGAGTTTGCGGCTTCCCTTTCTCGATGATAAGGGCCTAGGGCATGGTTGGCAATCCTAGCACGAAGGTTCGATGAGAGTCATCTTGGGAATAGCCGAGAGGCAAGGTCACCTTTCCAAGCTACTTTCAAAGTGGGAAAATTACCAAAAAAGTTATAAAATCTTTTGTAATTATGTCAATTTAGTCCTAAACCTTTTTTTTTTGCCAATTCAATCATAAACCTTTTGCAAATCGGCTAGTTCAGTCCATTTGACCGCCCGGCGCTGACGTGGCTACCGGACGGCTGACATGGCGCCGGTTGACGTCCACGTGCTAATATTTTAATATTTTTTAATATTTTCGAAATTTTTTTCCTTTTTTTTATTCCTTCTCCCCCTGGCCTATCCGGCTAGGAGGGAGGCTCGCCGGCGAGGGCCCAGCTCCGGCGAGGCGAAGCTCGCCATGGCTGGGCACCCAAATGGACTGAATTGGCTGATTTGCAAAAGGTTTAGGACTGAATTAGCAAAAAAAAAGATTTATGACTGAATTGGCACAATTGCAAAAAGTTTAGGACTTTTTTGGTAATTTTCCCCTTTAAAAATAAATTGAGATTATTGATAATTTCATCCTTAGAAAATATTCACATTTGACAATCGGTATCTTACCAATGACACGAGAGCCTTACAAAATATGTCTAATGGCGTATGTTATACTTACTCTTTTTTATTCATGTGCTCCGGCTTCGACAAGATGGAATGTTTCCATTCTTATTTAGAAAACAGAATGTAATCAGGCAAAAATAAAAACGGATAGGAGCGTAAATTAGGTGTTTTTACGAATGCCATGCGATTGGCAAGTGTATAGATTTGTAGATATTGATGTGGCCATTGGGTTTTAGGCATTGATGCAAATGGATAAGAGAGGATACAGATCTTGAATATGACACTATTGTAAGACTAAGAAATTTGAGTTGCAAATGAAATTGGGGAAGAAATGAGATAAGCCATTTTCCTCCTCCCTTATCTCATTCACTACCACTTGATTCTCCTTTTTTCCCCCCAGAGAATTCAATTGAACAATGACATACGAAAAATTCGCTTAATCTTGACCCAAATGAAAGGTTCAAATGTGAACTATAAATAGACTATAAAGCAGAAGAAAAGACACAGATCCAATTGATCAACTTTGAGGGGCCAAATCATGCGGTCCTCCACGTTCAGGGCAAGCATGATTGCCCATCATTGGCCCCTGGACGAAAGAAGATTCCTGCTGGTCTACCCAACCTAATCTTTTATCGCAGGTTCCGCGGTCAACCGAGACGTTCATCCGGGAAATTAGTAAAGTAGACGAGAGGCAACTGACGGGATGTTGCTAGGCCCGGAGGATTACGTAATTTTTTGATCATCAAAAATTTTAATCGGTGTATCTAAAATAGATTTACTTTAAATTAATATTTTAATTATAAAAAAATTAAAAATTAATATATTTGTGATAAATTTATCTTTCATTAAATTTGATTAATATTACAACAAATCACAAAATAGTATATTTATGACAGACGGAGGGTAAATCCCAAATTAGTACACCCGTCAATTATCACATGCCATCCAACTCAGAAATTTGATGATAAAATTTAACGAAAACGAATAGAGGGTAAAAATTTCACAAACGTACCAGTTTATAATTTTTCGTGACATTAACCCTATTTGAATCTAGCTCGTAAAACACACAATTTGAATAATCATCGATTCCTGTTGATTTTCTTTGTATAGCCGTGTGGGATTGCCTTTGCAAATTTTGGACCCACATTAAAGTCCACATTAACTTTTGTTTTCTCTAGAAAAAACGAAAGTCAATACATGTGATTCGATTTTCCATGGCATGGCGAACATTGTAACTTCAATTGCATGATTAATGAAGCATCATTTTGGGGCAAAGAACAAACAAACAAAAAGGAGTCTGAGCGGATGAGAGTTTCAGCAAGCTACCGTTTGTTGCCCCACCCACTTCAGGTCTCAACCTAGGAAAGATTATCCAAAGGGTTCTTAACTTTTTGCGCTTTTGTCAATTCAGTCATAAACCTTTCAATTTTGCTAATTGAATCAGGTAAGATGTCCGGCGTCCACGTCAGCAATTTCCGACTAAAATTAATCGAATGGACTCAATTGGCAAATCATACTAAAATTGAAAAGTTTATGGCTGAATTGACAAAAGTGCAGTAGATTTAGAACTTTTTGAACAATTTTCCTCCTCAACTTATGATGTGGACTTGGATATTCTCAATTTTCAGGAAAAGTCGATTGGGATCTCATGCTCTTGCCCTAGACCAAGAGATACCGTTGATGATGAGTATCGTCGAGATAATTATTAATCATATTTATTGTGGAATGTTTTCGATTTTCGAAATATTAATATCGCATAATACGAGCAGTACATTTGAAACCATAAAAAAAATTTATGGATTAATACTACGAAAAATTCCAAACTGATATATCTGTGATAAACTTACCAGCGACAAAGAGCAATGATTAGTGATTACCACCAATCCATGTGTGGTCTTATCATTTTGTCATGCTCCGATTTCTTTCCTGGTTATATGAGTGCTACAGTGATGCTCTGTCGTATCAAGGTGGATGTGAGGGATGCGAAAGGATAATGAAACTGGGTCAAGAGAATGGCGTCGGATTGCCCGTGCTTAAAATCTTGGGATGCGATGCGACGATGATCATTCTTTTTTCCTTTTTTGGGAAATCTTCGAAAGCAAAATCGAAACTGGTAGGAGGTAAGTGGATACCGCTCTTCGGATGCTGGCACAGACCCATATTTGTTTAGAAGCGTCCTGCATGTTTTACTCGAGGGATTGGATGCCCCGCCTGTATAGCGAGTGGCGCGATTGGTCACGACGACGCAACCTACAACGCTACCCTCAGGAAAAATCTAAAATGAAAAATCCCGGCACGTGCGCCCGATCCGACCGCCTCATCTTCCGGCGTACTAGGTGCGCCCCCGCGGTATCGATCCGGACACGGCCAAAGACCGGCGGCTCCAAGCGCTAGCCTACGCCGCGCCACCTCATCTGCCCGCTAACATGCGCCGTCTTCAAGCTCCGACGTCCCTGTCTCTCCTCCTCCACTCAACAACCGGTGAAGGTGAAGCAGCTCCCAACCTCCCGCAGGTTTCTCTCCTCAGAACCCGCGCGCCCCTTCCTCTTCGCCGGATCGACGATTCCCGATTCCGTCGCGCTCGGTCTCGCCGAGCTCTCCGGTCGCAAGGTAAGCAGCTCGCGCTCTCGCCTCGCTGTGTCGGCTCATCGCATGGGCATATCCTTCCCGGGAAGTGATTTTTCATTTTGATTCTGGCAACGAACGATCGTGTCATGTGTCGGATGAATCGAGTTCGGATCGTGCGTTCGTTGACTTGAGTTTGGAAAGATGCGAGTCCATGGTCTCGGTCTTGGTGTGCCTGGGTTTGACTTGTGAGCTGAGGCGATTTGCTGGCGCGAGAGGATCGAGATATGAGGCATTGCGGAATTTGAAGGAGGAACGACGCGACGGTGCGGAGCAATGCGTGGATATGGAGAGGGAGTGAGGGAATTTGATGGTCAACCTGCCAACGAAGAGTAGACCTGGTTGCTCTGTCAAACGGTGGCTCCTGTTGGATTACCTCGAAACAAAATATCATCTTTGCCTATTTTTCTTTTCTTGAATCGATCACGGTGGTGCGCTCGCGCTAAGCATAGGGCGCTGCTGCTGGTAACAGTCTTGTGATATAGCGAGAACGGAGGTTTCTTTGTTCTTGTCTGAAAACTTGCTCTGGTGTTTACCTGTCGCAATGGATCTCCATTGCTGACCACACTAGTGGAGAATGGCGTTGTTGTTGTCGTCATTTTATCGGGACTAAAATAAGCTCTAAAGTGAAGAATGGACTTCCATTACTTCTGTATATTCTCCTGTATAGGGTGACTAAGTAAGGTCTAAAGTGAGAATGTGAATCGTTAAGCATGCAATCGACTCTAATGAATGTGCCTACTTGCGCTTGATATATTGACTAAGAAATTTTCATTTTCAATAAGCATGTTTCTGTCATGCTTAAAAAAAGTTATGGAGATCGATGTTGATGAACGTAATGTGTGTCGTTATGGACCTATTTTCCAGTTCATCCGGAGTGGCCTGGACGACTGATGCTGGTCAATCTCACATTGAAAGGGGGGAAGAAAGGGAAAGGAGAATAATTTAGCCTTTGAAGCATTATATGAGAACTCTGAGTAATTCAGATTTTGAGAGTATCTGAAAACTCTCTCTCCTCTTCTTTTTTAGTTTGTTTGGAGTGGATGTGCTTCGATAATTGGCGCAATCTACTAAGAAACTTGGTGATTGAGTAATACGTATTTAAATAAAGAGATTAAGCATTGCGGTTACCAGTGTTTATCCATCTTTGGACGAAGACTTCTAATTCAAGATGCATGCTAATTATGAGTTTGGTACATAGCAGCAATTTATGATGTAAGTTAATTATAAATTGTACTGCCTGTCATAAGGAATTTGACTTGTGTTGATTTATAGCTTGCTTTATCGCATTGAACATGGTATTTTTATCTTCAGCCTCTATTCATATTTTAAGTTTAATTGCATGCACAAGAGGATATTTTTTCTTTTGTTTTTTTTTTTTTGGCGTGGGGGGGTGAGGGGAGGGGAGGGGACACGTCGGATTCTTTAACCAGCATTCATTTCAAGGTTGCAATGTCATGTCTCTCATATACAATTTATTCTTAAGATTATTGATGGACTTTTTCTTTGATGGATCTTCTTTAGGATGCAATAAATTATACTTGTCAGCTAATTAATCATCAATTAAGCTGAGGACTTCTAGAATGCGGTCCTTCCTTCGCCTCATTTCAATATTCTTCGTCCTCCTAAGCTATTTGGAGAATACATTTGCTGGAATCACTAGTACTTTCGTTCGATCACAGTGGCCATCAGTTGACATTCCTCTTGATAATGAAGTTTTTGCAGTTCCAAAGGGTCACAATGCACCACAACAAGTGAGCATTCAAACTTTTGATGCTGTTTGACTTTTCTGGAAGTTTCTATCTGCAATTTCCTTTGAACATTTGGTAGTGTTGAGAAAAACGATGATCATGTGACAAGACAATGGTTCACATTGTTTATCTACATTGAAATCTTGTTCTTTCTTCGTGTGCATCTTGCCTCCAGTAAATTCTCTTTGTTTACTTATGAGATACGTTAATTTGATGAAGTTATGTCGAAACCTAGGTTGTGTCGAAGAAGAGATGGTGAAAGACTTACTTTTAAGTTGTAGCTATACCAGAAAGATTCAGATTACTATTTTTGCAATTTTAGAAGTAAATTGAGTAAGCTCAGGCACCGTGCGGCACGAACTTTGGGCTTGAAGAGGGAAATTCAGTTTGTGTGTTGGAAAAAAACAGATTACTAAGCTGGTTCTCTCCCTTTCTTTGGCTCCTTGGATACAGAGGAACAAAAGGGCATTTCAAAGAGTTGAATCCTCTTGGGTTTCTTTTAGGGATGATTGGCTGTACACTCTTCACTTTTGGTACAGCAGAAAAGTTCAACTCTACATCTAGTTTGTTGGCAATGTTAGAAAACAGTCTTTTGTGCATTATTTGGAATATGGGTGGCTTCAACTTGAAGCCGTTTTGTGTAGGGGCGGTACCCCCTCGGTACCTTCTTAATGAAATCTTATTTATCATTATGAAAAAGGCGCTACTCACCTTGGGTCATCTTTATAAATTTCTGTGCTCAATTAGATTACGTTCTATCAGGATATTCCTGTGAAGAATTCATTAGCTTGTTGCGTTCACCTTGAATCGATTTTTATGAGGATTCATTTAGCTCGTTTCAGTCTTTCCCATGTCATAACCCTTTTCCTTCTTTTGCAGGTTCATATCACCCAAGGTGACTATGATGGAAAGGCTGTCATTATGTCATGGGTCACATCTGATGAGCCAGGGTCCAGTGAGGTACAGTATGGCACCACAAAGGGGCAGTATGATCATTCTGCTGAAGGAAATAGTACAAGCTACACTTTTTACAAGTATAAATCTGGCTACATCCATCATTGCCTGCTTGATGGCCTTGAGGTGATCCTCTATTTGATTATCTGTGCATTGACAATTTGTCGGATCATCATTTAAGTTTCATAGACCACAGGTTCAGTAAAGATTTTAATATATTCTAGTTGTTTCACTAGTTGGCGGATAATCTCTAATTGAAATTCTCTTAAAATTGTTTATTTGCTGCCTACAGTATGATACCAAGTACTATTACAAAGTAGGAAGTGGTGTTTCTTCTCGAGAGTTTTGGTTTCAAACACCACCAACAATTGACCCAGATGCTTCATACAAGTTCGGAATAATTGGTAAGCTACGCATCTGTTTTCAGAGTCTCAGTAGCCGTATTGGACGGAGGGAGATTGGTTTGGGCTTACATGGACTGTGTATTGTTTCAGTTCATCAAAAAATCAGAATCTTGATTAGTATTGATAATAAAAACTGCTCAATATGTAGGTTCTCAATCACAGAGTGGATTGTCACTTGATGTTGCATTAAGGTAGTATCTCCTAGACCGGACTGCGAGAGCCCCGAGTGGGAGAGGGTTGTGGGTGGGGGCTAAAATGACAGAGGCAAATTTGACACTCCTATGGAATAAAAAATCCTACAGAGACTTTTGCTTATAAGAGAAACATTTTCCTGTTTGTCACAATTTTTCTACTTTCTATTTTAAACCTGCCTTCCACTTGTAGGCGCAAATCTGTCAATCAATCTCAATTGTACACATTTTCTAGTTCTTTGCTATCTCTGGCCTGTGTAGAAGATATTGGAAAGTACGAGATTATATTATTTTGCAATGATATGCATGTCGCAGGTGATCTGGGCCAGACTTATAATTCGCTTTCGACTCTTCAGCATTATATGGTGAGTGGAGCACAGGCAGTCTTGTTTTTGGGGGATCTTTCTTATGCTGATAGGTACAAGTACAATGATGTTGGGCTAAGATGGGATACATGGGGTCGCTTTATTGAACAAAGTGCAGCATTTCAGCCATGGATCTGGTGTGCTGGGAACCATGAAATAGAATATATGCCTGACATGGTAAAGTATCTTCACATATGTGCTTTTTAAATGTACCAATTTTGTGTCTCACTTTTCAGTTTGGGATGACTTCTACTTTTAACTATTAACTTTTTATGCATTTTGCGGCACTCATACTTCGAATTTTATATAACATGAAACACTTGAAACCTTTATTGACATGTAGAATCATTTATACTTCTTTTCCATGAGTCTTATCTTTTATTTTCAAATTTTGGAGGAAAAGTCATTAGTAGAGGTTATAAGTAAAATAATATCTGCCCCAAGCAGCTTATTTTTGTAAACTATTTATCATGGAGGACTATAAGAAGGCAAACTGTGTATAATGTTCAGTGAAACTAATGTGCTGCTTTTTAACGAGATGTTCTTTTGTAGAAACAAGATTATCATTGTAGTATATAAAAATGAATTATTAATGGGAACTCAAAGAACCATATAGGTCTTTCTGATGCAAAACTAACAATGTCTAAGAAACTCCTTGAGTGTTAAACTGTATTAGGTCCTCCAACTTCAAAAAGCTGCATGCTTTTGGAAGACTCAAATTCCTAGGCTTTCTATAGTGTGTGGGAGATCATCTATGTCTGTAATATCTGCTACTAATCTACTCTTTGCGATTCTTTCATCCTAACATGCTTTTTCAATGTAAGTGAAGGAGGAGATTGATCCATTCAAATCCTATCTGCATCGATATCCAACACCTTATTTGGCCTCGAAAAGCACCAGTCCTCTTTGGTATGCCATCAGACGAGCTTCTGCCCACGTAATCGTGCTTTCAAGCTACTCTTCCTTTGGTAGTTCTTCTTTTTCATTTCGTTCCCTACCTAATTTCGTTCTCATATAGCAAATTGAGGTCCTTTAATGTGCATAATAGAAACTTTGGCTAATAAAAAGGCATAAAAGAAACAGAATAACGAGTTTCAACACCAAAAAGATTTTGCAAGAGAAGTTAACATCTGCTAATTTGAACCGGCTAAACCAAGATGGTGGAAAATTCAAACTGGTTCCTCCAATAATTAATAATCCATGTTTAATGCTACATCCGACAAATGCTGCTCTATTGCTACCTTTCTCTGCACGTTGGGACTGATTGATTGTAATTTTGAACAGTGAAATACACACTTCAGTGGATGTGGCTGCGAGAAGAATTTAAAAGGGTAGACAGAGAAATGACACCTTGGCTTATTGTTCTGATGCATGTTCCTTTGTACAATAGCAATGATGTACACTTCATGGAGGGTGAAGGCATGAGAGCAGTGTTTGAAAAGTGGTTTGTTCGTAACAGAGTTGATATTGTTTTTGCTGGGCATGTTCATGCTTATGAAAGATCGGTAGGGTTCTTGTCTGGCGAGTTCATCTATTCATACTTATGTTTACTTTCAGATGCCGCAGATATTTGCACTGTCACAATGATTTATAATGTTTTTATTTCTGAGGACTCCTTGTGTCTGTCAGAATCTGAGGTTGCACATGGAATTACAAACAAATTTACTTTAGACGAATTTTCTCCAGATCATGGTCGGATGGTCTGTCTGTTCCTCCAATGTAACCTTAGTAGTAATAGGAAATCACAGACTTTGACAAAGTTACGCGTGTGAAGTAAAATGTAAAAAGCCTCATTGCTGTTCAAAAGCAAAATGACAAGTGTTTCTTGATGTGTTTATATTTATAATAAAAGCTGATTAATGTTTGTTTTATAAGAGTTGTGAGATAGTAAAATTAATTTTTCTATACAATATTCCATTATGCAATGACATTTCTTTTGGTTTCCACGATAAATTTGAATCTCTGTTCACATGCCCCCTGCTATATACTTTGATGTGTAGTTGGTACATATGTAGGATTTCTGGTGAATAATTAAATGTGATAAATCCCTCAAATAAGAACGGTTCCTTCTACTTTTTTTAGTCGGACTTTCTACTTCCATTTGATGGCAAGAAATACTAGATTTGTTGTTCTACGGAAGCCACTCTATATAATCTTAGTTGAGTGTGCAAAAGTATCTCAAGTGTTGTCCTTGACAAAAGTGAAGACTTACTGTTGCCCTTGAAAAAAAACAAAGACCTACTTTACTCGTGTTGATGTTTCTATCATACCGGTTTTGTACTACATCTTGTGTTTGCCTGTTTTACTGACTTAAGTGGATTTGTTGATTTTCAGTATCGGATCTCAAATATACAATACAATGTCAGTAGTGGTGATCGTGACCCTGTACCAGATAAATCCGCACCTTTATATATTACTGTTGGAGATGGAGGTAATCAGGAAGGCCTTGCTGGAAGGTAAGCTGGACATCTTATGTGCAATTCTTTTTATAGATTGCCAAAGGTAGAAATTCTGATGATCATTTTCCAAGAGATTTCCTCCATTGCATATTCATTATGTAATTACATTACTATTACAGGTTCAGTGATCCACAACCAGACTATTCTGCATTTCGTGAGGCCAGTTATGGCCATTCTACTTTGGAAATAAAAAACAGGACTCATGCATTTTACCATTGGAATCGAAATGATGATGGGGAAAAGGTGGCAACAGACTCTTTCATATTGCATAATCAGTATTGGTGAGTAAATTTTAGAATGTTTGATTAAGTTAAATTTGGCACGTGATGAATGTGACCTTTAAGATAATAATTGGAAAAGCCTGGAGCTGCTCCACTGGAGCACAGATTGTTTGTACCAATTACATTTTGTGAATCTTTTTCTGAGTACCATCTCCAAAGTAAACTATTGTATAGAGGTAACTTTCATTTATGCTTGTGGACCTTATTCACCAGTAACCAATAGCCAATGACCATTATCATCATGCATCTTGTCATAAGGGATCACCACTCTCGTTTCAATGTTTTTTTGGCTTATCTTTCCTCATAACTTATGATGTCTTATTACAGTTCATTGACATGTTGTCCTGCAGGGTAAGCAGTTCCCGGCGAAGAAAACTAAAGAAGCGCTGTTCCAGGAGCATTGCAAAGGAGATTGTCACCGGCTGATTTGAGGTTCAGTTGGGTCACAAGACATTTAAGATTAGAGTTGGCAGAGGGAAGTACTTGATACAGATGGTTGTTTATATGGGAGTTCAAGATACAAAGTAAAATTTTGTAGAAGATTTAGCCGGTCTTCATCAATAGTTTCATTAGCTCTAGCTAGCATATACGAACCAACATTAGATTCATGGATAACACATAGTTTGTATTCAATAATTTTTCTTCTCAATCATTGTAGTCCTCTGTATCCTTTCTTTTTCAGTGCACTGTGTAATAAACTTAGGAAGGAAATATATGTACTACTATGTGAGAAAAGTTATTTCTCTCAAAATTTTCTTTGGTTAATCGATTCATACGAAGGACAAGCGGCACCAGACATGAGGTTACGTTTTGCTTATGGAACCTTTCTTCTGCTTCGTGCACAGCATGAAACGTAACATGTGTACCGCAGGTTGTCCAAACGTTACAGATTTGTAAAGCTCCACCTCAAGTATCTTTCTCATTGTGGAGTTACCATGTGACTAAACTAACAATTGTCGAGAAATTTCCTCTAGAAAGGCCTTCATTTCGTATGGAACTCGAATGACAGCAAAGCTTATATTGAAAATTGATAAGGTATATTTTTTTGAAACCCGTTAGACCAAATCTAAAGTTGCCTTGGCAGAGCCCAAAACTCATTTAGTTGAGTGTTAAAGCAGCACAATCATTTTCCACAGAAATCTCACTTATATAGACCTCCACATAATCTGTCATATCATTTAGTTTGGCAAAGTGATATTGGCTGTTCAAGTGACTCAAGCGCTCTCAACATACATCTCATTCAAATGGAAATTCACTTTAATTACAATTTGCTTAACAATCTTTGCATTTCACTGAATCATTTTAGGTTCAAAGTCTTTGCATTTTTCCACATATACTTTTCGAAAATTGAACCAAACGCACTCTCAATATAGCTTTGTCTTTAGCCAACTAAGAATATGACACGGCTCAAATGAAAATCAAGACAACCTCTGTTTCTTTTGGACAAGACATTCCTTAATTTGGTACGGGGATGCCAATTGGTCCTAATCTCCAGGAAAATGCTTGCCAATGTTAACCCGGCAGGGAAAGACAACGGCTTTTTCAGATCCCCGATCCCAATTGGTCACGTGAACAGATGAGAACCCAAAAAAAGAAAAAGAAAAAAGAAGGAAAGGAAAATCATCTCCCTGTCCGAGTAAACGTGATTGGCTGAACCATACTCTCCGGAGTCGACCCCGCTTTCAAGAACCATGCTTTCTCGCCTGTAGATTCGAAAGGAAGCACCTTTGGCTCTCAGGGGCCTCTCCGTCTTGGTTTCGAGCCATTGGAACAAGCTTCCGCAAGACCGTAGAAGAAAGATCCGAAGCTCCGGGAGCCGGAGACTTGCCTTTTCTCTTGCTCCAAGGGCTGTTCTGTTTCGGATTTTACCATCTTCTTGCTGATTCTTGAGGTGACCCAAGTGTTTTTAAGTGTTGGGTGTCACTGATTTAAGTCGAGGTACGGAATGTAGATCTTTCCGGTTGCTGAACTGCAGATTTTGGTGCTTGTCTATTGTTTTGTGGGTCTGTTTGTTTTGATTTGAGATTTGCTTCTGGGAGTTTTGGGCTTGCTGTTCTTGGTGATTCTAGTTGGTTTAAGAGGTCAGTTAAAGCTCAAAACTTCCTAGTCCCTTAATTGAGAGCTGCAACTCCGAAGTAAAGTGGGTTTGCAAGAATTTTTGCTTGAGATGTGAGTGAATGGAAACTCAAGAATGCGGAGGCAATTATATGTTGGTTTCGATTGGCAGTTTGCGAATTGTATGAGCACAATTGGCTCGGGATGGTGTCCTCAGGAAGGCAGAAAATTTGACCTTTTTTCAGTGCCAGCACGATAGGCTACAGGTTGATTTGTGTGATTATCTGGTTGAGTTATTTGGGCTATTGATTCAGGGGTACTTAGGTGTTGATTTAAGATTCTTGCGCTAAAAAAGACGGCCAGGACTTCATTGTTGGTTCAAAGTAGTTCATAAAAATAGGGTCACTTTAGATGGTGTTTGGTTGGTTGCAATTGCTCGTTCACGTAGCCCTTACAGGAAGCTGGAGATTGAAGCCATTGAACCTTTGACCGAATTTTCACTATGGCATCCATTAGAAGGACCTTGTCTCCAGTTCCTCGACCTGGAATTTCGCTAAATGGTGAAGCCTGTTCAGTTTCATCTCCTTTGTCCAAGTCATCTTCTTGTGCCCTGACCCCGAATCAAACACCATCAGGTGGAATACTGTCAATTTTGGTGGGTTCATTGGATTCTCTGGCTTTTGCACTTAGAGTTTTCTCTCAACGACCCTCGAGGCCTTACGATAGACAAAAACCGAGAGGGCAAACTTGGAGAAGGGCATTATTTCATTTCTTCATTTGTTTCATCATTGGGATGTTCATTGGAGTTACCCAGTATGCCTCAATGAATGCATCGATGAACTTCATTTCGAAGCACCATGCCTTATCCTTTGAGCTGAGCACAAGTTTCAGGAATAACCAGTTACACGATGATGCAGCTAGAAATGTGACGCCATTTTACAGTATGAGCAATGAGAATGACTCTACCCTGCAGCTACAATCACATCAGCAGCTGTTGTATTTGATTGCCCAAAATAGCAGTAATAATGAATCGGCTACTAAATATGCACATGCGGAAATTCAGAAGCTTCTGATTGTGGTGACCCCGACACAGAGACACCTGCTTCAAGCCTATTATCTTAATCGTCTGGCGCAGACTCTGAAGCTCGTACCACCTCCTTTGTTGTGGATAGTTGTGGAGATGACCGTGCAGTCTCCAGAAACAGCTGACATCTTGAGGAAGACTGGTATCATGTATCGGCATCTTGTGTGCGATAAAAATCTGACCAAGGTCACAGATGTAAGAATTCACCAAAGGAATGTGGCATTATCTCACATCGAAACACACCATCTTGATGGAATAGTTTTCTTCGCAGATGAGGATAATATCTATGCGGCTGATCTATTTGATCAAATGAGGCAAATTAGGTACTTTTCATTATTCTTGTCTAAGACAAATCTGCATTTTTCTTTTCTGGCAGCAATACTTTGGTAATTCATGGTTCTATCAGGGCGATCCTCCTGAATTTGTAGTGATATGGGTATGTCTAAATCTAGAATTGGACTACTAAAGTGCCTAGAAAGAGAAGCAAGAGTGAACTTTAATGGTTGTTTGACCATCAAGATCTGCACCTCTTTTTGGACTGTTTATGTACCTCATCCACATTTAGATCCACATAGTTGTCCATAATAAAAGGCTTTCCATATATTGACTAGCATGGCAATTGGAATTGATGGATGAACTGTCTCTCTCCATCTTTTTATTAAGATGCTCCCTTTTGCAATGTCCTACGTTTATCTAAAACTCTGCTAAACTTTCTTTTCTAAGGTTGTCACTGCAATCTCCTTCTCCGTGCTCTGTTCTAGTTCAACCTTTTCCTTTCTTAATGTAGGCGCTTTGGAACTTGGCTGGTGGCCAAAGTAACAGATAGCAGAAGCAGAGCTGAATTGGAGGGTCCCATTTGTAATGGCACTACTGTACTTGGGTGGCATACAAATGAATCAAGAAGGGGATTCAAAAGATTTTATGCTGAATTATCAGGATTCGCCTTCAATAGCACAATACTTTGGGATCCCAAGAGATGGCACAGACCCATCCTTGAACCCATCAGGCAGTTTGACACGCCAAAAGATAAATTCCCGGTAATTGTCCTTTCCCTTCTGTTGCTCTGATCAAGTCATGTAGCACCATATTGCTATTCTTATGAACATGTCAGATACCATTGCCAGCTGAATCTCACAATCCAATGAAACAAAACTAGCCCCTATCTGGGTTCCTGACATATGGACTTGGACTATATTCAAGTACAAATTTCATGAAATGGAAGTGTTGTTTTCTGGACCCCTAGAGTTCAAACTTCAAGACTGAAATTCCCTGAATGCATTTTCTTGATTCATCTGTCATGACCGAGGTTTTAAAATATGATCTACATGTCCAGGTGAGCACATTAGTTGAACAAATTGTGGAGGATGAGAGCGAGATGGAAGGCTTACTCCACAACTGCTCAAGGGTGATGGTTTGGCATCTTCATGTGGATCCATCTGGTTATTTTTATCCACTGAGTTGGTTGACAAAGAGTTATCTCAATGCCACTGCGTCACTGACATAGCAGTTCGTGGTGGGAAAGTTGTTCAATTGATACTTCAAGGTAATGCAATTTCTACCATCTCTATTCTCCATGTACCTTTTCACGATATGTCTGGATGTATTCAATTGTGGATTGTTGTTCTGGAGATAAAAGACATCATTGGAATTGGTCCAATAAAATAATTGGATGTTTTTCTTGCAATTAATCATAAATAAACTTCAAGTTGTTATAGCAGACAAAGTTAGATCGATGCATCCCACCATTTTAAAGGACAGAAATCTGCTGGGCATGGTAGTCATACCTATGAGCTCTTCATTTGAACTGGTAAAGAAGATTAGTTACATTTGTTCCTTGTGATCTATCTTGATGATTAAGAAGAGACGAATTTTGGCTTTTAGGCCAGTGCTGTACAAATAAGAGGCACCTATCCTACATTTCACAGTTTTCTTTGCAATGTGATGATCAACAGAAAGGCCATTATTTTTGGCATGTTTTAAAAAGCCAGTTGTACCTTGCTAATGAGAAGGTGGTTCCAAATGAAAAAGATCTTATGTCAACACTACATTGTGCTCATATCAGCTTCCATTATAGAAGCTTCTATTCTGCTTTCATTGTAGCGGTAAGAAATTATCTGATGAGTACTTGCAATTTTGCTGCAGCTGATGCATGTTTCAGAGGGATCTGATTTGACCGGGTCAGCATTTCAAAACAAGGACCATCTGTAGATGATTTCTGTGTACCATTTGAATTTTGCCATGTAGCAGTTCGTCTCCAACGGTTTTATAATTGTACAGTCATACGAGTCTTTATTTCTGGATCCTCTTGGATTCTTTAAGCAAGGATAATTCTTAATTGAGCTAGATTAAGCTCTGCTTGCTTCAAACCCGCCTTCACGTTCAGTCACTCCAGATTCCAGTTCCTTGTTTCTCTTCCATGCTCGAATTATTTTCATGTAAGAATTCACATTCTTTTCTCGGTTCCGCTGGTAGCTTAGAGGAATTTTTGCAGTCTACCTGGTGCTTTCATTTTATTGATGGTGTTCACGGACGAATCTTCAGAGTCTAACGGATTAAATAGATACATCTATACTTTTTATTGAGTGCTCTCTTGTTCTTGAAGAGCACGAGCAACATGTTCTTCTATGCAAACACGAGTCAAGAATGCTCTTAACACGAAGGTCAGAGAAACATATGTCTAATGAAACTAAGAAGGAACAGGCATTTCTAGTTTAGTTTGTGAAGACAAAATGGAATCGAAACTGGCAACGATCACTCCTAATTTTGTTGAGATGTTGCAGTTGCAACCAGGACATACAATTTGGAAGACAGGTTGACAAATTGATACCCTTTCGAAGGGTTTGCATGATTACTGATAATTTATTAGGAGTAGAATGAAAATCACATTCCATGGTTTTTCACGTACAAATCCTTTAGAAGTCTCTAGTCAATTCGGAAGAAAAATGTGATTGAGCCCATTGCTGGGAGGTACACTTTCCTTATTTTTAAATAATAATTTTTATTAGCAAAAGTAGAACCACGCAACGTCGATATGTCCGAGTGGTTAAGGAGACAGACTCGAAATCTGTTGGGCTTTGCCTGCGCAGGTTCGAATCCTGCTGTCGACGAACATCTCCTTTTCCTTTACTTGTTTTTTGCCTCTGTGTCTATTCCATTTGTATAAAATTATTGAGGCAGTTTTTTTCCTTTCCTAGTCCCACCCTTCGCTAATTACTGTCTCGATTCATTATATACATTTTGTGGGCATGTTAAATGTTGAGTAACTCCATTTTGAATGACATTAGATTCTGGGATTGTTGAGCAATGGACATGACAGGAGTGGAATCTAGTTTTAAACAAGGCTTGGTCTAATTTTTGGAATAGTATATGACATATTGATGAACATTCAAGATCCTGAGATTTGGTGCATCTATAGAGCTGATGCCGTGTATGTGATCTTGGCGCGAATAGAACCATATACTGTCGGATCACGCGAGGTTCACATCGCGTTAGGCTGAGCCATTCATAAAATATTATTAGCCACTCGACTCTTCTTATTGTGTGTTAGCTTCAATGGGGTTGACAGAAAATGAAGCACTGGAGGAGGTGGCAAGCTGAGTGTTGTACTTGTGCTCTGCAGCTATACATTTTGCACCGGTCCTCAGGGGCTTTTCTTGCCGATTCCTACTTGCAATTTTGAAATCCCTGAAGGCTCATTCGGCACATTCATGATCATCCGCCCAATCCTTTGTCTCTCTTTGTCTACGGCCGCCTCTTAGCACCTCTGATCTCCCATGTCAGTCAATCTGAGCATCTCCGGGTGAAGCAGAGAATGGCAATCAGGCTTTCTCTCTCGAGCCTTCACACGGGCAACATGGGCCATAGTCAAAAGCATCTGATGGAAGACCACGATCGATGCACGAGGAGTGGCAAGCATCTCAGCAATGTGGCCGGTCCCGCAATATCGTCTGAGAGGTGTGGCCCAGGCGTTCAACGCGGTTGCTCAAAACAAGTTAGTTCTACTACACTTGGCTCCCCAGTATCATGTCTAGCATTGCATCATCTCTGTATCAAATGGGGCTGCCTGCTTGGTTGGTGACCCTTGTTGATGACACGGCAAGAAGAAAAGGTCGAGAGAGTTGGGTGTCTCATAATAATACCAATAGGGGTAATTTTGACCACTTTTATTGGGTTGCTGCTGCTTTGAGTCTTGCTTAAATTGTCTGTTACATTGGTTGTTGTAGAGCTTATGGTCCTTGTATGGGAGAGGAGGAAGCGTTATTCACTGCACAGTCTCCATTCATGTCTTGTTAGTTATCCCAAACAAGTGGTTGTATCTGAAACATGAATCCAGACATGTGACTCCAATCATGTGAAAGTGTTGATATATTGCTGGTAAGAAGTCGATATACACGACATATTGACTAATGGTCAAAGGAAGAAAGAAAAATCACTTCCTTTGCTAAATTTAGGAACTTGCACCAATCTCTTCTTCAGGTACTCTACTTGAAGCACCATCACCACCTTCATTTTTGCAGGGTCCATAGGCCCTGCTACAAGCAAGAAAGTACACAAAATTGAGGCTGCTAAAACAAGTGATGACCCCAAAGTAGTAGTCATAGTGCCCCTTGTTGATATTATTCCCAACCCAACTCTCCATCCCTTCTCTCTCAGTAGCCAACTGCACAATGCTGATTATGAGGCTCGCGACCAAGTTCGCCACGGCCATACTGACCCCGAACAGAGTGGCGGCGACACTAGACATGGTCTTGGGCAACTCCGAGTAATAGAACTGGTTTTGCCCGATTGCATTAAAGCCCTCGGCGAATCCGATCAGAACATAGTACAGAAGCAGCCACATCGCTGACATTTTAACCACCCCTGTTCCGTCCAAAAGTCCTTCCTCTGTGGCAACTTTTCGCCTAACCGATTCCACTGCGGCTAAGGCTGACGTGGCGAAGATGGATAGAGCGAGCCCGGACCCCATCCTCTGTTTCAAGCTCAGATAGACTGGCTTTCCAATGATTGCAGAGGCGAGACGGAGGAATACACTGTTGTAGAAAGCGACGAAGGCTAGCAAAGAGACAACCATGAAAATGGTGAAGGAGCCTGCAGGGATTTCGAAATTTGGGGTGATGTGTCTCTCCATGGAGGCGACGAGGAGTACTATGAAGGAGTTCTGGTTGCAGGCCACCGCCATCATGATCCCAGTCGACCATAACGGGATTATGTTGATTAGCGATTTCAGCTCTTCAACTTGGTCGACTGTGCAGAGACTCCATGGATCCAGGGCCTTCCCATCTGTGAGGTGTAGTTGGTCAGTCTCTCTGATAATGCACGCTTTGTTCAGAAACCTGAAGAATTGAGTAACGAAAATTCAACGATACAGTCACGAAATGTGATAGCCAGGAAATCACATTACAAGTATGCCCAATAGTACCGCAATTTTTCGCTCGGCACTTGAAGCATCGATCCTTTTCCAATATGATACGATTCGTTCGGGCGCAAGGATGACAGCTTGATGCTTCTGTTTTTAAAGGCAGCCACAACAACTTGGAAGAACCTCGTGAGCAGGCTTGATTCTACCTTCAGTTTGAAGTAAAAAGGCGACGCCAAGAAGAATGAGAAGGTCGATATGAACATGAGCACGACGGGAACTCCGAAGCCGATTTTCCAGCCCGCAATATCTTGAATATACACTATGCAGGTCATTGCGACCATCACTGCGGTCATGACCGAAGCATAGTACCAACTGAAGAACTTCTGTAACAAGTTGCCTGAAGTTTTGGAGCTCGCTCCTGCTTCTAGTTGGTCAGCGCCAAATGCTAAGGCAGATGATCTTATGCCTCCGGCTCCTATGGACATGAGGCCAAAGGAAGAATATAGGAGCAACAATTGTGCCGTGGTTGCTGATCCGCAAGTGTCCTTGTTGAACTCGTCACAAGAAGGAGGCCTTGCTTGTGGAAGCACCGTTGTTAACCATAGAAGAATCATTCCCTGTTATATGAAACATCGGTTATTCTTATCCAAGCACTTGAACGTATCAAACTTTGCATGATTTCAAACATGCTATACATAAGGCACATCAACATTTAATGTTGTTCTTTTTTATTCAAGATAAGATCAAGAACACAAAATCCACAAGAACTGGCCCTGCAGTGAAACAGCAAAAGATCCACGACGTTTAACACACCATCCGGTGTCTTACAGGAACCAGAAAAGAAAGAAGACAGAATCAGAATACTATAGGAAAGTACAGAAAATATGAACAATACACAGGTTGGTGCTGTAGGTGTTAAAATGTTTTAATTCGCGCTCCCATCCTTGACTCTTGCTTAGGCGACTTAGAGCCCGGTTTAGACTCCGTAGCGGGACAATCGAAGGCTTTTGGGACACCCGACTAATTTGCATTTGGATTGAGAGCCACTCTGGTCCTCCCATCCCAAGATGAGAAATGCTTGACCTAAGAGAGCCTATAGGCCCACGATCACCTCTAATTTGACTGAAGTTGTTGAGCTAGGAAGATGACAAGTCAACTGAGACTTTATTCACTAAATGCACAAAAACTTTTTTCCACCTTTTCTGTTTGGATTAAAACATAAATTTCATCTGCTAAAATCAGCCCAACCACGGGTGAAGGGATCTCCAAACTTTGCTCGAGGCCAAAAAGCTAAGAAGCTGGCTATGTAGTTAATTAAACCTGCTTAACGTGGATTCCAACAACAGACGAATCAAACAAATGCCCTGAGAAGGCACAGCATCATATGCATCCTTGATTAGGACGCGTGCTGTTTCATTGTTTCACAGGTCACTGTCCACCCACCAAAAAATAGACGTGCATCATATCATTATCATCCACAATGACAGCGAGTGATTCGCCAAGGGAAAGAAATTCAGAAGCAGCGGTGATGGCATTTGCAAAAAAAAAAAAGAACAAAAAAAGATAAGATCCAAGCAATGATTTCTGGAAATGAATGAGATAATCTATAGGACCGTGAAATTCACTTATTGATCATGTTAGGTGAAGGGCTTTCGTCATACAAACTTATTGATTTACAAGATTATATTCATTAAAATGACATTATTGACTCTTATCTTGTACATCTCTTTCATGAATCAATTCCTGTGTCCTAAAGCATTAATCATGTTTATACCCCTCTTTCTAATGGTGATTAGAGGGTTAGATTATAACACGAAAACAAGATTCACCATTTAACTGGCGATTGAGTGGATATCGATAAATCGAAAACACAAAGGATTACTAATGGTTGCAACTCCTTTTTCTGGAAAAGCATGAAATAACTTCATTATAATCGCAAATGGCACGACATGATAAATGTTACCAGGAGACTGGCGATGGAACCAAACCCGATCATCGGGTAGCGGCCGAAGTAGGAGTCGGCGAGGATGGCGCCGACGATTGGGAGGAAATTGGTGGCGGCAGACCAGAGGAAGAGGATGTTTGCAGCGACGACATTCTCCAAGCGGTACTCTCGGGTCAAGTACACCACCATGTTGGGCAGCAATCCGAAGCTGGCCACTTTCTCAAACGCCTCATTTGCTGCACATATGAACACACCCCCAGCACTGGAATGAACAAAACTATACACAGAAATGAGTTTACAATGAACTAACATGTATATGATATGTATGTTTATACAATACCAATTATGAAAGGGATGGTTCTGAGGCCACCCTTTGGGGTTGGGGTCTCCAGGAGCGGCTCTCTGATCGTCTTCTTGGCCGGCTGATCACTAGAACGATGACCCATTTGACTCATCTTTGCTCTTCACACAGAGAGAGAGAGAGAGAGAGAGAGAGAGAGAGAGAGAGCACTACCTAGTCACGGTAATTTTAGCTGAGAAAGATTCAATGAGTTGGGTGAGAAGGAGAACATATAGCAGTGAAGGCTCGAATCGAAAGGAACTCGAGAAACTAAAAGTAAAAAACAATATCGAGAGAAGTTGCGTGAGCGTCGACACGTACGAGGGAGTGGCTTGACTGGTCATGCCGCTGCTCAACAGGTTGCTCCGAGATCTCCGAGGTGGTTGAATTCTGTACAAACACCGCCGCACCCACAAACAAGGCCACGCCTCCTCATTACTTCGTCCACCTCGAAACCAACCCAACTTTTAAGGAATGAGGGTTTCAGAACCAGAATCTTCACGTCTGAAACCTTTTGTCCTGGAGTTGAATATTGCAAACATGAAGCTTTCACCGTCAGAATTTTCAATCCTTGACCAGACAGATCCCAATATCAAACTAAAACGAGGGAGAATAAAGGGACTTTTAAGTTCGTTCGACACATCAGCCATTACGTTTTCTCTCCCTTTGTTGTCTTCCTTTTCGTCATTTGAGGTCAGACAGTGCATCATTATCAACGGTTCCGTAGTGTTTGGTTAGTCTTCTGCAATGCTGCTACAGGATTGGGTTTGAGACTTTGTTGTTAAGTTTCTCAGGTGGGTTGCGTAGACCTGGTCCAATTAACATTTTGTTATTCAAGAAATGGAAGGGAGCTCTTCTAACATACGGTGATAGCGAGAGAAATTTCAGAATCTGCTAATTAGGTAACGTGCATGATTTTATAGATATGTACACTATTGTACCTGTCAATCCCTTGTTGAACGGTTGTTGCTCAACTAGTGTTGCTCACCGAATTGAGATTTCTTCACTAACAATTTGTGGAATAGCATCTTACACGTAAAGATAGTTCTCTGATTGAGCCGGGAGAGACCGATGCTCCCCCCTACTGATGGCTATTATCATAGCGACTTCAAATTAAGGCCAGGACCAGGAAGAGATAGCCTAATGGTGGCCCGATTTCAAGCCTCAAGACAAATGGGTTTGGGTCTCTATCTGGAGCCACAGAGACATCTCCGTAAAGCCTACTAAAAGTCCACATCCCAAAAGCTACAACGAATGCAAAACTCATTGTTCTTCCGTGACCCATTCGAAAGCTAATTTCACGTTGCATTAATCATTCAGTTCATTTCTCATTGCTAAAGTCATTTTAAGACTCGGTGGGGTTCTTAGGATGAAATTCCCCTAACGCTCGAATCCCAAGGAACAAAATGGAACTCCTACTCATTTTATTGGTTCAAGTTGTGCCGTTCCATCGTAATCGAACAGTAGTGGGCGGCAGCGGCGGCTAAAGTGACGCTCATTTTAAAAATGTATATCTCTATGCGTCACTTTATACTCTGATGAGGTGCACCGGATGAATCTTTTCCTATATGAAGTGGGAGTCTTGACCTTCCCCAACAAAAGCAAGAATCTGCAGCACTTAGCAATCCGGCAGTAATGGCCGGCCTTCATTTGTACAGCCTTTTGTAAGGTAGGGTTTAGGAGAATGAGTACATATCCACTTTCCTAATAATCCATGTATAATCATATGATTCTCTCCTGTAATTATTTGGGTGGTAAAAGGTGGGATCCTCCAATGAGTCCCGTGTGCAGAATTTAATTTTGATTTTGGAACCATGATTAGAGTTAAACTGCAATCATTAAGGAGTCAGCACTTAAGAGCTAGCCCTACCCCCTCCACTTATGGTGCCTCTACACTGAAGTCATAACCTAATCTTCAATCTTTTCTTTCTTTTTTTTGTGGGATTAGAAACCTTTTAAAAATGTCTTGCACGAGTGCAATTGGTCAGCCCCATAGCCACGATGAGATTCCAATTCTAGACTATCATCAAGCGTCCAATATCATCAGGAGCAATGTCCCTTTTGTCTACTTATGATATTTAATGTTGGAATTTTGCATGTATAATGTAGTCCCTGAAAATTCTTCCACTATGTGCGAGTGTATAGTCTCTATGCATAAATGCCATGTTCGTTCTATTGCCGTGAATGATCAAAATATCCAAAGGAAGGGAACATGCACATTTACCGTATCTGGCAAGTCAATAAGGGCCGCCAATTTTGCCTCAAATATGACATAGCTAAAGTGTGTGTGATTGGAATGGTTATTTCGTGCATGAAGACAATTTTATGGAATTTCAGGAACTATTGTAATCGAGGGCCTGTTTGTTTGTGTATTCTTAAAAAGTCGCTCTCTCGTGCAAAATTTAAGATGTCATCCAAATTTCAAAAAATTGTGTGAAAAATTATATGTAAATTTATGTAAATTTTGATAGTTTTAGGTGTTTTGGGTAAATAAAAAAATCAAAACTGCGTATGCTACCAAATTTGGATTAAGCAACGGATAAAAAATAAAAGCCTATTCATACATGCCCTAAATCATTTTCATTGATAGTCACAGCCCGTCCCTTCATCAGTAGTAGTTTCCTTTCTTATCATGCACTTAGGATTATCCCTATTATTTAGATCTGATCATGTTCGAGCCCCAGAATTTGATATATAAATATTTTATTATGAGCGGGTGTAGGCAATAAATTGGGCGCGACCTAAAGAGGTCAGCCAAGCCCAAATCTGTCCATTGGTAAACTCTACATTGTTGTAGCATAGTAATAGCTTGAGATTGTTGTGGCACACGCACTCCAAGTCCTATGTCGGATGAAGGTCTTGCGAAATAATCATTAGTAATACCCATCCAAAACGGGCTTGAAGGTTACAAATGATACAAAAGTAAGGCCACTCGCGTTAGATATACGATTCATGGATGGACCCTAGCCGACTTAATGAGGGTGCGAGGTGTTCATTGGGACGACAGGGCACAAACAAGGTGCAGCTTCTAAAATAGTAGAGTGAGAATAAACGAATTGTATCTCCCGTCGGGGGAGTACAACTGACCAACAATGAGCTGAAGCAAACACTGTTTTACAATTCTGACAAAAAAAAAACACTGTTTTACAGAAGGTTTTGCTGCACTCATGCCGACGCCACTCAGCAACAGACAAATTGAGCAGTAAAATTTTCGAATAAAGAGTCCATGTTTGAAACTTATGCAGTCAAATGAAAAACTAATCTGGTTTGAAAGTTGCGGGTTGAATTCAAAACCATCAACTTCAACAGAAGTAAAGCACTGTTTTGGTGTGTAATCATTGAGAGTATCTATCAAGTTTTGCGTACGGGCCCTCGCTTGGTCACTTTAAGTCATTTCAGTCTTCATAGTGACAAAGGCAAGGAGAACCCCATGGCTATCATGAATACCGCCGTTCAAGAAGGAATTCTTTAAACTCCTTTTATGTGCAAAGCACCAAAACAGTGGAGTCCAAAAGCCAAAAAGAAGATGCAACTAGCAACGAGACAAAGTTGACCCCCACTTTAAAATGGGGTCTTCCCACTAGCTACATTTTCTTTTGCCAATGAGCTTTAGAAACGTTAAATTGCAGAAACCACATTACAAAATGAAGTATTGGACTCTAATTGGATGCTATAAAGCATATTGTTTCTAGGTATTGAATGTAATGCACTTATTTAGAGACTTGTTTACAATATGCCACATTATTTGTAATCATTTGAAATGGTTATGACGTTAAAATGTAACATGTGTACTTGGTAATATGGACTCTTTTAAATTTATAGTTTGCTGTTGTGGTAGTAGATGCGCTATAGGTAAGAGATTTTTGTTGGGGGTTTGATTAACGAGTGCTCTCATGATACGTATTAGACATGCTTAATGAGTGAATATTCGATTTAAGGTAATGATATATATTACGACGATGGTCAATGCTTCCTTATTTAGTTGCTTAATAAGTGCGCTAGGACACTTTCTAACAAAATCCTTTTACTAAAGAGTAAACACATTATCTAAGCTGCAACACCTCTTCATGCGGTTAAAACTCCACCCTCAAAACTGTACCAAATAGTTTTCTAGTATATCTATAATGATTCTTTCCTCGATAAAGAAAACAAAAGGCCCTTCTTTGCCCGCAACCCATTATAAGTACCCTTCAGTCATCGTATCGTGATCAGTCTTAACTAGCCTGTTCTTGCAGGTTCCTCAAGTCTTGGATGTGCAAAAAGTAAGCTCTGTCTCAAGGTAGAGCTCAATCTTGAAAAAAAGACAGTTTTATATGAGACTAAGAATTATTCTCTTTTTGTATACAGTGACTTCAAGCAGCGTCAAGCAGAAGAAACTGGAGCATATCGACGAAAATGGCCCTGCAAACTTGTCGTCATTGCAAGCGTCATGTGTGACCCCTGAGACTCCAATTGAGTCCATGGAGTTTCTGGCGAGATCATGGAGTGTTTCAGCCATGGAGCTCTCAAAAGCTCTTAACACTACTCATGTCTCCGTTTGCAACGACAATAATAACAGTACAGAGAGATCATCTTTTTCTTCGGTTGGCACTGATGCGACCGATGCGAATTCCAGGTCTCCAGGAGACTATGTAAGATTCACATTCCAAACTCTCATTTTGTACACCGTCAACGAAAGGAGAAGTTTCATAAACCTATGGCTGTAGCTACTCCCATAGACACTTGGATGGAGTGTAAGATCACTTTATGTGTAGCTCCAACTTTGTAAATTTTCTGTGTCAAAGCTTTTCTAATGTCTTTTCTTGGTTGTAAAATCTTTAGCTAAATTTCTTATCTCAGGTCGGTTGTATGAATATCTGACTGCCACAAATAATTTTGGAGCTGAAGCTAAATTAGTTTCCCTGTAGAGATGAAGAATCCCACTTCTGTAGAATCTTCTAAGGACCTGCCAATTCTATCTTCCAAAACTTATGTTCAGATCAAGCGATATCGTTTATGTTAAGTTGGGTCTCAAAAGAAGATGAAATTGACACCATATTACTCTTGAACGAAGCAAAGCAGAAACATTTACCTAGTTAAAGAGTATCTTTAAACACTTGCCATCTATCTGTATTTTTTTTAAGGTATTGTCCTCATTGCCATCTGCTTTGGTAGTACATGATTTTGACAATTCTTTCTTTCACCCTGCAGCTACCTCAGCAACCACCAACGAATGAAACCGAGTCCATCTCTCCAAGAGACAGTGGTGAAGTCAAGGTAACCCACGGCTTTCCAATTTTTCTTACCCCACGCACTTGCCCTTCACTTGTCATCGAATGGACGAAAAGAAAAGAAGTTTTCAAGCACTTCAAATGAAAATGGCTGTTAATTTGTTTTCCAAGAATGTTCTGAATAAGTTCAGAAATTTCACTTTAAAAAAAAAGTAAGTGAAACATACTTGACATTCTGCAAATCAAGTTTAACTCAGTAATGTTGTCTGTGAAGGAATTATTCCTACTCCATCAAGCACTCAACCCAGAATTCCTTTCCAATCAACAACTTCTCAGAAATGGGGTATGCCATCACTCAAAATCACTACTTTCCTGAAACTCCAGAAACAATACTTCATCATATTGACATTGCTACTTTGTTCTGCAGGTCTACAAGAACATAATGAGGGGGAAAACAATTGGGAGGTGGTTGAAGGACCAGAAAGAGAGGAAGAAGCAGGAAAACCGGGCCCATAATGCACAGCTACACGCAGCCGTGACTGTGGCAGGGGTTGCAGCTGCCGTGGCGGTGGTTGCAGCATCCAATGCAACCATGACAGAACAACCGACCAATCACCAGAAGAAGCATTCTAGGACATCTGCGGCTATAGCTTCTGCAGCAGGTCTGGTGGCATCCCACTGCATCGACCTTGCAGAGGAAATGGGAGCCGATCACCAACAGATTACAGCTGTGGTGAGCTCCGCAGTCAGTGCGAGGACTAATGGTGATATCATGGCCTTAACTGCCGGAGCAGCTACAGGTACGAGCAATGCTTAAAACAAAATCCTCAGGATAATTAGGAAACAAAAGCCCAGTATTTCTCAAAGAGGAAAAGAAGAGGCAGAGTTAGCTTTAGTTGGATAGAATTGAGCTTTTATCATTGGAAAATCATAGTGCAAACCCTCTGCACTTTGTTTAACAATCCTTGGTTCAGAAATCTACAATTTGGCCCCATATGTCAATTGCGTTCATTGCTCAATTCTTGGTGTTCTTTGAATGGAAATTCAATTAATATATCTTACAGGATAAAAGCACATCATAAGCTGATCAGTTCAGGTATCCACAGAAAATGTAGAAATATGGAGCTATAAACACTTGTTGAAGTCACCCCAGGTTTACCCCTCCGGCTGTCGGCCGTGCGGGGGGTTCCTGGGTTACCAAAAAAAAAAAAACACTTGTTGAAGAGTGGAAAGGGTACATTTCTGGAACAGAGGGGGTGCCCAGCACCAATGGTGGTGACCTGGTGGTTTGGGCTTCTATTCCCAAACACTAGGTCACCACTTCGGATTGCTTGTTGTAGCAATGCGTTCCCTCACTTTGATCAATAGGATTTGGACCTCTTAACACTTTGGCGAGGGTAAGGTGATGGGGCTTGCCTACTCAGACCAGTGGTTCACGACTGTTGCTAAGTGACAACCTCTCTACAGTTTTAAATCTCAACATATGTAGGGCGTAGTGAGTGTTAGCAGAACCCTCACGGTAACGCCCAATGGCAGTACCCACGATGCTTGCCCTTCCTCGCCTTTTTGATTTAGTTAAAAGAAAAAAGAAAAGGACAAAGGGGATACCTGTGTAATTTGACCTACCTTAGAGCTTACTATACTTTCTAATTTATCATCTCAAGGGGGACTGTCATTCTTGGTATTTTTCCTACAATAATCCAATCAAGTGTAACTTCTACAACTCAAACTGTGCAGCATTAAGAGGAGCTGCCACCCTGCGAGCAAGGCTTCAAAAGGGTTATGGAGGAGCGACGTTTGCCATGGCAGAGGACAAGGGAGAAGCTGACAAGGAAAACTACATGTCAATGTCAAATGCATTAGACTTTGTGTCAAAAGGCGGAGAACTTCTTAAACGCACAAGGAAAGGTATACAGACAGCATTAGAAAAAAAAGAGCATCCGCTCATGCTTTTATGCTTCTGAGTTCGTTGTCTAACAAAAATGCTCTTATACTTCTGAATTCGGTTTCTAACAAAATGCTGATGACAGGAGCCCTTCACTGGAAACAAGTGTCTTTCAATGTAAATTCGAACTTCCAGGTACAAACCTATACATTTATGTTAAGAAAATTGGGGATACATCAAATTTTACTGATGCACTTAAACTTTTTTCTTTTATCCTCCTTAATTTGCTTCGAAAGATACAGAGAGCTCCATGTGTTCATGAAAGAGCAACTTATTATCGTGCTCCATTGGACCCATAGATAATACATTTTTCTAATCTTCAATCCTAACAACTACTCAAAATTGGAGGCAGGTGGTAGCAAAGCTGAAAAGCAAGCATGTGGCAGGAACATTCACAAAAAAGAAAAAATGTAGGCAAATGCTTTTCAAGTTAAACTCTTTCGTCACCTTTTGGCTCTGTTTCATCTGAAGCAGTTTTCCAAATTACAGGTGCAGTCACCGGAGTGCTTAATGATATTCCAGCCTGGCCTGGAAGGGAAAGGGAAGACAGCGGCGAGAAGGCTTACTTTGGTATAGTAACGGCAGACAGGGTGGTTGAGTTTGAATGCAAAAGCAAGGGAGACAAGCAAATGTGGACTGAGGGGATCCAGCAAATGCTAAACTACTGTTCCAACATGATATGATTCAGAGGGAGAAGTGGTATGATTGGAATTTAGAAGTCTAGAAAAAGTTTATTCCGCATAAAAAATTCTGCATGGCGAGATTGATTGAAGGAGAAGACTAGCACTTAAAACGCCTGAAAGAGCCGCGGAGTAATCTCCAAGGTACCTCTGGAACAAATACTTGGTGAAAAGCGAGTTGAAAAAGCTAATCAAAGGTGAATCTGGATTACCTCAATATCTGCCTCCCAGCGATGCTTCAGTCACTCTAATTCTTTGAGGAGGTCAACATTATCAACGAAAACCTGAGTGAGAGAGATAGAGAGTCAAACGTTGTACTTGTATTTAAATGGAATTAGAAAATACAGAGTGCGTGTGCTTTCAAAATCATTTGGTACCAGAATGAATTCCACATGCACATCAAATCTTCATAATAAAAGATTATAAAGGTCTTACTGTGACAATACCAACACGAGCTGCGATGTCCCACGCCGTCATAAAAACTATTCGGCTTATTTATTAGGTTTGATTGAAAACGCAAGCAGAAGACAACAATACAAAATAGAGATATCAGAGGAACATAACGAACAGCTTTTTATTTATCTTTTTCTTTAGGTGATAAGCATAGTTACAACACAAAGGAAATGACAATTGGGAGGCGAGGATTAGTCTCCTCCTTCTACCAGCTACAAAAAGTCACATCCACGCCTGACTTGAGGCTGTCACACCAAAAGTCCTAGGAGACTTCCAGCAAGCGGCCATGATGCAGCTTAAACAAAAAGGGGCTACTGCACCAACACTTAGCTTGATCAACCATCGGCCGTGAACCTCCTCATACTCTCGCATGGGAGGAAACGGGTCCATACAGGCGACCATCTAAACGGAAGTAGTTTGCTACAAAGCGATACGGCAAACAACCCAAAGGAGTAAAGCAATTGACCCAAACAGTGGTGGAGTGGTGCTCCTACACCACACCAGGAAAAACGGGATTGGGACACTTGGCAAACAATCCCTCGATTTCTAAAACTAAACCATAAATGGAGATAGGTCCAGTCGACGGAAAGAAAGCCATGCTAACGGTATGAAAAACATGGAAAACAACAACAGTGAGATAAGCTTAGCAAATAAACCAGGCCATGACTATTCAATCCAAATAGTTATATCACAATTAAAGGGTCTACCACGAGATCATCGATTGTCATCATAATATGAATAATGATAATATGCATATGAGAATGCATATGATATGCCCATGAATTCCCCTCGAATGCCACTCCATTCGTAACCATTAATTTTAAGAACCGATCTTCTGCAAACCACACAGCAGCAAGCATCTTGCTTCTACTCTGAGGTTATGCGACTTACTTGCGCATCTGCTACCGAGACCACGAAGCACGGCCTCAAGGTATACGACCTTGAGCTTCCCAATTTCCCTCACTGGCTCCCATGGGGCATCATCGGTTCACTGTCTGATAGTCTTTACCGTAATCCTCTCAATGTAATGTATATGTATGAAATGACGGAAATGCAAAATACCACTTCAATGCTCAACAATAATTATATCGATATCGTCAATAAGATATGTTTGACAATAGTCGAAATTACCACCATACAGAGCATCCACGGCTACACTATTAACCGTACCATCTCGATCCCAACACCACCAAAAATTCTAATATAAATCACATAATTGTGATCATCACAACCAGCTCACTATACATATAGAAAGTTGTAGAAGCATGTCAACAATGAAAGCTAACCATGCAAAGCAATTCACATTCGTCTTTCACGCACATAATCATTACACAATCTCATCATGCCAATTTAACTATGAAATGAGTATTTTCTCTTCCTCAAAATAAGCACCAGCCGCAACATCAACATGGTCGGCTACCAACGGAATTTCTGAATCGACGGAAAATCGCATTTTTCCTCCATCTCTAAAGCAAACAATCTCATTATCATCACAAACCACTTCATTTCGAAGTTTCCACCATCAATCACGAGTTCCGCACGACTACCGGTCGGCTTCACACACTTCTCACAACCCAAGCTCCACCTCTAACCATGACATAAAAGGTTGAAAAGAAGAGAAATGGCGAGAATACTTGCCTTAAACACAAACATAAACTCTGTCCTTCGTCTTCCTCGAGGTACACCGGAACGAGCGAGATTTTCAAGAAGCAAAATATGAGGAAATGAGAGAAAAGGGAGAGCACAGTAGAGTGAGGGGACTGTTCGGTGATGAAGAAGAAGACGTGAGGGAGCAAGAGAAAGAAGAAGAAAGATGAGAAGAAGAGAGCACAAAGTCAAATATCGTCATAAATTTTCAATCAATGCTACCCAAAACATTATCCAATGTAATATATCAATTGTTATAAGACAAGAACAATGAAGGGGAAGGGATAGCTTCGGCCGAGTGAGAGGAGAGAGAGAGGGAGAGAGGCAAAAACGCTTTTGGCTTTGTCTCTTCAATTGAAATAATGGGGAAGATCACAATTTAGAAGCTATAATCAAAGACAAGAAGAAGATGGGTGGTGGCAGAATCAACGCGAAGAAGGGGGTCAAAGGTTTCCAAATGAAAATCAAATTTGACTTATAATTGGCCTCTTTCCCAAAATACCCTTGAAGTTTCTGAAAATTATAATATTGCCACCGAGCCGATTTTTACAAGCTAATAAACACCATGAGCCAAAAATGCAAGGCTCCATCAATACTAAGCCCTTTAGATCACACGCCACAACAACAGAAATTATAAATAGCTCATGTATCTTAAAATCACAATCATCGCAAAACCGATAATTCACAGAAGAAATGTAATTAAATTAGGAATTAATCACTCAAGGATTATTCTTCGATAGCTAAAGCGAAATAGCAAAACCAAATGTTATTCTCTACGCATTAAAAATAGGCCAGCCAGAATCAGGATGTCACACTTACTGTCAAACTTAGCTCTTTCCGTTTGATCAGCAACATCTACTAGGTAAAATTATAAAAAGAGTATTGATACGGCTGAGGAAATCACAAGGAAAAGACATACCGATTTCCAACCATCAGGGTCCAAGCAAGCAGTTATCTTCGTATTTATACCTGGCAACGGCCCAGGTTCACGGGCAATCATCCCATCAAACAATTTAATTGCCTCGGCCGTCTTATAAACATCATCAGTTCCAATTGCTATCTGATGAAAGACATAAAAGCTCAGTGTGTCACATGATTACAGAGAATGAGCACAAGGACCCCAAGCGATTGTTTGCTCAAAAATAAGAAAGACTGGTGGAAGCATAAGGCTGGAGACCTCACCTGGGCATAGCCGTCTCCCTTATCATATGCCGTGACCCCATAATTATAAGTTAATTTCAGGACTGGGTTCATGTCTTCAAGACCATAACCCAGTGTAACTTCTGCACACTAAAACGTGAGAAAAATCCTGAAAGCATCAGAGAATGAGACATTGCCATTTTAAAGAGAGATTATCTGCAGACCACAATTAATAAACTGCTTTAAGAAGGAACAAAGAAGCATCCCTGAATTAGAAAAAAGAAAAGAAGGCATCGGCTTCTGCTCAGAACAGGGTCACTATGTTCAATGCATCAGATATCAAATGGAGAGAGACAAAAAACGACACATGGTTTTGGTGCAAACTCTTCTTGAGACGTTACCAATCATCACTCACAAAGAAAATGAGTGTGCCTACATACTTACACCACATGCCATGGGATAAAGGATAAAGAACAGTAAGAAAAAAGATTCGGGATCAAGAGAGATGCAGAATCCTCATTGCCACACAACCTTCCCACACAAGGATACACCCCACCTACCATACGACATGCAGGTACACGTTCCCATCTTTTAAGACTTCATGGGACAGCCTAAGCTCAATGTTTTCAACAAACAAATAAGCTAAGATTGGCTAAGATGAGAGACATTAAATCACCTTGTATTCAGAGTTGTCCTGTTTGCTTAGAAGGTCCATTCCAAAAGCCTTGCAGTTAAAAAAGGACAGCAATAATTATCTCAGGCACATATACACGACAAGAGCTTACATGTTCTGGTTGGAACAAAGGAAGCACTTCATAATTAGTCAATCACCTTCTTGTAAAAGTTTATTGATCGATCGAGATTGCCCACACAAAGCATTACATGATGTAGGGGCTCAGGAGCAGTAGCTTCTTCTGACAGCTCAAATTTGTATCCATCTGGATCTTCCACATAGGCAATTACTTTACTGCTTCCATTAAACAGAACAGGTTCCTTTATCACTTTACCTCCCTTTGCCTTTACAAGATTCACTGCTTTTGCTACCTGCAAGGAAATCTTGGTACATAAGTCACAATATAGTACAGTGGATAAGAATACTTCGTCTGGCAAAAAACAATTTAAGAGACCAAAGAAGTAACTTTTAGAGGTTTCATAGCAAACTGTCAGACGAACAAAAGGATACTGTCAATCTCATAGACACAAGAAAGAAAGAAACTTTAGACGAAGAAGGATTACTTACATTGTCCACTTTGATGCCAAAGTGGCGGAGGCCATTTCCTACGTTGTACTTGTCCACGCCATAATCTGTTAGGCATCAGCAAATTATGCCCAAGAATAGATGTAATATCTGAGCAAAGATTTCAAATTCACAATAGGAAAAAAAAAAACAACTTACTATAAGTTAGTTCAACAGTAAAATGGGAATCTTCAGGTCCATATCCGAGAAAAGCATTCGAGTATCTCTCCTCTGGTATGTCCCGTTTTCTCAATAGTTTCATTCCGAAGCATTCAGTGTAAAATCTGCAATATCTTGTTGATTAGCTATTTGCATGAAAGGCAGATCACTGGATGAGGAATTGAGCAATATGAGCAATTCCAGGTCAACAGTTAATGGACATACTTTATAGTCTTGTCCAAATCACCAACACGATAAACAACATGGAGCATTCTTCGCTTGTCCTTCTTAGCCCACTGCAATGCACTGTCCTCTGTGAGATTACTGTTCATTGCCGCTACATTTCCGATGTTATTTCTTTGAACCATGCTTTCTGCGGGCCTAAGCAATTCAGATGCTTTTACACCCAAGACTTGTGACTGAGGAATAGCTGGAGAGAGTCCCCAAAAGTTCTTTAGATTGTGGGACATTGATAACCACAGAATGAAGCAAAGTTAACTAAGCCAACTCAATACAGAATAGTCCCACATAATGTTATCAATACATAATCCACTCTCATGAATTATTCATGAAAAAAGAGCTCTTTGACCACTATATGCTTCGGGTACATTACATTTTCAAGCATCAATCTTTATATACTGCCTAAGTATCGCCGCAGAAGAAAGAGAAATAAAAACCATTAATCCAGTAGTGATCAGAATATTTCCAATAAAAACCACTATGCAGAACCAGTCAGAGCTTGTTAAAGACAAAAAAGTGAACAATGCTATGAAGTTGAACTCTTCATCATCAGCCAGAACAAATACGAAGCCCAAAGATCCAAACTTTCCACATTATTTCCTCTTCTATGAGAAATTTACCTGTGCCCAGTTGGAAAAGAGCAAGCCTCCGAGAGAAATTCGAGCAAGAACTCTCATTGCTTTGGTCGTCGTGACAAGAGACCTTGAACGAGCATTGTGAAGAAAAATAATGCTTTTTTGGGAGAGAAAATGGCGATGGAACTGGCACCGTTATCATCGTCAACATGGTGTGGCAATCTGCACTTGCTTGGTCACCAACGAATGAGCAAGAAATCATGAGAAATTGGAAGATGGAGATTGGGTGCATATAAATGGGCTTCAGTTTCAGGCCCATTTGATCACCTAATCTGTTCTTATTGTGCGGGGGAAAAATAACACAAATGGCCGAAAATCACCGACACAGACCTAAACATATTGCAATTATGTCAAATAAGTTCTAAACCCTTCTTTTTTTGCGCCAATTCAAGACGCCGACCGGCCAAAATTGGTCGGATGGACTGAATTGACACAAATGCAAAAGGTTTAGGACTAAATTGCTGCAAAAAAAAGCTTAGGATTGAATTGGCACAATTGTAATAGCTTCCCAAATGGTCCCTAAAATTTGACCTAATATGCAATGTCGTCCATAAACTTTTAATTTGTTCATGTGGTCCCCGAAATTTAACCTAATGTGCAATGTCACCCTAAACTTCTAATTTGTTCAAAATAGTCCATGAACTTTTGATACATGTTCAATTTAGTTATAAACTATATAAAAATATTTAGTATTGTCCTTCTATTAATTCAAGTTTAAGGATAATATTGAATATTTTCATATAGTTCAAGGACTAGGTTGAACATATACTAAAAGTTGATGGATTATTTTGAACAAATTAGAAGTTCAGGGACGAAATTGCATATTGGACCATAGTATGAGGACTATTTGTGTAGTTATTTCTATTGTGTGGTTGATGGTGATGAGTAGTCTTGCTTTTTTATTACATCAATTCATTTGACACTCGAAATCAAATCTTTCCTACGATAGCATAACAAAAACCCTTTCTTTTCCTTTTCTCATTTGTTGATATCTACGTTCATCATCATGTCAAAATTTTAATTCGTCTTTTGAGCAGGGTCGACGATGATATGAAGTAAATATATAATCTTTATGTAGAATAGCAATTAAATAGTGATTATTGGAATCCAATTTTGTGTTGGTAATTTACAGGTCAGTATTTGCTAAATACCGCTGATAACGAAAAATTATTGGGTAACTTACTTACACAGTCATGTGTTAGTAATCTACCAACATATTTTGACAAATACCAACATTTATTGCCAATGATTTTAGTAATTCACAAACTTTTTGTTTTTTATGACTTACCAACACCGTGAAAGTCCTTACCAAAAAAAAAAACACCGTGAAAGTTACTAACTTTTATACGTATACCAACATCCACCTAATTTTAGTCAGTTACCAACTTTTTCATTTTACTTGGTTTTGAAAGGTACCAACAACTATTTCAATAATGTGGTAACGTTTATTATAATGGCTTATCAACACTTTTAAACTTATTAACTTTTGTTTAAAATTACCAATCTTAATTTAATTAATGTACCAATATTTGTTACATTAAGATACCAACTAATTTTACTCACTTATTAACTTTTTATCATACTTCTTCTTGAAATTATCAATATTTATACTTACTTAGAAAACTAACCACTTTTTTTTTTAGCTATAATGGGTCAAGTGGCATCCGAGCTAACTTTCCCACATCTCGATTGGTCTGCCTCTGTGACCTATCTTGCAATACACTCTCCCTCATTGGTTAGTGCATTTAGGATTTTAGGTTGAGTGTTCTCAACAAGATTTGAATCTAAGATCACAAGGATTTATCAATAAAAAAGTGTCACGTCAGTGTTTTCGTTATCCAAATTAACGGAGTTAATTGAAGAACTTTGATTGCATCAATTTGACAAATTTTAAGACTTGATTGTAGTTTTTGAAAGTTTTAAAACTCAATCGTACTTTCACAATAAGTTGTAGGACTTTTGGTATACTTATCCCTATTATCTTGCTTGGTTTTGAAAAGTACCAACATTTCTTCGTAATCCTAAAATTACCAACTACTTTAATAATATATCAATATTTGTTTTTTGTGGCTTACCAGTGCCTTTGAAGTTATAACTTCTATTCGAAATTATCAACTTTGATTTGAGTGATGTGCTTGCATTAAACTGTACGTACTTTTAGGCTTCATTTGTTTAGAGGAAAATAGATGATTTGAAAAAAAATTTATAAAATGATCGCTCATATCTCTCTAAATAATTAGTCTATAGAAAATATTTTCATTATTAACAATAATTTATGTTTAAACATTTTCGTGGACGATGAAAATATTCTTCACTTAGTCATTTTTCTAAGTGATACAAGCGATTATTTTTATAAAAATATTTTTCAAATTATTCATTTTCCACGAAACAAACGGAGCCTCTATCACTTACCAATTTTTTTGTCCAATTAGGTGTTGAAAAGTACCATTTATTTAGACTTCCATAATTACCAACTACTTTAACAATTTGCCAATATCTATTAGTGTGGCTTACTAACGCCTTTGAAATTACTAGCTTTTAGTTGCGGTACTTCATTCGAAATTACCGGCATTAATTTGATTAAGGTACCAGACATTTGTCATAGCAATCTCTTATTTCACCATTAGTCTCAACCAATTAATAATGGGATAATGATACAAACGATCACTGAACTTTGGTACAACGTGCAATAGGCTTTCCAAAATTTTAATTTGTTCAATATAGTCCTTAAACTTTAGCCTGATATTCAATGTGGTCTCAGAACTTTAAATTTATTCGATGTGGTCTCTAGACTTTTGGTATATGTTCAATGTAGTCCCTAAACTATACGAAAATGTTCAATGGAGTACTTGATGTTGAATTAATGAAGGACTACGTTGAATATTTTCATATAGTTTAAGGACTAAAATGAAAATGTACCAAAAGTTCAAAGACTACACTATACAAATTAAAAATTCAAAAACCACACTGTATATTAGGTTAAAGTTCAGGGACCATATTAAACAAATTAAAAGTTCATAAATCACATTATATACATTATATATTTGGTCAAAGTTCAGAGATCATTTGTGTCATTTTTCAAGTAATAATCTTTACACGTAACGATGGTGGTACGGTGAGCACAGAAGAGTCTTCTTTCACCTTTGATCAAAGAGTGTCACCTTGTTTCGTGCTGTGTAAGCAACAACTATCACATTTTTCATTGACAGAATTTAATGCAGATGACCTAAATCTGGAGATGACAATAGAATATTGTGCAGATCGCCAACCACCAAGGTTTCATATACTGATATAGTTGGAAACTGATGCGGAAAAATAAATAGACAGAACACAGAGATTTACGTGGTTCGATCATAAGGTGATCTACGTCCACGGGCGAGGCAAGATAATGTTCCACTATAATCAAAGAGAGTACAATTTTCAGAAGTCGAAAACAACGACTAAGGCTCACGGCTCACAAAACTCTCTGTAAACAAAATTCTTTCTGTACATTAATGAGAAAACCTAGCCGCAGTATAAATAGGGCTCCCAAAAAAATTTTCTCGGGGGCTACACCCTCGAACCCTCCGAGACATTAGTTCGCTTCCTCCAGCTCGGGCGGTCCGCTATGGAGATTTGTTTGCTTGCTGCGGGTTGGGCCTATCAGCCCAACCCTTCGCGTCGCGAACCAAATCTTAATTTTCTCTCCACTTTCGAATCGCATAAAAAATATGTCGGGTCGGGTTATGAACTGGACCAAGTACATAAAATTCGAGACATATTTAACAGATATCATGTGCAAAGTTGATCTGTGCTTTTCTCTGATACATTTGCATCCTTCCTAATTTCTTTTCTGGCAAATGATCAAACCGTTTGACGTGCTATGGACAGCCAAAGCCTCCTCGCTTGCTTCTCTCTTTGACCGTGCTCGCTAAATGGAGATTCTTGAGACCCGTTCTTCATGCCGAAGGCGAATCTTGAAAAGCCTACTATCTCGGACATGGACCTCTTCTCGCTAGCATCGTTAGTGAACTGTGCTGCGGTACCTTCACAACAGCAAGATGAAGCCGGGTTCGAAATCGAAATACTATGGCTTCGGCTTATTTTGTTTCGGTCAACTCCTCCATCACTCGACTCCAAGGGTGAAAATCTCTCGGTTGATGAATAATGAAGCATCTCCGAGCTCAGGAACAGCAAATCTGAAGAGTTAATATCACTCCACCTGTTCCTGATAGCCATGTCAGAGAGGATGATCTTATGCTTAAACTTGGGGGTAAGAATAGCATTGGTGTCAAAACTTGTGTACGGAAGCCACTTTAGTGTTTTAAAACTTCCATTTGGATCACTTTAGTGCCAAAAATTTTGAAAAACGATCTTTTAAGTGCCAACTCCGATCTGATTGGTCGGAAATCTGACGTGGCAATTTTTTATTAGTATTTGAAGCCGACGTGGCTCGCCGGAGATACAATGGCACGTACAATCAGCATTTTCTTTTTTCCTTTTTATTTCTTTTCTTTCTTTTTTCCTTCTTTTCTTTTTTTCTTTTATTTCTTCTCCCTTTGGTCACCGCCGGTGACCGGAGGCCGGCCGCCGGCCGCCTGGCCTCGCCCGGACGAGGCCAGGCGGCCGGTGGCTGGCCTCCGGTCACCGGCGGTGACCAAAGGGAGAAGAAAGAAAAGAAAAAAAGAAAAGAAGAAAAAAAAGAAAAAAATTCAAAAAAGTATTTAAAAAATCGAAATATATACGTGGAAATGCCACGTAGATTAATTTTTTTTTAAAAAAATCCAACTAAGATTAAAAATTTAATTATAAATGCCACGTATTAATTTGGTCGGAATTTCTCGCCATTGGCACCAAAGTGATCATTTTTCCTTCGATTTGGTACCAAAGTGATCCAAATGGAAGTTTTGGCACCAAAGTGGCCTCCGTAC
Source organism: Syzygium malaccense (assembly GCA_031216405.1). Classification (NCBI taxonomy): domain Eukaryota; kingdom Viridiplantae; phylum Streptophyta; class Magnoliopsida; order Myrtales; family Myrtaceae; genus Syzygium; species Syzygium malaccense. Next base: position 3,979,292 of record CM062255.1, read on the forward strand.
ATAAGTTTTGGCACCAATGCTGTTCTTCCCCCCTTAAACTTGTGAAAGGAATTTGGATGACCAACTCTGTTGCTCTCGCTGAAATCACAAGTCCTGCTTCCGAGGCCAAGCCTCGTTGTTTCCTGATCGTCCTGTTCTCTCTGAATGAAGACTGGAAGTCCAGGATTCTCCGAAAGTTAAAAGAATGTTGACCAAATCTCAGGCTCTCTGAATAAGCAGAATACAAGAGTTCTCTCAGATCATAGGGGTATCGGCACAAGGGACAGCTGGAGTTGCTTTCCAGCCACTGGTCGATGCAAGTTGTGTGAAATGCGTGCTTGCACTTAGGCAACAGACGGAGGAGTTCAATATCCCGGAACTTCGATAGGCAAATTGAGCACTCTAGGCCCTGTTTTGATCCTTGTAACGAGGAGAACCTGAAGAAAGGGAGGGCGTCAATTGCACTTTTCTCGAACCCTGAAGATCTTGACTTCACTCCGGTGGAGTTGGAGATTTCATGCCTCAGGAGCTCGAGCGGGATTCGGTAGAAGAACTTTACATAGACCAAAACAAGAAGAATCAGAGTGAACACCACAGAGAGAATTCCTATGATAACCGCCGGACTCAAGTTCGGGTGGGGGAATTTGGAACCAGAATCAGAGTTCTCTTGCGATTTCACACGGTGGATCAAGGAAAGAGTCATTACAAGAACTGCTAAATCCCTCATGGAGAAGAGTTATCAGATTCTGTTGATTCTGCTACAAAAGGAAAATAGTGAATCTCTTCTTGTTTTTTGTTTATATGGAGCAAACCGTGCGCACATGCGACACAGAAATTATGTCTTTCATCTGGAATGATCCGAGGAATCATTCGTTTGGTCGATTATGCTGTCTTCTTCTGTTTATCTAATTGAAGTTACACTTCCAATGTTATTGGAGACTACACATGTCGCATAGATAACGTTCATTAATGTCGCACATTCTGTCTTAATACGACAGGAACGTTCCTAAACCTTTGTGTACTCTGCCGTCAAGTTCTGAACCTCCAACTGGAAGATTTTGTTTCATCCTCGATGACAAACACCGAAGAGACAACCTCTTTTAAAAAATAAAGGAAGACAACAAGAAAGATTCATCCAGCTTGACATTGTGGTAGGATAACAGATTCCTTTTCTGCTAAGAATCCATCTCCTTTTTGGATTTACTGTTTTAAATCTCCTAACAATCGACCATTTCAAGCGGTTAAGCTTTTTTAAGCCAAAAAAAAGTGATTGGCTTCGCAAATTAATGATCCTGAACAGGTTAATATGGCCCGCAAACATTAAGCTTCCCTGTAGATTTTATAGTCCACTTAAATCTCATTCCTGCAACAGGACTATTTTCTTTCATAATAAGTACTGCAAACTATGACGATCCCCATCTTCTTTTCTTGAAAAATTTCTTAAACTAATAGTTATTGCATCTGCTCTTGAAACTGAGAATCCTTCTATCAGTTAATTTTTGTAAGCTTTTAGAAAGCCGCGTGATCGCATAAGCAACCTTAAGCGAAAACCGTTCTCGCTAAGTCCAATTTTAGGAATTTCTCCTACCCTATCTGCAGTGCAGCCATTAATCGGGATAACAACACTAGGAGTGCTTTAATTTTTGTATAGCGCTCACTTGAGTGTCATAACTTTTTTTGGCTCACTTGAGTGCCAAAAATTTGAAAAAGTGATCACTTGAGTGCCAAATGCCATTTGGTAGCCGGAAAATCTAATGTGGCTTTGCCGAAGCTGACGTGGCTTCGCTGGAGCCGACGTGGATAATATTTTAATATATTTTTTGAATTTTTGAATTTTTTTTATTATTTTTCTATTTTTGCAAAAAAAAATTTCAATGCCGGCAAGGGTCACCGGCAATCCTCACCGGCTATGAAGGCCTCGCCCAAATTGGGCGAGGGCCACCATGCCCTTGGCCGCAAAGGCCTTAGGTGAGGCCGCGAAGGCCGTCTTGCCGGTCGCGAGCGAGGAGGCCTCACTAGATCTGGTGAAAGCCTTCACCGCCGTAGGTGAGGCCTTTGCCACCTCACTCGTGCCAGCAAGGCCGCAATGGCGTCGCCAAGGGCTTTTCCGGCCGCGGGCAAGGCGGCCTCGTCGCCGCGCTTGCAGCCAGTGAGGCCGCGATGGCCTCGTCAAGGGCATTCGCGGCCGCGGGCAAGGCGACCTCGCTGGATTTGGCGAGAGCCTTCGCAGGTCGCAAGCAAGGCGGCCCCTAGCAAGGGTCACCAGCAACCCTCGCCAACCTTGAAAAAAAAATAAAAAGATAAAGAAAAAGAAAAATTTTTAAAATCAATAAAATAACATTAAAAAAATTCACATCGAATAAAAAATTAATTAAAAAATCCACGTCAGCTCATTTGCGCACTCAAGAGATCTATTTTCGCCGAAAGTGACACTCAAATAATCTATTTTACTCCGATGTGGCACTCGAGTGAGCAAAAAAAAAGTTATGGTATTCAAGTGAGCGTCGTACGAAAGTTGTGACACTCCTAGTGTCCTTAACCCGCCATTAATCCTAGTCTGACTTCACATTCACAGCTTTCATGTTGTTGAGATAAGGTGGAACTTAGACTCTCCCTCAAGCAGAACACATGTAACCGGCTTGTTTGTGTGCAATATCGACCCGTACTTTGGTGGAGCTTGGTGGACAGTTTTAACGGCCCGAAGATCTGATGACCCGCGATTAAAGACTTGGTTAAAAAAATTTCTTTTGCCCACATTAAAAACTTTAACCTTTCTATTCTGCGCATTCTTTAACAAGGACAATTCTTGTCCATTAGTTATTGCATGACACAACTCAGAAATATGAACATCACAGAGTACAAGCCAAATAAAAGCCACTATCTGATGAGAAAAGCGAGGCTAATTACAATGACTAGGTACATCGATTGTGGTGTCCTGTGATCAATTCTGTGACGAGACAAAGGCTCCTGGACATCCATAAGGTACCTTTCGAGGCAGAGTGATTTTGGCCATTGGCTTGCCTTCGAACTTTTCTGCATCAATCACATCAACCAGCGAGTTATCTTGCAATCACTAGCGGACATTGTTGTCAGCAGGCAAAACTTCTTTATTTCATCGAAGTCTCATTACAATTTCCATTGTTTTGAACTCCAAACTTACTTTGGACGCGTCTGTCTCTTCGTTGTGTACCCAAGAGACAATCCAGGGGCTGTCTTCTCTGGTACTCTCTATTGGGACAAAAACACTTCCACTGCAGAAATCGTTCTGGTCGAAACTGCAGTACGCGACTTTCGTCAACTTCTCGTGATTCACTCCTCCCCAATTGAAGGCGACGTTAAGTACATTCGTACATGTAAATGGATGGTTAGTTTTAGATTCAAACTTTTGTTACCTCAGAACCAGATAGCACAGGCCAAGGTTCATCGAAATGCAATATGGCTAGACCTCCATATTTAGCCATTCCTGAACCAAAAAGTGTGCAAATATAACGAACAGATCCTATACTCTCACATGGTGCGCGTGTTGATTTGCAGAATGAGGCGAACGAAAAGTGAAAAAACATGGGCGGCTTGAGAATTACCTCATTCGGAGCTTGCCCCTCAATTGATGACTTGAGTGAAAACGCTCTTGTTTGGCAAGCCAGTGAAATCTAGAACAGTGAAAGGGAAGTGATACTTGCTATTCCTGAATTTTCTTGATATGTCTGCATGTGATGCTGGGCCTACGTTGGTGCTTATTAAGATGTGAAGTCTCTCGGAGGCTTTAGTTCCCCTACGGTGTCATTCGATGTCACGCTGGGTGAAAATTTTTTTATTTGACCAGTGATCTTGACATTTCGTGTTCCATGACGCACATATTCAAAACTGAAAGTAAGAAAAGTTTCCTTTTGCATGTTTGGTTATCTTTAGGAGGCATCTCATGTAACAAAATAAGGACTCTTTTGCATGCACACATTTAGATTAGTGCATGTTTACTAACTGAAAATTACAAAAAGTCACATTGAAAAATGCATCATATATCATTCCTAGATTTAGGACGTTCGTTTTTTCATGCGGTTCATTATAACAAGGCCCTGGATTAATTTTGTCTGGTACGGCTCGAGTTGTTTTCTTTTTTTCTTTTTTGACCTTTATTGATATGTACTATTGATTGTTTCTTTTATTACTTGCACACTTATGCATGGCCGTATAGGTTTACGTGTTCAGGAATATAAATCGGAAAAGATTGCATGAAATAATGTTTTACTAAAAAAATACCTATAATGGTCGTTAGATAAAACTAACATAATTAGGTCCCTGCATTCGAAATCTCTGGTACACAGGACAAATGTGCCCTCCTACAGATTATTCGATTCCTAACTAATCTAGATTAGGTTAGTAGCTACTCTAGTCTCATTCCATTAATAATAAATGAAAAACCAAGTTGCGGTCAGTAGGGCTTGAGAGAACTCGTGTGAAGCGTAAGTGTCACCGCGAAAAAGGGTTCTATACACCCACCTAGCAATCCGTTAAACCCTCAAGTATCATCTATGGAGGGTCGTGACAACTCTAATTGAGGTTGGTAATTTGTAAAAGAGTTGTTGAATATGAACAACGGTAAATGAAAGTGTAACTCATTATAAAAGCTGGAAAATTTAAGAAAAATAAATAATTATTGGTAAGCAAATAATATTGAATGAAAATTTCTAACCTAAAAACTAGTTGGTAACTTAATTGGAAATTTGTTAATACATCACACAAATAAAGACCGATTGTTTCATATAATAGTTGATAAATTTTAATAGGGGGTACGGAAGGTAAACAATATTTGGTAAACGATAGAAGAAGTATTAGATAAAAAAAAAGTTGGCAATTTTCAATAAAAAAAAAGTGAAAAAAACTTAGCTAACTAACTCAAATAAGAGTCGATATTATAAAACAAGGTGATAACATAATCAGAGAAAGTTGGTAAACAATATTTGGTAAACGATAGAAGAAGTTTTTTTTATCATAGAAAAAAAAGTTGGCAATTTTCAATAAAAAAAGTGAAAAAACTTAGCTAACTAACTCAAATAGGAGTCAATATTATAAAACAAGGTGATAACATAATCAGAGAAAGTTGGTAATCACTCTAATTGAGGTTAGTGATTTTTAAAAAGAAATGGTAAATTGAAAAAGTTAGTGAGTAAGACAAGTAAAAGTGTAAAAAAAAAAGACAAGTAAAAGTGGTAACTATTAGATTTGGTGAAATCACTGTCGACTATTCTAAAATTTTTAGCTATTAGATTAAAGATGTTCTAAAAGCTTTAGCTATTAGATTAAGGCGTGATTTAATATTTAATTATTCTTAGTTTGATCTTTTTGCAGCGTGGACATATTTAATTAGGGAGGTAAATGGGGCCTAAAAAGATCTAATCTCAGGACCTCCAATTGTGATACCATGTGCGATTTGGTGGAATCATTGCCAGCTATTCTAAAAACTCAAGTTGTTAGATGAAGACAAAATTTAATATTTAATTATTTCAACATTAACTCAATGGAAAAGATTGTAAAGTGAAAAAAAATTTAAAAAATGTTAATAAATAACTCAAATGAGAGTTGGTAACCCACAATTAGTTAGTAACTTCATTGGAAAAAAATTGGTAATTAAGTAACTCAAATAAAGGTTAGTAATATCATGTAATAATTGATAAATCCAAAGCCTTGGTATAAAAATTTGTTACTATAAGAATTTTTTTTTCAAAAATAAAAAAAATTTGTAGTCATAAAGGGAAAACCAAATAAACGGTCAATAATTGATTCAAATAAGAATTGGTAACTTAAGAATTGATTCTAGTTAAGGTTGCTAATTTCTAAAATAGTTGGTGAATCCAAATGGGTTGGTAATCAAGACAAGTAAAGTTTATAACTCAATGAAAGAGTTGGTCAATTTAAAAAAACACCAAATAAATGTTGAGAAGCAGCTCAAATGAGAGTTGATAAATCAAAACTAGTTAGCAACCCTTCTAAAAGCAGGAAGTCACCCAAGTAAGGATTGTAAATTCATATAAGAGTTGATGAATTTGAAGCGTTTATATGAAAGATAAATAAAAGTTGGTAAAAGTTGATAAATTAAATATACCATATATACTTTGGTAATTAACTCAAATGAGAGTTGGTAACTCAAAATTGATTAATATTATGGTAGGAAAAAAAATGGGCAAGTCACTCAAACAAATATAGGTAAAATTCATATAAGTTAGTAAATTTGAAGTGTTGGTAAGAAGGACAAATAAAAGTTGGTAATTTGTAAACCGGTAAAAAGTGAATAATTTCATAAAAGTATCGAGATCACCAACAAATTGCCGGAAAATCAGGTGTCTGGTAATTGCTTACCAACTATCTTCTAATATTTGCTCGACTCTTTCAGAATTTTACCAGTATGTAGAAAATATCCGTTCTTTGGGAAAGGGAATAGTACGTAGATTCGTGCTTTGTAATCACAGCTCGTTCATGCGATAATAGTTTGACCCTCAAAAGTTTACGAGGCAAATCAAGATTTGCTGTGAATCACTTTATACCATTACAAGTTTCTGATTCTCTTCATGTTTTATGTGGTCAATGGCCTTGAAGCCGCCAGTTAAGGTGGGATTTCGATTCTCTCTCGTCTGATACACGCAAGGAAAACAATTAGTTTTCATTTGTTTGGTAATTTAGAAAAAGTGTTTTTTGTCTTATTAAAGGGGGAAATTATTTTCTCCCAATCTAAGCTTGTTATTGATTGGAAAAGAATTTTCCCGGAAACAAATTTCCTTCAAACAAATGAATCCTTAATATTCGTTGTGTGTACAGCAGATTAAAGAGCGACGTGGTTCGAGGTAGCCGAGCTCTTCACTCTCTACTTTTCCGGGCCGGATGCGGCTACTGATAAGCAGGAAATGCTTGCACAAAACTAGGCTCAGATAGTTAGAAAGAACATCACATACCGAATGCAAAAAACCTATTATCTGATGAGAAAAGTAAGGCCTACTACTATGATTTGTACATGAGATCTGGTGTCCCAATCGTCAATTCGGTATCGAGACAAAGGCACCGTGAAACCCATAGGGTACCCTTTGAGGCAGAGTGACTTTGGCTACCGGCTCGCCTTCAAACTTCTGCGCATCAATCACGTGAACCTGCAAATTTCACAATCTAAAAGTCATATCGAACGTTGTTACCGGTGGGCAAAGCATCATGATGATTGTATTGAAACTCCCAAACTTAACCTGGGACTCATCCGTCTCTTCATTATGTACCCAAGAGACAATCCAACCACTGTCTTCTCCGGCACCGTCTTTCTTAGGGACAAAAACACTCCCACTGCAGAAGCTGTCCTTTTCGAAATTATGGTACTCGACCTTCATCGAGTTCTCGTGATATCCTCCTCTCTAATTCAAGGCCGCAGTAAGGTACATTTCGACATGAGCAATGGATAATTAGAGTGACTCGAAAAACTTTCACTAATACCTCAGAGTTGGATAGCCTAGGACAAGGTTCGTCGAAGTATAATTTCACTAGACCTCCGTACTTAGCCATTCCTGAATGAAACAAGTGATGCATAAACATTATGAAACTGATCTTATGCGCTACTTTGGGCTAGTGGACATGCACTAGAGAGTGGAGACTGGCATTGCATTACCACATTCAGAGCTTGATTTTGAATTGATGACTTGAGCATAACCATACATGTTACGGAGGCCAGTAAAATCGGCATTTATGAAAGGGAAGTCCACAGAGATTTCAGTGCCTGTAAGACTCGACTCCTGAACTTCCCCAGTTTCCATGTTCAATCTCCACTCATAGGCACAGGTAAACAGATAGCCTCCATGTTCGTTAGCATTTGCATCCACCGGTTCTCTGAAGTTGAATCCTCTCGAGAACCAATCGAACTTGTTCATACCCCAATCGGGACCTGGAAACACCGATGTAAGAGCTCTACATCCTCTCACCACAACCTGCTTTGTCAAACAATATCGTTTAAGTTGAGGCCTAGTCTAAGATTCTTAACCCCCAAATTAGGCTTGTAGAAAAATATACCTCATCCCCATCCTCAAAGCAGTTGAATATGTGAAATGTGCAGCTGGAGTCTATATAAAACCATCGGACTGAACTCGCGTCTCCATAACGAGGCATCACCCCTATCCTCGCATACCCTTCCTTGTCATACCTCAGTAACCTACATTCCGAGAAAGCGATTGATTTAAAGCTGCTAGACGTGCTTGACAATTATGGCTAAAAATACGAGAAAATAAAGAGTTCAAGCTTTTGGATTTCACTCACGGTCCACCACTGACAAGTCTCTTCATGTCAAATACAAGGGGATGGTCAATGATCACATTGTACCTAAAATGAAGTGGATCATTGGTTAATCTCGTGCATTGTTGCTGTCCGACGTTTCCAAATTAGAGTGCTCACCTGTGCGTGACACCAATTTCATGGCTGAGAACACTCCGATCAAACTCGAGATCAGCCTTATGATTGAGTTTCTTCCCATCAGCTGAAACAATTAACCAATCTCAAGACTCATAGTCTTATCCTTGATGCTTATTGCAGAATGTGACAATGTCACGAAATCAAGATAGAGCGAATTACCAGATATAACGCCCACAACGTAGTAAGGTCTCGAAGCATTTATTCCCATGGTGACCAGTTCCCCCGATACAGGCGCTCTCTGTACAAAGTTATGACTTGCAAATCAATGAAATTAGATCAATCCTATATTTGAGAGGGCATACTGTACATATTGAAAGATCGAACCTTTGGGTGGCTAGTGAAAGGTTGATCCCAGTCCCCGTCGAAGTTCCAATTGCCACGAGCTTCCAACGTGGCAATATCTACTTCTTGAGGCACGTAATTCTCCGCAACCACATATGTTTTCCCAGCGTGCTCGAAAACGTTAGTGTTGCTCATGTATTTATTCACTGCTCCATACCTAAGCTGCCGAGATGAAATAACTCAACTTATGCTGAGGTAGAGCCATACAATTCACATAAAGGCCAACAAATAATGTTTATATTTGGAGAATAATTAAGTTAAAATGAAGGGCAGAATAGTAATACAGTGTTCAGGAGATAAGCAGCCATAATAGCCCAAGAATCTCCTTCGACAGCTGGAAGAAAAGACGGCTTGTTTTGTGGCTTCTCTAACTTGAAAGTATCGGACTCGACATATCGGTTTTTGTAGGATAGTAGCCAATTTCCACCGGAGTCCTTTTCGAAATATATTGCATGAAGCATTCCTTCTCCCTCGACCCATGTTTGGCTTGATCTTCCAAAAATTGATTGCGTGGATTTAAGACCGCCAAACAGAGGATTTGGACCTGCAACATCATATATTACTCATTTGTCAGGTATTTTGAGAAGCTAGTCACACTTTGCTTCTACAAGCATTGCTGAGAATGCCATCATACTTTGTGTTCTCTAATTATGGAAGTCGAAGAAGACAAACTAAAACTGATGATATTGATTGAAGCAGTTTGCATACCGTTCCTGACGAAAACTCCCTGCGGAAAATTGATAGGAATGTTGCCTTCGCAGCAAGCGACTACAGTTTGCTCGCCAATTTCTTCAACTGGAGCAAAGTTTTTCTGCACGCATTCAATGCCCTTACTCTACGTTAGACAACTCGACCAGAATCGCTACTTGTATCTCTGGCAGTATTCTAAGGGTGTGCTTGGTACGTAGAAATGTATCTAAATGGGAATAGCCATTTTAACTGAGCAGATAATATGTCTAGACTCTATATGATCTATGATAATTCCAATCAATTTCATTGTATTACAATTATAATAAGTCTGGTTGGAAGAATAAAACATTTTTTCCAAGACTATGTTCTTCTTTGGTTTACTGTAGTCGCATGGGGAATAAGTTGAAAATAATAAGAAATGCCTGCCTAGTATACTCTTTAATGAGATATAATCAAAGCCTAGCTTCTTCTATAATCATAGCATCAAAATCATAAAAGAACAATTATTTCTATATATAAATAATAACGCTGTTAAACTAATTTACAACAATATATTGTATAGATTAATAAGCTAAAAATTATAATTTTTTTGTAGTATGGGTTCCTGGGTGACCCTATGATTTATATGGTAAAATTAATCAAATAAAATATTCTTCTAATCAAATAATTGACAATAAATGATAAATTACCCTTTTCTCTTAATGAATAATTTATTATAAAGAGAATTAAGTAATAATTGTAATTCAATTATAAACTCATATTATAAAAAGTGTATACCTAAACTAATAATGAGTCAGACTCGTAACTGTGAATTAAGATGTTATGAGTATATATAATCTACTAATAAAAATAGATTATGCTTAGACTCATAACTATGAATTAAGATTTGATTATGAGTAAATATAATATATCAATATAAATAGTTTATACATTTTAAGTTACGGTAATAAGTAATTAAATTTAGGATTTTAATTATATTTAGGGAAAAAGCCACAAAAAACCCCAAACTTTACCATTTGTGACACATTTACCCCGAACTTTTTTTTGTGACATCAAAAACCCCAAACTTTACTATTTGTGACACATTTACCCCAATGTACATTGTCTATGGGCATTTTCGTCTTTTTGCTTTTTGCTTTTTTTTTTTATTTTTTTTTCCTTTCCGGCGAGGGCTCCCTCGCCTGGGCAAGCGAGGGCGAGCCTCGCCGGCGTCGGGCGAGGCTCGCCCTCGCCTGGGCGAGCGAGGGCGAGGGTCGCCCGACGCCGGCGAGGCTCGCCCTCGCCGGCGTCGGGCGAGGCTCGCCCTCGCCTGGGCGAGCGAGGGCGAGGGTCGCCCGACGCCGGCGAGGGCGAGGCTCGCCGGCGTCGGGCGACCCTCGCCCTCGCCTGGGCGAGCGAGGGCGAGCCTCGCCGGCGTCGGGCGAGGCTCGCCCTCGCTCGCCGGCGTCGGGCGACCCTCGCCCTCGCTCGCCGGCGTCGGGCGACCCTCGCCCTCGCTCGCCCAGGCGAGGGCGAGCCTCGCCCGACGCCGGCGAGGCTCGCCCTCGCCAGATCCGGCGAGGGCGAGGCTCGCCGGCGTCGGGCGACCCTCGCCCTCGCTCGCCCAGGCGAGGGCGAGCCTCGCCCGACGCCGGCGAGGCTCGCCCTCGCTTGCCCAGGCGAGGGCGACCCTCGCCCGACGCCGGCGAGGCTCGCCCAGCGCCGGCGAGGCTCGCCCTCGCCGGATCCGGCGAGGGAGCCCTCGCCGGAAAGGAAAAAAAAATAAAAAAAAACAAAAAGCAAAAAGACGAAAATGCCCATAGACAATGTACATTGGGGTAAATGTGTCACAAATAGTAAAGTTTGGGGTTTTTGGTGTCACAAAAAAAGTTCGGGATAAATGTGTCACAAGTGATAAAGTTTGGGGTTTTTTGTGGCTTTTTCCCTTATATTTATGTTCTCTATGATTTGTAAATTGATTTTAGGTTATAATTTCATATATTTTCCATCTACTATAAAAATAAATAATAGTAAATATTTAAAAAGAACCAAACAAAAATGATTAATCTCTATTTACTAATTTTGAGTTTTTTAAAATAATTTCATCATTTAAAAATGCAAGTTGATTTGTTGATATAAAATAGTAGTATTTTTGGCTGCATTTAATAGCTATTCCTTGGCCTCTCAAGGAACACGCGAAAACTATCGAATGATCGTCTCAAAAGAAATAAATTAGGAATAGAATAATAATTCCTGCAAACCAATCTTGCAGTTTGTTCTGTGGTGGCATAAAAAACACGATTTCATAGTTTTGTCAACATCATTATGAGCATAAGTATCTCGTAAATCGCAATATAATATAAGAGTACATGGACCACTGTTGATATATTATGTGTCCTTTAGTTGACTGAAATCTTTACATCATAAGGGGTATTTGGTTTAAGTTTGGGCTATCGACCTTCACCTGATAATTGCTTTTACTTTTATAGTTAAAAGCATGATATTTTTTTCCATAAAACACCAATAATGTCTAAAGTTTCGAAGTATCAGGTTCACATATGAAGATGAAAAGCAATATTTTATACAAAAGTTATTTCGAATGGAAACGTACGATCCAAATCATTTTGTTCAACAAAGTATTTGCATTTGACCAATTAACCAAATTTGTTTTTGAGGTTTAGTGTATCTAAACTCTAATTATTGGTACCACCCGCCTGGGTGGCGCTGCTGGAGAGGGCACTCTTCCTCTCGCAAAAGGTTGAGTGTTCGAATCCGGGGCGCCGCAGGGTGACTTAACCGGTGCACGTGTGTGGTGGCTAGCACGTGTCGCCCCCAGGGTTTACCTCCCGGCTGTCGGCCGTGCGGGGGTTCCCTGGGTTATCAAAAAAAAAACAAAAAAAAAAACTCTAATTATTGGTGATGCTTGATATATTTGAAGTGGACAGCGATCAAGTTTTTTGGTAGTGATACTTTTTCCAGAATATGACAATATGACATGGAAGTCGCTTTCAAAATCAACTTAGCATGTTTGGATCGATGGTTTAACCATTCCATTCCAGCCCTATGCCTAATGGAATCTTTATTACACCAATTTGTTAATCAATTGCAAGTCTCACGTTGGAATCTCCTATCCAGATATTGTTTCCCTCAACACAAAAAACTAACCATTTCAATCCTTTTCTATTTCATTCCATTACTCATACGTCTGTCATTCAAGTTTTCTGGTACCTGAGAGGGAAGCAATGGCTGATCAACGAACCGAAAAATGGAATCCGTGAAAGCCTCCAGCATTTTCCTCGAAGTGCTTTTCAGGGCTTCAAGCACAGGTTCTGGCCATGGCTTTTGTGGCAACCTGATCTTCCACACAGACTGGGAGACAAATACTTTAGCAAGGTCATGAATGAAACTGAATCTGAATCTGGGGTTGCATGTGCAATGTCAATGAGTTAAAGGAGACCGGGTGATAAGGATCCATGTGTCTCACATGATTATATGAACTGCTTACTCGAAATCTTGAATCATGAGGAGATTGGGGAATGAGCATGCACCTTTAAGACCTTACCAAGCTAAGGGCGTTTAGCTGACATGCCACATAGGGACGATTTCCATAGCAAGATTAGGCGGGAGGAGTTAATCATGAGAGCCAAAAAGAAGAAAAAAAAGGACTCGACCCTATAGATGCAAGACCTAGCAAAACGATATGATGCTATATGGTAAGCGAGTTCACGAGACCGATTCACATATCTTAGAAGTCAGAAAGAATCGATCTTTTCACATTGAGAACGTTTCACCTAGAATATAACCAAGTGAAACACCGAAAAAACAAATAGAATGAATTATCTAAAATTGGACAGCAAGTTTTTCAGCCGAAAGAAACGAAGACATCCTCTCTACAAGTATTACCTTCGGATCTGACAGCACGAGCAGCTTCAGGCGATCAAAACTACGACTTTGAGAAATGGATGGCTTGTGAAGAGATGCACTGAAATGGCAAGGATGAGAACAGAGTGCCATCTTCTTCTCCTTCTTCTTCTTCTTCCTCCTCTTCTTCTGCAATACTATGAGAGACTCTAACGACGTTTATCAAAAACAAGAGAGGCTACAGCGATGCACTAATCAGCCTTAGACATATATAAGAACAGGCCCCAAAAGTGGTCCAACGACAGAGATTTGTCGCTTTGTTAAAGACGGATATTTACTGGTGATCTCTGCCAGAAGGGAAGGACCCTCAAGACGAATATACTCATCAAAGAAGAGACAAGAAGAAAGACGATATATGTCGTCGCACACCCCGTTCCATCCATGCACGGAGGCACTTAAAATCAGCTCAAACTAAAACTCAACGTCCAATGATGTGCATTACTAGAATAAGTAATAGAAGTGTCGCGACAGGTGATGAGTATCTCAAAGTGTCGCGACATAGATCATAGTTAGCCATGACTCCCCTTCGAATATTCCAACGCGTGCACTAATAGCTATTAATAAAATGTTGGGGAGAACCGGCGCAACAATTTACCAAGAACCAAGTCCAAACCAGGATCAATATCTCTCCCGCAATCAAACCGACCGAAATCAACTTGATCCTAACAACAACCAACAATATTCCAGCAATTCAACCTTGTAGTAATAAAGAGACAAATGCAACGATGACACTAAGATTTAACATGAAAACCTAATGAGGAAAAAATCATGAACCGCCCCAAAAAACTTCCACTAATCACCAAGAATAGTATGATACTTAAAGTTCTTCTCTAGTCACATACTAGAGACACAACATCAATGATACAACATCATTTCCATCACCACGAAGGTGAATTTACATAAATAGAGGAGAAAATCTTACCGCGATTGGAGAATTCGGAGGAGATTCTCAATGAATGAAATCAATCAACTTGTAACCATCGGTCTCACGAACAACATACTAAAATTTGAGCTAATCAGGATAACATTTGGCCGTCGAATCGGGATCACAAGCAGCAATCCCTTTTCTTCCTTTCTCTCTCCTCTTCTCTCAATGAGCTCTCGGTAAAGTCACTCTCTATTTTTCTTTTTCTCTCCTTTCTTGGGCACACTTGCACAAAGCACTCTCTTTTTGTTTTCTTCTTTTTGACCTTTTTGACTTTTGTCTCTTTCCTTTTTATTGATTTATGCTGGCTGGGCCCCACATAAGGTGGACCCAGACAACATAAAATTGCTATTCAGAAAAAAAAAGTTCTTACCCTTTCTTTATATAGGCATGCATGGACGACTTTGTTGAGTTGCAAGAGTGAGTGGTCGTGAGCAAATTGGCCGCACAGAAAAGTCAATATGGTTTGGAATAATTAATAAGTCTCCTCCCGTTGTTTCTTCCAACATCAACAATTTGATAAAGATTTTCCTATTTTTCATCATTTATATCTCTTAAAATCACTTAACGAAAAATATTTTCGTTATACGAAATTGACCTAGAAAACGACATGTAGATAGATCTTGTCAGAGCCTTTAGTGGGGAAGACAAATCCGCAAATACAAAAGAAGGAAAACAAAGGCAACACATAGGTTGATGCCTCAGAATACATAGGTGCCTCAGCCAAACTAAATGCTGATCAGTAAAGACAAAGAAATCTTTTATTTTAAATATAGATGACTCCTTGAAATTCCATTCCTTTATCGGGTGGGAGGGTTTAGCACTAGCTACATCAGTAGATAATCGATTAACAAAAGCGTTTAGGCATAGTTATTATTATTTATATTGATGAAAAAATTGTTCACTGCCCCATATTTCTAAGAAATAAGAACAATTAAATTCAGAGATTTTTTTCGATTTGTCAGTTTTCTGCCAAAAAAAAAAATGGAGGCAAACTTTTGAACGAAGGTAAACCGATTTTGGATATGTTAATGGACTTGTCTCCTAAGGATGGGGTATTGAGCATCTACTGCAGATATCAACAAAATAGTATCAGAACCGATAATTGATTTGTGATCTCTCCCAAGTTGTTGATATTCAAGGAATATCTCAAGAAAGGAATCATGTAATTAACATTGTTGCCAAACAAAGATTGCCATCGCAATTCAAATTTGGTTTAGAAAGACCATCGGTAACGGCGAGCATTAGGGCACAGCAACTCGGTTCCAAGTTGGCGATGATGTTGCATGACCACAAGTGCACAGTAACTAGGTGGAGAATTCAGTTGAGATATATGCTGACGAATTAAGATGGAGTGCAATCTAATGCGGGAGGCTCACACGTGAAAAGGAGATTATGTTGAGGTGCACTCAAATGGCTTGAAATAGTTAATGCATCTTGAAAAAAATATATCAAACTAAATAATTGGCCAAAGAAAGAGGAAAAGAAAATGTGAACTTAGTAATTTGCATGCAAGATTCATATTAGGACACATTGCCGGCACAAAGCAACTTCTTTGGCACAAGACAACTGAGAAAACTACAAACATTGGCATTTTGTTTGTGGATCATTTGATGTTGTGGGTGTGCAAGAATCCATCGCCTACTCGATAGAAAACTAAGTAATTATCAGCGTGCTAGTTTA
Source organism: Syzygium malaccense (assembly GCA_031216405.1). Taxonomy (NCBI): domain Eukaryota; kingdom Viridiplantae; phylum Streptophyta; class Magnoliopsida; order Myrtales; family Myrtaceae; genus Syzygium; species Syzygium malaccense. Next base: position 3,995,244 of record CM062255.1, read on the forward strand.
GATTCACGATAGGCATTTTAAATGAACCCTAAAGAAGACGTATCCCTCCCATTTTTAAAGATTAGTCACACACAGAGACTTGTCTTAAGTTACGACATCATACGACCGCACAAATATGTCTCAGTCGCCCGACTATAACTTAGAATTATCGAATGCAATCTTGATCAATAATATGGAAGCGCATGGGACATAGTCTCAATGGCTCAAATACGACACCGTGCTAACACATGATTATAGAGCAACGTGGTTCGAGGTAGCCCGGCTCTTAACTGTCTACTTTTCTGGGCCGGATGCAGCCACTGATAAGCGGAAACGCTTGCACAAAATTAAACTCAGAAAGTTAGAAAGAACGTCACATACTAAAGGTAAAGAAATCTATTATCTGATGAGAAAACAAAGGCCTACTATGATTAGTACGTGAGATCGTGTGTCCTGGTGATCAATTCGGTATGGAGATGAAGGTACTGTGAAATCCATAGGGTACCCCTTTGAGGCAGAGTGATTTTGGCTACCGGCTCACCGTCAAACTTCTGCGCATCAATCACGTGAACCTGCAAATTTCACAATCTCAAAATCAGATCGAACATTGTTACCGGTGGGCAAAGCTACATGATGATACTATTGAAACACCCAAACCTAACCCGGGACACATCTGTTTCTTCTTTATGTACCCAAGTGACAATCCAACTGCTGTCTTCTCCAGCACCGTCTTTCTTAGGGACAAAAACACTCCTGCCGCAGAAGCTGTCCTTTTCGAAATTATGGTACTCCCCCTTCATCGAGTTCTCGTGATACCCTCCTCTCTAATTCAAAGCCACAGTAAGGTACATTTATACATGCGCAATGGATAATTAGAGCGACTAAAAAAACTTTCGCTAATACCTCGGAGTCAGATAGCCTAGGACAAGGCTCGTCAAAGTATAGTTTCACTAGAGCTCCATATTTAGCCATTCCTGAATCAGAGATGTGCATAAACATTAGGAAACCGATCTTATCCGCTACTTTGGGCAAGTGGACATGCACTAGAGAGTAGAGGCTGGCATTGCATTACCACATTCAGAGCTTGACTTTGAATTGATGACTTGAGCATAACCATACTTGTTACGCAAGCCGGTCAAATCGGCATTTATGGAAGGGAAGTCCATAGACAATTTGGTGCACATAAGATTCGACTCCTGAACTTCTCCTGTTCCCATGTTCAATCTCCACTCATAGGCATGGGTAAACAGATGGCCTCCATGTTCGTTAGCATTTGCGTCCACCGGTTCTTTGAAGTTGAATCCTCTCGAGAACCAATCGAACTTATTCATACCGCAATCGGGACCTGGAATCACCGATGTAAGAGCTCTATAGCCTCTCACCACAACCTGCGTTGTCAAGCAATATCGTTCAAGTTGAGGCCTAGTCTCAGAGATTTTTAAGCCTCAAATTAGGCTTGTAGGAAAATAATACCTCCTCACCATCCTCAAAGTAGTTGAATATGTGAAATGTGCAGCTGGATTCTATGTAAAACCATCGGACTGAGCTCGTGTCTCCATAACGAGGCATCACCCCTATCGTCACATACCCTTTCTTGTCATGCTTCAGTAACCTACATTCCAAGAAAGTGATTGATTTAAAGCTGCTCGACATGCTTGAAAAATATAGCTAAAGATACGAGAAAATAAAGGATTCAAGCTTTTGGATTCCACTCACGGACCACCATTGACAAGTCTCTTCATGTCAAACACAAGGGGATGGTCAATAATCACATTGTACCTAAAATCAAGTGAAGCATTTGTCAATCTCGTGCATTGTCGCTGTCCAGTGTTTCCAAATTACAGTGCTCACCTATGTGTGACACCAATTTCATGGCTGAGAACGCTCCGATCGAACTCAAGATCAACCTTATGATTGAGTTTCTTCCCATCAGCTGAAACAATTAACCAATCTCAAGACGCATAGTCTTATCCTTAACGCTTATTTCCGAATGTGACAATGTCATGAAATCAAGATAGAGCGAATTACCAGATATAACGCCCATAACACAGTAAGGTCTCGCAGCATTTATTCCCATGGTGACCAGCTCCCTATTGGAGAAACATAAAATTGATTATTGGTGTGATTGAGCACGTCGGTTGCTGGAAGCTACAAGCATTAAAGAAGAGTCATAAAAACTTCAACGTGGCTTCGGTTTTCTTCAACAAAATAAGCTGTTTTATTATCTTTCTTAATGATTGTGGATTGTTATGTTTCTTTATTAAATGTAATCATTGGAGTTTGTGAACTTCAATTCCTATATAAAGGGATGAAGTCGTGAGTTGTAAATCAAGCCAAACACGAAGCCACAAAGACAAAGCATTCTAAACAAAAGTTCTCCCTCCAATGATTATTTGTGCTCTTATTCCAAGTTTCCAAAGTTTATTATTATTCTTTTGGTTCCAACATTTGGTATCAGAGCTAGAAATGGCATCTACTAGTTCCGTTCAGTTACAACTTCCAAAGTTGAACGGAAGGAATTTCAATAACTGGTCCGTCCAAATGAAGGTTCTTTTCAAATCGCAAGATTTGTGGAACTTGGTAGAAAACGGCTACACTGAAGTGGCCAATGCTGAAGAATTTGATGCTTTGAGAAGGGAGGAGAAAGACTCTTTGGTGGAATCTTGGAAAAAAGATCAAAAAGCATTGTTTGCGATCTTTCAATCCGTAGAGGAAATGATATTTAAAAAAATATCGACCGCGGAAACTGCGAAAGCAACGTGGGATATTTTGCAATAATCCTACAAAGGCGATGATCGTGTCAGATGTGTGCGGCTTCAAACACTTCGAGGAGATTTCGAGTCTTTACGTATGAATGACTCTGAATCAATCTCGGCGTACTTTGATCGTGTGTAGACCATTGTTAACCAATTGAGGGTTAATGGTGAACAACTCCAAGACGTGCGAGTTGTAGAAAAGATCTTGAGGTCTTTGACCAAAAGATTTAATTACGTTGTCGCGGCGATTGAAGAAGGGCAAGATGTGTCAACCATGACGTTGGAGCGGTTGATGGGTTCATTGTGCTCGCATGAGCAAAGAATGAATCAAAAGTCCGTCGATTCGACTCCCGAGCAAGCATTGCAGAGTCGGGTCACTCAATCAAGCCGAGGAGGCTACCAAGGTAGCCGAGGTCATGGAGGTGGTCGAGGACGTGGACGTGGAAATTTTAATTTCACCGGAAAATATAAAACACATGACAAATCAAAGGTCAAGTGTTTTAAGTGTAACAAATTTGGACATTACAATTCCGAATGTAAAGCAAAGGTGGCGTACAAGCAAGAACAACAAGCACATGCCATTGATGCCGAGGAAAATGTGGTGCTAGCGTGCAAGAAGGATGACTCAAGCATCGTGGACACCAACATCTGGTACCTTGATAATGGGTGTAGTAATTATATGTCTGGCCGAAAGGAGTTATTCTCGCAATTGGATGAGACGATTCGTGGTGAAGTTAATTTTGGGAATAAATCCAAAGTTCTCGTAACAGGCAAAGGTAACATTAATATCAAGTCAAAAGATGGTACTAATGTTACTGTTGCAGATGTTTTCTTTGTACCGGGACTTTTTTGGAATTTGTTAAGTGTTGGACAACTTTCCGAAAGAGGCCATGAAGTCCATATTGAAAATGGAGTTTGCACCATCAAAGGTGTGAATGATAAGTTGATTACGATGGTGCAAATGACGAAGAACCGAATGTTCCCTTTGACTCTTCATACGAAGAATCTTTTGAGTTTTCAAGCGATGATGAAAAATACAAACTGGTTGTGGCATCTTCGATTCGGTCATCTAAATTTTCGTGGACTAAAATTACTAGTCCAGAAAAAGATGGTGACCGGCATGCCTCTGATTAACAGTCCAGATCAACCATGCGAAGGATGTCTTGTTGGAAAACAATATCGAGAATCCTTTCCAGTTAGAAAAGCCAGAAGAGCAAAACAACCATTGGAGTTGGTACATATAGACATCTGTGGCCCTGTTGAGGTGGAATCAGTCGGACAAAAAAGGTACAAGTTAATTTTTGTGGATGATTTTACCAGAAAAACATGGATATATTTTCTGAGAGAAAAATCTGAAGCTTTTGGCAAATTTAAAGAATTTAAAGTCTATGTTGAAAAGCATAGTGACTTTATTTTAAAGACGTTGAGATCAAATAGAGAGGGAGAATTCACTTAGAATGAATTTGACAAATACTGTAAATTTCATGGAGTGAAACGTCAATTGACTGCTAGCTATACTCCTCAACAAAATGGTATAGCAGAAAGAAAGAACAGGACAATTTTTGAAATGGCAAAAAGTATGCTAAAGGCCAAAAATTTACCTAAGAAGTTTTGGGCAGAGGCCGTTGCATGTGCTGTATTTGTGCTAAACAGGTGTCCAACAAGGAGTATTCTTGGAAGAACCCCAAAAGAGGCTTGGAGTGGCAACAAGTCAGATGTTTCGTTCCTACGAGTATTTGGGTGCGTGGCATATCCCCATATACCAGATGAACGGAGGAAAAAGTTGGATGAGAAAAGCCAGAAGTGCATCTTCATCGGCTACAGTGACATGACTAAGGGTTATAAGCTGTATAATCCAGTCACTGAGAAGGTAATCATTAGCAGGGATGTCCAGTTTTTTGAAGATGAAGCCTGTGACTGGAACCAGAAGATTGACCAGAAAAGCATCACCATTGAAGACGAACTATTGGTGGGAGAGACAGAAAAATCTTCAACTGAAGATCCATCATCTTTGCCTGGTACTTCATTTTCTTCACCAAGAGCAGTTTCAGAACCACCGATACGTTGTTCACAGCGATTGTGGGAGACGCCATCAAGATTCAAGGATTATGTTGTCACAAGAGATGATAATAGTGATAGTGATGGAATCACTGATGAAACTATGATAAATTTTTGTTTATTTGCAGAATGTGACCCCGTGTCCTATGATGATGCAGCAGCATATGAGAAGTGGATCCTAGCAATGGATGAAGAAATCTACTCCATTGAAAAGAATGACACATGAGAGTTAACTTCTTTATCACCTGGTAAGAAGCCCATTGGAGTCAAGTGGCTATATAAGACGAAGTACAAGCCTAACGGTCAAGTGGACCGACATAAAGCCAGGTTGGTTATAAAAGGCTACAAACAAAAGCCAAGTATTGATTATTTTGAAGTATTTGCACCAGTGGCTCGAATGGATACCATTCGGATGATCTTAGCACTCGCAGCTCAAAATCGTTGGAAGATCCATCAAATGGATGTGAAATTAGCATTTCTCAATGGTGTTCTTGAAGAGGAAGACTATGTGGAGCAACCGTAGGGTTATGAGAAGAAAGGGCATGAAAATCAAGTTTACAAACTAAAAAAGGCATTATATGAGCTAAAACAGGCACCTCGAGCGTGGTACACAAGGATTGACACTTACCTACTAGAGCATGATTTTCAAAAGTGTCTATATGAGCATACACTGTATATCAAGTCAAATACTAACAGTGACATAATAATTGTGTGCCTTTATGTTGATGACTTGACATTTGTAGGGAGCTGTCCAAAGATGTTTGCTGAATTCAGGGAGGCTATGACTAGCCATTTCGAGATGATAGATTTAGGATCAATGTCCTATTTTTTAGGCCTTGAAGTGAAGCAAACAAATGATGGCATATTTATTTCACAGCAGAAATATGCTAATGATATTTTGAAGCGATTGAAGATGGAATCACTCAAACCAATACGAACTCCCGTAGCAGAACGATTGGAGCTAAAGAAAGAAGGAGCCGGTGAACTAGTAAATCCCACTTATTTTAAAAGCATTGTTGGCAGTTTAAGATATTTGGCTTCTACTAGGCTAGATATTACTTATGGCGTGGGAATTATTAGTCGGTTTATGGAGAAATCATACCAATCACATTTGTAGGCAGCAAAGAGAATTTTACGGTATGTCAGTGGAACTCGTAATCATTGAATTTTATATTCTTATACCGATAATTTCAGTTTGGTGGGCTACACAGATAGTAATTGGGCAGGTGATATTGAGACTCGAAAGAGTACTTCTGGAACTGCTTTCTTTCTTGGATCAGGAGTAATTTCTTGGTCCTCGAAAAAACAAGTCGTTGCACTTTTGATAACTGAAGCAGAATACATAGCGTTATCTTTAGCGGCATGTCAAGCAATATGGCTTCGTTGGATGTTGTGTGAATTAATGCATGAACAGACAGGTCCTACCAAAATATTGTGTGATAATAAATCGGCTATGGCTTTAGCCAAGAATCCAGTTTTTCATGACAGGAGCAAACACATCGACATCAACTATCACTATATTTGTGATAGAGTCAAAGATGGCGAGATCGAACTTAATTTCTGTAGGTCAGAAGATCAGATTGCAGATATTTTGACGAAACCATTGAAGATGAAGACGTTCAAAAAATTAAAGATGATGCTCGGTATTGTTGAATTCTAAAATCAATTTTAAGGGAGGCTGTTGGAGAAACATAAAATTGATTATTGGTGTGATTGAGCACGTCGATTGTTGGAAGCTACAAGCGTTAAAGAAGAGTCATAAAAACTTCAACGTGGCTTCGGTTTTCTTCAACATAATAAGCTGTTTTATTATCTTTCTTAATAATTGTGGATTGTTATGTTTCTTTATTAAATGTAATCATTGGAGTTTGTGAACTTCAATTTCTATATAAAAGGATGAAGTCGTGAGTTGTAAATCAAGCCAAACACGATGCCATAAAGACAAAGCATTCTAAACAAAAGTTCTCCCTCCAATAATTATTTGTGCTCTTATTCCAAGTTTCCAAAGTTTATTACTATTCTTTTGGTTCCAACACTCCCCCGATACAGGCACTCTGTCGTACAAAGTTATGATTTCCATATCAATGAAATTAGATCAATCATATATATATCAGGGCATACTGTACATATTGAAAGATGGAACTTTTGGGTGGCTGGTGAAAGGTTGATCCCAATCCCTGTCGGAGTTCCAATTGCCACGAGCTTCCAACGTGGCCATATCTACTTCTTGAGGTATGTAATTCTCTACAACGACATATGTTTTCCCCGTGCGCTCGAAAACGTTATGTTGCTCATGTATATATTCACTTCTCCATACCTAAGCTGCCAAGAATGAAATAACTCAACTTATGCTGTAGGTAGAGTCATACAATTTACATAAAGGCAAATAAATATTGTTTATAATTGGAGAATAATCAAGTTCAAATGAAGGGAAAAATAGTAATACAGTATTCAGGAGATAAGCAGCCATAATAGCCCAAGAATCTCCTTCGAGAGCCGGATGAAAAGACAGCTTGTTTCGTGGCTTCTCTAACTTGGAAGTCTAGGACTCGACGTATCGGTTTTTGTAGTATAGTTGCCAATCTCCTCCGGTTTCCTTTTCGAAATATACCGCATGAAGCATTCCTTCTCCTTCGACCCATGTTTGGCTTGATCTTCCAAAAATTGATTCCGTGGATTTAAGACCGCCAAACAGAGGATTTGGACCTGCACCGTCATAGTTTACTCATATGTCAGCTATTTTGAGAAGCTAGCCATACTTTGCTTCCACAAGCATTGCTGAGAATGACATGCGTACTTTGTGATCTCTAATTACGAAAGGTGAACAAAATAAACTAAAGCTTGTGAGATTGATTAAAGCAGTTTGCATACCATTCCTAACAAAAACTCCCAGCGGAAAATTGACAGGAATGTTGCCTTCGCAGCAAGCGACTCCAATTTTCTCGCCAATTTCTTCAACCGGAGCAAAGTTTTTCTGCTTGCAGGGAATGCCCTTACTTTAGGCTAGACAACTCAACCAGAATCTGGCACATTAGTTTTATTGCATGCATGAAATGTATCTGAATGGGAATAGCCATTATAAATGAGCAAACAACATGTCTAGAGTCTGTATGATCTATGATACTTCCGATCAATTCCATTACATTACAATTTTTCCATACCAAATATAAGAGAGATAAAGAATCACTGATCCATCTATCAACCATATCTCCGATTTTTATTCATTTACATTGTGTATTCCTTACATCCGTTCCATTCTAACTTACGAGACCTTTGTTTCGCCGAATGGATCAAGATAAGAGTGGAATAGCTATTTCATAAGAATAAAATAACACAGTAGGAATGGAATAGCTATTTTAACTTTGGTCTGTAGAATAATATAGCTTTTCCAAGACTATGTTCTTCTTTGGTTTGATGAGATATAGTCAAACCATAACTTTTTCTATTATCGTATCATTATAATAGAACATATGATTTATAAATAATTCTTCTTTTAATATAATATACAGCAATATATTGTATAAATTAATAAGCTAAAAATTATAATCGATTGATAGTATAAGTTCCTTGATAAACTATGATTTATACGATAGAATTATTGAAATAAAATATATACTCTAATCAAATAATTAACAATAAATGAAAATTTTCCTTTTTCTCTTAATGAATAATTTATAATAAAAATAATTAAATAATAATCGCAAATCAATTAAAAGCTAATATTATAAAATGTGTAATCTTCAACAAATTATGAGTCAGCCTCATAACTATGAATTAAGATTTAATTATGAGTAAATATCATCTATTAATAAAAATATAGTATACATTTTAAGTTATGGTTATAAGAAACTAAAATTAGGATTTTAATTTTATTTATGTTCTCTATGATTCGTAAATAGATTTTAGGTTATAATTTCATATATTGATAGTCGATTATAAAAATATAGCACGAGTTACATGGACCACTGTTGATACATTATATGTCCTCTAGTTGACTGAAATCTTTATATCATAAGGGTATTTGGTCTAAGTTTAGGATTTCGCCCTTTACCTGATGATTGCTTTTACTTTATAGTTGAAATTGTGATTTTTCTCCGTGAATCCCCTATAATGTCTGAAGGTATGCAAATATCAGGTTTACATTTGAAGATTAAAAGCAATATTTTTATGTAAAAGTTAAATGATTGTATCCTAAGCTGATTGTATTTGACCAGTTAAACAAAACTTATCTTGGATGTTTAGAATACCTAAACTTTAATTATTGTTGATACTTGGTGTATGAGCACGGGATAGCGACCAAATACGGACTTATAGTGTGATGCCGAAGCGCGATAGAAGAATTGACTGAACAAGAAAATTCGACAGAAGAACAATTCGTCTTCCAAATATGATTATCAAATCAAAAATATCCAAAGTCTGCTCAAAGGAAACCCTCAAATAAGCTTAAATATCTCCAAACCTAACCCTACTAGGATTAGTAAACATCAAGACGTAAAATTACGAAACTGCCCTTTATTAAATTAACCCAAAAAAATACTAAAAAAAATAGAAAAATCCATCTAAACAATCTCGAATCACGAAAATCCATCGTTAATCACGGCCAAAGGCCGTGAGTATTGATCAGCACGCCGTTTCGCTTCAACCTACCAAATTTGAGCTCAATCTGACATCGTCGACTACAAATCTGCCGATTCGCTCAGTCACGTAACGGGTCCGCCGGTCCCCCTAGGTGCATCATCCTCCCCTGCTAGAGAAAGATTCGTCCTCGAATCTGCTTCGCCTTTATTATCGTCATCAATCTCCTCAGGATCTTCTTCCTCTTCAAGGTAGTAAGGTGACAAATCTGCTACATTAAAAGTTCCGGATACATTATACTTACCCGGCAATTTGATCTTGTAAGTATTGTCACTAATTCGCTCCAAAACTCTGAAAGGTCCATCAGCTCTAGGTTGAAGCTTGCCAAATCTACCCGCGGGAAATCGTTCCTTCCTAAGATGAATCCAAACTAGATCACCTTTCTTGAAGACAACTCTTTTCCTGCGTATATCCACGCGTTGCTTATACTTCATGTTCTGACTATTGATCTGATTATGGACCTGGGAACGCAGCTCTTTGATATACTTTGCATGTTCCTCAGCTTCCGAGCTAAATTGCTTGAGAACTGGTATCGGTGTGAGATCTAATGGAGTAATTGGGTTACGCCCATAAACCACCTCAAAATGAGTCTTGCCAGTAGTTCGGTTCTCTGACCTGTTATATGCAAATTCCGCCTGAGGCAATGCCAAGTCCCACTGTTGCGGATTATCTCCAATCAAACTCCGCAGTAAATTCCCTAAGCTTCGATTGACAACTTATGTTTGACCATCAGTCTGAGGATGATGAGATGAACTAAACTGCAAACTTGTACCCATGTACCTTTAAAGAGTGCGCCAGAAGTGACTCATAAATTTCACATCACGATCTGAGGTAATGGACTTAGGAATTCCATGCAACTTAACAATCTCCTGCAGAAATAATCGAGCAACCTGTGAAGCATCATAGGACTTGCTACACAGGACAAAGTGGGTCATCTTCGAGAATCTATCGACAACCACCATTATTGAATCCTTACTCCGCTACGTTCTTGGCAAACCCAAGACAAAGTCAAGACTGACATCCTCTCATGGTGCAACTGGAACAGGTAGAGGCATATACAATCATGCATTAGTACTCTTGGTCTTTGCCACATGACATATCCTGCACCTCTCTATAAAACGTGTCACGTCACGCTCCATCCGAGGCCAATAAAAGTGTTCACTCAACAAGGCCTTTGTCTTATCCACGCCAAAGTGTCTAGCTAAACCGCCCGCATGTCCCTCAATAATAATAGATTCCCTCAAAGAACATTGAGGAATGCACAATCTGTTACCTTTAAATAGGTAACCCTTCACGATCTGAAATTGTTGAAAAGGCTCCGTTTTACTCTTCCTCCAGATATCCCCAAAATGAGGATCATCAACATATAAATCTTTAAAAGTGTCAAAACCTAGAACTTTTACCTACATTGTAGACAGCAAAGAGTGTTTTCTGCTCAATGCATCTGCCACACTATTTAGCACTCCTGCCTTATGCTTGATGGAAAAACTGAAAACTTGAAGGAACTCCACCCACTTTGCATGCCTTGCATTCAATTTGTGCTGCCCATTGATGTATTTCAAGGCTTCATGATCAGAAAATAAGACAAACTCTTTTAAAATAAGATAGTGCCGCCAATGCTCTAAACTCCTCACAATAGCATAAAATTCTTTATCATAAATTGAATATTTCCTTTTCGCCTCGTTCAACTTCTCACTAAAGAATGCCACAGATTTACATTTTTGACTTAGGACACCCCCAATACCAACACCTGAAGCATCACAATGCACCTCAAAAATCTCATTAAAATCAGGAAGCACGAGAACAGGTGCTTCAGTCACCTTCTTCTTTAATAATTGAAAGGCAGCTTCTGCCTCCTTAGTCCACACAAATTTACTTCCTTTCAAACAATCGGTCAGAGGTGCAATAATAGTACTGAAATCCCGAATAAATCTCCGATAAAAAGACGCAAGCCCATGAAAGCTACGTACCTCATGAATATTTTTCGGAATCTCCCAATTTGTAATAGCCTCAACCTTAGCTGGGTCCATATAAATGCCCTCCTTAGTTACTATATAGCCCAAAAAGGTCACACGATCGGTCAAGAAGTGACACTTTTTAGTATTAGCATATAATTTCTGTTCCCTTAATGTCTCGAACACCATTCTCAAATGCTGCAAGTGTTGATCAGTCGATACACTATAAACCAAAATATCATCGAAATATACGACGACAAACTGGCCAATAAAAGGACGAAACACCTGATTCATCAGTCTCATAAAGGTGCTCGGTGCGTTAGATAACCCGAAAGGCATCACCATCCACTCATACAGACCATCTCGAGTTCTAAAAGCGGTCTTCCACTCATCTTCAGGACGCACCCTAATCTAATGATATCCACTTCTCAAGTCTATCTTCGAAAAAATAGTCGCTCCATGCAGTTGATCAATTAAATCATCAAATCTCGGAATAGGAAAGCGATACCTGATCGTGATTTTGTTAACAGCTCTGCTATCCACGCACATTCTCCACGACCCGTCTTTCTTAGGAACCAATAAAGCTGGCACTGCACAAGGGCTCATGCTCTCTCGAATTGCACCTTTTTCTAATAGTTCCTGCACTTGCCTCTGCATCTCCTCATGCTCCTTAGGATTCATTCTGTAAGCTGCCTTATTAGGAATAGCAGCTCCTGAAACGAGATCTATACAATGCTGAATGTCCCTCATGGGTGGCAATCCAGGTGGCAACTCCTCTGGCACGACATCAGCAAACTCCTCAAGTATAGGTAGAACTTGAGTTGAAATTTCTGGACTATCAAGATTCTGCTCCATGACTACAACAGCATAAAGCTCTGGGGCATTCACCGCCTCCTCCTGGAACTCTGATTTGGAAAGCAGATTACTTTTCCCTTCTTTTCTCAAATCTGAAGGACCCAGAGTAATAATCCGGCCATCCTTCTTGAAGGTGTATGTATTTTTGAATCCATCATGCTGTGTTTTCCTGTCAAACTGCCAAGGCCTCCCCAACAGAATATGACAAGCGTCCATTGGAACGACGTCACCCCACACTTCATCAGCATATTTCTTCCCAATCGAAAACTGCACTAGACACCTCTTGCTCACTTTTACCTCATTCCCCTTCCTAAGCTATGACAACTTATATGGCTGAGGATGTTCGACAGTTTTCAACCCCAACTTTTCTACCATAGTGGTAGATATTACATTCTCACAACTTCCCCCGTCAATGATCATATTGCACACCTTTCCCCCACTAGTGCACTTAGTATGAAATATATTATGCCTGAGCCACAATTCATCATCTACCTCAGCAATATTTAAAACCAGACGCACAACTAAAGACTCACCAGAATCAACATAGATAATGTCCTCCGGATCTGGATCTGCTTCTGCTTGCTTGGCATCAGATTCATCATAAGTTGGGTCTTCATCAAAAGTTGGATTATCTACAGGTGTCGCAAACTGTCGGTTCGGACAATCAGCGGCAAAGTGCCCGAGTCCTTGACACTTAAAACATTGCTTGCTTGCAGTTCCTCCCCTGCTAGATCCAGTACCACCCTGCTCTCCTTTTTATTGCAGATTTCGAACCAGCGCTCTTAACTGCTGTCGGGGCTGAAAAACTCCCTACTTTCCCCCGGGACTCTTTATCTGACCACTTGGAACTGCTGCCTGTCCATTTAGAACCGCTGCTAGACCACTTGGACTTACTGCCTTTTCTTTTAAACTGCCCCTCCACCTTTAAGACTAGTCTACACACATCCTCATATGTCCAATACTGCTGCAATTGGACAACATCAGAGATCTCATATCGCAGCCCTGCCAGATATCGTGCAATTGTCTGCTCGTCTTCCTCTGCCACATCACAACGCATCCTCAAACAATCAAATTCTTCTGTGAATTCCTCAACTGTTTTATCATCTTGCTTGACGTTATGATATTCGATAAACGCCTCTTGCCTATAATGGGTAGGCAAAAATTTTTTTGCAATAACTTTTTTATCTTCTCCCAGCGATCCACCTTCGGCTTCCCCTCTCTAGCGCGTTGCTTTTTTACGTGTTCCCACCAAATCGAAGCATGTTTTCGCAGCCTAATAGCCACTAACTTCACTTTTTGCCGCTCAGTTAGGTCTTTAAGATCAAAAATCCGTTCTACCGTATGCAACCAATCAATAAACTCATCAGGATGAGCTTTACCATTAAACTCGGGAATCTCGATCTTCATTCTGAAATTTTGAGAAGAACGCTGATTTCCATGTCGTACTCCTCGATTCCGCCCCTGGTTCAGAACCCCGAAAGGGTTTACGTCTTCTTCTTCATCATCGGATGAATCCTCAGATTCCGCTTCTTCTTCGGATTGAACGCTGTTGACACCTAAATTTTGGCGCATCATTTAGTGTAATTTGCATAGAAAATTAGGGATTAAATTGTTAACCCCTAAAACAAAAATATTTAAATTGCATAACATATAGTTTAAATTCATTGCATTTTGCATCGGACTGGCGGTGACGAACGAGCTTAAATTTCATTGAATGTGACTCAGCTCGCTTGAAATGCAAGGGCCGGGAATTACAAGTCAAATGGGCTCGGTTGTTTTAATTTGAACTTAATTCAGCCCATTCTCATTAATTAATTCAGCCCATTATCATTAATCAATTCGGCCCATTAATTCAGCCCATTAATTCAGCCCATTTAAATTAAAGCCCAAGCCTAAGCCCATTAGGACTAAAAGCCCATCTAATTGACCTAGGTTAATACTATATATTCAGAATTAGGTCAGATTTTTAAGAGAACACACAATTTCAGATCAGAATTTTCAGAAAGTGAGAGTAAAGAAAGGAGAGAGAGAAGGAGACCGGCCGGAGCACCCTCCACACGGCCAGAACCGCGCGACGCCGCTGCTGCCTCCCGCGCGACGCCGCTGCTGCCTCCCGCGCGCCTGCCGCCGCCCCTTGCCGCGCGCCGCCCCTCGCCGTGCGCTCGCCTGCTGCCTGCCGCGCCTGCAGCTCCCTGCCGCGTGCTCACCGCCGCGCGCTCGCCCTGCTGCCGCGCGCCATCCCTGCCGCCGTGCACTGCTTCTGCCGCTCCACGACGTTGCTGCTGCCTCACGCCCGTCGCCGTGCACCGCTCCTGCTGCAGCCGCGCATCACTCCCGCGCGACGTCGACGTCGCTGCTGCCTCACGTCCCGCGCGACGTTGTCGTTGCTGCTGTCCTGCCGTTGCTGCTGATCTGCCGCTGCTGCCGCGCGACGCCACGCCCGCTTGCTGTCCGCCGCCTGTCGCCGTGCCCTGCCGCCGTCCCTACCGCGTGCTCGCCAGCTGCTGCACGCCGACGCCGACGCCGCTGCTGCTTGCTGCTGCCGCTGCCTTTCCCGCGACGCCGACACTGCTGGTGCTGCTGCTCGCCGCTGCTCCTCAGGCCGACGCCGACGCTGCTGCTGCTTGCTGCTGCCGCTGCCCTTCCCGCCGAGCCCGACGCTGCTGCCGCCGTCCTCGCCGGAGCCGTCACACGCCGGCGCTGCCTTGCTGTTCCGTCGCCGCCGCTCCGTCGTCGTTCCCGTCACCGCACCGCCAAATCCGCCGTTCACCGTTCGTCCCAATCCGCAAGTTCGAATCAGGAAATTATCTGCGAATTAGGTAATTGGACATTATCCAATATATTTTCAAAATATTTAGATTCCCAGTTTGGATATTTGAATATTCTGTGAATGTTGTGTGGATTGCTAGATATTCTTAGGATAATGTTTGCCTTGTTTGAGAATATTCAAAATTAGGAATATTTCCTAATTCAGCAACGTATCTGGACAATTATCTGACCTTATCCCTAAGGTATGATACGTGGCGATACGGAAGATCATTATCCTATCCCTAATCCCTTGGATACGATAATGATTTTTATCTGCTTTCCAAATTTGAACGATCGACTTTCCATTAATATCTATAACCCTGTAGATATGACCGGTAATTCGATTTCTGTGCCTAATCCGAATTTGAAACGAATCTTGTGGATTGCGTGGTTATTTTAAATGTGGATGCTATCTCTGTTTAGATTATTTTCCTTTTCAAATAAAAAGAAAATTCAAAAAAATATCAGTTAGGATTTGAATTTGAATTTTGCATGTTTAGGAATCTTAAATATATCTACACGATAGAGTAATTATTCAATTTAAATTAGGATTTGAGATAATCTATTTCCTAGTTTAAATTAAATAATTTTCTAGTCTTGATAGATTATTTAGGTTATTTTTTATTCCGAATTTTCAAGAAAACCTTAAAAAATGAATTGTTTTATGGTAGATTATGACAGATTGCATTCTTAATTTAAGTAATTTATTATTCCGAATTTTAACAAAAATCCCAAAAAGAAGTCGTGTTAGGATATGTTAAGTCATTATGGGTTGCATGTTAATTTAGACATATTTTTATTCCGAATTTCATTAGAAAACCCCAAAAATAAATCGTTTGCCCGTCATCAGAATTAGGTCACGTCGTCGCATGACATATAGTTTGCATGCTAGGTTGCATTACTTGCATGTCATTTTTGCACGTCATTGCATGTAGACTAGGCTTCATTTAAATAAGCGAAAATCCAAAAATATGGAGTGAACTGCTTGTTAATTAGAAAGCATATTAGGTTGTTGATATGATTTTCTAGCTAACCATGCAGATGCTTACGTTGCTTCGAGGTAAGTAATTCTCCCAATCTTGCAATTTATTTAATGCTTTGATTATTGGGTGTTAAATTGGTGGTTTGCGTACCCGCATGAACACCTCACATGTTAGTGACTAAGTTAAAATGGATACAGACTGCTTACCAAAATATTTTTGAAAAGAAAAGGTACCGAAAGGGCGTTAGACTAGATCTAGCGTAATCAAGTCCCCGGACTTAGAATCTCTGGTTCGTAGGAATAAAACATATCTCCCTATGTTTTATTTAGGTTTCTAATCGACCTACCACAAATTGATTAGTGGCGACTCCAAGCATGAAAATATTTGCACGTTTAAAAACTTAAACCCAAAGTTGCGAATTGGTAGGGCTTGGGAGGGCCCGAGTTAGGTTTAGTCCTAATAATCCATTAGCCTGAGAAAGGAAATTTAATTTTTAGGTCGCGACAAACGCCTAACCTCGCCTCCGCAAGTTGTCGCTCCAAATCCTGGATTCGTCTTCTCTGTTCTTCAATTTCTACGTCTCGCAGATCTCTTAGACGCGGTTGGTAGTCTGCTTCAGGAACGCCTCCACGCCCCCGGCCACCACGAGCCCGCCGTCCACGACCGCGATTCTGTTCAGCCATTGATTCAAGCAACCTGGCTTTGATACCAATTGATGCTGAAGCGCGATAGAAGAATTGATTGAACAAGAAAATTCGACAGAAAAACAATTCGTCTTTCAAATATAATTATCAAATCAAAAATATCTAAAGTCTGCTCAAAGGAAACCCTAAAACAAGCTTAAATATCCCCAAACCTAACCCTACTAGGATTAGTAAACATCAAGACGTAAAATTACGAAACTGCCCTTTATTAAATTAACCCAAAAAAATACTAAAAAAATAGAAAAATCCATCTAAACAATCTCGAATCGCGAAAATCCATCGTTAATCACGGCCAAAGGCCGTGAGTATTGATCAGCACGCCGTTTCGCTTCAGCCTATCAAATTTGAGCTCAATCTGACATCGTCGACTACAAATCCGCCGATTCGCTCAGTCGCGTAACGGGTCCGCCGGTCTCCCTAGGTGCATCATAGTGACAAGTTTTTGGGTAGTTAGAAACCAATTTTTCGTAGTGTTACTTTTTTTCAGAATAAGATAATATAACTTAAAAGTTGCTTTCAAAATCAACTTAGCATGTTTGGATCAATGGGTTAATCATATTATTCCAGCTCCATGCCTAATGGAATGTTTATTACACCATTTTGTTAATTCATTGCGTCTCTTATTGGAATCTCCGATCCAGATATTGTTTCCCTCAACACAAAATGTAACCATTTCAATCTGTTTCTATGTCATTCCATGACTCATACTGTCTGTCATTCAAGTTTTCTGGTACCTGAGAGGGAAGCAATGGCTGATCAACGAACCGGAAAACGGAATCCACGAAATCCTCCAGCATTTTCCTCGAAGTGCTTTCCAGGGCTTCAAGCACATGTTCTGGCCACGGCTGCCGTGGCAACCTGATCTTCCCCACAGGCTGTGAGACGAATACTTTAGCAAGGCCATGAATGAAACTCAATCTGGGGGTTGCATGTGCAATATCAATAAGTTAAAGGAGACTCGGTAATAAGGATCTATTTGTTTCATATGACCATATTGAACTGTTTACGTGAGATTGGGGAATGAGTATGCATATTTAAGACCTTGCCAAGCTTAAAAAAAAGAGGGTGGACCGGCTTTTAGTTGACATGCCACAGAGGGATTTTTTCCCCCTTCCTTTCTATCATTTGAAATACTTAAAAATAAAGATTCATTTCCATAGGAAGAGTGTGCGCGAGGAGACTGATCATGAGAGACAAAAAGGAATATGGACTCGACCTTATAGATACAAGACCTGCAGGTAAAATGATTTGAATGATGAGCGAGTGCTCGAGACTGATCCGTGCATCTTAGAAGTTAGAAAGGATAAATCTTTTCACATACCCAACATTTTGCTTAAAAAATAACCGTGTGAAACACCAATAAAGAAATGAATCAAACTGTCTAAAGAACAGCAAATTTTTCAGCCTAAAGAAACGGCGACGCCCTGCATTACCTTCTGATCCAACAGTACCGGCAGCTTTAGGCGATCAAAACCATGACTTTGAGAAATGGATGGCTTGTGAAGAGATGCATTGACATGCAAAATATGAGAAGAAAGTGCCATCTTCTTCTTCCTCCTCTTTTTCTGCAATACTTTGAGAGACTATAATGACGGTTGTCAAAAAACCAAGAGAGGCTACGGTGATGCACTCATGAGCCTTAGACGTATCAACGAGAGGCCTCAAAAGTCGTCCAATGATAGAGATATGTCGCTTTCTCAAAGATGACATATTCACCCATACGTCTAATGAGCTGCTAGCTTGCATCATCCAAACCTTGTATATGTACGTGTCTACAAGTACGTGGAATTATGAAGTGTATGTGAAACCTAAGACTGAATTGTCTGATCTGCGTCATTAGACTAAGGCTGTAATAAAAGCTTCAGTTGCTGTTGTTTATGGGGGGTAATGTGCGGTTTTAGCCCGGTAGGTGAGGCACCACGTGAAAGATTTTGTTGGTTTATTTGCCTGACAACCAGAGGACAAACTTCGATCGAACTTAGGAAGGACAAAAGGGAATCATGTGTTCGGTGTATCATCGAGTTAAGCGAATCTTGCTGTCGAAGAGCATACATAAGCGGTGTATCCGCTTATCTTCATCATTCTAAGGGAACAGTTTTTCAACTAGAGTTGAAAGTATGCGTTTTTGTTGTTTTTTTAAAAGAACAGAAGGAGAATTGACAGCAAAAGCCGTATTTTTTGCAGCAAAACTGTATTATGCAACAAGACAGAATGTATTGGAAGGAAATACTTCTATGCCTTCTTCTTGCTCCAAATGCAGATCATCCATCGGCTTCTTTAACCATAATGTTTGATTCACAGCTTCGGTAGCCGCAATGAACCCAGCTTTTGCAGTTGATTGAGCCATTATTTCCTGCTTCTTTGAACACCAGGAAAAACATGCCGACCCAAATGTAATGCAATAACATGAAGTGCTCCTCATATCATCCACTGATTCTGCTCGGTCACTGTCAGAATACCCCTGCAACTTAAACTCCTCAATTCTGCAGAACTTAATTCCATATGAAAGAGTACCTTTCAAGTACCTCAACACCCTCTTTGCAGCTATCATATGCAACTCACATGCACAATTAAGAAATCTAGACAAGACACTTACAGTAAACATGATGTCTGACCTAGTTGCAGTGAGATACATAAGACAGCCAATCAAACTTCTATAAACTCTTTCATCTGCAGGTTCTGATCCATCCTTCTTTTGAAGCTTTTCCTTCTGACCTATTGGAGTACTCACACTCTTGCACTCCTCTATATTGAATCTCTTTCTAATAGATAAAAACTTCATTTTGAGTCTGCCTAACCTCTATCCCCAAAAAATATGACATCTCACCAAGATCAGTCATTTCAAACATCTTTATCATCTCTTGCTTAAATGCAGTAGTTTGAGCACTATTACTCCCTGTCACCAGCATATCATCCATATAAAGAGACACCACCACTAAGTCAGATACTAACTTCTTGACATATAGAGTGGATTCACTGAGGCTTTTCTTGAAACCCAGGCCCAGCAAATGCTCATCCATCTTACTGTACCATGCTCTGAGAGCTTGCCTCAAGCCATAGAGAGCATTTCGCAGCAAATAAACTTTCTACTCCTGGCCTGGTGTGACAAAGCTTTATGGTTGCTCAACATAAATCTCCTCCTGCAACACTCCATTCAAAATTGCAGATTTACATCTAATTGATACACCTTCCATCCTTGTTGAGCTGACAAAGCAAGAGTCATTCTAATTGTATCTAGTCTTACCACAGGAGCAAAGGATTCGAAGAAATCAACTCCCCAAACCTATGCATATCCCTTCACCACCAACCTGGCCTTATGCTTATTCACTAAGCCATCAGGATTGAGTTTGGTCCTGAAAACCCATTTTACTCCGATCACCTTCCTATTTCTAGGCCTCTCCACTAGCTCCCATGTCTGGTTCTTTTCTATTATAGCCAACTCTTCCTTCATCGCATTCATCCACCTCTGATCACTTTTAGCTTCCTCATAGCCTGTAGGTTCCAAAACAGCGATACTGCACCTTTGATATATATCAGTCAGAGATCTAGTACCTCTAACCGGAACATCATCCACCAGCTCGTCAGGTTCCAGTGAGACCTCCTCGTGCTTACCTTGTGGCTCATCTGTCCAGTCCCATTGCTTATCTTCCAGGAACTGAACATCCCTGCTAGTGATCACCTTTCCTGTTCGTGGTTGATAGCAACCTGCAGGCTTTTGACACTAAACTGTAGCCAACAAAGATCCCAGGTTCAACTTTCTCCCCCAACTTGTCTCTCTTGACCTGTGGAATATGAGAAAAACACAGATAGCCAAACACCTTCAAATTTCTTAGAATTGGCTTGACACCAAACCAAGCTTCAAAGGGTGTCTTCTTCTCCAAAAACCTTATAGGCAGTCTATTTAGCAGAAAAACTACTGTGTTTGCTGCTTCTGCCCAAAATTCTTTTGGTAGATTCTTCTCATGCAGCATACACCTAGTTATCTCTATAATGGTTCTATTCTTCCTCTCACTAACTCCATTTTGCTGTGGAGAGTAAGGAGCAGTAAGCTAATGCTCAATTCCAGCATCTTCACAGAAAGAGTTAAACCTCTGTGAAGTATATTCTATTCCATTATCAGATCTAATGACCTGAATCTTGTAGCCACTTCGGTTCTCAACCCATCTCTTAAACTTCAAAAATTCCTCAGCAACTTCTGACTTTTGCTTCATGAAGTAAATCCAGCACATTCTAGTATAATCATCAATGAAAATAATGAAATACTTGCTGCCATTTAGTGAAAGAGTCACTTGTTGACCACAGAGATCTATATGAATCAGCTGCAGCTTCTCTGTAGCTCTCCAAGTGGATCCCTTGAAGGGAAGTCTTATTTGCTTACCCAGCAAACAAGCCTTCCACCTTGTGATCTGCTCCTCCAGGCTTGCTAATCCAGTAGTCATTTCATTCCTCTGCATGAACAGCAAGCCTTTGTAATGAAAGTGCCCCAATCTCTTGTGCCTTATCTCTGAATCACTGGCCTGACACTTGAATGCCACCTGCTTCTTCTCGAGAGGATTCAAAGAAAAACTCTTCTGTTGTATCTTTATCTTGAACAACTCCTGACCACTGGAGTAGTCAAAGATCAAACACTTCCCCTCTTCAAATATCACCTTAAATCCCTTTTCTACCAACTGCTCCACACTCAGCAAATTCTGATCAATCTCAGACACATACATCACATCAAAAACCAGCTTAGTTCCAGCACAACTCTCTATTGCTACAGTCCCTTTACCTTTCAGTTCTAAGTACTCCCCATTCCCAATCCTCACTCTTGACTTCAATGATTTGTCAAGGTCTATAAATAGTTTTTCATCACTTGTCATGTGATTTGTGCAACCACTATCAACAAGCCAACTGTCACATGGAGTACTAGAGGAGAAACAAGAGGCAACAAATAGTTGATCTACCTCTTGCTAGACTGCAGCATGTGCCTCACCTTGCTGCTGATCTCCCTTCTCTTTATAGAACTTCTCAATGTGTCCAAGCTTATGACATTTTCTATACCTTACATCTGGCCTCTTCTAACACCTAAAGTGTGGATGATTTTGTTTTCCATGGTGTTGACATGAGGAATACCTTCTCTAATTGTTCTTGGAGTTGCCTGCACTGTTCTCTTTTGCAGCAGCTTCTGAACAAATATTATCATTCCCTTTCCACTTCTTGCCTTTCCCTCCTTCATTCTGCTATTCTTTGGCGCGCAAAGCTCCTTCTGTACTTCCTTCTAGCCTCATTAACCTCCTCTACTCTTGTGCTTGTAGAGCACTTAGAAATTTTGCCAACTTGATCCGAGACAAATCCTTGGTATTCTCCAAAGAGGCAATAGTTGCCTCAAACCTTTCGGGCAAGGAGACAAGAATCTTCTACACGAGCCTATTATCAGAGAGGTCAATGTCTAGAACTCTTGCCTAATTTGCAATGCTTATCAACTTATTAGAATACTCCTTAATTGTCTCAAACTCCTTCATCTGCGGTCTCTCGAATTCTGTGATCAGATTTAGCCCCTTCATGGTTCTGATCCTCTCATCTCCTTGATACTCAGCTTTGAGGAAGTCCTAGATAGCTTTGGCTGATTCACAAGCCATAATTCTGCTGAAAATGGCAGGTGAGACAGTAGCATATAAACAAAACTTTGCCTTTGCTTTCCTTGTTGTCTTCTCCTTGCGATACTTGATCTGATTAATGGTTGGATTGTCACGAAGGGGAGCAACTTCATAATCTTGTTCCACAGCTTTACAAAAATCACAACCTTCTAGATAGGCTCGCATTATCACTACCCAGGCTTGATAATTTTCTCCATCAAACAATAGTGGAGCCATTGTTGAAAAACCACTCGATCCTGCCTCCATCTTGCCTTCGACTGCTATGGATGCAAACACACCTCTCAATCAATCTCACAAGTTACTCACAACCCCTTAAGATCAAGAAAGTTCTAATACTAATATTGTTTTTTCAAAGAACAGAAGGAGAATTGACAGCAAAAGCCATATTTTTTTGCAACAAAATTGTATTCTGCAACAAGACAGAATGTATTGGAAGGGAACTTCTATTCTTTATTCAGAAAACTGAATTGCTTAAATACAGACTAAAGCTTTTCCATAAACACACGTTGCCCACTAACTAACAACTTGCTTGGTTCACAAAACCAGCAACAAACTGACAGAACAGTCAAAAAACACGCAGCTAAACATTCCTACAAAATAGGGCTAACCAAGTAAAAACAACAACTAATTAACTCTTAGAAAACAGGACATCAGCAAATTGACTTAACAAAAAATAGATAGTGCAGCCTTGATACATCAACAGTTTTACTACCCTTAAGCATTCTCTTTAAACGACGCAGCGAAGCATGAATCTATTGTGACATTCCGAAATTTGTCCATTTGGGATTTATGAAATGAATGATTTTATGAACGTACTTGTAGCTAGGTCTCGCTCGGAACTAGCCATTCCTAGGGTACTAACCGTTAGGGAAGGACTAATTAGGGATTTAAATTCGTGCGACTAAAGAAATTCGGTCATGAACTAACTTTCGACCATAGAATCGTCGAGGTGATATTTTGAGCCAATGAAGACTGATCTTAGGATAGTTATGGGCCGGTTCGTCATTGTCATACGAGTGGATCACGGGTGATTTCGTTTGACCATGAGGTGAGTTGACGAACGATCCAGAACCTATACCGAACGATCGCGCCCGTCGGAACTAGCGATCGATCCTCGCGATTACATTGACAACCGGGGTCGTTACGATCCGAACGAACTTGCACGTGACTTGATTTAGTATCAGTCATTGGTCGAATATGCGAATTTCCTCAAAAGCCGCCCATTAGTCCGAGACACGCTCAAGTTACGTTATTTAAAATTCAGTTAACATCAAACGATCTATAGTAAAATGGTATCCCGTAAAGAGCATCGAGTCCGGCCTTGGGCCGCGACAAGGCATCCGGAGTATCGGCAATCCAGATAATCTCCAGGCATATGATAAATCAAGTATTGTCAAGCAATCTACGGCAAGACCCCGATAAATCAGGCATCGTCAAGCGATCTACAGCAAGACGGCTCCGACGTGTGACCACACGAGCACACAAGCATTCTGGCTAATTATTATCTTTTCAATTAGCCCATGCGTACATGAATTATGCTCTCATCAATGTCATACAATAATACCAAGTGGTCACGCATGCAAACAGTCAATCAATTCTCACAAACTTCGATATCAAACACGAATATCAACCACCAAGCATCACTAACATTACTTGGCATAACAGAATAAAATAATTTAATTCCAACGTCTCATAAATAGTCCACAGAAACTTTCGATCAAACAATTTGCCATAAAATCAATTTAATACAACAATTCGCGGCAAAATGTCCAACATTCAAGCTAGAAATCATAATTTGAAATTATAAATTTTCCGAAATAACAATAAACTAAATTCGGAATTAATTAATTAATAATATCCGAAAATAATTTAATTTTCCAAAATGCCAAAATATTTCCTCGAATCAAAATCATTCAATTCATTTTCTAAATACGCCAACTTATACGGCGAAAACCAACATTGGCATCACAATTTGACGTTAGAAATTTTCCGAAAAAAAATAATATTTAATTTTCGGAAATTAATTATTTAATAATAAAATATTAATATTTAATTCGGAATTAATTTATTAACTAATAAAATAATATTTAAATTTCCGAAAGTAATTGATTTAATATAATAATCAATAACAATAAAATAACTGATAACTTATCGCCACATTCGCGATAACCTATCGCACAACCACCGATAACCTATCACCTAAACCTAATTAAACAAATAAAATACTAATCTAAACATAAATTAAACTACCCTAAGCAAGTTTAACACCCTAAACACGAGATTAGGGGTTAACTTACTCTGCTAACACCAGGGTTACCGTGAGGACGACGACGGCGGCGAGGGAGACAGCCGCTATGGGGGCTACTCCGGCGTGGCCTGGCTGTTCCTGACGACTGGGACAGCGGCGGCGACGGTCGGAGGTGGACGGCGACGCACGGCGGAGCTCGGCCGGACGACGGTGGCGAGCAGCGGAGGTGAGCGGAGCTTGATCGCGGCAGCTGGACAAGGCGGACGCGGCTCGATCGTGGTGATGGACGGAGCAACGACAGCCAGGGGCGAGGCGCGGCGGCGCTGGTTCCAGCAAGGGCAAGCCAGCGATGGTTAGTCCGGCGAGGGGCTGGCCGACGGGGAGCAGCGAAGCAGGAACCAGAAGCTAGAAGCAGCCGCAACAACGGACAGTGGCACCGCGGTTGGCGGAGCAGCAGCACCAGACGAACGGCCGGCGGTGAGGCTGGTGGTGGCGTGCGGCTGGGCTGGGGCTGGTCGAGCAGAACAGAAGCAGGAGCAAGAAGCCAGAAGTTGTGGCGTCGGGGACAAGCCAGCGAAGGAGAAGAAGAAAGAAGGGGAAGAAGAGAAAAAGGAAAAAGAAAGAAGGAAGAAAAAGGAAGAGAGAGAGAGAGAGGGGTAGGTGGGGGTTGGTGGTCAGACGTAGGGGGGTCAGCGGGAAAGGGGGAGAGAGAGAGAGAGAGAAGCAAAGGTCAAATCGCAATAATCGCGATCCAATGGCCACGATTTAAACTCGGAAATGATCCGACGGTCCCCGAAACTCCGAAAAATTCGACATATCCAAATCCGCATCCGGTCAAAAACTCACTTTCCACATATCTCATGCAATATCGAGGTGGACCACAATAATATCGACACCATCCAATTAAATTCGTCCCGGAACTCCGAAAAATTCGACACCAAAGTTTGGACTCTAAATAACGACCAAATTCGATCGAGTGTGATTCTAGCGAAATCTCAATTTTAAAAATAATAACCGGGAGTGATCAGTTCCCGGACGAGATTTTACTATAAACACACTAACGAATTATACGTTTTATAAATCCCAAAAATGGGTCGAAATTCGGAATGTCACATATTATGAGTTATGAAATAGCCTTTTTATTGCATAAAAAAATGTTCGAGAATGGTTTGACAAACGTGTTCTAGAAGGTGTTGTGAAAGTTTATATATATGTATTTCGCGGCTAACTAGTTTATAGTATGAGTTCTATGGTTATTCAAGAATATTTTATGATAAACGTTACGAAAAGTTATATAAATTTGTGAATTTAGTTTATGAAGAATTCCGAAATGGTTTGAGAAATGCTTTGTAAAAGGTTGAAAAACGGAATTGTGAAATAAATTAGTGATATTGAATTTGGATTTGATTCCCTGTATTGGAGGATGTGGGTTTGGTGCTTAATATGCGGTTGAGGGTTTGTATATATACGCATACTAGCCACCAATAATAGAGGTGGAGACCTAGCCAAGGGAGAATTTTGGTCTCCTAGTAACGAGGTGGGTGATGATGGTTAAATATTTGAGCATGAATTTAGCCAATGGAGTGAACTAGGGGTGAGCGGTTTCAGGTTCTAGGTTCCTTCTAGGTTCCACATGGAACCTGTAACCTATTGTCTGGTATAGATTCCTCATTTTTTAGAATTTGGAACCTACCTGTCGAAACCTAGAATCTAGAATCTACCATATCATAGATTACAGGCTAGGTTCTAGGGTCTAACATATTCTTTTTCTTATTTATTTCATTTTTAGTTAAACAAAACGAAAATGAATACAATAATACAGAACAAGTTTATCATTCACCAAAGAAAATACAAAAGACTAGTTTTCTTGGTATTATGATTCAAATAAATATAATTAAAATGAGAAGTTATTGCGTGAATCGATACTATGAGTGAGTAGTTTCATGTTCTATATAGGTTCCACCCATGATAATAGGTTCTTCATTTTTTGGAACTTGAAACCTACCCTATCACAAGTTTGAGTGTTGGTTCCAGAATCTATCCAGATTCCACATGTATTATTAATTAAATCATTACAGTAAATTATCACCTTTAATGACCACAATTTACTACTATGATCAACTAGCCACAATTTATATTTAGATACACAAAGAATATGAAACATTAACAAGTCAAAAAATGAAAGCTCAAACTAATGGTTCCAGATTATACACTTATCATCTAACGTCATAAAACACCGCAAGATTACGTGAAGATATAGACCAAGAAAAAATACAAAACACTTGTTTATGTTTCAGGTTCCAGGTTCCACCTACTTAGAACCTAGAACCTATCAGTCGAAACAGGTTCCTTAATTTTTTGAACCTAGAACTTACCTTGCATACCTTGGAACCTAGAACCTTCCACTAGCCAAGTTCTTAGGTCCCAAGTTCTATCCTGGAACCATGCTCACTCCTACTATTGACATGTGATTTGAGTTTACCATACCCATTTTTCAATATAGGATTTCTCTAACACAACTCACGCGTGCATCTTAACAATCTCCCCCTTAATTAAGGTTTATTCTTCGGACCGAATTATGAAGTCTCCCACCGAGTCTATATTGTTATACACAACACCCACCACCCAGAAATTACGTCCAACTTCATCCACCAAACGCCAGAGTAGACTATCAGCTCTGATACCAATTTGTTAGGGAGCGCGCAGCAGAAGCCCAATTTCTTTCACCAGAGAAGATAAACTTGACGGATTTTAAGTCCGAGCTTGTTAATATCCACTTTAACTCAAAAGCTTAAACCAATTATTTATGAGCCAACTAGTATATATTAGCTACTTTACACCACACCAATTTTTTGATGTGGAATTTTTTTAACACAACTCACACGTACATCCTAACAACCATTAATATGAGTTGTTGATATAAATCAGCAGACTAGACCATCAATATTTTGTTTTAATAAAACTAAAAAAATGACTATTTCGGTATATTACTATGCACGTGATCGCGTATTTCATTGTTCATTTTGACCGTATGCATACAAACTTCTGCTCAAAGGAAATAACTTATATATTTTTTTTTTGGTAAGAAGGAAATAACTTATATTTGAAGTTTGCATTATAGAATAAATTCGTTGTTTCTCTTATGTCATTCATACATTTAGAATTATATGCATTATTTTAAAAATAAAACTATGTCATCTTGAACCTAGAATTTAGATTGCACTAATAATATAGTAAGCTAGGTTATCCATGTTAATGCATGACTAGGAATCATCTAATTTGTAGACTTTTTTTTAGGGTCATCTGTCTTTGACAGAAAAGATTTAGAGAGTCTTGTATAATTGCATATTAGCTAGTCATTATTTCATCTACAAGATTCATGCATTATGTCTTCATATTTCTCTGAGTTATAGTTTGCAGAAATCTCGTGACGATAGATAGTGATATACCTTGCTTTGGCTTACTACATCCAAGTTCCTTAAATTTTCTGCAATCTATTTTTTTGATCAAATTTCTGCAATCTATTTACTACTTCAATTATTGGGTGTTACTTTACTCATTATGCACCCTCACGATCACCATCCACATGTTCGCGACATAGGATAAAAATGGATGTAGACTACACGCAAAACATTTTCAAAATAAAAAAAAATGGTACCGAAAGGGCGTTAGATCAATCTAGCGTAACCCTGAACTGTTGAATCTTTGATTTGTAAAAGTAAAATATACTTATGCATTTTACTTGGGTGTCTAATCGACTCATAATTGATTAGTGGGAGCGCCAAAACGTAAGATTAATCACAAGACGGATTGAGTACCAAGTTGCAATCAAATGGGCTTGGGAGAGTCTACACTAAATGTGAGTGATTACCTCGTGAGAGAAACCTTCATTCTCGTTTAGTAAATCTATTAGCTTTTTCCTGGTGTTTCATCTCTGGGAAGGTCATGAGAAAGCAATTTACTCCGAGTGACTGTACTGTCACCTCGGGCTTGGACCAACCAAATTGTTTCCTCTTTGAACAAACAACAGTAAGTCCAGGCTACCCCGATATATCCAGTTTTCGGAAGGAGTCCCCAAAGTTTTTTTAAAGCACAAGCAACATTCCAAACTCCTAGCAAGCTTCCTAAGGCCTAGACCACCCTCATTGGGCAGACAAACATCATCTCATGATTACATTTGTTCCTTTCAATGGCCTCTGCATTTTTGCTCTATCCACTTGATAATTGTTGGGTGAACACAGCAAGAAACCCGATATTTTCACCCAAGAGACCACCAAGAAGAAGCCTAAATCCAAGTCAGTATCCAATTGGACCTAATTCACTCAAAAGGTTAAACCTATTAATTATGGGCCAACTAGTATATATTTACTACTACATAGTACACTACATACCTATTGTGAGACTTCTTTTGCCTAACACCTTCGTACATACACCTCAATAATAACTTTCTTAGGGTTTATCAACATCCGAAACCAATAATAATTGATGCTAATAATAACAGTTCTCATGAGCTGAAGCCGACCAGCTTACGAAAGATGCCTAAGGGTCCATTATTTCATGCTTGAAGTGATGGCCTCAACCAAAGGCCTACATTCTCTGTCACTTAGCTAACCTGAGATCAAAAGGTAAATCAAGATATTTTACTGGCAGAACACCCCTCTTAAAGCTACCCAATATAACCAATTCGGCACGTTGTTCATCATTGTAACCAACTAAGAAAACCTCAATCTTTGAAAGATTCAACTTTCGGCCTAAAAGAGAATGAAACAGCTGTGTTGACACCTGGTTTTTGCCGGCCTCGTAAATTGGTATTTTGAAATACAAATGGACCAAATTAATGCGAAAGAGAGATAATAGGATAGAATTATTAGAGATATATATAAGTAAAAAATGAAAAAGGAAAATTGGGCCAATTTGCCCCGACCTGCTTTTGGGCCTTTTTTTCTTCTTTGTTCTGGCCCGATAGGCCCAGCCCAACTAGGCCTTTTCTTTCCTCCAACCCAGCCCAACCAAGCATACCCCTGGCTTTCTCTTTCTGACGCTCAGTCAGAGAAGACAAAGAGGAGAGAAGACAAAAAGGAAAAAGGAGCAGAACAGGACGCGCAACAAAGAGGGAGGTCGCGCAGTGGCAGAGGGCATCGCGCGACGCCGAGAATGTCAAAAGTGTAGCCAATGGTCCCAAAGAAAAAGAAGCAACATTCTGGGATAAAGGGGGAGAGAGACACCGAGAGAGGGGGAGTTGGAAAGAGGAACAGAGAGTGATCGGAGAGAAAACTGAGAGAAAAAATGGAGGATTGAGGATTTTGGAGGAAGTGTTCCGACCCCTTGATCGGCAAGGAGGTGGCCAGGCGAATCTCTTCCCCCTCTTCGCCGTGCACTAAAAGTTCGTGAAAACCAGAGTTGGACATTTTCTTCTTCGTTGTTGTCCGAGCTCCTCACACAAAGAGAGACCGAGAGAGTTGGAGGGTGAATCCGGAAGAGGAGAGCTTGGTTCGTTCACCGGTCGTCCACCCTAGTCGTTGTCGATCCCGTCGAGCTTCTGGTCGCCGCTCTTCATCCCGGTCGGTCACGAATCAGGTGAGTCATTGTTGCATATTGCTCTGTTGTGGTCCTCTCTCCCCTGCCTCTCGGGTGCCGGGCACACTGAGCCCATTCGGTGATCGCCCGGCCCCATCGACGCAGGCTCACTTGTTTTTGATGCTCGGTGAACCCTTTCCAAACATGATGTGTCGAAAACTAACCACGAATCTTGTTGAAATTAGTCCTTTAGCTACCTTTTCAAGTCGCCTAACACCTGTTTGCCAAAATGCTTCAATGAAGACCTTCAAGCTTCAATGTGCCATTATTCAACACTCTATTGCAAACCGTGACCACTTTGTTGCAAAATATGATTGTGCAAAGCTTCACACAGCATGTTTGAGCCATATATCACCTTGAATCTCAACCTAAAGTTTTCGTTCGAACTTGCATATCACTCGTTCGATAAAATGGCTGAGAGAAGGCCAAAACTAAAAAAAGAAAAACATGAAATCAGTGCATAGAATCTTCGATTTATGTTTTGTTTGCTTGAGATTTGATTTTTGGTCACTGACTCCTTGATTTCGTGTGATTTTATGGCATGTTAACTCTAGTACGAGTCAGCTATGTGTGCATTCCGTACCCACCAGAAAGCTTTTCGTCGCTGGATCGGTGCCCGTGGTTAGATGACGTTGTAGTCAGTTTCCGATCTTTGTTTTGTGTGTTTATGTGTGTGTAGATTTAAAGCTTTAGATCTTTTTGAGATTCGGAGAAAAAGGGGGAAGTCGACACCAACGTCTGGTCGCTCGTGTAATTTTTCATGGCCAGAGTTAGTTGATGGGTAGGTGGATGCGGCGGCCAATGGTGAGAATGTGAGTCCAATGGCAGTCGTCGGCGTTGGCGATGCGTGCCAATGGTCGGAGGTGAAGAGGTGGTCACGGCGTGGTCTTGGCTGGAGACGTACGAAGCTCTTGGTGAAGAAGACGCCCAGAAGAGAAGACTAGAAAGGCACGCGGGGGGGTGTGGGGTGGTTGGAGCAAAAGTATAAAGAAAAAATAGGAAAAGAAAAAGGAACAAAAAAAAAGAAAGGAAAAAGAAAAGAAGGAAAATAGGAAAGAAAAAAATCAAAAAAGAAATAGGAAAAAGGGATCCCAGGCAGGTCAGAGAGAGTCAAGTCAGGTAGCCATTGGCATACTCAAGCTGAAATGAGAGTGTGGAGTGAGTAAGTGCAAAAATGAGTGAGGGTGAGAGAGATGCATTGAGTTTAAATCAGTTATAAACTCATTTATGATCAATTTACGATCCATTTAATACTAATATAAGACTTTTATCCATTTATGACCTATTTACTAAATATAACTAACCCATTTATGACATATTTACTAATATATGGGTTAAAAAATGGATTTATGACCCATTTTAATAGGTCTAGTAGCCAGCCAGATCGGGTCAGGGGACCCAGTCCCGAATTCTTATTTTATTAATAAAAATATTTAAAAATACAAAATATTTAAAAAATTCCAAAAAAAATTAGAAAATGTTTTAAAATCGTAAAAATTTAAAAAAAAGTCTAAAAAACATTAAAAAACAATAATGAATTCAAAAAAATTAAAAAATAAAATAAAAATCAGAAAAATTTCAAAAAAATCAGAAAATTAGGAAATGTCCAGAAATCAGTTTTTGGCTTAATTTCACTAGATCTTAGTGTTTAATCTCATCTTAGACTTAGTTTAAAACTTATAAAAATTGAGAAAACCTTTAAAATTTTCCCAAAAAATTTAAGCAAGCCATTAGAGCTTTTGATTGCCTTTTCTTTTTAGAGACGATGCTAGGTCATTGGTTGTTTCTTTTCTTTATGATTATTTGGTTGCGCATCTTTAATACATTTATTGTTATTTTCCATTTTTAGCATGGTTGGGTGGAATCTTAAGCTTTTTCGATACGCTACCCAGTACGTTAGTTTGCGAGCATTCAAGTTTAGGTACCGAAATGGCACTAGTTAGATTGATAGTGTAATCAAGTCTTCAATCTTCGAAATCTCTAGTTTCCTCACGTCTCGAGACAACACTCTCACGTCTTGATCAAGGTTCCTAGCTAACCTTTTATCATGGCTAATGGCAACTCCAATTGAATGCTTAGTTTAAACAATTCTCGTTGCATGAGGTATGAGACTTGGGAGTGCCTCGATCCTTGGATTAATGAACTATTTGGTTTATCTTTCAAATGAATCAATTAATCTTTACATTCATCGACAAATACCTCTTGACCTAGCCAATCAATTTTTGATCCTCTCGATCAAAACAGGTAGGTCGCGACAAGCTATAAGGGAGAAAGGATTTGCTACAAGGAATTCTAGTCCCCTTTGGAGAAAATGATCAAAATTTATGCAAAGTTAAGATGAGTGACTTGTGTTTAAGAGCAGAGAGGGTGAAATTTTACAGTATCCTTGGAAGCAGCGTCATAGAGCATTTCTGAGAAAACCTCTCTAGCTATATCACAAACAAACAAAGGGGAAAATGGATTTGCATGCCTTTGTCCCTTACCTCTTTAGAAAAGCCATCAAGGTTGTTGAGAGTAAAGGTAAAGAAGACAACATAGACTCTGACCGAAAACGAGTGGGGCTACAGTCCAAGAGCGAGATGGCCCAGAACTGATACCGTGGCCCATGGGGGGCACAACCGTAATTTTGGAGGAGCGAAAACCCTAATCCTCCATGACCAAAAGCATATAAGAACGGAGCAGAGCCCTCTCTAATAATTTTCTTATTCCTCTCTTCCTTTTCTATTTTTTCTGTCCTTGTGTGTCCATGTATGTGGTGATGATGGAGGGCTTTCAGATGAATTTGTACAAAGTATAAAGAAATGGCTATGGTGATGAGGTTTTCTATTGATCTAGTTCTTATATAGTTTCATTTCTTCATTACTTTGTTCTTTCTCATGGTATCAGAGCATTTCTCTGAAAGCCATTAAACACACACATGGCAGCAAGAGTTCCAAAGTTTCCATTTCCCATTCGTGTAAATATTTGCAACTTCGTTACAATCAAGCTTGCTAAGGACAATTTCCTTCTTTGGCAAAGCACAATTTCATAGATTTCTCAGAAGTTAGGAGCTCATTGGGTTTATTAACGGTGAAATTAAATCACCACCACATATGGTACGTGTTGAAGTTGAGAGAAAGGAGATTGAAGCTCAGAATCTGGATTATGCAAACTAGATGAGGACGGATCAGTTGATTTCATCTTGGATAAGTGGAGCTATTTCAAAAAACATTTTGGGCATGATCATCGGACTCGGGACTTCTTTCGAGGTATGGCAGATTTTATGTAATCGTTTTAGTCAAAAATCAGTGGCTAGAGAGTTTGAATTAAGGGGCAAACTCCAAGTGTGCTAAAAATGGGATCGGTTGTTGTTTGATTATCTCAGGGAATTTAAACTAATTTGCGATTAGTTAAACGCAATTGGTAAACCCGTGGATGAGATAACGATGGTTTTTGGCGTTTTGGAGAGGTTAGGCTTAGAATATGAGAATTTCACAACCACAATTTATTGCTTGAAACCTCAACCCGACTATGATGAGGTCATTTCACAGCTTGAGAGATTTGAGGCAAGGCTGCAAAATTACTCTTCTAATCAGTTTAACCCCAATTTGGCATATTATGGGCAGAGACCCTTGAGGGTGAACAGAAAATGCATTTTAACAGTGGGTTTAATTCACCAAGTTATGCATTTGTTAGTTAGAAGGGGAATAATCGGTTTTATGAAGGCAGTGGTGGAAGGAGTAATGGCAGAGGACGTGGCTATGACAATGGTAGAGGCCGTGGCTTTGGTTATCAAGGGAGAAATCAGGGCTACAGACCCTATGGTATGAATCGGGAGGCACAAGGGTTCATCCAACATAATTTTTCTTATGGCTCAGGTCATGGGTTTAGACCCTATGCAAGTTCTTCACAGAGGTACCAAGATGTTAAGTCCTACCCCTCACCCAATTCACCTGAGAACAAGAATTATCAAGAAGAAAGAGCAACTGATAATGTGAGAGTTGCTCGTCAAATTTGTAAGCATCCAGGACATGACGCAGTATGGTGCTGGTACTGATTCGATAACTCCTTCCAAAGCGAGGAAATCCCAACTACACTTGCCGCCATGCATCTCGAGGATCCAAAGGGAAGTGAATGGAACCCAAATACGGGTGCCACAACTCATATCACTGCAAATCCCGGTATAATTCACAACCCTTCAAAGTATACTGGTAATGATAGTGTTATGATAGGTGATGGATTGTGCCTTCCTATCACATTTACGAGTAATGCTTTCTTCATACTGAGCTTGATATATTACCCCTTAATGACGTATTGGTGGTTTCGGAAATAACAAAAAACCTTCTATCAGTCTCAAAGCTAACCGACGATTATCCTTGCTCTTTTGTTTTTGACAAATATGGTGTTTATGTCAACGACAATCAAACCAACTCGGTAGTGCTGCTCGAAAGAAAAATTGGGGGACTTTACAGAGTCGGTCAACAAGCAACTGAGGCTCTTTTTGCTCAAAGACACAAGGTAGTGGGTGAAGAAGTGTGGCACCAAAGGCTTACTCACACTAATGCACAAACACTTAAAGTTCTACAAAATCAGAAACTTATTCAATGGAATAAACAAGCTCAGACCGTGTGTGAGAGCTGTCGGTTTATAAAAAGTGCTAAGTTGTCATTTCCTTTATCCGAGTCTGCAGCCAATTCATTGCGACATTTGGGGTCCGTCGCCGGTAAAATCCTTTCAAGGCTTCAGCTTTTACGTCATGTTTGTAGATGACTTTTCCCATTATAGTTGGGTATGTTAGTAGTCTGCCCTAAAAATCAATCAACGTTGATACTCTAATATTAGTTATGGATTAGGTTGTGTCGAAAAACCGATATTCACTATACTTAGGTAGTCATAATGTCTTGCTAGAGACCGCTTATGACTTGTGGGCCAAAAAGAGTTTTGAGCATACTGCTAATATTTAGTGAACCTACAGGGTCGCACACAATAGCGAACGGACTTAATATTTTCTGTGCGCCTTGATCTACTTAAGAAGTAAATTCTAACTTATTTTCTTATTTAAATTATCTATGCGGTCGTGCGCGTTATGAGATAACGATTAAACGTACGATTAAAGGTAGATGGTTTGGCGAGCCCAAATCGCCTGGCCCACTTTTTTTAATTGCGCTAGATAATGATGCTGTATAAATAGATAGAGAATCGTTCTCTATCTAGGGTTTTTCGATATAGTATCGAAAATCAAAAGGCGTTGAAGAAAAGAAACCTCAAGATCTTTCGCTAGCACGTAGATCATTGGAGAATTCCATTCGTGTGTGTGGATACCGGTAGAGGCGCAACACTTGGGGTACTAATCCAAACACAATCGATTGTCGATTTATCTTCGATCTGCAAAAGGTACGTTTCGAAATTTCTTTTCGATTTCAATATACACATGGATCCTGTCTAGAGTTCTATATTCCATTGCGTTGTTTTTCGTTAATGAACCCAACGGTAGTATCAAAGCTACTTGTGATATATTCAAATTGAATCGGAAACCCTAATTGTTGATACAAATTATGTATATCTGAAGTGAGTCTAAATTAGGGTTAGATGAATTTGAAATACGAATTGATATGATCAATTGAGAAGGAACGAAGTAGGGATGGGTTGATCCTGTTCCGCTCGTGTCGAGGCAGAGACGGCGTCACGCCTAGGCTGTTGCCCGAGGCGGAGACAGCGGCACACCTAGGTTGTTGCTCGAGGAGGAGACAGCGAGCGGAGACGGCGGCGCGTCTGGGCCTGTTGCCCGAGGCGGAGACGGCGGGTGGAGACGGCGGCGTGTCTGGGTCTGTTGCCCGAGGCAGAGACGGCAGCACGCCTAGTCATCCGATGCGTGAAGGACTCAAGGCATCTGGCCAGATGCGCACGATGAGGGCGCGGGAGGCAACAACAGCGGATAGTCTCCCAAGAACACAGAATCGAGAATTCTGTCTAGTTTTCAAGGGCTCTCCTCAAAAAACAGAATTGAGAATTCTATCTAGCTTTTGGGGGCGCTACCCCCTAGCCCCCGCGAAGGGCGCTACCCCTTCGAACCCGCTCGTTGACCGGTCAACGAGACCACTGTAAGGGGCTTTGCCCCTTGACCCCACAAGGGGCGCTGCCCCTCGACCCCGCAAAGGGGCGCAGCCCCCTTGACCCCTGCATGGAATTGGTCGTTCCCGTATGATTGATGTACCTTTGTTATTATAAGTGATGTTTCGTTTATGTTTATAACATGCATACATTCATCGCTAAATAAACAAAAGAGTCCCTAATAAAATTAAATAATAATATGATGCCTTTCCAATTATACACCTATTAAGACTTAAATCGTCAATAGATGGGCTTGCCAAAGCAGGGTGTCTTTAACTATTTGAGTAAAATAGGATGGATAATGGTTATCCATAAGTCAAGATTGGTTTTCTTAACGAGGCTATCAAAACGGTTTTGGGCCTTAAGGCATAGTGTTTGGGGATAAGATATGAGATGTCAATCCCAATAATCAAGGGTTGTATTCGATACAATTGACAAAGAATTGTCTACCTAAATAACTTAGTCTTGAACGGTAAGCCAAAGTTTACTCAAGTCTTGGTAAAATATGAATCTTGGTCCACTATACTTATTAGGACACATGTTATAAAAGTATAGTGGGAGTTTATTATTTATAATATTAATGAACAATTCACTTTGCATATTTGTTGTAGATAATGGCAAATAGCTCTGCATCACACTTTTCACTGCGATCTGTCTTTGAGAAGGACAAATTGAATGGTTCAAACTTTTTGAACTGATATAGAAGCTTGAGAATTGTTCTCAAGCAGGAGAAAAAGAATTATGTCCTGAAGAAACCACTCCCTCAGAAGGTACCTCCTTCCAACACTCCCCATGCTGAAAGGAATGCTTATCAGAAGCATAAAGATGATGCATTGAATGCATCATGTCTAATAGTCTAATGTTAGCTAACATGAACTCAGACCTTCAAAAGCAATTTGACAACATAGATGCCTATGATATGATCATGAACTTGAAAATTTTGTTTCAGGAGCAAGCACGCACTGAAAGGTACCAAATGGTAAAAACCTTAATTGAGTGCAAGCTAGCAAGTGGGAGTTCAGTTAGCCCACATGTCATAATGATGATAGGTTATATTGAAAACCTGGAACGACCGGGCTCTCCCATTAGCCAAGAGTTGACTACTGACATTATTCTTCAGTCATTGCCTCAAGATTATGATACGTTTGTTATGAACTATAACATGCATAATCTGAATAAGTCTTTGACTGAACTGCATGGGATGCTCAAAACTGCTGAGCAGAATATCAAGAAGGACCATATCCCTAATGTTCTCATGGTTCAAAAGGGGAAAGGCTTCAAGAAGCCAGGTAAGGTTAAGGATAAGGGTAAAGGTAAGGGCACTAAGCCTAAACCCAAATCCAAGATTAAACCGGGTCCAACTGCTGATGTTGTATGCTTCCATTGTGGTGAGAATGGATATTAGAAGAGGAATTACAAGAAATATTTGGAGGATCTGAAGAAAAAGGGAAGTGAGACTTCCGATTTAGGTATTTATGTTATAGAATGTTACTACTAGTTCTACTTTATGGATATTGAATACTGGTTGTGGTACTCACATTTGTATGGATGTGCAGGGACTAAAACGAAGTAGAACACTTGCAAAAGGTGAAGTGCAACTACGAGTTGAAAATGGAGCAAGAGTTGCTGCATTAGCTGTAGGAACATATGATGTAGCTTTACCTTCTTGCATGATTTTAGAACTGAATAATTGCTACTATGTACCTGCTATACGCAGGAATATTATTTCTGTTTCTTATTTAGACAAGGAAGGTTTCTATTTTGATATAAAGAACAATACTTGTTCGTTTTATCTTAATGGATTATTTTATGGTAGCGTCCATATTGTGGATGGGATATATGTTCTAAATCTTGATGTGCCAATCTATAATATAAATACAAAAAGATTTAAATCTAATGATTTGAATCCAACCTACCTATAGTATTGTCGATTAGGCCACATAAACAAGAAACGAATTCACAAGCTTCATAGCAATGGGCTATTAAATTCATTTGATTTTGAATCATTTGATACATATGAATCTTGTTTAGTTAGAAAAATGACAAAAGCTCATTTTACTAATCAAAGTGAGAGGACAAAAGAATTATTGGCCCTTATACATACTG
Organism: Syzygium malaccense; assembly: GCA_031216405.1. Classification (NCBI taxonomy): domain Eukaryota; kingdom Viridiplantae; phylum Streptophyta; class Magnoliopsida; order Myrtales; family Myrtaceae; genus Syzygium; species Syzygium malaccense. The sequence goes on from CM062255.1 coordinate 4,033,637, forward strand.
ATGTGTGTGAACCACTAAGTTCTACAGCCAGAGGTCATTATATTTACTGATGATTTCAGTAGATATGGATATGTTTACTTGATGAAACATAAGTCCGACACCTTTAAAAAGTTCAAGAAATTTCAGAATGAAGTATAGAATCAACTTGGCAAAAATATCAAGGCTCTTCGAACTGATCAAGGAGGAGAATATTTAAACCAAGAGTTCAATGACCATCTCAAAAAGTATGGAATTGTTTCACAGATCTCTCCTCCTGGAACACCACAATGGAATGGTGTCTCTGAGAGGAGAAATCGAACTTTATTAAACATGGTTCGATCAATGATGAGTCATTCAGATCTTTCATTATCTTTCTGGGGATATGCACTCGAGACAGCTGCGTTTACACTAAATAGAAGTCCATCAAAAGCTGTAGAGAAGACACCATATGAGATGTGGACAGGAAAAGTTTTTAATATGTTTTTTCTAAAGATTTGGGGCTGTGAAGCTTATGTAAAACATTTACTTTTTGATAAGTTTGGACCCAAATCTGATAAATGCTTCTTTGTGGGATATCCTAAAGAAACGAAATGATATTACTTTTACAATCCATCAGAGAACAAAGTGTTTGTTGCTCGAAATTGTGTCTTTTTAGAAAAAGAGTTTCTTACTAAAGGAACCAGTGGGAGTAAAGTAAACCTCGAAAAAGTTATTATGCCACAAGAGGGTGTTCCAGTTCATGAGGAACCTCAATTAGATCTACAAAGAGTTGTAGAGTCTACTCCAGTGGCACCTATAGTTCGTAAGTATGAAAGAACACATCATGAGCCTATGAGATATGGTTTTCACGTGACAGAATATCGTCATCTATTGATTAATAGAAAATGACGAACCTATGACCTATACGGAAGTTATGATGGGCCCGAACTCCGATAAATGGCTTCATGCCATGAAATTCGAAATGAACTCAATGTATCAAAACAAAATTTGGACTTTGATTGATCCACCTGAATGTGTCAAATCTATAGGGTGCAAATGGGTTTTCAAGAAGAAAACTGATATGGATGGAAATGTTCACATCTATAAAGCATGGCTAGTAGCTAAAGGTTTCAAACAAACTCATGGTATTGACTATGACGAGACCTTTTCGCCAGTGGCCATGCTTAAGTCCATTCAGATTATCCTAGCGTTTGCTGCATATTATGACTATGAGATATGGCAAATGGATGTAAAGACAGCTTTCCTTAACGGAAAACTAGAGGAGAATGTATATATGACACAACCTGAAGGTTTTACATCACTAGATAATACTGGGAAGATATGCAAGCTTCAACATTCTATTTATAGATTGAAGCAGGTATCACGGAGCTGGAATATTCGTTTTGATAAAACTGTCAAAGAGTTTGGCTTCATCAGAAACAAAAAAGAAGCTTGTGTATACAAGAAATATAGTGGGAGTGCAATTGTATTTCTAGTGTTGTATGTGAATGACATACTACTCATTGGAAATGACATTCTTATACTTCAGTCAGTTAAAACATCGCTAGGAAAATTTTTCTCCATGAAGGACATGGAAGAGGCAAACTATATCTTGGGGATCAAGATCTATAAAGATAGATCTAAGAGACTTATTGGACTGAATCAAAGTACATATGTTAACAAAGTCATCAATAGGTTTAATATGCAAGACTCCAAAAAAGGTTTTCTCCCGATGACACATGGCATAAGTCTTAGCAAGACTCAGTGTCCTTCAACACAAGATGAGCGAGACCACATGAGTAGGATTCCTTATGCATCAGCTGTGGGATCCATCATGTATGCTATGTTGTGCACTCGTCCCGATGTTGCTTATGCATTGAGCATGACAAGTAGATACCAGTCAGATCTAGGGGAACCTCACTGGATTGCTGTCAAAAATATCCTTAAGTACTTGAGAAGAACTAAGGATTTATTCTTAGTCTATGGAGGTGAGGAACATATTACTGTAAGTGGTTACACTGATGCTAGTTTTCAAATCGACAAAGACGACCTTCAATCGCAGTCAAGTTTTGTCTTTTGCGTGAATGGTGGAGCGGTGTACTGGAAGAGTTTCAAACAGGACACTCTTGCAGATTCTACGATAGAAGCTGAGTATATTGCTGCTTCAGAAGCATCAAAGGAAGCTGTTTGGATTCGAAAGTTCATAGAATAACTGGGAATCAGTCCCACTAGTTCAAATCCAGCGGACCTCTATTGTGATAGCAATGGGGCCATAGCTTTCGCTAAAGAGTCTAGGTCTCACCAGAAGACCAAACACATACTCAGGAAGTATCATCTCATTCGAGAATTCATTGAAAGAGGTGATGTCAAGATGTGTAAAGTTGCAACGGAGTTGAATACAGCTGATCCGTTGGCGAAGGCTCTTCCACAACCTAAGCATGAGCGTCATTATAACGCTTTAGGCCTTAGACACATTAGTGATTGGTCTTGATTTGAGTGGGAGTATATGTGATATACATTTTCATTGTTCATTAATAAAATATATATATTATATTTGATTTCAATTTAATTTGAGTATATAGTTGAATGCGAAATCTTTATCCCCTGAATATTGAATATCCTTAATAGATAATCAAATATGTGATTTGATCGTGAAACTCTATTAATAGAGTGGATATTAATATTCTAAATGTCCCTAGTCAATTGTCATTATGCATTAGGAAGCAAATGGTGTTTGAGACTAGCATGTGAGTCAACCGATGATCAAGTTTCACGGGTCATGAATATAGAGATATAAAGTTGATCACATGGAATACATGTTAGAGAACATTATATTGGACAGACCCACTATGAGAATAATGTAGGATTGTTATATAATGTCATCAGTATTTCTCATCACAACTATAGAGTATAGTCTTTTGACCTGAGTCTGTCATGGGTTACTAGACATAGATTGGCATGCTTTAACATTGCCAAACATCAGCCGTAACATGTGATTATAAAGGTAATGGCTGGGCATGTCATGAATCGTGCTGAGTGATGTGAGTAGACAAGATGGGATTTGTCCCTCTCATATAACGAGGGTATGATTTCTTGGCCTCCCGTAGAGTTGAGACTGTGAAATGCATGGCCATGCTCAAGTGAGTTGAAGAGTCAACTACTTGTTTTGACAATCTAACTGCAGTATCGGGAAAATGAGTTTAAGCTATACAAGGATGACACTTATCCTGCCTTATGCTTAACTCGAAATCAAGTGACAAAGGGACTTAGTTTATATGATTGGTTCTAGTGCAAGCAGGAGATTGTTAGTGGCCTGCCTTAAGAATCAATCAACGTTGATACTCTAATATTACTTATGGATTAGGTTGTATCGGAAAATCGATATTTACTATACTGAGGTAGTCATAATGTCTTGCTAGAGACCGCTTATGATTTGTGAGCCAAAAAGAGTTTTGAGCACACTGCTAATGTTTAGTGAACCTACAGGGTCGCACACAATAGCGAACGAACTTAATTTTCTGTGCGCCTTGATCTACTTAAGAAGTAGATTCTAATTTATTCTCTTATTTAAATTATCTATGCGGTCGTGCGCGTTATGAGATAACGATTAAACGTACGATTAAAGATGAATGGTTTGGTAGGCCCAAATCGCCTGGCCCACTTTTTTAATTCCGCTAGATAATGATGCTGTATAAATAGATAGAGAATCGTCTCTGTCTAGGGTTTTTCGATATAGTATCGAAAATCAAAAGGCGTTGAAGAAAAGAAACTTTAAGATCTTTCGCTAGCACGTGGATCATTGGAGAATTCCGCTCGTGTGTGTGGATACCGGTAGAGGCGCAACACTTGGGGCGCTAATCCAAACACAATCAGTTGCCGATTTATCTTCGATCCGCAAAAGGTATGTTTCGAAATTCCTTTTCGATTTCAATATACACATGAATCATGTCTAGGGTTCTATATTCCGCTGCGTTATTTTTCGTTAATGAACCCAACAGGGTATATCCAATGAAGTTAAAATCGGAGTTTTATGATATCGTCATTCTCTTTCAAAAATGTGTGGAAAATCAATTCGACCGCAAAATCAAAGTGTTTCAAAGCGATGGAGGGGGAGAGTTTACTAGTACAAAATTTCAGAAACATTTACAGAACTATGGTATAAAGAATTACATGTCATGTCCATATACCCCGAAACAAAATGGGGTTTCGGAAAGGAAACATCGACATCTCATGGAGCTTGGGTTGTCTATGCTTTATCACGCGAGAATTCCACTGATTTAATAGTCGATTCATTTTTTACTGCAAACTATATCGACAATCTCCTTCCAACCCCAAATCTGCAACTGGACAATCCTCATAGTAAGATCTTTGGGCAAAAACCGAGATATGATTTTCTCCGAGTGTTTGGTTGTGCCTATTATCCTTGTCTCCGACCGTATGTGCAACACAAATTTGATCCCCATCCTCTCACTTATGTGTTTATTGGTTACAGTGAGAAGCATAAAGGGTACCGTTGACCACCCGCCTGGGTGGCACTGCTGGAGCGCGCACTCTTCCTCTCGCAAAAGGTTGAGTGTTCGAATCTCGGGCGCCGCAGGGTGACTTAACCGGTGGCACGTGTGTGGTGGCTAGCATGTGTCGCCCCCAGGGTTTACTCCCCGGCTGTCGGCCGTGCGGGGGTTCCCTGGGTTATCAAAAAAAAAAAAAATAAAAAATAAAGGGTACCGTTGTCTTGTACCAACAGATGGGAGGATTTATATCAACAGAAACGTTACATTCGATGAAGGTCTCTTTCCATTTGCTCAGAAGTTGAATGATGTGTTCCCTCAATATACGGTTTTGTATAAGAAATGGGTTGAAGAAGTGAAGTTCATGGGATCTGATAGAGAATCACAGCCAAGAAATACTGCACATGACAATTCGAGTTTTTTACAAGATAATGATGCCCTTGAGATTGGACAAATCAGAGTGCCTTACAAGGAAACACCTGTGTCACAAATGTCTCCCACTACTGAGTTGGAGAACACGTGTTCATGAACAATCCAAAGAAACTCAAGCAACTAACCATTGTGAGCCACCTATAACAAATGCGGTGACTTCTAAACAGCCGAGAATCACTTCTACTCACCAAATACAAACACGGCTTAGATCTGGGATTGTAAAGCCCAACCCCAAATACACATGCCTAGCTGAATATCGGGTTCCTGCAGAACCCAAATCTGTAAAATCAGCACTTGCACATGAAGGTTGGAATAAGGCCATGAGAGAGGAAATGGATGCCTTGCATGACAACCAGACCTGGATTTTGGTTCCACGAACTGATCAAATGAATGTAATCGGGTGCAAATGGGTATTTAAAACCAAGTTGGCCGCAGATGGGAGTCTTGACAAATTAAAGGCACGTTTGGTAGCTAAAGGCTATCACCAAGAAGAGGAGATCGATTTTGTCAAGACATTTAGTCTTGTGGTGAAACAGGCAACAATTCGCATTGTCCTCTTGGTAGCTATGGTACAAAAATGGTCGATACACCAATTAGACGTCAAGAACGCCTTCTTGCATGGTATGCTTAATGAAACGGTATATATGGAGCAGCCCCCAGGATTCTCGGAACTCCCTAATCATGTATGTTTGCTCCGAAAGTCTCTGTATGGTTTGCGTCAGGCTCCGCGTGTATGGTCCGAGAAATTCAGCAATTTCCTCTTAGAATCAGGCTTTTTCTGCAGTGCTACTGACCCATCTCTTTTTATCTTACACAAGGGTCGCGAAACATTCCTACTCTTGCTATACGTCGATGACATTGTGTTAACCAGAAGTTCAAATCAGTTGCTCACTGAATCGATCAAATCTCTTAGCTTCAACATCCACATGAAAGACTTGGGTTATTTACACTATTTCTTGGGTATAGAGGCCAAGTACACATCTGAAGAATTATTTCTCTGTCAAACGAAATATGCCATTGACCTCCCGGAACGAGCACATATGAAGGAATGCAAGCCCATATCCACACCCTTTGTCGCTAAAACCAGTTCACAACTCTGGTGATGATGTTTATCTTGACAACCCGTTGGAATACAGAAGTTTAGTGAGTGGTCTGCAATATCTAACAATAACCAGACCAAATATTGCGTATGCCACAAACGTGTTATCCAAGCAAATGCAGATTCCGACAGTGGGTGACTTAAATAAATTGAAGCGAGTATTGCGTTATATCAAGGAGACTGTTAACTTGGGACTTTTCATTCACTCAAATAGCTCGTTGAATTTATATGGTTTTTCGGATGCCGACTGAGCTGGCTGTGCCGATACGAGATGCTCCACTACGGGCTTTTGCACTTACCTTGGTTCGAATATCATCTCTTGGTTGGCAAAGAAACAGACCACAGTGTCACGGTCATCAATCGAAGCAGAGTACAGAGCACTCGCCTCTGCTACTACCGATCTTACGTGGATTGCATTTGTCCTGAGAGACATCGGGATTCACTTAACCTCACCAACGGTATTGTTTTGTAATAATCAATCTGCAATTTCTCTTACATCTAATCCTATCTTACATGCCAGGACGAAACACATTGAAATCGATTTCCACTTCGTCCGCAAGAAGGTTTCGTTGGGTTTACTTAGTGTGCAATACATTCCTAGCCATCGTCAAATTGCGGATATTTTTACCAAGGCCTTATCAAGATTTGATCATTGCTCTCTTAGAATCAAACTGGGTTTAGGTTTCAAAACCACACCCAGTTTGAGGGGGGATGTTGAGAGTAAAGGTGAAGAAGACAACAAAGACTCTGACCGAAAACAAGTGGGGCTACAGCCCAAGAGCGAGGCTGCCCGGAACTAACACCATGGCCCATGGGGGCACAACCGTAATTTCGGAGGAGCGAAAACCCTAATCCTCCGTGAACGAAAGCATATAAGAATGGAGCAAAGCCCTCTCTAGTAATTTTCTTCTTCCTCTCTTCCTTTTCTATTTTTCTGTCCTTGTGTGTCCGTGTATGTGGTGATGATGGAGGGCTTTCAAATGAATTTTTACATAGTATAAAGAAATGGCTATGCTGATGAAGTTTTCTATTGATCTGGTTCTTGTGTAGTTTCATTTCTTCGTTACTTTGTTCTTTCTCAAAGGTCATTATTCAAGGATATAGAAAAATAGGGAGAAGCAATGCAAGCTGTAATCCATTGCATGAACTGGGTCAAGAACATCAATAACTCGATTCACTTAATGCAAATAATCCCATCTCGCTGAGTCAATTGCCTTCATAAGATCAGCTTTAATCAATGAATCTAGGGGAGATCAGACCGGCTATGATAATTTTCACCAATTCGTGGGCTAAAAGAACATTATCAGAGATGCTGAGAAAACCAATATAGATATGTGACATGGTTAGAAGCGTGTCTGGAAAATGTGGGTTTCTGTTTTCGTCTCTTCTTATCTTTGGCTGGCTAGATTAAGAAAATTTACTGATTCTTGAAATGCATGATCGGAATGGGCTCGTCGCCATCAAATGAAATGAAAGGTGGTGCTCCTCGGCCTAGTCTAACTTGGCCCACTCAGCCAATAACCGAAGATATATTCAGAGTTAATCAGCCCAAGTATGATGCATAGCTGTTAGACTCCTCAGGCACGCATTATATTCCGTATGGAATCTTCTCCTTTTCCTTGTGTATCTGGTAAAAGGTCTTTGAGATGGACCGGACATTCCAATTGAAAATGGCGATTCCATACTTACATAGGAAACCCGAGGCCATAACACAATGGAAAGCGATAAAACAGATTAGACAGACGAGATAAGCACATGCACGAGACGGTTATACATGATTTGGATCTGGATGCACATAAGAGGATTTATATGGTCATATTCTGCTATTCAAGAATTGCAAGAGGTTGCAACATGTACATATGCCTCGCTCATTGCCCTAGCCCCAGTAACACTATCTCTCTGGGTGTCTAATCTCGACTCGAAGTCCCATATAAATGATCTCTCAGCTCACACAAAGTCCCTGAACATTGTTTTGCTGAGGCTAAGCACTACAAAACCCTCATTTCCATGCAAAATATGGAAACCCACGCATCAAGAAATCTGCTCTACCGTTATCTTTCTCTAATGCGATTGACAGTCGAATTCGGGTGGCGATGCATGTCCTTGGGCTCGAAATTCAAGACACGCTCAAAAGTCTCAAAATATACGAATAGAGATTGTCATTCTTGTCATCAAGACGATAGGACTTACTTTGGCATTTCTTTTCACCATTGGCACTTCGCTTTTCCTTTTCCATTACCCATTTAAGGAGAGTCTTGAGCATTTGTTCTTGTCACTCTCTTTCCGTTTTTCACTTCACATCTTTATCACGGCCAAATAAAGGAAGGAGAGTGATCATTCTTTTCAATCTATTCCATTCCTTCTTCCATTTCATGTTCCTTGCTCGTCATGTCACCACACCATACCAAATAGAGAAAGGTAGCTAATCAAGGGTGATGAAAAAGTACAGTGAATACAGTATATTTCTGTACTGGTATGAACTCACACGAGCACGAATAAAGGAAAGTGTACTTCCACACATCCTCAGGAGTACATAAATTTGAAGCCAAGGCCGTTGATTGCATTGTGGGGTAATAGTCATTAATGCGATACCAATCAATCCCTCACAGTTCAAGAGAATGCAAAAGCGCCGAGTAGGTTCGAGACATCGCATGACCCATGGGCTCATCAAGTGCTTTGTTCGCGGTCGGGACCCGAGATGATTTGTTGCGTAAGGTTCGGTGGCCAAAGTGCATTTACGATCAGATAGATGAATGCATCTCATGGAGCAAAAATGTAGCGTTGCATAGACTTTTAAAGTCTATTGATGACGTGGTGGACAAATCAAAACCAAATACGGTGCAGAAATTGTGCAAAACTTATATTATTCAATGGACCAACGAAGGGTCGCGTATATCTTTAGGTCCGGTGGATTTCATTTACACAGTATTGGCTCAACTAATACCCTATGGATTGGAGGCTCACTCATGCACCGTGCAGGACCATTAGGTATATGGGACCCTGCCATGCATTCACTTACGTACAGACAGATCTTCGCTTAATCACGGGGCCATCATCCACACGTGTATGTATGCATTGCTTAATCACGGGGCCATCACGGGGCCATCATCGACACGTGTATGGATGCATGCATGCATACAAATCTCTTGGTCGTATTCGTACAGCGACAAACAAAAGAAGTTTAAAGAGATTGAGAGGTGGGGCAAATTAATGGTAAAAGGTTATTATCGAGAGAATTCGAATGGATTGTTTGATTAAAAGGTTAATATCACGAAAAATCCCAAACTGGTACGTTTGTGACAGATTTACCCTAAATTAATTTTTTACTATCAAAACGCCCAAATTGATACACTTGTAACAAATTTATCTTAAATTAATTTTTTGACCATCGATAACCCCAAATTGATACATTTGTGATGAATTTACCCTTAGTTAGTTTCCCTTAAATTGGATTAATATCACGAAAAATCACAAACTGGTACACCCGTAACAAACAAAGAGTATAACATCCATCAATTGCCACGTGTCATCTAATTCAACAATTTGAAGGTAAAATTTAACGGAAACTAACGGTTGGTAAATTTATCACGGGTGTACCAATTGAGGTTTTTAGTAGTCCAAATATTGTTTGGGACAAATTTCTCATAAGCGTATCAATTTGAGGTTTTTTGTTGTATTAACCCTTAAATAAATGGTGTTCTTTACAATTTTTTCTCTCTTTCTTTTTTCTTTTAGTTTTGTAAGCTTTGTCCTTAGATTTGGTTTGGATTTGGCAGTTGTCCGTAAACCAGAACATGTGTAGTTTAACTTCGTACATGCTAGATTTGGTAGCTAACCATTATAGTCTTTTTTGGAAATGCACGGCCTCTTTTTTACAAAATTTCACTAAAACAAGTCAAATCTTATTTTCAGAAGGAAAAATGACACAAATGATCCCTAAACTTTGGTCCAATGTGCAATATGATCCCTAAAATTTTAATTTGTTCAATATGATCTCTAAACTTTGATTATGTATTCAATTTAGTCCTCAAACTATATAAAAGTGTTCAAGGACATATTAAACAAATTGAAAATTTGGGAATTAATTGCATGTTGGGCTAAGTTTAGGGACATATTACACAAATTAAAAATTCATGGACCATTTGTGTCATTATCCCAATTGATGAATAGCTTAGATGCATAGTAACATTCCCAAGTACATGTACGCTCACTCGAAAGGACTTCAACTTTAGCTATTCCATATCATATCCGCGTAATCAGCGACTTGCCTCGGTAGAACTTAAGCCATTGATTCTATACATATGATCTTGAACAGTTGCAAGAAACCATTGGTCAGAAAGTGTCAAGCTGTTAAGCATAGTTTACTGTATCAATGCTCTGGCGCGTTTTTTTTTTTTAAGCAATTGGGCAGGCCTCTCAATCACATAATACAATTTTTTAAATAGTGATTGGACCCGTCCTCTAGCGTCCGAGCTGGGACTTTATTGAATATGGGCCTCAAGTTCTTTCTTTCCACATCTAGCTAAAAATCCCTCCAGATCAGAATCAATCATGCAGAAGGAAAAGAAAGACCTGATGAACATTATGTTAATAGTCCAACACCCATCACAATATTATAGTCATTCCCTTATTTATATATATCCCAATGGGCATGGTGGCACTGTGAACCCTAACCAGTTACCTCACACAGGATCAGCATATCCCCACCACCCAATCTTGGGAAGACAAAAGAAAGAACTTGCGAACGAGGATTTTATCTTTTTCCTCTTCTCCTTTTTTTCCTTTATCTTTACTTTGGCAATGCAAGGAGAAAGGGGCAAGACTTTTTTCTTGGGTGACGAATGATTAATTGATTTACATGGGGTTGGTGATGGTCCCTGAAACATGATAAGGGGTTAAATGAACAGGAGTGACCAGGTGAAACACTGAAGCTAGAGAGCGAGAGAGAGAGAGAGAGATCAAAAGCAAAGATTGGAAGATATCTTATTGCTATGACCTTAAAGAAACAAAGATGAAATAATTAAATGTAAGGGTTTCTTTGGGTCTTATAGGGGTTGGGGACCCCTCACATTGTAGCTTAGGGTAACCCATTTCTTTAATGGGTCCACCTCTCTGTCGTTCTCTTCATTGAAACCCTTTATAAATGTTGTGTGGCTCACTGGGAAAATATTGGGGGAGAGGAGGAACAAAACAAAAAAAGGAAGAAGAAGATGAAAAGGCTTCTGCTTTGTTCAAGTAGAGTAGCTCTCAATGTGCATCCCCACTTAACTCCTTCACTGCACAGTGAAGTTCTGAGTGAGGGGAGTAGCTCTCAAAGTGCATGCCCACTTACTTAACTCCTTCACTGCCCAGTGGTCTCAAGTCCTCTCTCTCTCCTCTTCCTCATCATCATCTCCCTCTTGTCTCTATCTTTCTTCAAGAGCTCCTCTTTCTCTGAGTCTCGGCATTTCAATCTCCTTCAACTTTTAGCCAGAGAGAGACAGTTACATAACTGAGTCCGCCCCCCTTCTCTCCCTCGCCAAGAGTTTGGAATTGTCTGAGTTTACCACATGTGGGCAAGCGAGCTTGATTGTCTTCTCTCTTGGTTGCTTCACTTGCTCCAAAATAAACCAAGACTATAGTCTCTATACTATACCAGTTTCTTCTTCTGTCTGTGAAGACCGAGTGGTTCTTCCCCTAAAACCTTCATTTGGTCATCCAATTCCAAACTCAGTGACTACCGAGGAAGCACAAAACCAAGAACCAAAAACAAGGACGAATCCCCCAAGAAAGCAAAGAGAGTACCGTGTTCACCAGATAAAATGATCGAGTCGTCCAACTCGGACCGCGAAACAAGCTCCAACTCGCTCTCTTCCCCACCATCCTCCCCTTCCTCGCCCGCAGGGTGGACTGACTCGTCCCTCAACTCAGCCCCTAAGCCCACCGGCGACCAGAATTCTGCCGACCTGCCAGCCGAATCCGATAAGAAGATCAAGCGCCTCCGCGACTCGGGCAAGCACCCGGTGTACCGCGGCGTGCGCATGAGGAACTGGGGCAAATGGGTCTCCGAGATCCGCGAGCCGCGGAAGAAATCCCGCATTTGGCTCGGGACGTTCCCGACGCCGGAGATGGCAGCTCGTGCCCACGACGTGGCCGCCCTGAGCATCAAAGGCAGCTCGGCGATCCTCAATTTCCCCGAACTCGCCAGCTTGCTGCCCCGGCCCATCTCGCTAAGCCCGCGCGACGTGCAAGCGGCGGCGACAAAAGCAGCCCAGATGGATAAATTCGATACAATCACCACATCAACGGCGTCGTCATCCTCGTCCACAAGTCCGTTGTCATCACTTGTCTCGGCGATGGATCTATCTGAGACATCGGAGGAGCTGAGCGAGATCATCGAGTTGCCTAGTCTCGGGACGAGTTACGAGTTGACGAGGCCGAGCAGCGAGTTCGTGCTCATCGACTCGGTGGACGGGTGGCTTTATCATCCACCGTGGCTCGGGGCGAGCTTTGATGATGAATGTGGTTATGTGGGTGGGTGATCCAATGCCAGTGCCAGAGAGTTTGATACATATGATGAATCTGCAGGCTTGTTGTGAGATAATTATCAGTACTGGTATGAAATTTGTGAATTATCTGTCCATGTAAATCATGTGCTTTGACTTATTTACCTTTTTTCAATTTGTGTCGATCTTCTCCTCTAAGTTCTCGGTCATGTAAAGCCCTTCTTGTTTTTCTTCCAAGGGCTTGTGTTGAACTCCGTTCACAATATGATAAACTCGGCCAATCAAAACATGCAATAATCACACGATGTATTTGATTATATGACTAACTTTGTTCATGCTCAAACTGTTGTTGGCCGAGTTTATTTGACTCTCTGTATGTAATTAACTTCTTAATCAGTGCCTTCTTCTATGTTATTAACTCCATCGTCTCTCTCGATTGCTTCTATGTAATGTGGTGCCCCCTTCAATGGACTCGACTACTGTAGTTTGTTCAAAGAGGGCCTCATAAATTGCTTCTGCTTTTGGATGGTTGAGTACTCATTTACTCTCTCTCTCTCTCTCTCTCTCTCTCTCTCTCTCTCCGGTCTATTGTGTACGTAATTGTGTTGCAGTTTCTGGATTCGTCCGTACCTGTATAAAGTATACTCCACTCGTATTGTGAATAAAATAATGGCCCTTCCAGCAACTTTTCCTAATGAAGATTCGTGCATGAAACCACCATCTCATGATTCTCATGACTGTTCCAGACAAACATAATCAACAAAGACCAAAGTGAGGTTTTGATCATGACATGGTATCTTCCCCAGTGCATTCCCTGCGATATTGGGCATATAAAAATGAATGATTCACAAGGAAATGGGAAACGAAAGTCTAAACCTCATGATCACCTCAATGAGGAAAGACTTCAGCCACTGAAACGACGACCCTCCAAGCCTCAATTACTGTTGTTCATGCTGTTATCATCTTCTAGGTTGGAATTTTTAACTTTAGGGTTTCTGGCAGACACGACAGATGGTGAAACAGGGTGCGAGATTGCAAGGGAGTGTTAGTGATAGTGACCATTTTTGCCTCTCAGTGGGATAATAACGCTCACTTCAGCCTACCGTATCTACTGGCCTTTATTATTTAAACCTCAGCTTTTTAAACCTATGTCATAATCAGTGTGCCCTGTCAGTCTGCTGTTTTTGAAACTTATGTCTAATTTCTTGGCGTGTGGATAAATACGCGCATGAAAAAATGTGGCTGGTGTTGAAACTGAGTTTCAAGAAGATATCTGTTCTGTTTTCTTTATTTCTTCTGCTGGAAATGAGACAGAATCACAGAAGAATATCTGTTGAGCCGCGACAAAAGGATGAGTAAAGTATATACAAAAATTTGAGTCGATTTTAACGAGATGATTTGAATGATGTTAGAATGAAATTGGCAATAATGCTTTGTCCCTCATATGATAGAGTTTTCCCTGGTGAATGAAAAGCGCTGGCTCGGAAGTAATGCTACTACAAGGCGCATTGAATTTTGAAGGCGAGTGATAGCTATATAGTTTTGCCTGGGACGAGCAGCCGAGCCGATGGTTCAACTTGGGAAAGGAACTGAATCGAACCGAACCGATCTTACTTGGCCATTTTCAAGTCGATTGACATGGGGACTGATTCAATTCTCGAGTAAAAAATTTGGTAACCAGCCTTGATCAGCTTGGTTCCTGAGTAGAATCATTGCAAGGTCAATTCTTGGATAGAATAGGTTTTGAATTGTTTCAAAACCAAACCCTACAAGTCTCTTAATTGAGACTTTTGCCAATAATAATGACGTTAAGCATTCCAATATAAGCAGGCCATTATGGTCATAATTGAGAAATTTTCCCAAAATAATGTATATGATCTAGTAATTAAATAAAAATGAGATAGAAAAGAATAAAGAAAAAAATAGGTAGGCCGGCTCCAAGGTCAACCAGTCAAGCTAGGTTCCAAGTTTCTAATTTGGAATCTACCCACTTTGAAACCGATCATCCCTAGTTTTATGTCTTAACTTTCATATTATACGGATTAAAAAGTACTTTCATCACTTCTAGGAGCACGTCAAATGCTACTTTGTACAATGCTTTTATACATGCTCCTCATGATGCCGTGTAACAACAGTATTCAAAGAAAAAAATGCTGCAATTGTCCGATTGGCATTGCAGGACTCATAGCAAACAACAAGTTTAATAAATCTTCTGGTCCCCGATCATTTAAATCGAATGGGGTAGACGACGAAGAGGGTGGTGCCATTGGATCTTTAGTGCCCAATTTAATTATATGGTCCAAATTGGTGGCACCACATTAAATCTGAGATCACAAACTCCAACAAGAAATTTTTTTTCATTTACAATTATTTTTCCTTTCCTTTTTTTATTTTTGAAGGGTTTTTTTACCCGCAAATTGCATAGGAATCGTATTCCAGCGAAATATCGGGCAGAAAAAAACCCTAAATTTTTTAAATCGAGAATTTCTCACGTGGTCGAAAAGTACGGGGCCACCTCCCTATCGTATAATATATCCAAAAAATGCATTACATAATTATAATAAAAAAAATTATAACATTTGGTTGGTATATCGATTTTAATATGGGCCGGCTCCTAATTTTTTTTTTTATCGATTCCCCATTTGCAAAATCTTTTTTAAATTCCCTCTTGTGTTTTTCTTTCCCTCCTCCTCCTTCAAGTCCGGCATGACATAGCTCGACGAAAGACCAAATTGCAATTACATTAACGACGTTAATTTAATTTATCTTTTTATTTGCCATCACCATCCACTCTTTGGTCGGACAGCAATGGGTATGGTGGGATTCTTTGGCGACTTGAAATTCTTTATTTTAATTTACTTGTTCATTTCGCTTTTTCAATTGCATGCACAAGAAGGAGACGTACCTTCTTTTTCATCGCACCCACCTAGCGCGAATTTGCTAGACACGAAATTTAATTGAGCGAAAGCGATGTGTATCTCTATTTTGGGGAATGGTCGATTCGATCGATTGCCAAAGCTAGAAAAGCGACAAGGGAATTAAAGAAATGGTGAAGTACGAAGGGGGGTATGTGCATAAATTAAGCATCGTGCGTACTATATTATCGATGGGGTTTCCACTGGATTTAGATTAATCATTATTATTGAAGGAGCAAGCCTACCACAATCGCCTTGGTCGTTACCTTCTCCAGCCGATCAACTGGAATTGAATTGTTTACACGCATATTTGCATATTAAAGGTTCAAATCAAATATGATTTGCATTGTACTTTCTCCCGATTTGACATGTCAAAACAAAAGATATCACAGCTATAAGATTTTAGGTATAACTAAGGGAAACACTCAAATGAGTTGACAGGAAAAGCTAGATCACAAATGTGCGACTACTTAAAGGCTCATGAAATACCTCCAGGTCCACGCATTGGTCATAAATCCAAGCCTATGACATATACAGATGGCCTTGATCTTGAGCAATTTGCACGCAATTTATAAGATTTGAATGGGCGACCTCCAATTCTTATAGTGGAAATCCCCCGGCACCACAATCGACTAGGACAAACTGGAGGAATTAATTTGGTAGGCCTAATATCGAAGTAAAACAAATGAACTTAGCGTACGAGAAAAGGTGACCTTACTGATAAAACACCTAGCTCTTGTCGGAGGGAGAGCCGCATAGGGTCACTTTTCCATGACACAAGAACGCATTTATGAGACAATGATCATGCTTCTGTGTTTTTTTTCGGTCGGTATGATCATGCTATTTGAAAATGGTGAATACAAATAACTTCTTCTTATTTTCATGTAAATAAGTTGGAACTTACATACGAAAAAAGCCGTAACCGTAGTCACATGAGATAGGAAAATGGGTGAAATATAAAGTACTAATGAAAACTAGTGTATCATAATTCAAACTTGCCATATGAATCATCAAATTATCTCTGAAAATTTAATCAATTGCGAAAATGTTGTTATAATGTAATCTTTTTTAGTAAGTCTTATAATGCATTTTTGTATAGAGTATGGTATACGCATTTCTTTAACAGCAACGATGAATCATGCTAAAAGAGGCCACCAATTATATCCGACTAAAATATTCTGATTAAATAAATTTGAAACTCAACTTTACTATTTGGGAGATTCGGCACTTCTGCCAAGAAAAGATGATTTTAATGCATTTAATTAACCTTATTTGATTTGGCAATGCTTGTAGAAGGACAAAGGAAAGGGTTTGACTATAATTTATATCGGCTTCAAATTATTGGAGGCGGTTATATAAAATTATAAACGTCGCAATTTTTTTCGTGATTAAAAAAGTTCCATCTATTGTACTTGAGACAACAATTCTGTTTGAATTTAGTAGTTAGAAGTACCTTCTCCAATCAAACAGCTCTTTCCCCGTACATAATTTTATTTTTGGTCAAAATCACTGTATATAATAAAAGTGATCGGTTTCAAGGTAGTACTGAAACTTATGTTCACTGTACATAATTGAAGTGATCAGTTTCAAGGTAGTACTGAAACCTATGTTGTCAAAGTTGATTTCCGATATTTAGGATCAATTGACAACGGAGGATTAAATGCATTAGGATTTCTAAATAAATTGTAAAATAAATCTAGGAGTCTAAAGGAAAATTGGACCCGACATTTCAACAGAATGGACATGACTAGACAAGTTTTTCTAATCTCCTGAGCTTTCTCCTAAGCTATTGTATGTGAAATACTTAGTAGGTCATGAGAACTGTTGTCACATAAAGTTTACAACCTAGCAAAATGAAATGTTTCTCTATTTTTCTCTCCCACGATGATGACACGGTTGCTGTAAAAATTACATAATCACTACCAGCTTATCTAAAAAGAACCTTACAAATAAAAGCATATAGCTCCACAATATACTCCCTCTGTGACCCATAAGTCAAGATGTGATATAACACTAGGCTCCCTTTATTTCGCGAAAAACTAATGATTAAGAAAAATTTTCCTTTAAGATGATCGCTTCCGGTACTTACAAAAATGAATGAAAAGAAATATTTACGAAAATGTCGATAATGAAAAAAGTTTTCTTTGGCTAACCATTTCAAATGAAACAAGTAATTATTTTAGGGAAAATAATTTCTAAATCAATTATTTTCTATTGAAACAAATGGAGCCTAAATACAGAAAAAGAAAAAAAGGCCAAAGAGGATGGAGATTCAAACACGAGCTGCAACTCTAATGCAACGTATAGAATAAGCGTCGGTGGTAACTTACTTGAAATTCTACCAATAGAAACGGGACTCCATATATAGACATGGTAAAACCAGGGACCAAGTAAATTCCATACATGATTGTAACAAGGAAAACTACTGTCTGCGCCATCATCACAAACAATGCATAATGAAAGAAGTCACTGGAAATACAAGATCATAATGGAAATGGAAATACTAGCAAATAAACTTAGGGTTTAACGTGAAGACAAAGCACACTTTCGCATCAATCAGCTTCCTGCTCCAAATCCCCCAGCCACCATGCCCCAACCGGTGTACACTGGCAGTCCTTACTGTATTTGAAGCACACGGCCTAGCTATACACTTCAAAGGCCTTTCTTTTCCACAATCATTTGCCCTTTCTTTCCTTTTTGTTCCTGTTCTAGATTTCTACCAATTCGATGTGGGGAACCGCATTAACGCAGCAAACAATTGTTCATCTTCGTCGCAGACAAGTGGGTTTTCTCTGCCAGATGTGAGTCAAGAAAAATCAAATAATACGCATAAATAAGATAAAGCGAGTGATGATAAAGCTGAAGGATGACTTTCTAGCGAATCCCATCTTCAAATGTTTATGCATTATGAGACACCAAGATCTTGAAGACCCATCTCTCTATCTCTCTCTTTCCCCCCTTTTATGTGGAACTCGCTTTCTGAGCAACTGTAGGGTGACCCAATTATTTGTACGATCGATATTCATATTGACCCCATTTCCTGTTCTTAGCTGTGAGCCACTCATTTTCCAAGCCCGATATTGCATATGTCGGACCTTTTTACTCTCTTTTTTCTTTTCTTCTTTCTGGATTTGGGGTATACTTTTTCCAAGCGGAACACCTTTCTTTCTCCTCATTGTCCCCTTTTTGTATATTTGTTTTCTTTTATAAAGTTTCCGGCCGACTGCATATGCTAAAAAATCCAGGAAACCAACACGTGCAGATCAAAATGCAATAGCTTGCTAACACATTTTCACGTGATGGCATGCTTCATTCTTCGTAGAACCAGTATATACGTACAGACGTATATATAGGTTGCACCATGACTTTGAAATGTAAGACCAAGAATGATTCTAATGATGCATGTTGGGGTTTGGTATATATAATTAGTCTCTCCAAAAATCGGTTTGAAGGGAAAAATTGGACTGTGTATGGCATCTTCGAAATGTATATCTTTTTTACTTGACTAACACTCTCTATGACTCCATTTATTTTGCAAAAAATATAATATTTCTAAAAAATATTTTCCAAGAAGTCACTTTCTTTTTTTGGTAGTTGTCTGAAACCTTAAAAATGATATGGAAAATTTTTCCATCATTTCGCAAGGAAAATCAAGATTTTCCTAAATAGACATAAACTATTCGGGCTATAGTAACTTGTGCATGGGTAGTCAAGGATCTCAATAAGGGCACTGGAGTCTCAAGCCTGGTTCCTCGGTTCCCGGGCATGAGCACAGGCACTACAGGTCTTGGGTTCACCGAAGCCGAGCCCAAGAACCTGGTGCCCGTGCCCGGCTCACTAGCGCGTCAGCCGGGTATATAGAAGTCGAGGTCGGATCCTTGGCTCTAGGGCCCAGGTCCATCAAGGTCATGCTCGGGACCTTAGCTCCTGAGACCGGGTCCATTGAGGCTAGGCCCGAGATTTTGGTGCTAGTGCTCACGCCTAGTTCCATCGAGGCAAAGCCCTGACCTCGATGCCCGAGGCCTAGGTCCATTGATGTCAAGCCTAGGACTCCAATGCCATTGCCCACACCTAGGTCCATCGAGGCCAAGGTCCAAACCTTGGAACCAGGATCGAGTCCCCACTCAGGCCTGGGTCTATCAAGTGTGGGCCTAAGACTCCGATTACGGTGCCCACACTTGGGTCCATCAAGGCTAGGCCCTAGCCCCCGATGCTCGCACCCAAGTTCATCAAGGTCGAGCCTAGAACCCCGACATTGGTCCCAGAGCCATCAAGGTCAGGCCTAGGGCCCCAGTGCTCGAGAACCCGATCCCAGTGCCCCAGGTCCCCGGTGACAATGCTCCGGGTACATAGATGCCAAGCTAGGGTCCATCAAGGCTGGGCCCAAGTCCTTGGCAACTAGATCCGAGCATGAGCACTAGGATCCCAAGCTTGGCCCTATGGACCCGGGCTCAAGCGTTGGGGACCCGGTCTCGAACGTCAGGGACCACTCACGAGCACCAAGGTCTTGGCCTAGGTACCAAGCACAGGCGACGAAATCGCAAGCATGGCCTGGATGGACTCGAGCCTGGGTGCCCTCGATGGACCCGGGCTTGGCATTGATGGACTGGGGTGTAGACACCAGGGACTTAGGCACAAGTGCCGAGGACTTGAGCACGGGAGTACCGGGCCCGTCCTCAATGGACCTAGGCTCGATACCCAAGGACCCGGGCACCAACGCTGAGGATTGGGGCCTGCCCTCGATGGACCCGGGCATGGGTGCCAAGGACTCTGGCCCAGCATCCTAGGCACGGGAACCAACACCGATGTCCAAGGCCTGGCTACTAGGGTTTAGGCACGACCTAAGTGGACCTGACCGAGGGCGTTGGAGTCTCGGGCCAGCCTCGATGGACCTAGGCCCAAGCGCCGGTGTCCCGAGCACGAGCATTGGGGTCCTAGGCCCTACCTTGATGAACCTAGGCTTGCCCTTGGTGGACCCCAGTAGATCTGGCCCTGACATCTAGTCATGGCCTCGCTGCCAAAGGCTAGGAAACATGGGCTCGCTGCCAAGGGCTAGGGAACAAGCGTTGGGGTTCCTATGACTAAGCGCGGATTTGCGTCCAAGTGCCGATATCTAGTAATATTTTGGAAAATAATTTTTGATTTTTTAAAGAGAAAATCATTTTTCTGAATTTAAGCATTGGTTTTCTAATGATTCATTTTCCCAAATAATCCAAAATTCGAAAAATAAGAAAAAAAAATTTTCCGAAAAATATATTTCACGAAACAAAAGGAGCACGTCCAATATGTCAGACCACATGAAATATACTCAATTTTGATATAAAAGGACAAAAAAAGAGATTTATGAATCATAGAGTTAACTTTACATCCAACTCTTCTTATGACCACATATCAACATATGGCTTAAGCTTGTCTGCTAAATTGTGATTTTCGTAGCCTATATAGCTAGTTGCTGATTTGATCTCTCTTTTCGTGAACACAATTTTTCGCACCCGTTTTTTGGGTTTTATGGGGACTTAATAGATAGATAGATATTATTATTATTATTATTATTATTATTGGTGTAAACAACTTCTTATACATTCATCATAAATGGATGAAACAATATAACCAGAGATGTTATTCAAATTCATATGCATGTCAACTATCCAAAACTTAAGCTACGCATGTCAAACATTCTGTGCCCTAGAACATATTCTGCTCAAAAATAATTCTTTTTTATTCTTTGCCCCAAAAAAATTTTTAAGCATTTGAAAACGTTTGATAACTGCCCAAAATTTATATTCTTAGAATAGAAAAAGAATAGAAATGCGTATGGTAACTACACAAAATTTCATTTTATTAATAATATTTTAATAATATATTTGAATTTTTTAATATTTGTTTTTTTTCCTTTTTTTCTTTTTTTTCTTTCCCTTCCCCTCCTTGGCCCCGATGACCGGCCACAGGCCAGGGCCAGCGAGGGCGTCGCGGCCCTCGTCGTCGCCACCCAGGTGACGGACCTAGGTGGCGACAGCGAGACCGGCCTCGCCGTCACCACCAAAGCAACGACCTGGGTGGTGACGGCGAGGTCGCAAGCCGCCGTCGCCGACCCTGGCCTGTGGCCAATCGCTGACGGCTAGCGGGTTGCAGGCGGCAAGCCGAAGAACAACAACAAACCATAAAAAGAAGAAAATCAAGAAAAATCAGAAATGGAAAAATTGTTCCAAAATCAAGAAGTTACTTTTTTTTGCTTCTTGATTCCATTTCAAAACTAATTCTATGAACAATCTTTTTTAAAATTGTGCTCGGGCACAAAAAATTTAACAAACGAATTTCTGCTCCCAAACTGATTCTGAGAACAAAAAAATAGAAATTTTTACTATTTGGCAAGTTGCGAAACGGGCCGTTAGTTGCCAATGTATACGAATGGTTCATGGATAACTTCTTGGACTTCCATGAACACAAATATAAAGAGTGGTCTCCAGCTAATTCGGATTGTGATAAAACCCAACATATACATGACAAAATCAGGAATATATCAGGGACGGAGCATCGAAATTCTTGAATTTCCCAGGCCTACAATTATTTAGCAAGATTCTTTCCAACGTCACACCTCATTAGCCTTTTAACTCCTCTCTCTCTCTCTCTCTCTCTCTCTCTCTCTCTCTCTCTCTCTCTCTCTCTCTCTCTCTCTCTCTCTCTCTCTCTCTCTCTCTCTCGTTAGTCGTTTTTCCTTTTGAATTGGCATACCATAAGTCGCCAAAAATTTATTTGACATTTTGATTCTTCCGCTACAAATGATGAAGGAATCATGATTATGATGGTTATCATGTAATCTTCCCCTTTTAATAGGTAAAGTAAAAAGAAGTAACAAATGATACTTTATCCCGATTATTTTTACAATGGGGAACTTCTTTCACATTTCTTTTAAATTAATCATCGTTGGTACCCAAAAATGTCCAAGTCTCTAACCATTGACTCGGACTGAAAGAGACCGAGTAGGCACAGTTGAGATAAAATTTGCTACGTCTGTTTGGTCGGTAATTATAGACTATTGACAAAGGCAACGAGAAGATGCCGATAGGTGAAACAAGAAAAAATTACTAAGTATCGAGTCAAGAGTGTCAATGAACAAGAGCCGATGAATGAATAGAAGCTGGAGCAAAGATCAATCAATCGAAGACAAGACAAGTGTTCAAGTCATGAAGCCAACAATCTCGGACACTGCCATCACGATTTTTTCCATCGTGAAGCCATAAATCTCAAAAGCCACAAATGATAATGGCCAAGAAACATGGGTAGTTAAACTGTAGGGAACAGGAGTAACAAGCTACGGAATTAACTATCGACGTGGGCAAGTGATGAAGCTATGATTGTCGAGTAGTGGTTAAATACATGTTGCTAATTTCTAGGAGTCACATAGGATGTTATTTGCTTTCTTTATAACCATTGTTAACTGTCGGTGGTAGTATAAATGCTTAGCTCATAGTTTGTAGAAAGGGCCATCAATTAATCAATGAACAGTTGTTAAATTTTATCTTCCTGTTATCTTTACATTCAAATACCCTTTTACGTGACTGGTCATGATTACCTCTAGTCTTCATACTTTTAATTTTCTCATCACTTCATATTTCCGATCCAAGAATCAGCAAATGACCCTTCATTTCCTTTGTCGATTGGTTCATCAATCCATTCTTTGAAAGGTGCTTTGTCAACACTTCTCAGCGAAACAGTCATTTTGCTCCTCCTGCTTAGTAGTTTTCTGCCACTACTAATGTTTACGTAAAACTCAAGATATGTGTTTAGACTTGCAATGTGGGCAAGTGAAAATTAGTAGCGTGTATGGAGAAAATAGATGATTATCATATGGTTGTGTATCTTAGATAACCCTAGTAATTACTAAAGCTCAATTATGCGACAAGTACTATTTTTACCCAAGACTGTACTACTTTATGTCTTTTAGCTTAAATGCGTCAATCCAAAATAGTACTACCTGCTCTCCAAGTCCAATAATTAGTGATGGATGTAAGTTTGACGATATTTGGCTACACAGCTCTTTTGATATATGGATCATTATTATGGGTAGCTCTCTTAGTCAATATATTGCGAAAAAGTAATAATTATTTTTAGTAAAAACAACAAATTTTCCTTCAACTTTTTTCTCTTCTCAAAATTATTACAGAGCTCAATGGATTCAAGAAATTAGATTGGTGGAATTATCATATTATTAGTCTAAGGTTTTTCTGTTTAACCTATGTACTCTATTAGGAGTATATAGGTATAGTCACTACTTTCGTCCCAATTATTTCTAGTCTTATCCAAACTCATAAGTGGATTAGGTAGGTTCACTTCATAGAGAAGCTCGATGACATCAATATCAAAGGGTGAGTTCATTGCTTTTGATGATGGTACTTGGTCAAATTATTTAGTTCAACCAACATTCTGATAATAACTTATCTGTTATTAGCAGTTTCCTAAATCGCCTATTAAGCAAGACATTTCACAGTTTTCAAACAGTATGTCCTCAGTATGTCTGACCAAAACAGATATATACTCAACATGGATATTAATGCACAAACAAAGATACTCATGAATCGTAGAATTAACTTTAAAGTGGGAAATGTGATTTTCGTAGCCTATAGCTAGTTGCAGATTTTGTCTCTCTTTTCGTGAAGATTGTTTTTCCCAGCCTATTTTTCTATTTCGTTCTTTGAAGACTTCATATATACATAATCGTTAGGTATATTATTGGTGTAAAGAACTTTTTAAACATTATCATAGATGAATGAGACAACTAACAAGAGACATTTAAGTATTCTTATTCATCTACATGTCAACTATCCAAAAGCAAAATATATATATGGCTTTTGTCTTATAATCGTAAGGGTTAATATCACGAAAAACCCCAAACAGATAAACATGTAATAAATTTATCATAAACTAATTTTTTGACCATCAAAAACCCCAAATCGGTATAACTGTGATAAATTTACCTAAAACTAATTTGTTTCCCACAAAAAATCCGAAATTGATACATTTATAACAAATTTACCCTTCATTAATTTATGTCAAATTGGATTAATACCACAAAAAATCACAAATTGGTACACATAAAACAAACGAAGGGTAGAACCCCAAATCAGTACACCTATTAACTGCTACGTGTTATCCAACTCAATAATTTGATAGTAAAATTTAACGAAAATTAACGGAAGGTAAATTTATCGCAGGTGTATCAATTTAGGATTTTTTATGGTTAAAAAATTAGTTTGGGATACATTTATCATAGATGTACCGGTTTTGGGTTTGTCGTGATATTAACCCCAATCGTAATGGACCTAATAAGAATCTCTCTATAAAAAATTCATATGAAGAAAACATCGCATAAGAATGGCACATGGGTGACTTCTTGGACGTCCATTAAAACGAATATAAAGAGTGGTCTCCAGCATATTCATATAAATATATCTATGACAAAAGCAGGAGCCTGTAAAAGTAGGGACGGAGCATAGGAAATCTTGAATTTTCCGAGGCCAACAATTATTTAGCAAGAATCTTCCCCGACATCAAACCTCATTGGTCTTTAACTCTCTTTCCTGTTAAAGTCATTTGTCCATTTGGCATACCATAAGGTCGCTAAGATTTGATTTGACATTTGATTCTTCCTGTAGAAATGATGACGGAACCATGATGATAATAGTGATGGTTATGATGGTCATCTTACAATCTTTTCACCCTTTTACTGGATAAAGTAGAAATGAGGTCATTAATGATGCTTTAGTGCGATAATTGTTACCATAGAGAACTTCTTTCACATTTCTTTTAAATTGGTCATTAAGATGTGTGTTTATGGTCGCATTATAATTTTAGAAAAAAATATTTAAAGGTTCTAAATCAATAGTACGACAGCTCATTAAGTTCTAAACTTTTTAATTTATCTAATTTAGTCATAAGCATTTTGATGATTGGCCAATATAATCTTTTCGATTAATATTGACTAGAAATCGATGACGTGGATTTCTCGAACATACTTTACTGCAACTTTTCAAACATAATAAATTTAATGCAACTTTTCTTGTATTCTACGTAATATACACTTCAAAAATCGAATCACGTATTTCTCACCTTTATTTGGATCGGCTCGGTCTCTAAATTTTTTCAGCTATAAAAAGCATCCATCTAAGTTATTGATATACTTTATATGCAGCACTGCCCCATCTAAATGATTGTAAATTTATGTGCATGTAAAAATACAGACATTATTTTTTAAAAAAGTAAAATTATCTCAAGATTCCCAACATTCTGATCAATTAAAGCTGGCATATCTATAAACAAATGATAAAGCATGTGCTCCATTTGACAAAATTCTCCGACACCTATCTTTCAACTTGCCCCATCAAAGCAAATCACATTCCTAAAAAGATTCGGAACGAAGAAGGGTTGACGATTTGCCACATCATGAGAGAATATAAAGCACATATTTCCCTAATTGACATATATTTTGTATGGATTAGTTACATTATGGCAAGAATGATTACAAAATGGCTACTTGATTAATTCCTAAGGGATGCAACCAAGCAGACTGAACATGTCTTAATGGGGCGTCGCATTTTGTCGACCCATGTTTTTTTGATTGATCACCTAACTGTCCCTTTATTTTATTTCTATTATTACAAGTTGTGACACATGCTGTACTTTGATTAGCCATAATTTGGTGAAGTGGAGAAAAAAAAATCTGAACTTTTAGCTGCAACTTGTCTGCATCTAATATTGAGAATTCGAACACGGCAAAAGTAATGCATGTACGAAATGTTCTAAAAAATATGGAATGCCAGTGTGTCATATCTAGCTTGTCCATGTGCAACATAAGTGTAATTAATTACTATGTCCGTATTCATATATTGGATCTTATAGAACAGATACTTTTTTAAGCTGTCGCTTCAGTTCTCTAATTGGTCCTTTAAAGCTTGAAATGGAGAAAAAAAAGGAGAAATAAAATATATTTCCAAAAAGTCCTAAAATTTTGCCAATTTAATCTTAAATATTTTCATTGTGTCAATTAAGTTCTAAAAATTTTCATGTTTTATCAATTGAGATTGCTGACGTAGATGTCGACCATCTTAAGTGACAAGTCCAATCGCTGACGTGGATAATTTTTAATAATATTTTAATAGATTTTAAATATTTTCTTTTTCTTTTCCTTTCTTTCTTTTTCTTTTTGCTTCTTTACTTTTCTTTGTTTTTTTTTTAATGCTACGGGTCAGCAGGGGACCGCCGACCACCGGCCAAGGCTCGACGACCCCTACCAGCCTTGCTGCCCTTGCCCAGTGGCCAGTGGGGGTCGCCTGGCCTTGGTCGGTGGCCCGCAGAATCCTACCGACCTTAGCAATAAAAAAAAAAGAAAATTTTTTTAAAACATTAGTAAAAATTGTTCACATCAGCGCCAGCCATCTAATCCAATCGTACCAAATAGGATGGCCGGCATCCACGTCAGTAATTTCAGGCCAAAATCAGCCGAATTGACTCAATTAGCAAAACGTGAAAAGGTTTAAGGCTCAGTTAATACAATTAAAAGGTTTAAGACTGACTTAGCAAAAGTCCAATACGTTTAGGACTTTTTGGACAATTTTCCCAAAGTTTTGCACCAAACAACCTTAATTACCCTTGATTTGTGGATTTTAACTCCCCACTCTCTTAAATAAATGATGGAGGGGTTACATTGGGTTCACTTCTTACAAAGTGCTCCGTGACGTTACTCTCACTACAAGAAAAACACCCTACGGTAACTAAGGTGAAAAAAATTTTATCGCCTTGGGTCATACCCAAAGGTGACAAAATCAGAATTTCATCATCTTCAGTATTGAACCTACTGCGACAAACACGAAATTTGCCGCTTTGGGTCTGATTTAAAGAGACAAAATTATGATTTTGTTCAAAATTATGGTTTTATGAACTTACTTACATTATTTTCTTCTTCTTTCTTTTGTACATATTTTGGACTGATGTCCTTTTCCATCTTGAAAAAAAAAAAAAACAAAGCCATCTTTCTGTTTTGCGAGAGGTCGCTTCGAGGTTGCTTCGAGGTGATTGCTCGTCCTGTCAAAAGACAAAGTAAATCAATAATAAGGATCTACTCTGCACGACCTGCTCCCCACAACATCATTCATGTGTATCCACTCCTTTTTATCATACGAAACCCTAAATATCTACTCAGAAACCCCCCCCCCCCCCCAAGGACTTGTCGATCTTCTTCTCGTTAGGTAGAATTAAGGATGGACAACTCAATACGCATGATATGGCCTTTTGCTTCGATTAGGTCTCTCTGCACATCAAATCAAGGCACGCCCTGTGACCATACCATGTCTCTTGTGATTGATTGGTTCGATCTTTGGGCGTTCACCATATTAAGATGGATGAAGAAATACACATGATTTTAGATCTTGAAACCGTAGCGCTCTTAAGTTTTTATGATATTGCACCCGTTTTCAGTAAAATCAACGTGACTGAATAGTGTTAAAAGGTATTTTTTTGGTGTAATGCAATCGATCATTACATAATTCGTTCTAATGTGATTTTAAACGCCTTTATTCTATATTTATGATTGGAATTAAAAAAAGAAAAGCCGAAGCATGTGAATTGCGAGATATGCAAAAAGTAAAAAGCAAAAGTCACTCCATGCATATCCAGAAAGGGAAAAAGAAGGAAAAACCAAAGTAAATGATTGGAAACTTACTTCAGCCAATGAAACAAGACGAGCTTGTTTGCTTCCACTGCGAAATTTAGATCATTTAGGTTCCGTTTTTTTCGTGAAAAAAAAAGTTTAAAAAATATTTTCCTAAAAATGAACAAATAATATTTTCATCTCCAACGAAAATATTTAAATATTAATTCTTGTCATTAATGAAAATATTTTTATTTAACTAATTATTTCAAGATATAGAAACAATCATTTTTAAGAAAATATTTATCAAGTCATTGAGTTTTTGCGAATTTAATATTTTCAAAAATTAACAGCATGAAACTGAAGTCACGATTTTTTGCCAGTGTAGTTTGCCGTTGAGCTCAAGCAGAGATATAGAGAGGAAGAACAACATATATGCAGTAGGGCAGACTCCAGAGCCATGTGGGGCTGAGCTGTGGCTACGCATGACAGGTGCTTGGCTGATTTAACTTCGGCCAACCGACCCACATTAAACGATACATATGCCCTAGCAAATTCAAAAGGTAGTACGGATGAAGAGAACGTATTGGGAACACTGAATAGCCTTGACATGTGTCGACGGGTTGAAAGATGATGAGAGAGTGTTGAATTATTAAGATGGTGACTCGCAGGGAAGCTTGGCCACCGCTCCTGTATGTCCCCTTCTTTTTCATGTTTCTATCATCTTTGTTTCTTCATGCCCCCATTTCATCTTTCATTTCCATCCACTACCATACTATTTTGTATCCTATCTGTGTGCATATGTCTATATAGGGATAGTGAAAGCTATACTTACAAATCTATCAGATTGTTCAGCGGTTGATGCTTACACGTGAGTGGATTAAGTGCATATCCCAAATTTGATCATTCCGTATCCTCATGGGCAAATGAGTTATCCGTTATCCATGGTCGCCGTTGTATCAAATTTTCATACTTCAGTCAGCTTTATCACCGTATTAGCTTTCAAGAGAAAGGAAAATGTTAAGTTATTTTGGGTAACACTCATAAACTTACAAATCTAACATCCTCAGTCTCCACGGAACATTGAGCCATAGCTCCCCTCAACCTCCGCGGCAACCCTACGACCGCCACAATCGCGTCTTTGTTAATGAGTCCCTGCTGCTGTTCCATGCCCGCCGTCATTACCCTCATGGGCCCTCACCGTCTCCTCGGTATCTCTTTCTCCGTGTCATGGAAAATGTAGGAGTTGTCTCGATGCTCCAACTACGTAGGTCGCAACCACCCTCGCTAGCCTCTTGCAACCTTCGACGTAGGTTATCGATGGTCGATCTGGGATCGGGAGCCTTGTGAGTCATGGCCAAGCCGCTAGACTCAAAGAGAGAAAAGTGTTAAGATGCACGTGTGAGTTATGTTATAATAGTCTTACATTGAAATATTGATTTAGTGTTGTATGTTAGTTGGCCCAAAACTCATTAATTTAAGTTTTTAAGAGAATATGGATCCAACTGAATATGTTGACTGGCTTAGACTTGAACTCTCTCTTGGCGATCACCCCAGGTGAATATATCCCACTTTCTTGGGTACTCCCAATAAATAATATCAAAGTGGCTCACTCCCATTGCATATCAATCAAGGAAGGAATCTCGTGACATAATCGTTTTCCAAGCAGCCTCATGATTTGGTCTAGCGAAAGAGACCGGGGTTAAAGGTGTGCATTGTAATGTAGCAACGCAGTCCCAATAACAACTTTCATGGTTGGATCTAAAGAAAGACGAGATGAAGGTGGGCGTTGAAGATTCAAGTTAAGACATGTCGATGCCGAAGATTACTTGGATTAAAAAGAAACAGACCTAACAATGAGCTCACAAGCGAATAAGAGATTATTGAGATGCACATGCGAATTATTTTAGAAAAGTCTAACATCGGAGAATTGTGTGCTTGAGCTTTTGTATGAATGTGAGTCCAACTGAATATGTTATACGGCTCGGACTTGAGCTCTCTCTTGGCGATATCTCCATATTAAAGTATTGGATTTCTGTTACGCACTCCAAACAAAAAGGGACGCATTTATGCGATCGGGCTTGCCGGGAAACTCAAGCAATGTCTTCTCGAGGATCGGCTAAGGCTAGCGAAGACACCGGAGGCTTGAGCGACGTCGAAAGCGTGGTGGCTCGAGCACGCTTCGATGGAGAGGTTTTTCCATTGCCACTAGGGTGAGAAACAAGCAAAAACGTGAAGAAGGAGAAGCAAGAAAAGAGGAAAGAAAAATATGAAAAAGAAAAACGAAAAAGCCACCAAAAACCTTAAATTATGTCTATTATGACGCATTTATCTTAAACTTTTTTTTCTGTAATACCAAAAATCTCAAAATTGTACTTGTGTGACACATTTACCCTCTGTCAAAATTATATCAATAAAGACCATTAAAAATCTGTTCATATTAACGTCGAAAAATAAACGTTGTTGACATGGAATCTTAAATGAACTGAAAACGATATTATTTTGACTAAAAAATCATGTGACGGAATATTGATTGAGGATAAATACGTTACATAGATATAAATTTGAAATTTTTTATGTCATAAGAAAAAATTTAGAGTAAATATGCCAAGGTAGAGAATAAGGGTCAAGTATCCTTCTATCTAAGGTATGGTTGTAAGTATAATTTTGGAAAAAAGTTACCTTTAAATTTAGGCGCACGACAGTGGTAAAACCGGTCACCGGCGAGAGAAACGGGCCCGGGGTCACCATCCATGTCTCGCTGCCCCATTCACCAGAAAACTGACAGCATCGATAACGACTGTCGGCAGTCGTACTCTCCACCACGTGTCCGGCCTTCACAGACCGCCCGTCGTGTTTGACCCCGGTGAGGTTAAAAGGTGCCTGCGCTTATTATTTTGAGGTGCCGAACCCGAAGTGGCAATCCTTTTGTCCCTGTACGGAGAAAATGATTGCCGGTCATAGTCAGAAATTAAAACTTGATATTGGGATACTTGGTGTAACAAATGAAAAATGTGTTAGGAAATTTGGAATCCATTTAAAGTAAAAATTACTAAAAATCTTAAATTATATTTATTGTGACGCATTTAGTCTAAATTTTTTTTTTGTGACATCAAAAATATCAAACTTGTACCTGTGCGTCGCATTGTCAATGAGAATCGTTAAAAATTCGCATATATAGACGGTACTGACATGATGCCCACGTGGCTTAAATGAATAAAAATGACTTTGTTTTGGCTAAAAAATTATCGAACAAAACCTTGATAAAAGGTAAATGAATTTTATGATAAATATGTCATAATAGGCATAATTTAGAACCTTTGATATCACAAAAAAAGCTTAGGAAAATGTGCCACAATTGGCATAATTAGGATTTTCTATACTTTTTTCCCAATGAAAAATGTGTTAGAAAATTTGGAATTTATTTAAAGTCAATAATACATCACCCCGCTCAGCTAAATAATTGTTATCGGTCTTTAGATAGGAATTATGCATGTAAGACGCAATTAATTTTACCATTTCAATGACATTAATAATTCGATTAAGTAAAAAACATGGGAAAAAATCATTAAAAAAATCCAAACTATATCTACTGTGGCATATTTACCATAAATTTTTTTGCAACATAAGAAAACCCAAACTATACATACCGTGACACATTTACCCTATATTTTTTCTTGTGACCTTAAAAACCTCAAACTTTTACCTGTGTGACACATTTACCCTCCATCAATGTTCAGTCAAATGATTTTTTTAGCCAAAATGACGTCACCTTTGTTTCACTTAAGCCACATAAATGCCATGTCAAAACATTTTTCCTTAAGCCACATAGGCACCATGTCCTCCATTGGCATGGTGGATCGGGTGTGCCCAGTTGATTATTGATCTTATCATAGCATTTATAGGGTTTTCATGAAGAATTAAAATAAAAATACCAGGAGAAACATAGACAAGCAATAAACTCAATTTTTTGCTTCTAACTTATGATTATTTTTTTCCAAAAATTGAAATTAGAAAGTATTAATTCGCATTTCGAAAAATTATGAGGAAACTATAGATCTTGCTACTTATAAATGTTTGTAATTTTTGAAAGGTCTCCGATTTTTCATATTAAATAAATATAAAAGTTTGATATCCTATAGGATTCTTCGACCAAAAAACAATATCTTGCAAGATTCATATGTAGCGGTCAACCCAAATAGACCCGGTAAAGTTCAATGGCTAAAAAGCAAGATTTGGGTCTCCATTTAAAGTTATAAAGTCATTATCTATCTATATATATTGTTTAAAGCAAAGCAAGGAGGATTTTAGATAAACCAATAGTCCCTAGGAAAATGAAATTCATTAAGGCTTCGTTCGTTTCCGGAAAAATATTTTTCCGGAAAACATTTTTCGCGTTTTTCGGTGTTCGGGGGCGGAAAATGTTTTCCGTGGGAAAATATTTTCCTTCCTCACCCCCAAATTCTTCATTGTTTTGAGGAAAATGATTTCCTTTTTTCACAAAGAGGAAATCATTTTCCCCCAAAGTGAAGGCAAAATTGCCCATGGGAGGAAAAATATTTTCCGTGGGAGAGGAAGTTGATCGCCGGTCACCGCCATCGGCTGCCGGTTGCCGGCCGCCGCCGTCGCCGGCCGGCCGCCGCCGGCCGCCGATCGCCGCCGGTCGCCGGACCGCCGCCGGATCGGCGGTCGTCGAACACCAGAAAATATTTTCCGAAACTTTTTCAAATTTTAACCGAACACCAGAAAATTGTGTTCTAGGAAAATATTTTTCAGAAAAATAACTTCCGGAAAAATATTTTCCAAAAGGAGAATATTTTCTGGCAAACGAACGGAGCCTAAATAAGGAAAAGTAGCATAATGCGTCACACCAATCCTTATGGATGATGGAGTTGAACATGATCTTTCAAGGATATGGAATGAGATTTTTTTGTTTTTCATGGCAGACCCAACATTAGTTAATTCAACATTTTTCTAGTTTGATTAAAGTTAGGGCACCACGGTGTTAGTGCGTGTACCAAATCTTGCTTTAGATACAATTTGTTAATAGGTCTAATTCAACAATATCTTGCATTATATTTTTCTTAAAATATAATATTTTGAAAATCCTTTTCCTTTCATGTTTTCAGGAAAAATTCCAAATAAGAGTCCATAAGAATTTGAAGTGAATCTTGCTTCAAATAAACTCATGAATTAGTTATGTTAGTTTCAAAGAATGGTTTGATTTTCAGAATGGTCAAGGGCATTTTCATCCTTTCTCCCCTTTTTTGAATTTTTTTCCCTTTTTTCTTTTTTCTTTTTTCTTTTCATTTTTCCTTTTTTCTTTCTTTTTTCCTTTTTTTGGTTTTTTCTTTCTTCTTCATCGGTCGCCGGCCACCAAAGATGCCCGGAGAGGGCTAGGCGAGGGTCGCCTCTCCGGTGGCTAGCGAGGGACGACTTCACATCGATGAGGGGACCCTCGCCTTGGGTAAGGCTACCCTCGCTTGTGGCTGATGAGGGTGGCCCTTGCCAGATCAAACGAGGGTGACCCTCACCCAACCCTCTCCGAGCATCACCAGTGGCCCGCAAAAAATCAAAAAAATGAAAAAAGCGAGAAAAAATGAAAAATTAAAATAAAAAATGTCTTTGGACGAAAATACCCTTGATCTGTCGGAATATTTAACCGGTCAGCAACCGGCGAGATCATGCCCTTATTTAAAACTGTTATGGCCACTTCAAACTCTTGTTTGAGACTAATATGACCATTCCAGCCCTTATTTGACATAAGGTCCACTTCATACCCTTATTTGAGAAAATTGAGGTACTTCATGCTCTTATTTGAAATTTTTCCCATGTTTTCATAGGCAAGCATGTATCAGGT
The DNA here is from genome assembly GCA_031216405.1 of Syzygium malaccense. Lineage (NCBI taxonomy): Eukaryota > Viridiplantae > Streptophyta > Magnoliopsida > Myrtales > Myrtaceae > Syzygium > Syzygium malaccense. Next base: position 4,067,537 of record CM062255.1, read on the forward strand.
GTAAATAATCATGCACAAAAAGATAATTGTTTAATTTCGCAGACATCCCTGCAAAGGATTATGTTGGGCTTTGTTTGTTTCATGAAAAAAAAATAATTTGGCAAATATTTTCCTAATAATAATTTGTTGTATCACTTTTAAAAATAAATAAACAAAAGATATTTTCATCATCAACAAAAATGTTTGGACATAAATTGTTGTTGATAATAAAAACTTTTTTCGACTAATTTTTTCAAGTAATATAAGCGATAATAAAAAAATATTTTTCAAAACATTTATTTTTCACGAAATAAACGAGCCTTAGATCAAATTAATTTTTGTTCTTTAAGGTACAAAAGATATTGGGCCAATGCATTTAAGTAGCTTTAGCCAGATATAAACTTTCCAAATTGAATATGTTTCGGTGATCAGGTTTCTTTATCATGCGATTTCCCACAAACAGCTAGATTATACCTATTAGATTCAAGAACAATTCAATTAACTAAAATTCTGTTTATCGTGCGAAAAACTCAATAACTAATAAAACTTCATGGAACAGCTAAGTCGTATATGTCTCTTACTGTCAATAAAGGATGTGTGTTAGAACTCCATTAAATGGTTGGATTAGTACGAGGCTTGTGCTTACATATGATAGAATAATTAAATATTGAATACCTAACAGTTTAAGCTTTTAGAACAATTGACAGCAGTATTACAAAATCTCACATAGTATCAGAGTAAGAAATCCCGAGTTCGAATCTTTCCAAACCCTTATTTGCCTCTTCAATTACATATTTCCATGCTTAGTATTGGGTGAAACGACCAAACTAAGCATAAGGGCGAGTGATAAAATATTTATAGATTGAATCACGTATTCATCTAACAGCTTTGCTTAAGCTTTTAGACCAGTTAATAGTAGTTTCGCAAAATCTCATAATATATAAGTATATATATATTGCTCTATGATTAAACCAAGCCGTTTTGATACAAAAGGGTCAATGCCAAACATTTTTTTTAAAATGGGTCTTGTCAATCCATATTAAAAACCCGAAATATAGAAGAATAATCCGACTAGCTAGTCCTCCACTTGAACCACATGTCTCATCATTGATCTGAATCGTTTCACAAACGGAGTCGGCACAACAAGAAAATTCAATTCATAATTGACGTTGACTTCATCAATTTCACGTCAAATCATAAATTTTACATAGTCCAAACATTATATTTTAGCATAAGAAATCCATATCCAAACACCAAACAAAGACCGGACGATGCACCTCTTCATGTCGGCACAACCTCAAAAGAAACGATGACGATCAAAAGCAAACTCGTACCGGAAGAGAGAGACCAGTCGGCAAATCGAAAGGCGGTCATCAAAATCGGCTTGTTCCTCAATTATAGACAACGTCTTAGATTATTACAAAATCCTAAATGGGCCCCGATCACATGTACTTTTCACCAGGATTCTACATCGAAAGAACGGTACATTATCTTAAGATATCAGCAATTGGGGTGCCACAGAATCCGATTGATTTGAACCGACCATGATTAGAAATTTAACCTTTGTTTAAAGAGTCCCACGATTAAGAAGTCCCGACCATCGATATTAGAATACTATAGTCGCCACTTGCTAATAAGGGAAATGATTGAGGTGAATTTACAACTCCATGTTGCTGTCTTTTCTTGTTCGTATGTGGAAATAATGGCATCCAATTGCTAGCTAACGATGTAGACCTAATCTTATAAAATGATTCCATAAGAAAAAGGTACATATAAGACCTTTAGGTACCGCCGAATAAAGAACAGGGTGAACGCGAGTATAACTTTATTCCGGACCGGTAAAAAAAAAGTATATATAAGACCTTTAGGCATTGCCAAAGAAAGAATTGGGCAAACATGTATAACCTTATTCCAGGCCAATCCGGTATGGAATGGTAGGCTAGTTCAGTCCAACAAAGCATTAGCACTTGGTATATCGAATATAATCCCAATGGTTTAGCTAATTGAGCATTAGATTAAATGAGTTGGTTTACTTGCGTTTGGGCGAGAAAACTATTTGAGTTTACTTGAATTACACGGGCTTAAAATTTTGAGAAATTCCGCGTTAGTTTGTCACGTTTATTTCATCATAATTTGTCATTCATAGTTTTACTGATTATTTGGAGCCAAGATCATGCCGATCAAATCACGTAAAATCATTCTGATCTTTCCCGTTTGTCATATATATTACACACATATAATTCATCGGATACTTCTTTTATAGAGTTAGTTAAGGAGTTTGTGTCAATGTTTATAATGCGGCTGCTTTTGTAAAGTGAGTGGATGTTGGAGGAAGATGCTTCCCCCTTTTAAAAGAACTTTTGACCTAATGCACACTCAGAGTAGTGATGAGATCATTAGAAAAATTCACAGGAGGGGGGCTAAAAGATTGTCACTAATAGCCAAAATTGGGCCTTCCTCATGCATAGTGCCACCTAATGTAAATTACAACGAGGCGATCGGGCGATTTTCAAAGTCGGAACGGCGCCGTCGACAATTACGCCGTCTCGCCTATTTCATCGTAAAGACTCTCGGCCGCATGGACAGTTCGATGTGCTCCTCGACACACTCCGTTCCGTCATGCAAATTCCGTCGCCTGGACACGGGCTCCGTGCAATTTTTGTCATTTCATCCAGTTTGATCATGTAGTTTGATTGTTGTGCACGTGCAACTATGACCCCCCGTAAGCATGATTTAATTGATAAGTTTCCTGTGGTCGTTTGAGGAAGAAGAGGTCTTTAGAGCAAAGAGAAACAGTTTGTCTGCTTGTCCTTAAGAAACGTGTAGAACCACACATGATTAGTCCAATCAAGGAGCATTATCAGCTCTAAGCCTTTTTCTAATGTTTCCAAAACAACGGCAAGATTTCTAATAAAAAAAATTCGCAATTTCGTATTCTATTCAATTATAATCTATATTAATTTCACGTCACGCGCATATACAGTAGAACAACACGTATGACCGACTGTTTCATCAATATCATTTCACGTTAAGAGCGAGCAATGTAATTTTCGACAAACTGTAAGTAAAAAACTTAAGTAAGTTCGTTAATTCTAGAGGCATTATATTGTTTTCTAGAATAAATTTAATACACCTAATGTTATTTTAAGAGGATATTTATATAAGTAAAAACTTATAGAAACAATCTGTTGTAAAGTGATTATTTCTCTAAGATAACTGAAAAAAAATGATGTTTCCATTGTAATCTCTCTGGTTTTTCTTCAGCTGCCCTTAATTTTATTTTTTGTATATATTTATCGCACACCATTTTTATTATTTGAATTCACTCTTGATCAAAATATGAGAAAATTCCAAATAAGAGCCTGAAATAGATATAGTAGTTTCAAATAAAAGTCTAACCTCGCCGGTCGTTGACCTGCTAAATATTCCAACCGGTCAATGGCATTTTTATCCAAAGAAAATTTTCATTTTAATTTTTTCTTTACTTTTTTCTCATTTCTTTTTTGGTTTTTTTTTCTGACGAGGCCGACCTTACCTAGGGCGAGTTGCCTCGAGGGTCACCCAGCCCTCTCCGAGCATCTCCGATGGTCAGCACGAAGAAGAAAGAAAAAACCAGAAAAAGGAAAAAAGAAGAAAGAAAAAAGAAAAAGCACAAGAAAAAAGGTAAAAAAGGAACAAAAAAAAAAGGTAAAGGACGAAATGCCCTTGACCATCCGGAAAAGGAAGTCGCTTATTTGAAATTGACGTAACCACTTCAGGTTCTTATTTCAAACGAGATCCACTCCAATCCTTTTATCTTAGAAAATTGGACCCTTCAGGTTTTCCATTGAAATAATGTTTTTGAAAATCCAATTCGAGCTAATTTCCGTTGATGTCTATAATATTTCTCAACTTTTTTTACAAAAAAAAAAAAGCCGACAAAATACGTACATGTGTACGCGCAGCGACGTGTGGGTCGCAATCATTTAACGTTTAGGGGACGAGGGGATCATGACGGTGATGGGGGGGGGGGGCGCCAGCGCTACTGCTATGTCGACTGCTTCACGTAAGACACGCGTAGCGGTGGGGCGCAGCATGATGGAACGTCAGCCGTCAGATCAGAAAAAGGCTTTTGCTTTTTTACCCCTCGACCCACCACCACCACCACCACCACCACCGTCCTCTCCTGATGGCGATGTGTCGATGCCCTACCGTCTGACCGTACGCTTTTTGTGCCCCCCGTTAGAATTTGTGAGCGAAAATGAAAGGTGGTGGGGGCCTCGGGAGAAAATGATCTCCTTATCTTCCTTATTTTGTATCAATTATTGGTATTTCATTTAAAGGTTAATATCATAAAAAAAATCTTAAATTAGTGCGCCTATAACAACTTTATCTAAATTAAATTTTTGGCTACCAAAACTTCGGATTGGTACACCTGTGATCAATTTACCCTCCATTAGTTTCCGTTAAATTTTACAATCAAATTACTGAGTTAAATGACGCGTGACAGTTGACGGATGTATCAGTTTGGGATTTTACCCTCTATTTATGGAAAGTGTACATGTGATTTTTTTTCTTTGAGAGTAAATTTGTTACAAATATACTAGTCTTTGAGGTTTTTGGAGTAAATTTGTCATGGATGTACCGGTTTGAGGTTTTTCCATGGTATTGACCCTTCATTTAATTAATTATTAGCCTCTATTCTATTGGCCACAAAATGATTTATGTGGGGGGTGGAGCATTATTTAGAATTTGCCATTGATAAAGTAAGTATTTCGCATATATAACATAATTACTCTAGTCATTTCATATAGGATCGAAGGCTACGACACCACTTATACGTGGATGCAAAGCAAAAGGACAAGAATGCGCTGAAAATGAAGTTTCCGCACACGTTGATGCAAAATGAAGTTGACTTCAAATCTTTTTTAAGTACGAGCAAAAAAAAAAAGTAAGAAGGATTTATTTTTTTTAGCAAATACGAGATAAACCCATTATTCGGCATCGTTTATGTAATCTCCATCGAAGTTGATATATACACTTTGAAGGAAATAAAACATTGCTACATAATTTCGCAACCTGCGCCTCGGGATTGTCTCGATGATTGAGGAGCGAGCATGCGTGTATGCACTCGGATAAATGGACGATATAGGTTCGATCCATCCTACTATTGAGTATGAAAACAATGGCTTGTTGATTGGGCTTTCTAATTGTCCGGTGGGGCCGGTGAATTTACCAAAAAAAAAACAATTTTACATAATGAATTTTTAAAGCCGCAATTCATCACTTCAAAAAAAAATGAAAAAAATTGGAACTTGCAGCTTGGCCTTTTTCTCTGGTGCTTCTTAGTTTTATAAGTTCTTCCCCCTCCCCCCCCCCCCCAAAAAAAGTGAAAAATATGGAGGGAGAGGAAAACAAAGGGTGGAAGGATTTCATCATCTTTCCACAATCTGTGAGGGTGGGACAGAGACAAAAGCTTTCAGTTTGGTTCCTGCTGCGAAAGCAGCCAAAGAGAGACAAATCTCCTCACTCATTTAATGAGGTGCTGCCGTGTCTTTTCTGCCTCAGATCGACAGCTTCAAGATCTCTCTCTCCCTCTCTCTCTCTGAATGCCTTCTCAACGGGAAATTCTTGAGCACTCTTTTCATCCACATCCCTCTACCAAAGTATAAAGACGATATCTCTTATATCTTCACTTGTTCAATTGATTATCAGTCCAAAGTTCTCCTATGATATGTTTTATGAAGCTCTTGCTATGTTAGGAATGTTATCTTCGGCCTCGTTCCGGCATGGGAAAACACACTTTTTCTCTCTCCCTACGAAAAAAAAAGAGAAAATTATACGAATGGCTCATGAACTTTGATATAACGTGCATTGTCGTTCCCAAAGTTTTAATTCGTCTTATCCTAGCAATATGCTCTTCACTCGCCTCTACGAGAATCTTGTGCATCAGAAACCAAAGCCAAATTGCCTTATGTTCAGAATAAGAATTTAGCTGGATGTTAAAAGTAAAATCCGACAGAGTAAGACCTATGGGAGGCATCGCAAGGGCACTGAGTACCTATATTTGCTAAATTCTGTCTTAAACATAGCGCCCTTTATATCTCACATGAGTACCGTCCGATCCAACAGTCTGTATTCGAATTTATAAATAGTCCAGATTTTTTGAAAATATCCCCTCAACGTCCAAAATGTACGGGCTGGATGCAACTTGTAAATTCTACAGTGGACTCGTGTGCTATAGGGAACAAACAACCCTAGCTCAAACAGTAACATCTGTCGGATTTAGGCAAAAACTAAGAAGTGGACGGTTAAAAGACAGACCATGTGATCTGCTGAGAAGAAGAACGGGAGTCTTCTCTCCTAGAAACCCCACTCTCCCAAAGGAGATTCGCTTCTCAGGGGCCGAAACTGTGCAAAGACATGGACACCAACCAGAAGTTTCACACACCCTTCGCTCCGTTGTCCAAACAAACCTCAACCATCAGTGTCAATGTTGTCAATTCAGGTATTTATTGAAGAAACGACCGGATTTTTCATTCATGGCGTTCAGCTGTTTGAGGGTTTTCCCGGGTGCTGTGCCCAAGAAAGAGGGTGGCTGTAAGATGTCATCAGAAGGTCAGGGACAAGAGAAAAAAGCACTGTGGGGTAGTGGGCTTGTCTCGTAATATGTGGTACTACGTACGTAGTCATGTGTCAGAAGTACCTTTTTGACTTTAGTGTGTTTGAATTCTGAACTGTGCAGGTGAAAGTGGAACAAGGAAAGAGGGTAATGCTACATGTTAGTACACGGGAAGTCGCATGTCGTCGTTGGATGGAAAATTGGATGAAAACAGGATTTTTCTAATGATTGAATGACTTCCAGCTTGACCCATGCTCTTATACGTAGTAGGTGTCTAACATCATTAACAGCAATGATTCTAGACTCGCTGGTCCCAGAACTTCTAGCCAATTTGTAGTGTACGGCCCAATTCTTTATGAGGTACTGGTCTATAATGGTCCGGTACGTTACTGGGTCGGCAGGTCCGTTATCAGGCCAAGCTATGAACCCGCGAGATCTGAATAACCCAACATCTGAAATCAACAGTCTCTCGGGTAATGCTGTCACCGAGTTGCATGTGCCATCATCGAGTGTTTTCAAGTCGTAACATCTTTCGACATTATGTGAAAGCCGTGATGGCTCGAAGCTTAGGCCAAGTATCATGCCAGGAGCAGCTTAGCGATGCTACATCTACAAGGTAGTTGCCAAGCACCTAGAAGAAAACAATAAGCTCAGCTGTAGATGCTGCTCACAGACGGGAATTACGGATTCTTTCTTAATTCTATACGCAGTGCTTGTCTTGGTAATGATGGTTTATGATTTGCAAACCGTATGACGCTTGCTTTTCCGTGAAGATCGAGGATCTCTTGCAGATAAATCTCGGGCTGCAACATCTAACTAGGCACCAGTAGAGCCTAGAACATCAGTATCAGTATTTGATCATCCTAACTCAGACAGCTAACAACCATTGAGCTCCCCGCCAACAGGAGTTCAGAATATTCACATCTAGGATAAAAGTGAACCACATAAGGCATAGAGGAACTAAAAGAAAAAGTCACTAGCATTCAAGAAATTGTCAGTGGAGAAGTACTTACAGTAGAGTCTTTCTTTGAAGAAGGCAGCCGCGTTAGCGGCATCAAGGTTTGTCTCGAAATTCGTTAGCACAGACCAATCCAATGAAGCACTAGTTTGTTACAAATGAGGGCAATATATAGTGCACTGACGTACTCGAACAAAACAATTCTACCTTTACCATAACACAAATGTCAAATTCAACTGGTACCTCAGAGTCTGGCTGCTGAAATACCATCTAAGGCAAGGGCTTTACTGATATGAAGGTCCTCTCCAAAGAGTTGTCCCATGACTTTTCCCATCATCGGGAACCCCGAACCACCCCGGGGCAACCTCCCTCTAAAAACAGACAAGAAACGAAAGGAAAATCACCACTGAGACTATCAATGCCCACTGAGCAGAAAATGATTACCGTGGCCATTGCATTCGAGTATCTAGAACTTATTACCCAAGAACGAGTAGGGTGTATCAGAAGGCTCCTCTTCCATCGGTAAAAATTTGGTATAACACCCTCCATCAAAAATAACACTCGCAAACCCCTCATCCCCCTCTCCTTAAGAAAAATGGAGAAAACAGAGACTGTGTAAACTAACAAATGAACACAGAGTCGGAACAAATTTGATGCTTGGCGCAGCTTGTATCAGTATCATCCACTGGCAGTATGCATCTAGTCGTTTAAATGGTGATGAGGCGACTCAATTATTTCTGGTCCGTATAGACTGCATCAACATCATCTAGATCAAGCAGTCCTGACATTAGCTCCTTGTTCAAGTCCATTGCCTCATCATCCACCTGAAAATTATCACAACAAATATTTCTCTTAAAACCATAAATCAAACAAAGAGGACAGCATATTTCACTTAAAACCACAGCATCTCTGAATGAATCAATGACATTCACTGCAAGGCAGTTGCCTTGAAGACACGGCAACCAATGCGCCAGATGCTTGAGATATGCGCTACCAGCACATTACGAGCAAATATTACTAATGTGCCAGCCCTTATGTAGAGATATCCAAAACTTGCAATTAAATAATCAGCTTAAAGTACTTGATCATTGAGAATCTTACAAATTTTCTAGTACTCCACCTTAACGTCGAGAATGTTTTTTCTTTTTCATTCCTAAGTATTTTCCCACATCTATACGTAATATGAACAGCAAACTTCGATTCTAAATTCACTGAAGTCTACTGGAATGATGGAAATTCAAAAGAAAAAAAATGTGTGCATGCGCAACCACTGTTTCTGCACTTCAGAGAAAACTCAAGGCTCATTGATTTGTGTTATCCTCCAATGTCAAAAAAGAGAATAACCAAAACTTAAAAATGGAAATCACAAGAAAGCATGTTCAAGTGTGATTTATAATTACAGTGCTCATATCAACAGCAAATAGAGTGCGAACCTATAGCGCTGTCCTCCGATAGAAGCTGGACAAGCATTTTCAGGTTCTTATAAGCACAGAAAAAACAGAAACAGAGATGAAGAGTGCAGTTAGGACAAGATACCAGGAGAAACCCTTTTTTGCTTATTATAAGCTGAATGCAGGCAGACAAAAGGGACAAGACAGAGGACCAATGAATGAGCCTTAAGAAAATAGTGTAGTCTATGTGGACGAAGGTCACAAAATACCAGCAGCAGAGGACCATAAAGTCTAAAAATTTGAGATGTACCTCAATGGTGGTGATGGGAAGTAGCTCAGACCCATTATCAGGCTCAAAAGCTATTCCTTCCTCTCGTAGCTTTGAAAGAATTGCAGAATAGTTCTCAGGTGAACTTACAACTTTATAATAGCTGCAACAAAAGATTATTTAGTTGGACCTAGTTTTGGGTAGTCATATCCATGCTAACCATTTTTTTGAGAAACAAAAGATTGAATTGAAGAACTTGCTCCATACAAATATATATAGATGACAAAGACAACTGATCATATTATATTGGAACAAAGTGAATGAAATAGGATGAAGCAAGGTTGAAGCTATTGTCAAAAGCCTACTTTTTATTTCTTCGCCAACCAGAAATTCCTGAGAGGACCCAAAATCTTGTGATGGGGAATGTGAAGAATAATGCACCCTAATCCTTTAGCCCAAGACACTGAAAACTCCCAAACTTGAAGCTACATTGTAATCTTTGCATAATCTGATCTTATTTATCAAATCTATGCTATTGCAGATTTAGGTGATTGCAGCTACTACGTAGCGATAGTGGCCAGATCCAACAAAAACATTGACTGCATTTTATTCCCTAACCACGGACAAAAAGAGAGGCTCGTTGGATTTTGCAAAGATAATATTGAACATTTAGCAGCAGTAGCAGACAATTTGCAGCGATGGCACACTTCATCGCCATTTTCAGTGATAATAGAGATTGGACTACAAAATAGTTTCTTTTTTCGGAAACAGGCATTTTTTTTACCCTGCATCAAATTTTCCAACATCTTTCAGTAATTCACTTCTACAGCTACCAAGTAGACAATTAGAGATAATCATATTGTGAACATGATATTAGTCATTCTAGAAGCTAGAGGAATAGTTCTGATGTCTCTAGTCAGTGAATATTTGATAAACCGATCCCCACAACCGCAATAAGTAGAACGGATATACATAAAATTTGCAATCTTGTGATAAGTATGGTCAGATAGCTGTTAACTATCAAATTCACCGGTGGATTAGTTGAATCTGACAGAGATATACATTAGAAAAGATCAATCTATAGTGAAATGAAATATTGTTACCTCTCCAATTTGTCTTTATCAGCATCATCTTCATATATTGCAGGTTCAATGACATCCTCTGCACCTGCATCTAGAGCAATGGTGAGGAGCTCGTCTTTATCAGCATCAGTAACTTTTATATTCACAACACGGGCACGCCTGAACTTAAACATGACAGATCCTGGATCTGCCATTTTCCCACCGTAATCCCTCACTACCTCTCTAACAGCTGCAACAGACCGATTTACTTTATCAGTGGACACCTCAACTACAATACTGACTCCTCCAAAACCATACACCTGAGAACAAAAGAAGAACTTCACTTTCCATAGTAGGCAAAGGAAAGTCACGAGCATTGCTGTGTTGATAATTACTACGATAAAGCAAGTACAAGGAGTCCTTGAAATTGGTAATTCTTATTACAAGATATAGGCGGTATCGTTCACCTACCTCATATATTTTCTCTATGTAAGACTCCTGCCCCTTTACAGAAGCTCTTTTGATGTTGCGTTCTAGAATTTCTTTTGGTACATCCAGTTCCTTAGCTTTCTCAAGTATAGCAGCCAAAGCTGTATTTGATGTTAGATTTGGGCCGCCTTTCTTTACCCTGTAACAAGTGGTGTAATTACCCTCATAGCAGTCTTCAAAAAACAAAGAAAAGCAATTACTATCCAAATCGAACAAAAATAGACCACCACAAATTATTGATCATTATGGATACAGAAATATTCCACACTAAACTGTTTTTTTTTTTTTTGATAACCCAGGGAACCCCCGCACGGCCGACAGCCGGGAGGTAAACCCTGGGGGCGACACGTGCTAGCCACCACACACGTGCACCGGTTAAGTCACCCTTCCACACTAAACTGTTGTATCCTTCGAAAAGAAAGAAACACCAGTAGCATAGTCATGTAGCAAGGATCCATTCAAGTAAACACTGTTAAAGACACTCATTCATTATCAGCAGTCTTTTATCACATCAAGCAGCCAGATTGAAAATGAAGCGACTAACTTACGCAGATACGACTTCTTTCCCTATCTTTGAAAAAAGTTTTGCTTTTTTGGCATTTTGGGCGTCCTGCAATAAGGCAAGTTACAAACGCTGATTCCAGGTAATATCATAAGCAATTTAAAATGTAAATTTTTGCCACGAGAAACCATAGTATAAATTAATCATCAAAATCATCTATCGACCGTTAGCTTCTGTAATGCTAGCAAGGAATTTCATCAAACAGGTTACCTACACTAGGTGATTTGGCTCCTGCGCACTCTGAAAAATGAAGAGAACAAGCTCTAAGCCCACAAAAGGCGTGATCATGAAGAAGAAGGTACCTTTCTGCCAGCGATTTTGCAAGACCTCCTGCCCATGCAAACAGGAGGGAAAGTCCAAATCTTTCTCGCATTGCCGCCATCAAATCTCACTGCAGACAACGAATCCCGCCAAGTGTTCCGCGACATAACTGCTGGAGACGACAGAATTCTGCCAAAAGAAAGAGTCCCTGAATACAAGATGACATCTTTCAGGCCTTTATCTAATCGAAACGAACCGAAATCACACACCCACCAAAAAGAAGAAAGAAGCAAGAGAAATACACACTCCCACGGAAGGAGAAGTACCTCTTTGGAGAGAGAAAGGCACGGGGAGTTTGAAGGGAACTCCATGCGCAAGCCTAACAACTGCACCGAATGCTCTGACAGTAGAAGACGAACTCATTTTAGCTTATGAAGATCTGGTCGTCCTGCAGCAATTCAAAGGGGAGATTTTGCTCGCGTAATGATACACAACGGCGCGAGCCGTGCACGGCATATGACAACGAGCAACAAATTTAGCGTACAGGGGCAAGATAAGTACGTCGCTGCAATACAACGTTGGAATTCTAGGCACACTCGCTCGAAGCAAAGTGGTTTTCCTCTTCTTTCTCGAAATCTTTGTTGAGTTCTTTTGTGTCCGCGAATACGGCAGCAGGACAGCATGTCAAGCGTACAACAAAAGGAATAGTGCTAGTGTTATGGTATACAAGGGCTAATTGAGATTCATATGTCAAATGACATGAAAGTTTATATCATTAGGGATGGAATTGTTAAATTTCTTAATGAGCTTTTTTATCAAAAGAAAATTACCAGCTTTTGGCTTCGGCACGATCTAGGCCAAAAATTTGCGACCTGCCAATACTAATTACAGAATGTTGCGTTTAGTCGCAGAATTGGCCTTAGTCAATCTTCTTTTGGGTCAAACACTGAAGTCTATGCTTATTTATATCACTCTTTTAACAAAAATTGTTTTTTTAAGGTATAAGTGCACTGAAGCTTGTATAAAAGTATAATTGAGTCCTAAAACCTTTAAAAAATCCGATCAAATCCTAAAAATTATCACAAAAATGCAATCGAGTTCTAAAACTTTTCAAAACGTCCAATCAAGTCATAAAACTTATTACGAAAGTGCAATCGAGTTCTTAAATTTTTAAAAAGTACAATTAAATTCTGAAATTTATCATATTGATCCAATTAAGTCCTTTCGTGACAAATTTTACAAATTTCAATGCACTTATCCCCCCTTGTTTTACTGGGGCAGCCAAGAAACAATTCTCAAACAGAAAATGCCCACTCAGCAAGAAACAAAAGCTCCATGTTACGCTCCTAATCAGAAGCTAGGTATAAAGGGCTCGACAGAGATGTCCCGGGACAAGATTTACTGTGAATAAGGTTTGAAGAAGTGAACAGAAGTCCTCTGTATTTTCATCTGAGATCGCATCGCAAGCGTCAGGTGAAACTAATTGGCAGTACTGATTAAGGTACATGTTTCTTCACTCTCCAGCTTCATCCGAGCGTGAAAAGGACAGAATTTGCTCCAGGGAACGTTCAGCTTCCCATTCTTTGAATGTCGAATGTTTCGTGGTTGTGCAAAAATGGCGTCTTCAACGAAACTCTGACGACCCTTCTCGAGAAATGCAAATCGATGACCGAGTTGAAACAAATCCACTCCATACTGATCACTTTAGGCCTGTCCCAGGAGGACCCTTTGTTATCAGGAGTTCTGTCTTTCACTGCACTTTCAAGCGCTGGCGACGTAGACTACTCCCGCCGGGTTCTGATGCAACTGTCGAGCTCGAGGACTTGGCATTGGAACACAGTTATTAGGGGGCATTCAAAAGGTAAGAACCCAAACAGATGTTTGTCGCTTTTTGTTGAGATGTTAAGGAGAGGAGTCTTGCCAGGTCATATGACATTTCCATTTCTTGCGAAGGCTGTGGCTCGTTTGGAGGAGCTGGAACATGGGGAATCGATTCATGCCCATATCGCGAAATCTGGGTTTGAATCGGATAGGTTCATCGTCAACTCCTTGATCCATATGTACGCGTCTTGTGGGGACATCGTATCTGCACGCAAGGCGTTTGATGGAATGACTGACAGAAATTCCGTTTCGTGGAATTCCATGTTGGATGGGTATGCTAAGTGTGGGGACATGGATTCGGCTCGTGCATTGTTTGACTCGATGCCGGAGTGCGACGTCGTGTCATGGAGCTCGTTAATTGATGGATATGTCAAGAGCGGGGAGCATAGAGAAGCAATGGCACTATTTGACAGAATGCGTTACATTGGACCAAAGGCCAATGAGGTGACTATGGTGAGTGTATTGTGCGCTTGCGCCCACTTAGGTGCACTTGAGAAAGGAAAGACGATGCATCGGTACGTAGTGGAGAATAAGCTGCCGATGACTCTGATGCTGCAAACGTCCCTTTTAGACATGTATGCCAAATGCGGGGCAATAGACGAGGCTTTAGCGGTGTTTGAAGCGGTGCCCGTGAATAAGACCGACGTGCTGATCTGGAATGCTATAATCGGAGGCCTTGCCACGCATGGATTTGCCGAAGATGCCCTCAGATTATTCGAAGAAATGCAAAGAACCAGGATCAAGCCCGATGAGATCACATACTTGTGCTTGTTGAGTGCTTGTGCGCACGGAGGATTAGTTTGCGAGGCTTGGCATTTCTTCGAGTGTTTAGATAAACGTGGAATGTCTCCTAAGGAAGAACACTATGCTTGCATGGTGGATGTGCTGGCACGCGCAGGACGTCTGGAAGAGGCTTACCAGTTCGTGGGTCAAATCCCGACGGACCAAACCGCTTCAATGTTGGGTGCGCTGCTCAACGGTTGCGTTAACCACAGGAGATTAGATATTGCAGAGATTATCGGAAGGAAACTTATAGAGTTAGATCCGGATCATGACGGTCGATATATTGGTTTGTCGAACATTTACGCGGTGGTTAAGCGTTGGGATGATGCCAAAGTAATGAGAGCAGCGATGGAGCAAAGAGGCGTCAAGAAGTCACCGGGGCTTAGCTTTGTGGAGATAGCCGGGACCGTTCATAGATTCGTAGCATGCGACAAAACACACCCTAGTTCAGAAGAGATTTATGTGATGCTGAATTTAATTGTAAACCAAGTTAGACCTGAAGCTGATCACGAAGACGAGGAATGCTACTTGTACAATCTGGAAGATGCCTGAGGTATATCATTTTTGCACAATTTTTCCAGCATATCACGCATAATATCGCCAAGTATCTGTGACTATACATTGCACATGCTTGGTCCTAATACCTAGCAAGATTTGGATCTAGATACACGCACATTTCATTGCAGTTTTATGTCCGCAATATTCGAAACTAGACAAGTTTTAAAATTTATATAGGGAAAGCCGTGTGAAATGAAAAATGGTAAGCACGGTTTGGGGAGAAGCTTTTTGTTTCCAATTTTCACAAAGAAATCATCCACGCCATATGGGGGTTAGTACCACAAGAGCTCGTTAGTGATGCGAGGAATGCAGCCAAACCAGATCAAGGGATTGATAGTCAAATTCTTGTCAGATGGGACAATAAAAGAAGCTGTCAAGCAGGCGAGATAGTCCGCTCGAGCATTTGCCGCCCCTACTTGCTTAGTTCCGGCCGCCATCTCATGTGGGAATGGCCTCGATCTGTTCTGAGAGGTTCAGGACAAACGATGACCAAGCTTGGAGAAAAATCGTGAAAATCGACCTAATAATAACCTGCCGTGAAGATACAACTTAATACCTGACAATTTTAGCGAATCCAGAAGGCCAAACACAAAGTTTAGAGAAGTATACAGTTCTACCATAAAAATCAGAGTTCGGGAGTACAATCTTCATCTTTGAAATTTGGAAAAATGACACAAACAGTCCATGAACTTTGACCCAATATGTAATTTAGTCCCTGAACTTTTAATTTATTCAACGTAGTCCATGAACTTTAACCTAATGTTCAATTTAGTCCCTGAACTTTTAATTTGTTCAATGTGGTCCCTGAACTTTTAATATGTGTTCAATTTAGTCCCTAAACTATTTGAAAATGTTCAATATAATCATTCCATTAATTCAAGTGCAGAGACTGTATTAAACATTTTCATATAGTTCAAAGACTAAATTGAACACATATTAAAAATTCAAGGACCACATTGAACAAATTAAAAGTTCATGGACCAAATTAAACATTAGGTTAAAGTTCGGGAACTATATTGAATAAATTAAAAGTTCAGGGATCAAATTGCACATTGAGTCAAAGTTCATGGACTATTTGTGTCATTATCCCTTGAAATTTCAAGACAAACACAGATTGAGAAGGGCCCAAAAACACTAGCAGTTCCCTGGAAAACTGGCACCAGATACTCTGACCGGCGTAGCATGTCCTAGCCCAACATCAAGTCGACTGGTCAACACCAACCTATCTATTGTTACAACTGCAAATGGAGACCATTATTTTTTCTCTAAATAACACTGGCACCAACAAGCAAGTGGCGACTGAGATTTTCTATGTTCCAGTATGAGCTCATGTGCTGACAGATGCAAATCCATCTAACTAACTCTAACATGCCAGAGAGTAGCGAACAAAGGCCTGCCCTCAGACAAACAGTCAGCACAGAAAAATATCGAGTGCAAAGAGTGGGAAAAATGTACTTTCCTCATGAAAAAATCAAATATTTTTCTCATGAAAAAATCAAATATACTCAGAAGCATTACGACTTATACACTCGATTTAATGCAGCACTAGGATTACAAAATTTACAGTCAAACCAATCTAGCCTTACACAAAAGTCAACTTGTACTCAATGGTTTACGTCCCCAACCGGGCTCCGCAACTGTGTTGGCACTAAAGATGGACCAGGCAAGAGCAGGTCTGGCAGGCGGCAAAGATTATCCAAATATATATACATTGAGTGATGAAAACACCCATGGATTGCCGCTATCATTCTTCTAAAATAGCACGTCCAAGGTTTGTGGCAAGGGCTAGCCTTACGGAGCTTAAGGCTTGAGATGGCAAGTCAGCTTCAATGAAGTCCGGACGCAGCCTTGCTATGGATAGCTCTTGCAGTCTGTTCAACAGAAGGTTGGTCTGAGCAACATTCAATAAAGGTCGATCCTGCCAATTAAGCAAAATCAACTGCACAAAAAGCATCATCAGTAAATCAAATACTCGATCGCGGATAGACATGCCAAGTAAGGGCTAAGTAAACCAACAACAAACAATACAAACTTGAGGGCAAATCAACAGCAACATACAATAGCAAAGTTAACCAAATTCGACCCATCAACACATTGCTCAGAAGAAGAGCAAATACAAGCAAAAGCCTACTCTAATTGGAGGCTGCACTCAGTAAGTAATGGTTCTCCCATGCTTATACAGAACAGAAGAAGTATGCAGTAAGAGAGCTCACCGAGTCATACAGAAGAGGCAGCCAAAATCGTTGCGGTGTAGAAGGGTTTTTCATAAGCTGCAGGTTATAAAGGTATATGAGATGAATAACAAGAAAACACAGAAGCCAAATACAACCTCGCTCATAAAAAAAATTAAACAAAAATGCAACTACAAAAATTCCAGTATTTAAACTTCCGGTAAGCTGTCGATGGAAGACAGGTTCTTTCCACAGACTCCTTTTTCTACATCGGCAGTGTTTTAAGGACCACCAGTTACCCAGATTGCACATTCTACATTTCCTGGATCGATACATTTAGGGTGTGTTTGGAAACTTACCAAATAGTAACTAATTCTGTTCTTTTGTTCCCACAATCGGTTTGGGAACAAAAATCCATTTGTTAAATTTTTTGTGTCCAGACACAATTTTGCAAAAAATTGTCTAGAATCAGTTTTGAAACAGAATCAAGAAGCAAAAAAAAGTAGCTTCTTGATTCTGAAACAATTTTTCCGGAACTAATTCTTCTTGGTTTTTTTCTTTTTTTTGGTTTATTGTTATTCTTCGGCCCCAACACCGGCCACAGGCTAGGCCGGCGAGGGCATCGTAGCCCTCACCGATGGCCGGCGAGGGCGGCTCGCGGCCACGACGGCAAGGCCTCACCCAGCCAAGGCAAGGCCGACCTCGCCATCGCCACCCAGGCGATGGACCTGGGTGGCGACGATGACGTCAACCTCGCCGTCGCGACCGGCAAGGGCGGCGGTGAGGGCAGCGACACCCTCGCTGGCCCCGGCCTGTGGCCGGTCACCGGCACCGGCAACCTGCCATGGCCAAGAAAGGAAGGGGAAAGAAAGAAAAAAAAAAGAAAAAAAAAGAAAAAAAAAAGAAAAAAAAAGAAAAAAAAAGGATAAAAAAAGAAAGAAATATTAAAAAATTCAAATATTATTAAAATATTATTAATAAAAAGAAATTGTGTAGTTACCAAATGCATTTCTGTTCTTTTTTTATTCTAAGAACATAAATTTTGAGCAGTTACCAAACGCCTTTAAATGCTTAGAAATTATTTCCGGGCACGAAATAAAAAAGAATCATTTCTGCCTAGAATCAGATTCTGAGCACAAAATGGTTGCCATGCGCACCCTTAGTATGGCAAGTTTTGCTTCCTCTTTTTCACTAGTATTTTTTTTAAAAAGATTTCATACACAGGTCACATGATAGGAGGCTTCACATACCAACATAAGGGACTCGACAGCTTGCCGAGCTGCTTCTATGTTTTTTCCATCATGAATGTGCTTAAGAAACCTCTTGAAGTCCCTGTACCTGTGATGCACACACTTGCATTAGTAGAACAAAATTGTAACAGTTGCAAATAGCAGGAAAAGTACACGGTTGAATTTTACTTGTGCAGAAACTCAAGACCTCCAGCAGTTTTAGACTCGGAACCCAGCAACTCAATGAGACCTTCCCATTGCTGAACCACAAGAGAAGGAGAGGATAAAACATAGATACCAATTCATGTAGGGTTAACGAATTATATAACAAAACAGTCATGTGACAACTGATTTTTTAATGCCTCAAACCTGCCAGAAAAATCTTAAAAATTGATAACCACCTTGAAACTTTCATCTGAAATAGACTTTCCCACAGAAGCAAACAGCTGTTGAGCAATTTTATGAAGACGAACTTCATCCCGAGCTTGTTGGAGCCAAAAAACCCCAGCACCTTTTCGGCCAAGCTTCCAGTGATGCACACCAGCAATCTGCACATAAGGGGTAGGAACTCTTG
The DNA here is from genome assembly GCA_031216405.1 of Syzygium malaccense. NCBI lineage: Eukaryota > Viridiplantae > Streptophyta > Magnoliopsida > Myrtales > Myrtaceae > Syzygium > Syzygium malaccense. The sequence goes on from CM062255.1 coordinate 4,086,303, forward strand.
AGCAATTAGGGGTTTAACATCAGACAGAACTGCTTCAACTGCGCTTCTTTACAGATTATTTGAATCAACTGATAAATAACATTTCCAACTATTCAACACAAGTGCCATATAAGCATACAGTTACCTTCATTATATGAGAGCTGACATCGTCAAGTTCATATAAACGGCAAATCTCTAAATTCTGCCAGGCAATAGTACATACAATAAGCCAATGTGTACATCACGAAAACACTGAAAACAGTAATCTAATGACATAATAAACACTCATGTTACTGCAGTGACCGAAAACAGACCAAAAGATGAACCCTTCACCTTATGTAGCAGTTCATTATGCTGAACAGGCTGCTTACACAATAAAATCTCTAACAAGCCCATTCCCTGCTTCATGCACGATGTCAAATAAACTGGAGCAATCTGGAGGCATTATAGCATTGAGATTGTTAAAGAAATACAATGTTTCATTGACATACTGAAAACAAATTAGGACTAGTCAAAATAATAACAAGGACAAATGAGCAGAAGAGAAAGCTGGCAAATTAGCCTGTTTGAGTGGCTACACATTGGATGATCTTTTTAAAATTTCCCCGCAAATTTAGCCTTTTTTGGCTTTCGTAGTTACGATGTTGACTAAATTTAGTGACTGAAAACTGTAGTCTCCAACTTGTATGTTTATGGCTTTTTCTTTGAGAATGACAAAATTTATGAACCAAGGTATGTTACAATACTACATTTCACACGTTAGATGTAAGTTGACATTGTTTACATAATTCACTCATAAAAGAAGCATAACCAAGAACCTAAGCAGATAAACTATGCCTCTGACATTAAACAGGTTGAGCTGTTTTCTTTTTTTAGGTCCCAGACATCTTAAAAGCTACTAGCTAGAAACAGGTGTGCCGAACAGGCCAACCATGACAATTCCAATAGCCCAATCAACTATTGACTAAACTTTCCTGTATTGGATAAACCACAAGAAGCAACCCCAGGGACCTCAACCACCACATGGGCATCAGGAAATGCAGCTAAAATTAGCTTGCACCCTACGATTTGTTCAAAGGAATGAAATATGCCCTTCCCCAGATATTTTCTAAGAAAATGCAGATTGAAAAGCTAAAGTTCAGAAGGTGGAGAAACATGCAATAACCTGCCATGTAAATGCGTGAGAAGAGAGAACTTGAGCGTAGACCAGTCGATGGAGCTCCTGTATAGAGAGCTCCCCCAAATTATATTGTTCTTCACATAAAAGACTTTCTGCTTCATCACTCCCAGCAGTCATCAACTCTATGGCATGTGCAACCATCCTATTCATCGGTAAAATATGTTTACATGGCTCGTGTCATTTGCCCAAAAACAACATACTACAAATTGCATTTAGATAACTGAGTAACTTACCAAGGGCCAAACTCTTTAGAGCATTCTGCTAATACAACCTAACAAATCAAAGTATCTCATAGTCAAGTCCATGAAGAAAGAAGAACAAGAAACTTAACACTTGATTAATGAATAGTTGTTACCTCTGTATTTTCCCCAAGAATTCCAAGAAGAAGCTCCATCAACTTCTGGTATCTAGGCACTGGTTTCAACTGAATACATTTTTGCGCAAGGCCATGCATGCTTTCAAGACCCTAAATTTTGTCAAAAGAGTTCATGAAATCACATGCCGTAACATCCTCAGCTAATTATTCGTAATCAGCTGAACCTAAATAAAAGATGTATCTTTCCAGAGGAAGAATGACAGGGCTTTTACCACTGTGAATGGCCTGACGTATAAGAAGTGAGAAACATATAGCTCCAGCCAATGATAAGTCGCAGATGAAAGACTGCTGGAGTTCCCCAGCATTATTTGCAGTAAAGTTTTCAAGCCTTCTCTTGTCTGAAGATGATTACATTCAATCCAATATGCACTGCAGTCAAGCTTGGTAATTCGTGCCCTCCATCTCTCCCATGCCTGGAAGTTTAAAGCAATAAATAGGCATCCAAATCAGAAGATCACCAAAAGGGTACTTGATGCATTTTCTCAGTGGCTTACCTTAATAAAGTCAGGTTTAGCTTTATAGCATTCACCTAATCTTCCATCTTCTAATTCGAGACGCATGCGTGGCATTTTTGAGATAAGAACAGCAACTGCCTCTACCAGTCCATTCTCTGTCTGTACAATTCAGGAGAAAAAAAATTTCCATTCAAAAAAAATGAGAGACATAGCAAATCGTGGAAAAGGGTCCACAGAACTAGCCATTTTAGTGTATTTTTTAACTTGATACAGTTTGAGCACCTAACATACACAATGAAAAAGGATGAGGACGAGCATAGGTGACCCTTAAGACTCCGCAAAATTTTATGGTTGTATCAAATACATGCCATTTACTAAAAAGACTGCTCATATCACTTTGCAATGAAGTGACATCTGTCGTTTTACAGACTCCAATACCTATTATACACGCCTTTGCCGAATATTCTACTTGTGACACCTTGGTACAACCACATAGTCATCTCCTTCGACATGCACCATTAATTTTCCTTTCAATAAGTCATATATCATTTATTTGTATACAAATCCAAGTTTCGTAAGGAAAATTACCTTCCTTTTTACTAATGCTAGTGCCATCAGGGCATTTCTATAAGATAACAAGATCTATAATCAATTTACTTTCTGATTTCTGTGCTATATAATTAACCTGTCCCATAACCATGAGGGAGAAGATATTAGAGATGCGAGTGAAAAAGTATTCTAGTGTCAAATTACGTGAAATCGGAATTGTCTTTCGACCTGATGAAGGTTAAATCATATGGAAAACAATTGCATTCACCCACCTCACGACTACTAAGCTGATCCAGTTGGTAAGACCCATGGAGATGTAACAATTTAACCTGTATATAAGGACAAAAGAAGGAAATGAAATGGATTGCTGCATCCCATATACTGATGTTATGTCTTCAAGAGTAAACAACAACAAGAAGACAAGATTCTACAAATGAAAGTCCCAAACTTTAAGAAGATACTAACAACAATCTCTAACCAGCCAACCGCAAGTGCTGACCCTATCACTTCCCAGTACCTAGGATTGTCCTCAATATCCTGCACAGATTTCAGGGATGGAATATTCATATAAGGAGGGAATCCTAAGTCTTAACAGAGAATTCCCAGTGAAAACAAACTCTCAAGCAATTAAAATTTTAAGACTTTTGCATGAAATACGTAACCACCTAATCATGAACAGTGAAATCAGATATTAAATTAACAACACTTAAAACAGATCATAAAACAAGCTATACACCCTCACTTCCAATGGCATAAGCAAATTCTATTTTAAGGATCAAGCAAGGAGATGGTACTTGGAAACTATCCAGTGAAAGCTCATTATGTATGAAAGGATTGAAAACCGCAATAGAATAAATGACTAAAGCTTCACGATAGAAGTCTTGCTATACATTAGTTGAGATTTTTGTGAACTTTTGGCTAGCTGACACGGCTAGACACCAATTTCCAAGTCAAAACCAAACTCCTTTATACCAAATTGAATTTAACGGCCCAATAAAAGCAGGAGAAAAGAATCTTACCTGAATATTTATAAGTTCATTTTGGAAATCCACAAGTTCAGAGTGGACTGTTGCACAAGAGCCGGAGAATAGGCTATCATAATCCTGTCATGAGATGCACAGCATGTAGGTTCATATCAAACGTTAAGAGTACTAAATTGACAATATATTTCCCATGATGAAATAATTACTCAAATGAAAATAAATATAAGAAAGATCATTACAGCCAACCAATCAATAAGCCGCTCCGGTAACCATGCTTGAGATAGCTTATCGGCATAAAACAATTCCATCAACTCCCATGCAGCTTTCAAAGATGTTGGCTTCTCACTTTTCTGCAATTTCAAATCTCAAATTACAATTAGCCTTCAGAAAGACCACATTTACCGGAAAGAAAAAGATCGAACACACCTTCAAAACTGCTTTCGGATCTTCAATAACCGATGCGGGAGTAGATTTCGAACTACCTAGAAGTGCATTTATGTCTTTGCTGTACTCCATTACAAACTCCCACCTGCATCATCAGAATATGTTCCTCGAACATCAGTGCATATCTAGGTGATGTGAAATGACTTGAGCTGAACGGAAGTAAATTTCAATACGCTATAACAATGAGCTGGGTGAAATGACTATCTTTCATTTTCCTCCAAAGACAAATTACCAATCTACGTGATAAGGAGATGGGCTTATCCTCGACAAGGCCGAGACCGAGCTCCTCCGGCTCTGGAGCATCGCGAACGGCGACATCGAACCGTACGCGATCCTCCTCCACTGCGCGTCGCTGATCTCCCCATCTCCGCCGTTGAGCTTGACCTCGACGACCTCCCCTCCGGCGCCGCCCTCGCCGCCCGCGGGAGATTGCTGCTGGAGGATCGAGACGCGCAGGGAGCTGCCGCGCGCCCAGCAGACGGAGACCCGAGGGGAGACCGGAGGCCCGACGGAGTGGCGGAGAGGATAGACAGGAGGCCGTTCCGAGGAGAGCGGCACCAGCGCGTCGCCGCCGGAGTCCGACGCGGCGGCTCCTCCCGGCATCGGCGCCGGAGGACGGTGGTTTTCTGGAGGGTTTTTAGGGTTTTGGAAATGCAAGCAGATGCTAACGGACTAGCTCACCGCGCGGGACGAGTGAATTTGACGTCGACAACGCTGCGTTTGGGGATCGTTGTTACTTGCGGAGCTGTCGTTTCGCTACTTTGCCGGAGTTTTTTACTGCGGAAATTTACCGTAACACTTCCGACACATACATTGAGAAATTTACACATTCGACACATGCCTTTTCCAATCCATATGGGAAAGCTATTGAACTAACCATACTTAGAAAATTCTGATTTCTTGGTTTTTATGGATGTTCACTTCAGTGAGTACTTTACTTACTAAGGCATTTTACATATGTATTTGCTACTGCATCAGAACGAAAGAGTGAAATTCTACGGTTAGTTTCGCCGTGTTTACGCATCAAAATTCTGGAAAGAAATTATAATGCCATTAGCATCCCTATGATGTCCTCCTCTACGTCAATCTTTTGCTTCCATTGAATCACCGAGTTATTCTTTCTTACCGCCGGAGTCCATATCTCTTAAAATCCTATTGGACTTCCGGTCCCTCTATTCTTTGCCGATGGAAGAAAGCCTACTATGGTCTTAAACAAGTGAGAAAAGCCCTCTCTATGTAATTAGCTAAGCCGAAATTGCAATCAAAGGTTAGAGCTAGCGAGCATGAAAACGGATGCGCTAAGGTGCAACAGCTCATACAAAAACAATGCCTTGAGAAAATTGTACATCGAGATTGACATATAAGACTAGTGCAATAAGGTATATGCCTTGGCCCGCCGCTCGCACATGGTAAAGAAATGAAGAACACATCGGGCTTCTCAGAACCAAAAGCTTTCGCCTATTGACAACAGATGAAGTGATGCGCTCTGTATAAGCATGTAATACAACAGACATACATGACCCTCTCTTAAATGATAAATGAACCGTGTCCATGTCCACTCTATTCCATCTAAGAACTCTACTTTCCAGGACCGGAAGCCTGGAGACACTCCTGTACGATCTCCTTGATCCTCCTCTTCATAAGCTTGTCTTTCACACCGGCAAGCATGTTCCTGTAGAACATCTCCATTCTGGCAAGCTTACCGCGGTCGGCTGACTCTAACATGTCGTCCCACTCTTTTGCAATGTCCAAAGTCCCGGAATTCTGTGACGGCGAAGGAATATCTTGCTCGTTGAATGGTTTCCCGAAGATCGAACCGTGGAGCATGCTCGTGTATCTTTCTATTTTAGAAAGTCTCGACTGGAGAGACTTTATCTCTTCCATCGCAAGCGACAATTTTCTATCCATTTCAGTGGTTCCATCGCTACTTTTATCCATGGTTTTGTCTTCCGAACTCTCCTCTTGCTCGAATTCCTCTGTTGGTCGAGGCCACAAAACCAAAGTTGGAGCATAACGATCTATTGTATTTCCGTTGCCAAGGACCCCGCTCCTTCCTCTTCCCCAAGACCAAAGCTTGTATCCATTATCTGCAACAAGAACAGTATGTGCCGCACCACAAGTGACTTGAACTGGGTCGTGAAATTTAGGCCCATATTTCCAGTTACATGGAATTACTATGGGAAAAATAGCATCACCCACGTCTCCACCTGCAAAACTAGCTTCTGGACATAAACCGAGTCCCCTTTCCATACCCCACGACCACACATCTCCAGCTGATGAAACAACACTGGTATGAAACAAGCCACAGTCAACAGAGATCAAATATACAGGCTGCGGAAGCTGCTTTACAGATTCTGGAACCAAAGTACTTTGGGTTGTTCCATGTCCAAGCTGTCCATTATCTCCAAGTCCAAATGTCCAGCACATACTTTCTGAAGTGTCACTTGGTCTTTTTCTACGGGTAAGTAATGCTGTGTGAAAGGCCCCACAAGCTACCTCGTAAACTGCCCATGGACAATCCTCATTGAATGTTTTTATGATTTCGGGGTGAAGTCTGCTTTCTTTATCTCCCAAGCCTAACTGACCGTGATTATTGCTACCCCACGAGTAGCACACTAAATCATCCCCCTCATGTGTTTCCCCTGTACTAACCAGTGCTATTACATGCTCATTTCCACAAGCTACCTTAACTACAATGTGTCCATGCAAATCCCACATTGGAATTGGTGTACGACAGCTCACCAGAGAGAACGCTTCTTTGTTGTCGCTGCTTTGCTGTGGGCAGTTTCCCCACATCCATAATGCACCGAGATTATCTATTGCAAAGGACATCATACCACCAGCTTTAACAGAACAAACCTGCCGGAGTCAAAATGGATACAGACGATTTACAAAATATTAAAGAGGTGCTTCATACAATGCACCTAGCCTTGTCAGATGAAATATTGCAAACCATATCAGATACCTTTAATGATGCTTTGCTGTTCATTTCTGACTCATTTGTCATTGATTTGGGAGAAGCCAGCTCATTAAATTCATTCATCAAGCAAGGTACTGCAGAATTGTCTCCACTGGCACCAAGTTGTCCGTCCATGAATCAGTCAAGGGTTCAACAGAAGATGAACTTGGCAACAAGTTCAAGAAAAGGACGATGAAATTGGTAATTATATGCATTCAGTTAAGATTCTGCAAGGAACTGGAACAAGATCATAGAAAGCAGACAGATTTGCAGAGGATACAGAGATTGTAGCCCCAGCACCAAATAGATCCATCATCTGCAATTTATCAGAGAACCAAAGAAAACTACAGTGAGTAAGAATTGGAGATCACGTCACATATCAGACATGCTTAACTTCAGTTAAGATCCATTCCAATTTGTTCTGACCTTTCTCTTAACTCTAGCTAACAAAGGCCTATCATCTATTCATTTAAGCATTGCACAGAAAGATTATATGCAATGACATTTTCATTTGAAAAGGCGCCCTGGTTACAGCAAGGTAGCATGATGCTCACGGCCCCGTGTCATCAAAGACAGGGAAATGATGGTAATCTCCCTTGGCAACCAATGAATTCACAAATGAGTTAGTCTGAATGCTTAGCTACAAGAGAATGTAGATCACCTAACACAAGCAAACTGTCATTCGCTAACAGGTAATGACCATCCAAGCTAGATGAACAGCACAAGTGTCAACCCTACACAGTTTGGTTATTCACTCTGGAGAGCTTCGATCAACCGAAGCGCACAAATGTCGCAAGGAAATCCATACTCTATTTAACAGCCTTAGAATTGTGAAAGCCTCAGTTGGATATGTTCAAACACTGACCATGCAGCTTATAGTTAACAACATATACACATTGGACACTACATAATAATCCCGGATATTTGGAAACAGTTAACAGACAGATTAGTTTACTGGTCTACAAGCAATAGTAACCAACCAATTTAATTTCCTCCATGTATGCTTAAGACTCGAAATTCAACCGGGACATCAAACCGACCTGCAAGACAAAGACTATGGTAAGCACCAGCAGCGATCCCCACAATCTTGACCCTCTTGTCCTGAGGGAAATCAAACTTGACTCGAACCGGAAAAAGCCCATCCTCTTCAGAGCCGGTCCCGAGCCGCCCAAACAGTCCTCTCCCCCATGCATACACAACGCCATCCCCTGCATTTCACATCATCAACAGCACCACAAAAGCCTTAAGCTACAGAAAAAAACAGAAGGGAAATCTCACAGATACCATAAAATTGCGAACAGCCCCGTGGAACATGTAAAACCCGTGTTTTTACCTTCGACAAGAAAACAAACGACCCAGTCTTGATCGTATTTTACTATCTTTTTTCAACTAACACATCGAGGAATTATCAGACGGATTCGTCTCTTCTAAAATCAAACAATTCTTACAGCGGACGATGCTAGCAACTCTCTCTCTCTCTCTCTCTCTCTCTCTTTCTCTCTCTCTCTCTCTCTCTCTCTCTCTCTCTCAAAATTGGAACTTCATTCCAGTAAAAGCAAGATGGTGAGGCACCCGATTCAGGGGAGGAATTGGGTAGTGAGCTAGCGACGGCGAGATTACCCGTGAGAGCGAGAGTGTGAGCTTCTCCGGAGGCCACGGCGACCACCTTGCGAGAAGGGTTGCCGGGTACCGGAGAAGTTGCCGGCGCTTCCATGGATTCCGGCGAGCGACGGATTGAGAGGAGGACCTGACGAGGACCGGTCTCTTCTCTTAGCTCAGTCAGTGATGTACTCGTGTTCTGTGCGCCCCTTTGGAGCCATCCATAGGACACGCAGAACCGCGCCAGTGGTTAAATGGTAATTGTCATGTCTCGCGCGGTCGAGAGAAATGCTTTTTCTTTTTTTATTTTTTTTATATGTGGTGAAAATGCCTTACATTACTCTTGAAAAAATAACATTCCTAAACTTTGACCAAAACAATAATATTATTCCTAAACTTTTAATTTGTTCAATGTAATCTCTTTAACTTTAACCCACTGTGAAATGTGATCCCTGAACTTGTAATTTGTGCAACGTAATATCTGAACTTTTGATATATGTTCAATTTAGTCCATGAATTATATGAAAATGTTTAACGTAGTCCTTCCGTTAATTCAAGATCGTGAACTACACATTAAAATTTTAGGGATCACATTGCACAAGTTAAAAATTCGGGGACTATATTGAACATTAAGTTAAAGTTTAAGACCACATTGAACAAATTAAAAATTTATGGATCACATTACACAATAGGCCAAAGTTCAAGAACCGTTTGTGTCGTTATCCTTTACATAAACTCATCAATTTCATAAAGATAAAGTCTTAGTTATTTTTTCTCAATTGCATGGATAAATTACTAGTGACAACTTATAATTCTCACTTCTCCAAATGAAGATGGAGAATCTTGATCATACTGAAAAAATTGCTAATTTCTTATTCTTTCAAATGTATTTTATACGTAGAAAGCTATTGTCCACATAGAGAATGTACTAAATTTTTTATAAGTCGAAAGTACATTTTAATCACAAATAGTTACAAAATCGTATTCGAAATTAAACATTTATCTTGTGCATCAACAAGGCAACAAATTTATCACACAAGTGGGGTTTAGATAACGATACACGCCTAGTATTATTTTTAGCAAGCGAAATTATTTTCATAAATAAGTTGATTTTTCATTTTGAGACTATTTGAGTAGAAATGAAAGTCCATGTATACCGGTTATTTGTAATATTACAAACTTTTTTAATGTGGAAATTATTGATCAACGATGAAAAAGTAATTTAGTATGGTTTTCTTTTTCTATGGTAAAGTGAATACGAGATAAGTAACTTTGTAGGGTTATTGATATTTCGGAGTTAGAGAAGATGATAAAAGTAGCAAAAGAGTTATTTAAGCTTCATTTGTTTCGCGGAAAATGAATGATTTGGAAAATTTTTTTCAAAAAAATATTAATTGTACCGCTTGAATGATTAGTTAATAAAAAATATATTCATTATCGATAATAATCTATATCTAAACATTTTCATGGACGATGAGAGTACTTTTCATTTATTCATTTTTGTAGTGATATTCATGATCATTTTTAAGAAAACATTTTTCAAATTATTTAATTTTCAAGAAAGAAACGCAGCCTTAATATAATACTAATTATGATGGTTATTAGGATGCTCGAAAAGAAAAAGATATCGAAGGTTGGTCTTTTGTTTTTGGTAATGACCAAACTTATGGTCATTGTTTTATAAAGGGATAAGTACGTCGGAAGTTTTAAAACTTATCACGAAAGTGCAATTAAGTCTTAAAACTTTCAAAAAATACAATCGAATCCTAAAACTTGTCACAAAAATACAACCGATTTATAAAACTTTCAAAAAGTGCAATCAAATCCTAAAACTTATTGCGAAAGTATAATCAAGTCTTAAAATTTTCAAAAATTTAATCAACGGAAGAACTTTCGCGATGAGTTTTAAGACTCATTTGTACTTTTTAAAAATTTTAAGACTTAACTGTATTTTTATAATAAATTTTAGGACTTTTAATATATTTATCTTCTTTATAAATTAGCATATCCGGAAGGACAAAGACCTTAAAAAAGAAAAAATTGCGACCGTGTTCTAATCAACTTTCGGTGACGTGATAAGGCTAACGGCCAAGGTCAAAAGAGGAGATGATGCTTGTCTTCTTGAAAAGGGACAAACTTGTGGACACGTAATTACAGCTAGCTGGTCGGATGAGGCCTGCGTGGCTAGCCAAAGATCGGACGTCTCGGATGTAGAGATGGCCACGGTTCGGAACCGACCGGTTCCGGTTCGGAACCGGCGGTTCCGGTTCGTGGCCAAGTGTGAACCGGAACCGGAACCTCCTCTGGCGGTTCCGGTTCCGGTTCTGAACCGTACGGTTCAGGGCCGGTTCCGATTTTTTTTTCTATTTTTTTCTTCCTCCGCCCGTCCGCCGCGGCCGGCCATAGCCAGGGTCGGCGCGGAGGTCGGCGGCCTCAGGCGAGGCGGCCCTCGCCGGCGTCGGGCGAGGCCGGCCCTCGCCTGGGCTGGGCGAGGCCGACCTCGCCCGACGCTGGCGAGGTCGAGCCTCGCCCGACGCCGGCGAGGTCGAGCCTCGCTAGATCTGGCGAGGCTCGACCTCGCCGGCGTCGGGCGAGGCTCGACCTCGCCTGGGCTGGGCGAGGCCGACCTCGCCCGACGCTGGCGAGGTCGAGCCTCGCCGGCGTCGGGCGAGGCCGGCCCTCGCCGGGGCTGGGCGAGGCCGACCTCGCCCGACGCTGGCGTCGCGAGGTCGAGCCTCGCCCGACGCCGGCGAGGTCGAGCCTCGCTAGATCTGGCGAGGCTCGACCTCGCCGGCGTCGGGCGAGGCCGGCCCTCGCCTGGGCTGGGCGAGGCCGACCTCGCCCGACGCTGGCGAGGTCGAGCCTCGCCGGCGTCGGGCGAGGCCGGCCCTCGCCGGGGCTGGGCGAGGCCGACCTCGCCCGACGCTGGCGTCGCGAGGTCGAGCCTCGCCGGCGTCGGGCGAGGCCGGCCTCGCCCAGCCCAGGTGAGGGCCGCCCTCGCCCGACGCCGGCGAGGGCGGCTCTCGCCCGACGCCGGCGAGGGCGGCTCTCGCCCGACGCCGGCGAGGGCGGCTCTCGCCCGACGCCGGCGACCTCCGCGCCGGCCCCGGCCATGGCCGGCCGCGGAGGAAGAAAAAAAAATTGTAATATAAATTATAATTTTAAAAAACAGAAACAAGAAAAAAAGACAAAAGAGAAAAAGAAAAAACAGAAAAGGAAAAGAAAAAGAAGAAAAACAGAAATGAAAATAAAAAAAACTTAAAAAATACTATTCTTGTGAATTGTGGTACAACATTATTCAATATAAATTGTGATTAAAATACAAATTGTACTCAAATTTGATGACAAAAAGATAAGAGAGAAAGAGAGGGCTTCAAATTAATAAATTATCATTAAGCACGTTACAATTCGTTACAACGATCTTAAAAAAAAAAGAAGTACAATATATATATCCTAAAATTATCCCAAAACCTAAGCATTCCGTGCGTAGGGGACCAAAGGTCACATATCGTCGGATTATATTTCGGTTTCCCTAAGCTCACGTGGGCGTACCCGGTATGAGAAACAAGAGTTCCCGAAATATTTGCCAACTCCAATAGTTCTTTTACCCTCAATCGTCACTACCCGTTTCAGTACCGATACTGGTAGCGGTAGTATCTCCGTCGTTAAAGAATTCGGATTCATTATTCCGATCTATCTCTTGTTGCCGGTATTGAGCCTTCGTCCAATCAGCAACACAAGCTTGCATCTCCACTGATTCTGGATCTAATCTTGAACGATGTTCGTTCAAAATATTACCTCCGGCACTGAATGCTTGTTCGACCGCAACTGTGGAACAAGGGGTTGAAAAAATCTGTTTTGCAATAAGAGAAAGGATTGGGTATTGGCTTGCGTGCCTCTTCCACCAATCCAAAATTAAAAAATCTGTACCACCTTCGGCTTCAGTAAACTCAAATAAAATGGTTAGATAACTCTCTAATTCAGAAATATTTCCCATTACTCCCTTTTGTTTTTTTTGTCTATGTAATAAAAGTTTGTACCCTCTACTAATTTTACCTGTATTGTCATTTTGTATATCCGTAGATTGAGAAGATCCAATATCACCTAAATTATATTTAGTATAAAATTCATTATATAATTCTATTATTACGTTTTTAACCTCACGTACAATGGTTGTAATATTTATCGCGTCATAATGTAAACATTGATAATATACACGTAAAAAATCATTTAAACCATCCAATTTGCAACGTGGATCAAAAACACAAGCAACTAAATAAATCATGGGAATTTCACTATAATAATGAAGCCATTTCATTTTCATTGCAACTATAGTATGTTGTAATTCAATATCATTTTCATATTCATCAAAAGTTCCAACAATATTAGTACACTCTACTAAAAATAAATGTGTAGTTGGATAATAAACACCGGATAAAGTATAAGTTGCATCATTAAAAACCTTTAAAACATCTAAAATTTTTTGGCAAATATGCCACTCTTGTGGGTATAAATTAATATGAGGTATATTATTAGAAATGAATGCACATAATAAATCTTTATATGGTAAAGATTCATTAAGCAAGTGGAAAGTAGAATTCCAACGAGTTGGAACATCTCTTGAAAATTTTTTTGGCTTTGCCTGATTTTCTCTACAAAATTGACCCCATTCTTTCATTTTTTTGGGATGTTTCCATAAAAATTGAATCGCCGTTTTTATTGGTTGAAGAAAAATATCAAGAGTTTTCAAACCATCTTGTACACATAAATTTAAAACATGACAAGCACATCTAATGTGAAAAAATTTTCCGCCAAAAGCAGGTTTACAAATATTTTCTAACTCGGCAATTGAAGCGGTATTTGCTGCGGCATTATCAAAACCAATTGAAAAAGTTTTGTTAAGCAAATAATATTCTTCTAAAACTTGCGTAATTATTCTATAAATATTATTTGCCGTATGATGATCATCGAAAACTCTAAATGCAATAATTCTTTTTTGAATAGTCCACTCGTCATCTATCCAATGACATGTTATACCCATGTAAGAATGACTTTGCCAATGATCACTCCAAATATCACTACCTATATGCACGCATCCATTAAATTGCATAAAAAAGTTTTTTAAATCTTTTTTTCCATTTTTGTAAAGATCTTTAATTTGTCGTTTAATTGAATTTCTAGGAACACGTTTTGCTTGTGGAGCACATGCTTTTTGTACAAATTCATTAAAACCAAATCTTTCTCCAAAATTAAATGCTAAATGCTCAACGGAAATAAATTTGCCTAATTCTTCCTTATAAGTTTTTTCATTAAAACGAAATAAAGGGGAAGTGTTAGGATTGACGTACCCGGAAATTTGTTGTTGCCCGATATCGATTCCCGTTTCGGTTGGATGTTTGCTTCTAAGATGTCGTTTAAATGTTCCATATCCTTGTCCACCTGTATGTTTATATATTTTTCCACAATATTTACAAATTATATCATACCTTTTTTGACCGATATCAAACCTTTCCACTTTCGTGAAGTGATTCCAAATGTCAGATGTAAATTCCCGTTCCGCTTCCTTTGTTGTAGATATTTCGGCAGGAGGATGAAAACTTTCTTGCGTCGGGACGTGCTCCACATCAGGAAAAATGTTGATTCCATCATCTTGAAAATCTGCATATTCACGAGGATCAAAAGAATGATGGGATTCCGTCGCGATATTCTTACCTTTGTCAGTTGGCACTCGACTTCCACTTGCCATTTTTCGAATGGATTGAGAGAATTGAGCGGATTAATTGGGAGAATTAAGAAAAAATTGCGTGGATTGAGAAAATTGAGAGAATTTCAGAGAATTTGAGAGAATTTTGAGTATTGAGAAAATTTGAGACTTGAGAGAAGAGAATTTGAGAGAATTGTGTGTGTATTGTGAGAATTTGAGAGAATTTATAGGGAAAAAATAGAAGAAAATTTAGAATTAAAAAAATAAAAACATAACCGTTGCAATTTGCAACGGTTATGTCTTTTTTTTTTTTTTTAATTAAAAATGCCCGTTGGGGCGTCCGGCGTAGCCGTTGGCGCCCTAACGGGCCGCTGCAGCAGGGCCTGCACGTCTGCAGGCCCTGCTGCAGTTTTTCTTTTTTTTTTTTTTATTTTTTGGCCGTTGGGCCGTTGCCAGGGAGGGGCCTGGCAACGGCCCAACGGCAACGGGCTGCTGCTGCTGCTGCAGCGCGCCGTGCACGTGCAGCCTGCAGCAGCAGCGGTCGGGCCCGGCGTTTTTTTTTTTTTTTTTTTGTTTTTTTCGTAGAACCGGCCCGGAACCGCCGGTTCCGGGCCGGTTCAAGTTTTTCTGGAACCGGAACCGGGCCCGTATGCCACGGGCCGGTTCCGGTTCCGAACCGTTGGCCCGGTCAACGGGCCGGGCCCGGGTTTGACCGGGCCGGTTCCTGGCCGGTTCCGGGCCAAACCCGGCCCGTGGCCATCTCTACTCGGATGGCGCATTGCGTGAGCCAACGACAATCAACCACGATGTGAGCGACACGTTATGGGTGCCTTACCGTCTATCATCGGTCGCCAGTGGTCCGTCACAATTGTAATTCTCTTCTGCTGGCTCATTTGCGTCGATGATGATGATGATTGAACTAATAGGTGCGGAAAAAATTTAGAGAATAGAATTATGGAATATCACGAGCAAAAGGAATCAACAGCTTTAATTAGAATAAAATTGTACAAATGCCAAATATTCCGGGATTTAATTAATGATAAGGCTTGGAATATACAAACTTGATGAAGTAATCAGATGTAAATAAACCGTCCTGGAATTTTAATCGACTACCCGGTTTAATTTAATTGACGAAACATCGCTTGAGATAGAAATTACATGTCAAAATTTAATCGACGACATGAATCGACAAGTTGCGGCTATGAAAATAAAATACGGTGTAGAAAAGTAAAGATATTGAAAAGATAGACGACTTGTGATATTTATTATGATATGGTGATAATTGCTTTCCGGCAGTTTTGAGCAATTACGTTTACCTATATGATTTTCACCGATTGCTTCAACGTTCCTCCTCCTTCGAAAAATCCGTGTGCATGCTCTCGTGATGCCATGATTCTCTTTCCACGCGGTTGCTTTTACCAAACTATGTGTCTATTGCTGCACGACTTTACTTTTGGACGGTTATTGCTATGTTATTTAACTTTTCAAGTAATGACTGCCGCACAATTTTGTTCTTAAGTGATAATTATTCCCTCAAAAAAAGTACGCTCATTTCTCCTCAATCTCAACTGCTTTGCTGATTTTGAACTTTGTAGTCGCGCTTCCATGGTCCTTAGGTGAACATTTGCCAGTTACTCCATCGTCCCAATTCCTTAATTTCGAATCGGTAATTATATCCCCATGATTCTCATCCTTACAAAGAACTTGGATGGCATTCTGCAGTTCACCCATTGTCGGTATCCATATCAATGGTTGCCAACACTTCATCGTCATGTATGGATAACTGAATATGTGCCATCGACATGTATTGATGTCGATCAGCAAATGCCAATCTTGGTCGTCTATAAGACGTCACGCGAATGATAATGCTCACGTGTTGCTCATGTGACTGTCCATGCTCACATGTCAAACGCGTGCTTGTTCATGTCAACAAAGTCGGTTTTTTTTTGGTGTAAACAGTAATCTATGGTTTTTTGTAACATTTTGCATCCCGAAACTCGTAAATGTATCCTTTTTCATTGTCAATGTGCTCATCTTACAACGGAACACAACCACTTATATACCAAAAAATGGCTCGTAACACATGACATTGGCTGACTGGACATTCTTGCGCAAAATCAAGGTCGATAAATTCAGATTTGGGAACCATGTGCCGCCGATGTGTATTAATGTCGATCAGCAAATGCCAATCTCTTTCACTTATTTTTTCCAGATGAAGGTATCGGATTTACGTTACGCACCATTGGCAAACGTTGCGCGATAGGCCGCTTCCACTAGCATTTTGTTCCATGAAAAAGAAACCAATCTCAAATAAAACAGAAACCTGAATTCGAACGGTTAAGTTACTCGGTCAGCAGAAAATAAGTTGGGGAACATCTAACTTGAGGCTAGGCTATACATTTGCATATGTACACGCCAATCATCGACATCCTATATGATTGTGCTCGCAGGTTAACGTCGCTTCTGTTCTGTCGGCTGCATCGATCCCTTGGGCCATTCCTCCATCAATGGCAGATCGCTATTGAAGACTCAAAGCACCGCAGATGCTTTGAGGGCTCTCCCCTTGATCGTCCTGGCTAACGTAAGCCCCCAAGTTCACGTAGGAGTTCTCCTGCTCCGCCCTCCTCCACCTCCCCCGGCAGATCACGCAGATCGCGGGCCGCCGCCCCCGGCTCCTCTTCCACCTCAGCAGGCACTCCTCGTGCACCGGGTTCCGGCACGTCCCGCACGCCACCACCCTCTGGCCCCCTCTCTCCTTCAGCTCGTCCAGGCAGATGGGGCAGGACGCCCCGTCCTCGACGTGGACCTCCTCGGGCGACCCCGCCCCGTCCGGCCTCGCCCTCGCCCGGAAGAAGTCCCGGTGGAACCTCTCCCGGAGGCTGGGCCCGGCCATCGCGTCGGGCGACGACGGCGTGGCGAGCAGCCGCTGGAGCTGGCACGGCCGGAGGGTCCTCCGCTGCAGGCAGGAGTCGTCGAGGGAGACCCCGAGCACGCGGATGAGGACGAACAGTATGTGCTTGCACGGGGTCGCGCGGTCGGGGCACGTGCACGCGGGGCTGGACGACAGCGACACGGTGTACACGTTCCCCGTGGCGCCGAGGACGAAGAAGGTGGACTCGGAGCGGTGGAGGAGCAGGAGGTGGTGGCTGACGGCCCGGACGATCCGGTCCACGATCGGCTGGGGCGGCCCGAGGAGCTCGCCCGGCGGGTGATGGCGGCGGTGGCCGGGCCGGGGGGTCGAGTTGGAGGCGACGGACTCCATTGGGATTGGGAAAGGGCCAAAGGTTGGTCGGGGGCTTTTGTGGGTGTGTTCTGGAGAAGTTAAGGAAATGTCGGTGAGGATGGCGCTTCTGTAGATATAAGGAAGGGGATGGAGATTCTTTTGTAAGAGTTTTGCTGAGGGGAGAAGAGAAGGGATTGCGGGAGAGTTTGGGGTTTTAGGGGAAGGAAGTAGTGAAGGGCAAGTAAGTGCGCTTTTGCGCTCTTGAGGAATTTGGCTGGAATTGGTCTTTGCTTGTGTCGTCGTGCGGTGTTATAGTTGACCACAAGGCAAGTTAACATCGGCATGTGCTAGTAGCAGAAGTCATACGGTAGGATTCAGAAGAGTGCGGCGTATTCTTTGGGGACATCTTCATTGAGGGACAAGGCTTTTGGATTTTTAGGGTTTCCGGTTTTATGGTGAACTTCGGACAGGTGTTTTTTTTTTAAATCGATGCCGCCGGTGGAGGAGGGGGGGCCAATACCGGACGGTTGACCGATGCTCTGACCGTTTTCGCGGGTGCGACCGACCATTTCGAAATAAGATTAAATGATTTTGTGAATACGATACCGTCAAAGCTCGGCATCATTGATTTCTTCCTATTGAAATCAAATCTCGAGAGTAACTCCCTCCCAGAGCCCTAGAGCGATCTCGCTCGCGCTTCGATCGTCTGAGGTCGGACCGTCTTGGCACTCGTCGATTTTTGGGTCAACAAATTGTGATTTGGAGCTTGTCACGAAACAGTTTACGTGCGCTTTGGTGACAAAACGCTGGTTAGGAGGCGTCGGCATGTTAGTTGAGGTTGTCAAACGACGGCGTTTAAGCTCGGCAATAGCCGCAGCCCAACCCCCCCACCCTCCGTTTCGTTCTTCTTCCCTCTTTCCTCGTTATCCGCCCGCTCGCCAGTGCTGCTAAAAACTAGTCGCTACTGCTCGAGCGTCTTCTGACGGCGGCGATGTTTGCTTCGTCGTCTCAATCTCGTAACAAGGTGGCTCGCTTCTCTTTGATTCCCTCGAATCGTCTACGTTCTGTACCTGTTTTTAGATGGGTTCTTGTCGCTTGGTTGCCGGGGGGAGTGTGAGTCGAGAAATTTGTGAGAGCAGACGTCAAGAATCCACGCTGTACCGCGTTTTCGGTCGACGAAAGCTGCTTGAGATCGGTGCATTCGTCTGTCTTCTTAGTCCATGACGAGAAATCGGGGGAAGTTTCGGGATTTTTCATTGGGTCTTTCTTGTTTCTCTTTTCTCAGAAAATTTACGAGAGGCCGAGCAACTGGGTGCTCATGGTGTATGCTTCTTTTCTTCCTGTTTCATTCAAGGGTTTTGAATTATTTTTTGTATCGCTCGCAGCAGCAGCCAAAGAAGCAAGAGAAAGAATGGCTTGCCGTAAGTTTCAGGCCGGAGAACTTCGTTCCGGGACTCATCATTGGTTTCATTTTGGGATGGTTCATTGACTTATCAAAACCCACCAAGAGCAATACAAGGAGGAGAAATTTCTTGCCAGGGAAGCGGCAAGAGCAGTGTCTGGTCCCCAGTGGAAGTGACCAGGACCTTAAAATGGTGTTCTTTTGAGCTATCTCGGTGTTTACTTTTTCCATTATTCCTACCTTGCTTTTCAACTGGATGAGAATATTCACCAAATGTGTTTGTACATGTTTGTCTACAATCCCCGTTCATTTCGCCTGGCAATTTTTGTTGTAATAGATGATACTTACTTGATGGTGTGTTCAGGGCAAGTTTTGTCTAGACTCTAATTATGAAGAGCTTGCCCATTGCAGGTTCTAGTGGTCAGGCAGGATTTGAAGATGGGACAAGGGAAGATTGCTTCTCAATGTGCTCGTAAGACACCTAGATCTCCGGTTAATGTCTAGACTCTTGATTCTTTCTCTTATTGCTGATCTTTCTCTTTTCATCCCCGTATGTTGATTAGCTTTCTTCTAATGAACTCCAGATGCTGCCACGGGGATGTACGGGGAGCTGATGCAGAGGTATGTGATGATTCTTCAGGTGGAACATGTCCAATTGAAGAAAGACCTTCACTTTGTTGCTACTTTCCTTCTTTTTTGATTGATGTGACTCCATGAGAAATAAAACGCATTCCTTTGTGATGCTTTGATGCTGATATGTTATTAAATCATACAATCTTCTTCAACTGTTAGACAAGATGATGTTTTAGCATACGTTTTGCTTGCTGTTAATGTCCGTCAACCGACAGCTCACTGGATTTTGAGGATGGGACCAAGGGAAGTTATTTGTAGTGCATGTAATATGACTGTTTTTCATTCTGTATTTTTAATGTCTGACCAAAAAAGAAGTACGTGTTTTATATGTACTCGGAGTATTCGTTTGTCTGTGCGGTTTTTAGATAATCTGATAGTCGTTGACCAGCATTTTATGTTGCTATATCAATAGAGAACTGCATCACACCAATCGCTACTTCTTGCCAACATGGTCAAAGTCCCATTATCCATTTTTTCATTGCAGTGACCGTTTTTTACTGAGAAAGTGGGAACAATGTGGACAACCGAAAATTGTTTGTACGTGCAAAAATCAACAAGAAATGTAAGCAGGTGACTTTCAATATTTGTAATGTTCCATTTGTCTAGTAACTTCCCGTACTTCGTTAACCATGATTCAAGAATTTATCTTTGTAAGAATATGGCTAAAGCTATTACACTTTTTGTCGGGTTTTTCAGGAATAAGCTAAGGGAAGCAGCTGAGAGCATAGGTCTTCCAACTTTTGTTGTTGCCGATGCTGGGCGAACACAGGTAACAATATCCGTGGCTTAATATCACAATGGCCAGCAATGATGATGTTATGTTTGAATTTGAATGGTCTTATATTTTCTGGTTGGATATGGAGCAGATGCTTGGTCAACTTAAAGGCAGCCTAAGCTTTTTATTTTTCCATATAAGTCAACAAATAGTGTTGGTCACGTTATATGAACTATCAATATGAATAGTATACAATGATCACCTTAAGCAATTGTTTACTCTTGCAAGATTCAGAGCTCACAAATAATACCTGTTAGAGATGCCTTCTATAAAATCGCAGAACAGATGATATAGGTTAAATATAAGGAATATAGTGCCTAACCTGTGAGTTTACAAAGCTGGGGCGCTCTCTTCCTGCATTACCTGTATGTATGTTATATGTAGCTTATATATCAGTGAGGCCCCATCTCTAATTACTAGTTGTACTTTCACTTATTTGTTTACTACTTGCTAGAAATATTGGGTCGTTTCCCTTCTCTCCAAGCCATTTAGCATTATTACCTCTGAATTTCAACTGTTATACCTAAGATGCTATACTAATGACAAAATACTTTCTCCAGGTTGCAGCTGGTTCAAGGACTGTTCTTGCTGTTGGACCTGGTAATTCTAGTCAATATTTAGTTGTCCTAGTCGACATAATGGTACCTATATTTTAGCTTCACAATTCTTAGATTGATGTCTTTTGCTTGGCCTCTGTTATTATAGATTGATTTTCTGAGGGATTGGTTGACTCCCTCTTATTTTAAATTCATAGGAAAATGAATCGATGTCGTAATCAACAACTTGGAGCAAATTTGTCACAACAGAAGTTGCCATTCAAACAATCTGTATGTCACCACTTAGATGCCTTCTCATTCTTTGCTTTATTTTGCTGCTTTGAGCAGGACCGAAAGAATTAGTGGACTCGGTAACAGGAAAGTTGCGCCTCCTATGACACCGTTGACTGATTATCTTCTGCTCTACAAATGGTTTCACGCCTGAAGAATTTGCTTCCCAAAATTTACGTAAATCCTATTCAGTGGCGTGACAGCAAGGTTCACTCTTTAGTTGACCGCTTTTCGGCATAGCAATTGTTAGTTACCTGAGCTATATATCATTAGTCTGTGCAATCGGGATGCAAGGAACAGTAACCATTCTCTCTTTTTGCCAACTTATTGTATCGTTTCTAGTCTTTAGTACCAAGGTCAGTCGTCTTGATTCACTTCGTAGCTCTCCTGTGTAACATTCAGATTGAAGGCAATCTGCACTGAAGAAAGGTCAAAATAATGGAATTCGCTCTCCATGTGTTAGATTCTCGATGTTGCTTTAACATGTGAACCAATGAGCTTGGCTGATTGCCCTTTTGTTTTGTTATGGCTAAACATGCTTTTGACCCAAGATGAGCCATTTCACTGCTAAGTGCGATATCTGAAATGAAGTCATGTGCTTTAACTTTATGTGTTTGTGCGCTTCCTTTTATTCTGTGCTGTTCTCAAATGGGAAATGACAGAATACACTAGCATTGAGTGATGGATCATTTTGCAGCAAAATGGAAACTAGCTTGTACTCTGATGATTCTACTGAGGAAAGGGAAGGGACAAGTTTGTGTGATTTCTGTCGTGTCAAGAATCATTATGTGGTTGTCTTCTTTTGCTTTAATGGGAACTGGTGAGGAGTGGCGTGGGGCATGATTTTCTTAAGATGGGAATCTGTCGCCGATGGCTCAAGGAGATTATCGCGTCGATCGATCTCTGTTTTGGTCGCATAAATGGGCGCAAGAGGAGACGATGAGACTTGGGTTGAAGAGTAATGCTAGCAGAGGAGTCATCCGATCCACCGAGCCAGACCTTTGCAGATGTGGATATCGCGATTGGAAAACGCAGCTATTTTTTTCCTAGTTAGAATGTGCGACTCACGTCTAAACGGCTCAATCCCCACCTCTTCCAATGCCAATTAGGGAATAATGCTTAGTACAGGAGAAGCGTATTGCTTGCTCATTCGTAAAACATGAACTTTGTAGCATCTCCAACCTCAGGAAATTGTATGAATAGTGGAATGTGTCATTGCCTATTTCTAATAGAAGTGAATAGCTTCTCATTTGACTAAACATTGATTACTTTGACCTTTTGTATTATTAGGTCTAGGATTTAGATCCTCTTATCCAATTAAGAAAGCTTAATTAGTAACAATGGGCATTTCGGGAGCAAAACCTTAGCTCAAATAATAGTTCTAAAGTAAAATCATCATTTCCACACCACAATGAAATGTATCATGAGTAATACAATTACCAATCGGTACAAGGAACAGATATTCATATTCATGCAATTGTGCTAATAAAAAGGGAACGTAATCCGTTCAAGCAAAGCCATGCAGATTGAGATTCTTATTGGCTTGATAACTCATGTAAAATTCAATTTTTGGTGATGTATCTGTACTTTAATATAAGAGAAAAGGCCTCCTTTTTTAAAGTTTGACTAGGGATTATTAAAAATTTGATGACATGATATCCTTCAAATTAGCCGTGTATAATAGTTCGATTAAAAACCCTAATTAAAATCGGATGAGAGGACTAGTTTTTATTAATATGCGTATTAGATTGGCTAAAATTCTTAAATCATGGCCTAACTTCGATTCAACCAAAATTTGATCATAGTTTTTTCTTCTGTCAAAATCTTTTATCATGGTTCAGTATAGAAAAATCGATCACGGATATCACATGATCGGTCAATAAAAGTTCATTAAAAATTATCGAATATAAATCTCAAATTTTTGTCATAGTTCAGCATACAAAAATTGGTCATGAATGTCACCCGCTGGTCTAAAGTTTATTAAAAAATTTGTCGGATATAATAAATCTCAAAAACATAAAATTGCCTAGACAATTTTATTCCCAAGAATTCGGGGAAAAAGAAAATCCTTTAAAACGCAAAACCCCATCAAAAACCCTTCTTCTTCCTCCTCTTCTCTCTCTGACACTCGCGCGCTCTGTCTCTCTCTCGTCCACTTCAATGGCCTCTCGTTGCAGATCTTTGACGAAGCCGGCTCTCTCCCTCTTCAAGTCCACCGTCTGCAAGCCGACCCTGAAGCCCACCTGCTCGCCATCTCTCCTCACTGCTCGTTCGTCTCTCACTCCGACCAGGCAAGCTTCTCCTTTGAATCTCTTCCAAAATCTGATTTTGCTCCTCCCTTGTCTCTGAACTGCTCTCGCGAGAGTCGTATTCCACGGTTTCTGATGTCCGAATTGCTCTGGCGAATATCGTATTCCGTAGTTTTAATTTTATGTCTGATTGCTAGGTCCTTATCATTTTGGTCGCGGCCCACTTTTGAGCAAATTATAGTTGTTCCCCTTCTTCGGCTTGTCGATGGCGATGGCTTTTAGTAGCTAAAGTTGAGATTTTGATCGTTGGGTTTTGATTTTCAGGTCGTTTTCTCAATTGGGTTCTCTTCAATCGATGCTCCCGTTGCACATGGCGGTCTCGTCGGCGAGGCTCACTTCGTGCCTCGGCATGGATTCGAGGAGCTCGAGGTCGATGTGTCAGGGTATGCTCTGCAGTGCGAACCCAGGAGTTTGATAAATCTCCAAATGTTTTGTGTTTGTTCTCTGTAAGCAACCTTTTATTACTCTTTTCTTTTCTTTTGCTTATATCTTATCTCGGGATTGTCCACTTGCGCTGTTAGTGCACAGATAGAATGCACTATCATGGTTTAAATGGGGAATGTTTACTTTCTCCGAAATTGAATTTGTTGGATGCAATGCCATGTTGCAACTTCTTGAAAATTTTAGGAAGTATGAATATAAATGGAAAACTTCGTTGGAATGAGATTAAGTTTAAGGTTGTCACTCTTCATGTCTTGGTCTACATGTCTTTGTATATCCATCTTTGGCTAGATTTTTGTATATTCATATGTGACATATGCATGCATTCATACATTATACATCTGTTATGCTTTCTTTAGGATACCTATAAATAAGATGGACCAGGTTTTGTTGCTAGCATGTATGTTTATTCTTTCTTGTGTTTGGTGTGGAGGATTGCGTAATAGCAAGGCATGTATTGCTGGTGTTAAATTAGTATTAGATACTGGAATGAGCGGTATCCTTTGTAAAATTTCATTGATACTGGATATTGGCATTTCACCGAACATGGAGTATTGCCAAAGCATTATACGGGTGAGGGTTCCTACTTATTGTCAAAGGATTATCCTAAACTATTACGTATGCTGGGTACTTTGTCTGAAAAAACAGAGAAAGTGCGTTTACTCTTGCTGGGTAGAATCAATGATGGACAACTTGCAGATATATACATGCTTGTAAAGTGCCTAACCTTTGGCAGATTCATGGCTTTACTGTCAAATTTTTTATTGTTACGTTATGTATTCTAATTTGCAGCATGTAATTCTTACCCAGTTTTGGCTTTGATTTTGATATGAGCGCACCTTTTTAGTTAGTCATTACAATATTTTGAATAGCATGTGGTGAATGGTTTGAACCCTTTGAAAGAAGTATTGAGTGTTTGAGGAAGAAAGCATTGCTGTACTTCTGATTATAGGGGATGTTTTTGACAGAGCAGAAGTGCCCTATCTAATTAAACATGAGCACTGGAAAAACTAAAATCAACTTTGACAGAAAACCAGTACGATTAAGTCAAAACTACCAATACTTGACATGATTTCAAACCCTTTCCTTGATGGCAAAATTCAAACTTTCACCGTATTGCTCATAACTTACGATAATGGTCCAAACTATTGACACTAACATGATAATGTGACATAAATTGACATCCCCTCTTGTGACTCCCATTCATAGACGTTACGATTTGGGAATTGTGATTTGTCTTTGATTTTGCAAATGGCAGGAGAAATGAGCACAGTTGTATGTATGCTTATCTCCTTAGTACTGAAAAGAAGAAGATGTATATGACTTTTGAGAAGTAGACAATTACTTGTTAATGACAAGGAGCATTAAATATGTCCGTTTCTGTTTCTAATGCCCAATTATGGTAGATTTTTTGTGAACACTATGCTAAACCTTTTATAGCTAAACGAGCTAGTTGGTATCTTCTTAGTCGAGACAACTGCATGATAAAAACCATAATATGGCCGCATTTCTTGCTTTCATTGAACAATCACATCATAAAGAAGTTTTTGCGGAGCCAGTTGACGGATTCTGGATTTTGCATCTTATTTTCATTCGTTAAAATTCAGTACTTGTCACTGAAGTGAGACTCCACACAACCCTGAACATGATTAGCAGGATGATATATCTGTTTGTGCTTCACATCACTTTAACAGTATCATGTTTAGGCAAACCTTTATGCCGGCAGATTGACTCTTACTCGCGCCCCTTCAGTAAGATAAATATGTCAAGTTTTCATGTGCTTTTGTAGTAACACCAATATGTAATATTGAATTAGAACTATGAAAATCAGGAATAACTTTTAGGGTTTCCTCAGAAGAAGAATAAAAAAACAGTGGAATGGAAGATGACTTCTCTGCGGGGATAAGATGAAAAAAGTTAACTCTGTGATGAAAGTGAACAATCATAGCTCTGCTTAAATCTTCAAACTTGATGTTCCTTTTTCTTTTGGAAGAGACAAACCTTCAAGCATGTTGTAAAATGTTTCTTCCATTTTTTTTTTCCTTTTCTAGGGGATACTGTGGGTATCCTGGGACAAATTGCCGTCTCCAGGATTGAACTTCATAGTGCTTTGTTGGACGGATGAACCAGAAGTTCTGTCCTTCCATGTCACAAAGTTTTATGCATAAATGGACAAGCTTTCCAAAGGTTTTAAGGAAGGAAAAACTGATCTAGCAGATTTTAATCAAGCTGAAATGTTCAAATCATTGGTCTGATCTTTAATAAATACTAGAGCTTTGTTTAAATCTGCAACCTTTCAGCCTTTGACCCTCAATTGTGAATTTCTCTCTACTTTTGCCTGTTTCCAGCCCCTTCCCAAGCTGGGTCGATGTGATTGCTAGTCTATATGGAAAATCCGATGTGAAAATCTTAGATTTCTCTAAGCTTTGTATGGAGTAATTTATCTGAGCAGTCTTTACAGCCGACCAACATTTTTACGAAGGCGCTTGGATGAATCTTAGAGAATTATGATTCAGGCGCTTTGTTCCAATTTAGGTGCATGCTGAGGTTTACCCGAGAGTTTAGGTCGAAACTGCCACTTGCATGTGGATGGGCAGTAAATGTAGTTGGCCATGCCCTGTAGTGAAACAGGTCATGACTAATGCTAGCTAGTTAAACCAACCTAAACTAGAATCGTCTTATGAGCACTCCCCTGTCATGGTCAAGGAGCTATATACTTTATATTTTGCAAGTGTTGCTTATCATACTTGAGTTGCAATAACCAATGATATTTGTGGCATAGATGCTTGATAATTTATCCATTTTTTGTTACTTGGTTGACCATCTTCTCTGCGTACCTTTGGTAGTCAATGAGGTCCAAATTTAGTAGGAAAGATTTATTCGAGCTGTTGCTTACACATTCACTCCAACTTGCAGAGCTAGGTCTCAGTGTGCCTCGATAAGGGAGCAGGAGGAGTAAGCGGTCAACTGATGGAAACGCTGCCTCTCGTCTCTCATTTCTATTCATGAAATTGACATTCTGGCAGTGCTTAGGCCTAAAATTGGCACCGTGTAACTTGGCCGTGAAATTTTCTGTTTCTTTTCGGACAAAATGAGATGAAACGATGCTGCGCCACGGTTTCCTTAGGGTGCATAGACTATGTTATCGTGTTTCTTTAGCTTAGAATCGACAGAGAGGTGAACTCATCTTGCAGACCCAGTTTTGCTCGGGCAGATTTGAGTCAGAATATGATACAGATGGAAATGCTGAAAATTTCAACTTATGTGATGCAAAATGTTATTAACTTCATCTGCATTTTCATGGGTATATTAGTGAAAATCCAGAGGTGGGATGTGTAGGAATGATACAGAAGGTCTCTCTGCTAAGCAGCAGTTGTGACTGCTAAGCAAGTGAGGATGATGAATATCTTACAAGCAACGTGGAGTGCACGTGAGAAAGTTTAGAGGGGTGGGGCTGATTTGGAGCTGAGTCTCCTAATAATGTCTCCTTTTCCATCGAAAGCAACCTTGGCCATTGCATCTTTGTCTCCCTAGTGACAATACACTCGCATGTGACTAGTGAGGCTCCCCCCTTAAGCAACTCTGCAACTCTCTCTCTCTCTCTCTCTCTCTCTCTCTCTCTCTCTCTCACGCGCGCGCATTCTATTCAATAAGCAAATCAAAAGCTTTTTGGGAAAGGTTTGTCTTTAGTTTATCTACTTTGCATTATAGTATTGTGGGTTCAAGCTTTGGTTGACCCACCATCCACTAGGATCTTGAGCTCATGCTTTGTTCAATAGCATTCGTGCACGGTCAAGGTCCAAGACCACGAAAGTCTATTATTGCATTGGGTTCGTTCTTGGTGACATTTCCACCTTGCACCCAAAGAAGAAAAATAAACAAGCTAGTCAAATTAATGAAAATCCACGCCTTAATTCCAACTGATCATATTATCCGCGCCATATGCATTCTAGCCGATTTCCACATTTTTAATTTTGAAGCACATGTTTTCATTGGCTGGCTTCTCCACATATCACCGCCGCGTGACATGCCCGTTAAATGAAATGCATTTTCATCGATCTGGGGTTCGGCGGATATATACAAATTGGATATAGAAAAGCACGAGCTTAATTCGAAACAACTTGTTTTGGAGATTCATTGCCATGCCTGGGCAATTGTGGGACTAATAAAAATTTTTAGGTTCCGTTTGATTCACGAAAAATGAACGATTTGAAAAGTATTTTCAAAAAAAATAACCGTTTGTATTGCGTACAAAAATAAACGAATGAAAAATAATTTCATCGTCCACTAAAATGTTTAAACATAAATTGTTTAGCCTTTCATAGATCAATTGAAAGTATTTGAAAAGAATGGTATAGTAAAGGGAGGACATTAAAAGTTTTTTCGAAAATTAAAAAAAAAAGATAAAAGCAAAAATGAACGTGGGAATGTCCGCCATGCATGGAAGCCCACTAACTTCCTCTTGTTTTACAATAATGTAATCGGGATTGTAAACGAATCCTCTCACCTACAACCATTCAACGGCGAATGTGACTTATCCTTTTCAGCGGCAATGAACTTCGTGAAAATCCATTTATATGCGCGTTTATTTTGTGGAAAATAAATTGTTCGAAAAATGTTTCCCTAAAAACGATCGCTCGTGTCGCTTATAAAAATAAATGGTTGAAGAATATATTCATCGTCCACGAAAATATTTGGACGTAAAATTGCCGTCGATACCGAAAACATCTTTTGTCGACCAATTATATTGAGCGATACGAGCAATCATTTTAAGGGAAGTATTTTTCAAATTATTCATCATTCCTCCCCTTAAGTTGTAATTATACATAATCCGAAAATTGCCCGCCTTTTTTTTTTCCCAGAAAAATACGCAAAGCTCACCACCGTGTCTCTGTACGAAGCAACCCTTTTCACAATCCCAGAAAAACATTTTCTCAAAACTTAAAAATGGCGGTCGTGTCTCTAAGAATATGACATCAAACACACCAGAAAATGAAAAAAGAAAGAAGGAACAACAGACCCTCTGGCTCACTCAGTCACTGACTCATCCACGAGGAGCTTGCAAGTTGCAAGTAGTGACGAAGAAGATGGCCACATGCATGTGACCACCGCAAACTTTGCTCTCCTCCTTTCCATTTCTGCCACTATTTTTTTCAGTTATTTAATTTAATCATAACGTACGAAATAGATTATCTCGAGCAATTATTTAATGTGATTATCGTAGCAATGACAGTAGTAATCTCAGCAGCATCTTATCTTGCTCAAAGCTTTGCAGCCAGCCACTGCCTTCTCCCCGATGGATTCCATGGCGATTTCATTCTACTTTCATCCTGCCATTTCAGAAGGGGAAGATGACGAGTGCATGCGATCTTTTGCAGAGAAAAATGGTTATCTCTCTGACTTTATAGTATTTAACAAGAACAAAGAGAGAGGTGTTAAACAATTAGGGCAACAGAGGCATCTGGATTAGCGTTGCATGGGATCGTGCATATACTGTCGAGTGTCGACCTTTGATTATATAATCGAGAAAATGGAAAAGAAAGAGAAAAAGAAAAAAGAAAAACTCCTCAGTCTGCTGCATTTATCAATGAATAAATACGATTAGGCTGGTGCAAAATGGAATCCAAAGATACCCAATGGGAGACCATGGTAGTACAATATTACTGGAACCAGAGGGATGCTGTGAAGTGTCGGGAGAAGTTTCACTAGTGAAATTGGTACATAAGGAAGTATAAGTATCACATTAACAAATGTGATTGGCTTCCGGTATGCTAGATGAATTCAACTTTTTTTTAATAAAATATCGACACCCGAATTTCGGGCAAGACTAATCTTTATGAGTGCATGTAAATTATATCGGTAGGGCGTCGTCCGTAGACGGACGACCGTGGGCCCTCGAGATGATTATTCTGAATGAGAGACGTTATGATTCGAATGTGAAATCTACAAGTGCGATAGCCTTGTTGGCATTTTGCGATAGAATTGGTCGGATTACAATCAAAATGCATCAATTACCCAAAAGAAGTTAGCGTGCAGAAATGATGGAAATCAAATTTCACTAATGTTACTGTAAAGTTCAACAAAGATAGCGCGAGGAAATAAACTTCAAAGGAAAATTCCAAAAACCGTCTCTACCACCTCTGCCCGCCACCGCCACTGGTGCCTCTCGTCGCCGCGATTTGGGTTGTCCAACCTCAATCTAGACCATATCCGAGGCAGCAACCGTCGCCACCCTCGGTCTGAGGTCGGCAACTGCCCGGGGGGCTAGGGCGGGGCCGGCAGTCGACCAATTATGGTGTCGTCAAGAGATTGTGAAGGAGAGAAAATTGTACGTTAGGGTTTGAGAGTTTTTTTTTTTAGGAGGAAAAAAATGACGATTTCTATAGATAAGTGGGGTCTTAATGGTACAAATTAATATAGGTGATTTCAAATTACGCACCCATTATCGGATGCTATGGAATACACGCTACTGCAGGATTGTGCGAAAACATAGAACAAGCAAAATACAAAAACTCGTTCCAAATTCTTCAATTTTTGAAACCCAAAACCTACCCTGCATATCTTAGAAACTAAAACTGGATATGTTTCACCGGTCCGGCTCTCCAGTTCCCAGTTCAAGTCCGAAATCACGTTCACCCCTAATATTACATTTGCGGAAGCAAATTTAACAGGAGGAGCAGTAAGTAAACAACACGCGCCGAGAGCAGAACTGGCCGGGGATCACGTGAACAAAAAGAGCCGCACCCCTCCTGAAGAAACGAAGCATCGAAGCCCAATCGGAAACCGTCCCAACTAGGGAGCACCAAAGACCGCAAGCCGATGACCCGACCGACCGCTCGCTCTCCCTCCTGAACATTCTCTACACCCATGGTGAATCCCCACCACCGATTATCGCAGGTCATCCCGTCACTAAATCCCATGTAGATTTCTAAGGGTGCGCGTGGCAACGATTCTGTACCCGAAAACTGATTCTGGTCAGAAATGATTCTTTTTTTATTTTGTGCTCGAGAACAATTTCTAAGCATTTGAAGGCGTTTGGTAATTGCCCAAAATTTCTATTCTTAAAATAGAAAAAGAACAGAAATGCGTTTGGTAACTATACAAAATTTCTTTTTATTAATAATATTTTGAATTTTTTAATATTTTTTTGTTTTTTTTTCCTTTTTTATTTTTTTTCCTTGGCCAGGGCTGGTCGCCGGCGCCGGCGACCGACCATAGGCCAGGACCGGCGAGGGCGTCGCAACCCTCGCTGCCGCCCTTGCCGGTCACGATGGCGAGGTCGGCTTCGCCTTGGTCGGGCGAGGTTGACCTCATCGTCGCCAGGGGCTAGCGAGGCCAACCTTGCCGGCCCTGGCCTGTCGGCGGAGGTCGGTTGCCGGCGGCGGGCCAGTGGCAGACCAAGCAGGAGATGAAGAACAAATAAAAAAGGTAGAAGAAAACCAAGAAGAATCAGAAATGGAAAAATTATTTCAAAATCAAGAAACTACTTTTTTTTGCTTCTTGATTCTGTTCCAAAACTGATTTCGGAAATAATTTTTTGCAAATTTGTGCCCGGACACAAAATTTTTAACAAAAGGATTTCTGTTCCAAAACTGATTCTGGGAATAAAAGAACAGAAATTATCACTATTTAGCAAATTACCAAACGCCCCCTAAAATTAGTACCACCGGCGACTCCACGACGAGCCCCCACGTGGCTGAGCGTCAGTCACGCGCTCGTCAGCGTCGCATCCGCGTGTTCGTTCCGTGTCATCACGTGCCTTGGAGACGGGCGAAACGTGACCGGCAGCTGAATACGGCGTCGTCCGTGCTTTTCTGAGTAAATGGCTCGGTGCCCAGACACGTGACTGCGCCTCCCCCCTTCTTCTTCTATCGGTGGTGGCCGCCAACGCTAATAGAGAGGAAAGGGTTGAGAGATATTGAAAATGCGAAAGTCTCACAACAGCTCAACCTAAAATATCAATCTAATTTTATTTTTCCCGAAAAAATTATTACCTAAGAATGATGACGAGATTGAAAAGAACATCCCGGATTTCAATTCCTGATAAATAGCGTGGCGAAATTTAATGAACTCTCGATATAACTCCTAAAAGCAAGCACGGAATTTCACGAATCCTAGACATTCACTTGAGCTATGGCATCATCGTGGACGCCGCACAACAATCACACCACGTGCGGTGTCATTTCCCCCCCCCCAAGATTTTGCCTATGAAATATGGCTTTGGGGGTTAGAAAAATGCCGTGAAAGGCCGGACAATCTAGCTTGACATATCGCGCGGAAAAATCAATTATGGTGATAGCAGTTCCGTGTATATTTATAGCATCGTTACCCGTCCGGGAAAAATGACTCGTTTTAATTTTTAAAAAAAAAGAGAGTAAATTGCACATTTAATATATAGCCGTGTGTAAAAGAAAAGATTAATTCTCTCAACAAGCTCCGAACAGTCCTAGCAATCGCCCATGACACATTTGCAATTCGTGCACTGCTGTCCAGCAGCGCCATGCTTGCAATGCATGGCATGTTCCCTCCCCTACTTTATGGCAAAGAGATAATGCAATGTCCGCGAGGTGTTCCCGACGTGCATTTCCAACACCACAGCACACACATAATACATAAATAAATACATAATTAAACAAATAAATAAATGCAATTTTAAAAAAGTAAAAGCATAGCCTATTTTTTCTGCGACGATTTTGATTTCTCGTTACGAGTTTCCCTTCAACCATTTCAATAGCGCAATCATAGCGCTAAACCAAAGGGGCAAAAGAGAGCCGAGACTTCTTTTTTCCTTTTTATCGATCGTTATTTGGGGGGTTGACCTCTCTTTAGCAATGATCAGATGCTATATCCATTAACTACCAATGAAATTCATTATGGTAGGCTCCTTTAGCCATTAATGAAACTTTTGACCCAGAAAATTTTATTTTAATTTATTTTTTTTCATTGTTATTGTGACTATGAATTGCCTGAGGAGGACCCATTTGAATAGTGTGCATAGAACTCCTTCCCTAATTATGCTATCTTGTAGGGGAACTGAAATGAGAGCCAACTTTGAATTGATGCATACCCAGTTACCCACAAAGAAGGCAATGCAACATCGAGTGCCGTCCTTCTTGGAAGCCATACAATGTTCAGTCCACACTCAAAAGAGCAATGAAGATGAAAGTATGTATCAAGGAAAAAATGAATAATGTAGACATATAGCAATTCACTTATGGGTTGACAAAATTTCTTGTGTTCGCGCGTGTGTTCTTCATGGTGCTTATACATCTACATGAATGTTCACGCAATGAAGAAGATGCGGTTCATTGCGCACGTAAGGAATGTCAAATTAGGGCGTGTTTGTTCGAGTTTTATGGGCTTTCGCACGTTTGGCTTTCTGAGAATGATTGATCAATAGAAAACCATTTACGGTCGAGAAAAATATGCAAGCTAGCTTAAAGTTAGGAAAATAAATTCCTTAACCTGCAAAAGGGGAAAACATTTTCTTTTATTACGAAATTTTTCCTGAAACAGATACATCCTTAGCTTCGATTCGAATTGCTCATGTTTAACCTAATTGGGGATGTGGACATAATTGCACATACATAAAAGAATGTCAAATTTTTTGCATGGACTCTTTATAGCTCCTAATTCAGTAGCAAGTGATATGAAAGAGAAAAAGTGATGATTTCGTGCAATCTAATGCACTTTACACGCAATCCTTCGTGTGTCCCCAACAACAAAAAGCAAGAAATTCAAATTAAAAATTACTTGAATTTATCAAAAGAAAAAAAAAAGTGGGTTTGCAGAGTAATTGCTAGCTTAGCAAAAAGCTACTCCTCGAGAGCATTAAGCCAAAAAGTTTATAAAAAAAATAAGAAAAAAAAAGTTCTGCAATTCGAGAAAAATCGAAGTTAGGAACTAAATGAACTTAGCGACTTAAAAAAAAAGAAAAAAATTCCTTCGAACTCGGCTTGTTTCGTTCACTTCACTACACTCGCTCTAAGGTTATCCTTGCTACATCAGCTGCCGGAAGTCGGGCCCCACGTGTTGGTGGATCAAGTAATCCTCGCCGTTGGATACGTCGAAGACCATGCTCTGGTGGTGATGGTTCTGGAGGAACTGCTGCTGCTGCTGCTGGTGCAGCTGCTGAGCCCTCTGGAGCTCCTTCTGGCGCCGCAGCTCCAGCACCTTGCGGTGCGAGTTGGAGTGCTTGGTGAGCATGAAGGTCGGGCTCGCCGCGGGCCGGTACTCGGGCACGAGCCGGCCCGACTTGTACCGCACCCCGCACGCGTTGCACAGGGTCTTCGGGCCCATGGGCCCGGTGCGCCACTGCGGCGTCTTGTCGGTCTGGCAGTGCAGGCACTTCCGAGCCTCCCCGCCGGGCCCGTCCGGCCCGTCGAGCCCCCCCTGCTGCGGCGGCTTCTTCTTCGGCGCCGCCCGGACAGTCTTCTTGCCCGGGACGGGCTGCGGGGCTCCCGGGAAGCCACCGCCGATGGCGGCCGCCTCGTCCTCGGGCGAGGGGTCGGCCTGGGAGAGCACGAGCAGGCGCGAGGCCCAGCTGCCCGGGGCGGCCCGCGAGCGCTTGCTCCGGGCCTTCCCCGGCACCGACACGTCGGGGTGGAATATCGTCGGGGCGCCCCGGTTGGGCTCGGGCTGGAACTCGCGGGTCGTCTCGTAGGCCGCGTCCGGCCGGGCTTTCATTCCGGATATCAGCTGGAGCTTCTGGAGGTCCTCGCTGGAGAACGATTCCTCCGCGAAGTTTGAGAGCCATTCGAGCTCAGCCAAATCATCGTACTGCAAAGCACATGAACGAACACAAATCAACAAAACTATAATCATTATCGATAAAACTCGCTCTTTTAAACAAAATCTAAGAAAAAAAAAAAGAAATCCTTCAACATTCAACGGCCCTTCTTTACGTAAACTTTGAACACCATTTCAGCTCCTTTTTCAAGCTGCATCATCCCCTTTTCCTTGGCAATCGAAACGGAGTTGATCAAGAGCAATTTAAATAAGATTATTTCCTT
Organism: Syzygium malaccense; assembly: GCA_031216405.1. Lineage (NCBI taxonomy): Eukaryota > Viridiplantae > Streptophyta > Magnoliopsida > Myrtales > Myrtaceae > Syzygium > Syzygium malaccense. The sequence goes on from CM062255.1 coordinate 4,121,153, forward strand.
ATAATGATTACGTTTAACCTGGTTTTTCTTTTTTATAACCCGGTGCTTGAAAAGTTTCGCGTGAATTGAATTAACGCTCCCGCAGTTTTTCAATATATGTCGACTAAAAAAATTCAAAGCACGAGAACCCTAGCAGAGAACGTACGAGTAACGTATCATATGAAGCGAATTAAAATATGAAAAAAAACAAGGTGTTCTCTCCTTCGCGAGAATTAGCGTGAGCTGTAATTTCGAAGGGATGATAATTTACCGGTACGCAGAGGTCGCTGGAGAAGTGTCCCTCGGCGAAGCCGCGGCAGCTGCCGCCGATGCCGTCGGCGAAATTCGGGTCGTAGCCCGAGAAGGAGGAGTTGCAGCTGTCCACGGCGGTGACGTTGGAGTCGGTGGAGCTCCCCGTGACGTTATCGAACGCCCCGCCCCCGCCGCCGCCGCCCCCGCAGCCGCCCCCCGCGCCGCCGAGGGCGTCGTCGGTGGTGGAGAAGTCCAGGAGGTCGTCGACCGTGAAGGGGTCGCCGCCGCCGCCGCCGCAGCAGCCGCCGGCCTTGCCGTCGAGGGAATGGCGCCTCTCGGGGGCGAATTGCGGGGAGCAGAAGCCGGGCTGGAAGAATTCCGGCGCCTCCATTTTGATCTCCGGCGCTTCCATCCTCGGGAATGGCCCCTCCTCCTCCGAACTCAGATGCCAAGAAATAGAGAGAGAAAGAGAAAGAGAGAGAGAGAGAGAGAGAGAGAGAGAGAGAGAGTGTGGTGTGCGAGTGTTCGCGAGGAGAGAGAGGGAGATGGAGAGGAGGAGGTAGAGAGAGAAAGTCGTGGCTCTGAGGAGAGAGAGAGAGAGGGGGGGAGGGCTTATTCGCGTTCGAAGGGGACAGGCGGACAGCTGAAATGGGGGAGTTTTGACGAGAGAAACACGAAAGTTAAGAGGGCGAGGAAAAAAAAAAAAAAGGCGAGGAAAAATAAGGTGGGCGGAGGAGAGGAACCAAGAAGCCGCAAAAAAAAAAGAAAAAATTCCAAGGAATTTTTTTAATTCCGTTTTTTTTTTTTCGATTTTCCTCAAAAAGAAATGGGGGAAAAAAAAAGGGGGGGTAAATTGAAAATTAATTTTTCAGTTACATCGATGCCCTTTTGCTTTGGGGGACGTCCTCCTCCTCTTTTTTTGTTTTTTTCGCCTTTGGTCCTCCTCCTTTGGCTTGGAGACGCTTTCTTCTAATTTTTTTTCGTTTTTATTTTTATTTTCGCGTAGAATATATCGAGGGCGATTATTGTTATTATCGTGGATTAAGTATTTTTTTTTTTCTGCGTGCGAATGGCGATGGAGAATTGTACCACGTGCTGCCGACTCCGCGAATATATACGCGTCTCTGTCTGGACGCGTAAATGGGTGCACAGATGGATTCGCCGTATAAGGTATTGAATCTCGAGAGATTCGCTCTGGACTTGCCATATTTTCGTGGGGACGGATTTTTGGATATGGTTTGCGACATCATGTCGAGAGATAGATGGCACCATCTACCAAAGATGGTGGAAACGTGATTGCTCTTTGGATAGGGCCACTCACATTCTAAGTAAGGTGGTGGAGATACATTGAGCACCTACCAAAAAGAGAATTTTAACATTTTTTGCTCTTTTTTTCTATTTTTGATTTTAATGGGGACATTTATTTTGCTGCCGAAATTATGTAGCCCCCTCTTCCGACAATAATATATTAACTCTTTTTTTCAGATGTCTGGCTGAAGATAGAGCGGATAACATTGAATCGCAACCAAACTTGAATTGACTGAGGAGATAAAATCTATCTTTTCTGCACTTATAAAGAAAAACCCTAGCATAATTTCCCAAAAAAAAAAAGGGATTTCGGTCGAGTAATCAAAGAAATGCTAAAAGTTCGGCCCGACCCGAAGGGCTCTCTAATTGTGTTTACATTCGACGGTCAATGTTATCGAATCATAATCAATACTTGCGATCCATTTCGATTCACATCCGTGATGAAACGACTCAATTTGTGCTAGCCAGCCAAAAAATCGAATAATAACAAAACGAGGGTTTAATTTATTTTGGCAAGTACATATTCTGGCTATATTGCGTCGTGTTGTGTTCTATTATCTCGTATAAGAATTGAATGACAGATCGAGTTATGGTGACCGATCGAGTCGAGTATAGTAGATACCGCCGGGAAATCGGAGGCACGTGCTCGGGGTGATGACATTGATGATCGCGCCGTTGTACAACCATAATCACTGCACGTACCCGCACACAATCATCGATCCCAATGCGCCCCCCCCCCCTCCGGCAATCAAGTACACATTGCTTAATCTTGCAGCCATTGGGCAATTCCGTAATTTCAGACGACTAATCTTCCCCCCACGCCCGCGAAGCCCAGGGTCAAAATGGCGAATCCCCCCATTTCCCGCAGAGAAAATTAAAATCGAATAATTTAAAATCTAAAAATAGAAAGCCTCATTAATTAATTTCCCAGTTAATTAATTAATTAAAACGTTCAAAATTCAACCCCGCCCCCTCCCCCATCCCTCCTCCCTCGCGAACCGATCTAGCAGGTTTGTCGCTACCGTCCAAGTCCACACTCCAGCCCGATTCCTCTGCTTCTTTTCTTTTTTCTATTTAAAAAAAAAATTTCGGGAACCGTGCGCTAATTTTTGCGGATTTTTCTTTTTATTATTGTTTCCTTATTTTTCTCTGATTTTCGGACAATTTTTTTAAGGTTAAGATCCGGGGATTATTATTGTTAATTTAATTTAAGTGCCCGTTCGTTTCGACACTTTATTCTGCCGGGGTGGGGGTGGGGGGGCCCCCCACTTGTCAGCACGACGGTTACGGCTCGGGCCACCGTCGAGATGGACGGCCGGGATCTCGCCCACGTGTCTCGCCCTGCGGGGGAGCCTGCCAATTCGGCGTTCACTTTTCGTGCCCGCATCGCCACGTCGGACCGGGGGGAGGAGCGAGGAGCGATTCTACTGTTTCGAAATTTGGGAGCAGGGGCAGCGCGGTTCCAGGATCCGGCTCTAAAAAGAAGATATTGAAAGGATTTTCCCGTAATTTTTTAGAAAATATTTCCGCGGGGATTTTTTATCGAAAAATTTAGCCGAAAAAGAATGCAAATATCGCAGTGATGTTGACATCGTTCGTATTATTATGATGTAAAGTACTTAGATGGAGCGATTTGTAAGATTGGAAGATCAAAATGCGATTGAAAAAGGAAACGGCTTCTCACATTCGCATTATTATTGTAGTGTCGTAGCGTGATATCATTGGTCAGTTTCCGTGCACAAATTATGATAATTCTCGCACATTTCCATACAGGGTTTCTCATTTTCTTTAATAGTATGAGCATTCGTACCTTCAAATTTGACCGATCCCAATAAATATACAAGATATGTTTACATTCGTCCACATGCATCGGATTAAAAAGCTCTACTATACGGGAGGCAGAGTTGGCCCTTAAGTTGGAGAACGCTGTTCTGAGCAGGAAAAGCAATTCGGACGTGAAATTCGTCATATATTTTCAAAGCCGAACGTTCGATCACTCGGCTAACCCTTTTCGAACATTCAGATCTCCTGTTTTTCGTGCCCTACGACGCTATGCACGATTTCAGTTGGTGAAGAAAGAGCGAAACGTCATGCTCTCCATTTGATTTGTTAAAGGCTGAGCTAGCTAGAAATCGAGCTAAGGAGACGAGGAGGAGAGAGAGAGAGAGTCGATTGCCCGAGTTATTAGAGTCAACTCGAAACGTGCATGCTTTGAACTTCGATATCGCGATTCCCGTGCATATTGTATCGAAGCAAAGTGATGGCGAGATGCCATACATTTTTATAAACCAAGATATTGGCTTTGGTGTAATAATAACATTGATAGAAAACTTTCATATTTACCCATGCTAGAACCTCCAACGACTAGCCAAGCTATCAAAAGATATCCGTCGATTTAATAAAGGGAAGAAGCCACTGAAAATTACGAATTATGCGTACTGTGACACATTACCGTAAATCTCGAATTTGTACCCGTGTGACGCATTTACCTTCCGTCAATGAACACCGTTGAAAATCTGCCTACACAGACGCCAAAAAGCAAACGGTGTGACACGGCGCCCCATGCGACTTAAGTGAAATAAATACGATATTATTATGGCTGAAAGATCATCTGACGGAACCTTGACGGATAGTGAACGAGTCATATAGGTACAATGTTGGGGTTTTTCACATACCAGAAAAAAGTTTAGGATAAACGTATCACAGTAGGTATAATTCGAGTTTTCTGATGTCATTAAAAAAGAGTTTAAGATAAATGTGTGACAGTAGCCCTAATTTAAAATTTTTGATGGTTTTTTCCCCTTTAATCAATACAATAAAAAAGAGCATTTAACCTCATGATTGTGAATACTCCAAAGTAAATTCCTTGAGCATAACAAGCACCGATCCCCATGAACATTGAAACTACTAGAGCCCGGTCACGATAAAGTATAAGATATTATCATCTTTCGTATTTATTGCCTTGCTTGTTCCATACTTTGCCACCTTTTTTCATTTCTTATTATTTTCACATGCTTCTATTTATCAGCTTTTATTTTTTATTTTACTTTTTTCCCACTTTTTTGCTTGAATTAAAAGGAAAGGCTGAAAAAGAGAGGGCACCCAGGCCGTTGCTTGGCCTGGAGGTTTCATCTACCAGAGAGACGAGACCACCCCCTTTTTATAATTTTTTAATTTCGATTTATTCCGCATTTTTTTTAAGTGAGATATTTATTTATTATCGGCGTTTCTTTATTTTTTATTTTTTCGATAAATGTAAAAAAAAATAGGGGCGAGGTGGTACGGCGGTGGGGTCCAAAGTGCACGTGACGGAGCTGGAGGAGGGAGGGGGCGGTGTCAGCGACCCCATGTGAATCCAGAACCGGCGGTGGTCAATGCCACGTGGCCATGATGACGTCAAGCCATCCCCCCCACCCCTTTCATCCTGAGGGGCCGTATTCATTTTTCCAAGGCGCGAGGGCACGTGCCGGGGTCACGTGCGTCCCACGGGCGACGTTTCCGGTCACGTGAGGTCCCCGCCGGTGGCGGGTCACGTGGGAGGGGACGTCCGCCTTTAAGTGGTTTCACCTTCGAAGCTCCGTGGTGAGTTGGTCTCGTTTTTACCTAGGAAAACGATAAGAACGATCCCCAAATTTTAACTAAATTTGTAATATGATTTTTAAAATTTTAATTTATTTAATATAGTCCATAAACTTTAACTTAATATATAATATGGTTCACGGACTTTCAATTTGTTCAATTGAAGGACAACATTGAACATTTTCATATAATTCAAAGACTAAGTTGAATGTATACCAAAAATTCAGGAACCACATTGAACAAATTAAAAGTTCGTGGACCATATTACACATTGAGTTAAAGTTCATGGACCATATTAAACAAATTAAAATTTGAAAGATCACATTACACATTAGATCAAAGTTCAGGAATCATTTGTGTTATTATCCCTTTTTACCCAAGTTAAAGTTGGTTATCACTTGTTAAGTAATTTCTTTTTTTGCCCGGAGCGGTATGTCACTGGGGCTTGACCAAAGTCTACCTCATTAAAATTTCGATTCAAGGGTACCATTGAATCATGCTTCCGAGCCCTTTCCAGAGGTATCTAATTTGATCAAATCGAATGATAGATCACTAGATGTCTGAACTTTAAATTTTAACTATCAAATTTTCAAAGAATCGAGAAAGCTACATTTTTCACAAATGAAATGATGATATCACGAAAATATGGTGACTTAACCGGTGCACGTGTGTGGTGGCTAGCACGTGTCGCCCCCAGGGTTTACCTCCCGGCTGTCGATCGTGCGGAGATTCCCTAGGTTATCAAAAAAAAAAAAATCACGAAAATCTGGTATTGAATTTTTTCCAATGGCTTGAGAATCACTTATATTGGCATTTTTTTGGAACACGAAAATCGAGTTTATTAGATGCAAATTTGAGAAGAATGAGCAATCAAATGTAGGTTGGAACGCAAATTTCACTTAAAAAAGGGGGAAATAGCAATGTTCAGCCGAGCCAACCCGTTATTGCCACGTGGCACGATAGCAGCCCCATCGCGAACTTGGGCCTTCAAAGGGCAACTTGTGGTCTCACGTAATACGTACAGTGAAACTCGACTCACGTATTCGAGACACGTTCCAGATTCTCATACAATTGCATTTCTTAAACTTCAGGCTCCATTTGCTTTATGGAAAATTGATGATTTGGAAGATATCCCCCTAAAAATGATCGTTCCCATCGCTTGAAATGATTTGTCGATAAAAAAATATTTTTATTATCGATAATATTTTGTGCTCAAATATTTTTCGTGAATGATGAAAGTATGTCCCGTTTGTTCATTTTGTAAGCGCCAAAGGTGATTATTCTTAGGAAAACATTTTTCAAAACCATTCATTTTTCGCGAAACAAACGGAGCCATGACAAAATTACTTTGGACTGGAATTTGATATTGCCGAAGAGGAACGGGCAAGGCCCAACGCGTTGGCGACAAGCTTCCCATTCCAAAGCCCATTTGCTAATTGCAAATCTTCTTCCCCCCAAAAAAGAATTTGGAAATCTCTCGTTTTCGAAGGTAATGGCTCGCCCCTCTTTTCAATCGATGGAGATCACCTCCCTTCCTTTCGAGCTAACCGGCTGTTTCATTTTTTGCTTCTCCAAGAATCCATCTTCGAGTAACGTCGGATTGTAGGAAAAACCAATCGATCACTATTCACTAGAGCGTAAATACTTGGGCTTCAATGTACGATCCAATTCGCCCAATGGGCCCATCCTTGTACGCCCGGCTCGTGTCGGCCCCAATAAGTTCCGGTCATTAGATCAAGTGGATTGGGCTCGCGTGCGACGATGGTTTTTGTCGCGTTCACGATTTTTGTCATCCATTTTTCGAGGGGCGTTTGTTTTTTTTTTTTCTTTTTTTTACATGAAACGAAAAGCGTACACTATGCAATTGCGCGAAGAATTTTCTGAATTCTCCTTCGCTCGGACTAGAACATCTCCCAACAAAAAACAGATAGCCTACCGCGGAACTAAACATTAACATGACAAAATGACGAAGCGTGTGCGTCACAAAATTTCATTTCATCGAGTAACTCAAAACGACTTGGTAACTTAATCGTAAAAAATTTAGTGAATTACACAAGATGGTTATTAATTCCATTAAAGGGTTGGTAAGAATGTAAATAACAATTAGGCTGAGTTTAGTCGTCCGGATTTTTAAACAGGATATGACTGGATAGGATAGGATAAGAAATCATGGGATTTCTTCATATCCTGTCCACTGTTTGGTGGACTACGGATTTAAAGTCGGATAGGATAATTTTTATTTTATTTTTTTGCTATTCACGGGTCCGGAGGAGTCTGTGAAGGAAAAAAAGTCGAGAAATTTTTTTGGTGAAAGCACGCAAGGTGTGGGGATAAAGATGCCGGCGAGTGGAGCATAGGATTTCTGGAAAAATAGGCATTAGAAATTCTATCCGGATCTATCCTACCCTTCCCCCGGATTTGTTTATCCGGGCTATATCCAGTCTATATCGATCTTATCCTATCCTGGACCACCACCAAATACATGATAGGATAAAACATATTCTATCCTGACTTTTATACGGTCGATCAGCCTAATCAAATAATTATTAGTAATTAACTTAAAACAAATAATCGATAAATTTAAACCAGGGGACTGTTAAAAGAAGTTTGTTCACGGGAGAGGTCGGAGGAGAGAGAGAAGATCATCGCCGGCACCGTCGTTGGCCTTTCTCCTTCCTTGCCACCGGCCCTAAGAGAAACCGACACCGATCCAGTTCCGGCGCCACGCGAGGCACGCGCCGCACCGCCGGGGAAATGGAGTGGCTGAGCGCGGCGGTGGCGGAGCCGTACTACCTCTTCCACCTCCTCGCCTTCTTCTCCTACCTCCCGATCCGCTGCTCCGCCGCGCTCGTCCTCTCTCCCGACATCGCTCACCTCCTCCTTCGCCGAGTACCTCTCGATCTCTCCCCGTCTCTCTCCCCCTCGCATTTCGGTGACGGTCGTCGGTGTTTTTTGAGCTCGGCAGCGATCGGTGCTTTGACCTGATGCGTTTGAGGTTTTTGATGCGGTGCAGGAAATCCAGGCGGTCCTGGCGTTCCTGGCATTGGCTGCTGTCAAGGTATGGAGTTGCCTGGAGAAGTTCTCGCCCTTTTCGGGATTCTCTCGTCGGCGTTGCGTTGCCTTGAATTAAATTACTCTTTGTTTGGCCTTAATGGTTGCTTGCCTAGCGTGTGGATTGACTGTCGACTCTCTTTCTAGTGGAAACTGTGAAAAAAAATGCGGTTTTTGGGGGGATGCGAGTGAAATTATCTGGGAGGAACTTGGGTGGCATTTGCCTGTTGTTGGGATGAAAAGCTCGGGGGAGATAATGATAAGTGCTTGTTGCTAGAGCATGCGGGTTCGTTCGCCTGATTCGGCAAAGATTTTGGATTGAAGATGCTTAGACATGGCATTAGAGCTGGAACATACTTCACTCAGTTCAATTATGTTTTCTGCACGTGGTATATGTTCGTCTTTGTCCGAAGCCCCCCCTATGGGTGTTCCGGGTGCGAGATACTTTCATCGTTGATCCAGTTCCCGTCTGTCTTGCCTCCTCCCGAGCCCTGCATAACTTCTTAATGTGGTGTAAGTAGGATTTTTTGAAACCCGTCGCTTCATCCACCTAATAGCTTAAGCCACCTTTAGGATTCGATATATCATCGAGAAAAGGCAAATGGTTACAGGTACTTCTGACTTCAAGATACTGGTGGAATGAGTTGTGTCGTTTTTTTAAGCCCTAATTGAGGAGCTTTTGGACTTTTGCTGTTATGATCTAGTGTTTAGTCCTCTGAAGATTGCAATCTACGACTGGCTCTTTATTCTAGCTGTTTCTCTCTGGCATAGCTTGTGCGTGAAGAAACATGGGAGGCCTTCATAGCTGATTCTTTGTTTTTCTCAAAGGTACCTCTGATGTTGCTTCTGATTCCTGATGCTGCTAAAGCAAAGTTCTTTACTTTTATCGCTTTATGCAAGCTTGTTATAGCATGTGAGTTTCCATATATCTTTTTTCTGGCCATACCTTTCTATTAATCTTGAAGATTGAAACAGTTAAACTACACACAATTATTCTTTATGACACCAAGTGAACATTTTCGAACTCGAGGCCCAAAACAAACAAGTTGGATTTTAGTGAGCATTCATAGTCAGTTTTCATGTGACGGTCCAGTTACGTTCATTGTCTTCATTATTATTTCTCATAATTAACTTTTTTCTGGGATTTATGTAACTTTTCAGGTTTTCCTTGTTGTTGTAACATTAGTGATTGATTACCACCTGGCGCTCTGGTACATTGTGATATTCCTGGGTACGCCATACATGGTTGTTAACTCTGCATTTCGTTTCTGGAATCCTTGAATGATCTACGAACCTATTTTGCAACCCAAGCATTGATGATTCCACTAATTTCTCCAATGCAGTATTTTGCATAAAATAACCATGCATTGAAATACTGTTGGAAGCAGTTAGCTCCTTTAATGTTGTCTTTATCTGGCTCTCTTTTGCAGTGATATTTACATTAACCCAGCAACCTGCATCTCAATTCTTAGGTATGGGAATGCTTGATTTTCCTTACCCAGAAATATTTGATTTTCCTGTGCTATAGTTCCCTCCCAGTTCTCTGTACCGCAATCAAAAGTGGCTATCTGTTGATATGGAGCGCACTAGAAATATATAGCTGACTTGTCTCTATTATGATTTTGCTGATGCCTTCTTTACCATTTGGTTGTTCTGTAGGTACGGCAAGCAAGTTAACTCCACTGCAATTAGAAACGGTACTGAGTGACGGGGGCACATCAAGATTCTGGCTGGTTTGTTCCAAAAAATTGTCATAATTTGCTTTTTGAGAATTTCCCTTTTCTCAGATTCCTTAGATTCTCAAGAGCAGACTGCATTTTTGCTGAATGATTATAATTGAATGTAACATTGAATGTCTTGCGTTTCATGATGTAAATTGGCTTGAATCAGCCCATTTTGGGAAGTAGCACTGAGTAATGGGCTTAGACTTCTGAGAAGTAATATGTCAATTGTTGGCTCATTTATATTCTTTTGAACCTTTGCAAATATTTTTGGTACTTGCACTTAACTTATAATAATGGAAGAGCCAAACTATTGCTGGCAGGTAGAGTTTCGCTCTTCGTGTTCCTCTTCCTGCATTCGAGCAAGTCGATGCTTTGCTGAGCTCTCAATAACGTATGTTTCTTATCTAATCCTATACCTGCCATGTTTCAATTGCGAGCTTTATTATTAGCCTTTTATGTCATATTATTATATGGCTTCCATAATTGACATTCTTACAATGTTGCTACTTGGATTTCCATGACAGATACTCGAACAAAAATTTGTCCTTTGCGATAGTGGATCTTGGACTCTTTCCTGTTGTTGCAGAAAAATTTGGAATATCTCTTGGTAGTTTTATTTTTTAGTTCAATATTCTATTTCTCTTGAGATGGTAGGCTGGTTTTAATTTGATCTTTTTCTTTGCTTATGTGGGTAAACTTTGTTCTCGTAGGGAACATGGCCCAGCTTCCCACATACATATTATTTGAAAACGCAACAGAAATAGCACGGCTTCCAGATATTGATCTTGGAGTCAAAATTTTTTATCCTCCCATTACTAAGGTATATTTTGTATTAGTTATCTCCTAGTATTTAATGTGCAACTGTTTACTTCTGATGACGAACATAATTTCCATGAATAATACCTTGGCTGACTAACCATATGCTTGAACTATGTGCAACTGTTAATTTCCGTGCTCAAACTGCTTAGTATTACCTGTGTATGCTCTCTATGATGATGATTGCTGTCTTTTTCTTGCTTAATTTATCTTTTAGGTCATTTATTGCTCATCTGTTTTATATCACAGTTGCGCCATTGTTTGGGCTATTTTCATCTATTTTCTCCTATTTTTTCTTTGCTGCAGAGACTTCTTTCCCGGCATTTTGAGCTTGATCGTCTCCTTCTTGAATATGTGAATGGCAAATAGGTAATTAGAAGCGAATGATCTTTCTTTTAATTCACAACTCTCTCTCTCTCTGTTTTCCATGTGCATTTGTGGTTTCTTTGAAGTAGTGACACTATAATATAAATGTGAAAATGCAATTATTTAGTCGAGATTCTAAAAAGATAGCAAGATCGCAAAAGTTGTGTATAATGTGTCGGCAAGATTTCTAGAGACCAGACATCAGCAATTTATCACTTCAATATCATCTGTATCTGCAGCTGCTACATCCACTTCACAACAGCCAGCCCTGATATTGTCTTGAATTTGGTTATAGTAACTAGGAGTTGGTCATTGTGTGAACTTGCAAGAGGGTAATCAAAGGCAGCCATCCTTTGGCATGTGTTTTGGATGAGCATGTGGGCTAAATTAGCCATTCCCAATGGTGAAAAGCATCTATCATGGGTGCCCTTTGTTGCTCAAGATATGCACAAATGGTACACCTAGGAAATTCTACCTGGTGGTCTTCACAAAAACAATCGAATGAATAAGTTAGACAACGAGGCATTGTTGCTCTTTAGTATATACAATCAAAGTCGTTGTTTATCCTTGTGCTGTTACTATGTTTATGAACCCTGTATTCTTGATGCGAAATCATTACCAGACTGAGTATGAAGTGATTTCCTTATCAAATGAAATTGTCATCCATCAGCCAGGACACAACAAAATTATGGGCATGTTTGGTGCTGTGTTTTATCACCTTTTTGGTTGGTAAATGTACTGTTTCCCACCATTAAGTGGGCCTCTAGGAGACTAGGATGGGGTCAAATTGGGATTCCCTTTGGACTCTTGTTATACTCTAAGGTCCTACATGCATCAATGCTGTCTCATAGTTCTTATTTATTTTCAGGTGTTGCACGTTTGAGTGGGCTGTGCACTGTTTGAATGGCATCCGGGCTTAACCGATCTATCTCTTTCATTCACTGCATAGGTCCGGAGACACTGTAAGGAAAGACGAATTGCTGCTATTAAATCTAAGCATGCTGTTTCGCACTAATGATTGCCGGTTGGTCTTTGACAGTCTTGAACCTGGTAAGAAAGTGGTGGCACAAAAAGAACAAAAAACCTGGTAAGAAAGGGACGCCAACTAAGAAAAAGAGCTATTACTTTACCAGATTTTTCCCACATGAATAGGGATGAACCTGGCAGTAATATGAGACGACGACTTCTAAAAATTGCTAGCAAATGTTTCTCCTTTTTCCCTCTCTCTTCTTCTTCTACAGTTATTTTTTTGCTCTGGATGTTTCTATGTTTTATCTTGGCACAGCGAGCATGAGGGGACACTACTGTATCCGGTAAAAATTGAGAGCTCTCTTTTGTTTTTAACTATTATCTTCTTGTTAGGACAATGTTCTTACGATATTCTTAGGCTCCTGGTATAGTTTACTTAAGTTGCCACTGCACAGCAACTCTTGTAGCTTTAGATGCTCTCACCTCTTAATTGTAACTGCTGGAAACGATTGGAAACTTAGAAAGTTGTGCATGTAATTGTTTCTTTCTTATGGCCCGTTAGTCCGAGACTCTTGAGAGTTTAATATGGTGGCCGTTCCTTCTCGCGCAATTACACTCGCGATATCTGCATAGAGAACCACACCCCAATCGCCAGTTGACTACGCCAAGCTGAACTAGCGGCGGCTCTACTGATTGGTCAGCTTAACAAAGTCTTGCTCTTGCACGTGCTTAGTTTATGTTTTGAGAATTTGGTAAAGAAAAGGATCGTGTTTGGAGCTCCGAGTAAGCGCATGGGACTGCAATTATACGGTGCGAGATACGGATGGATATATATCGCCATTTTCCTGATTTGAATATGGTCCTGCCTCTCGGATCATCATGAAAACTCGAACGGCTCGAAATCAGGTCTAAATCCAAGTGCCTCATTGAGCATCACTCTCTCTTTCTCTCTCTCTTTCAAGTTGAGCTCCAGGTGCTACTGGTTTTTCGCCCGACATTGAGTAGGTTGCTGTCGATGACCATTTTAAGAAGAGGTCGCAAGGTGCAAATGATTTGATGAGCCGTACGAACATAAAAAATAGCACCAACTGATTTGAGTTGGTGCAACTTGAGTATCGGATAATTACTATAAAAGTCATTGGATCTATCGTGATAATGCGCTCGCGTCCTAGAATTTTCGTCTCCCCTATATAGTCCTACTAAAATTTGTAACTTCAATACACCGACGTCCTTTCATCGATTCCGTTCACTAAAATCTAATAAAGCTAACAAAGGATCAAAGCGGACGACTGTGACATGGTTTAGAGTTCAAACACGCCAAACGAAACTTTTACAACTCAACCGTATTGCAACAAATTTCGCGACATCTATCGCAATAGCCCCGCGCATCTTTTCGGGCGTTCCTAAAATGGGCAATGTTGCCGTAACGTGCATTCGACGTGCGCTTCTGAAGCACTTGCCAGGTATTTTCGACGACAAGCTGCTCGATTATCAAACTGTTAATCGTACATAACACGAAAGCGATGTACAGCTTACGCTGACTCTTACCGATGCTTTTTCATTATCATTATCATGGACCCCCGACGACCCCCACCCCACCCGCCCCCGGTCGATGGGTAGAACGAGTGGTCGCACTAGGCTCATGTTGACCACGGGCTTTGCTTGCAAACGCAGCGTCCCAAAAGTCCAATGGAAAAGGCTAGCTTGTAGTGCAACCCACGGCCCCACCACCACCTCCTCCACCTCCACCACCTCCCCCAAGGAGCGCCATTAGCGTAAACAAGGGGCTTAACCAAAAAAGGGTCGAATCCATTGCTGTCCGTCATCGACATCCCGCTCAAGTAGAAGGTGGGGGGGCCCTTCCCAATCGCGCTGCCGACACCCGTTCTCGTCTCGTCGCGCGAGCGAGCGAGCGAGCGAGCCAGCTTTACGAAGCAAAGGCGCATCGTCAGCCGTCGTGCTTACGGCTCGAGGCGTGCCGACGGGAGACGTCGATTCTTTCCGATTAGAGTTTTGATTCGTGAACGCGCTGTCGGAACGGGAACCATTTATCCCTGGCGATTCAACGGGGTTGATCCCGCCACGTCACGGACACGCGGCGGCCCCCCACGCGGATCACGCTCCCGGGAGGCGGAGGCGGGGTCCGAGGCTCGCGTCCCGAGAAAGTCGTTCCCCCGCCCCCCGCCCCCCGCCCCCGCCGCCGAATATTCTCTCCCCTTTTCCTTTCTGTCGATGCAAAACTGGGAAAAAATGAATTCGATGGGAATGAAGGTGACGGCGACAGTAGCTCATATCACACCATCGCCAGCAAGCGTCCAGGATCGAGTCGGGTCGGGTCTGGGCCCACTGGGCCCCCACTCCCCTATCCCTACGCCGCTCTGTCGGCCCACTCCCGCACTTTCTCCTCCTTCTCTTTTCTCCTCTTCCTCTTTTCTTTATTTTTTTAATTATTTTATTTATTTTTTTTCCCCTGGAATTTCCTTTGCACTCCCCACACCATTAACTTGTGCTTGGCGTTGGCGTGCCTTTCGTTTAAAGCATTGTCGCGTTGGGGCGCTCTCCTTTTTTCCTCCCTTTTCCTATCCTCTAGTTAGTGCGCGACATCGGAAGATCTTCGGCGGAAAAAATATGGGAAAAAATATGGGGATTACTAAGGATTCGAAATCGCCCATCGGGAGGACTTTTTCCGCCCCCCCCCGGCATGCGTTGCACGCGTATTTTCCGAGGGCGTACACGGCGTTCCGCTTGACACGCTGCGGATCCTGTCGATCAGGAGGCTTCCGAAACCCCGAGCGCCTCGTGGTATATGGATCGATGACGGCTAAAGACCGGAGACGGTCCCTTTGAAAGGGCCGCGCCGCGGGACAACGTGCCTGTACGGATGGTCGTCGGTCCGTGCCGTGGCGCCTACGGATCGCGAGTCGCGGTCATGGGTCGGATCCGGGGAATCGCACGGGTTCGGGACTCGGCCTTCGATGTATGACCCGGTCTCTCGTATTTTTCAGACAAATCGAATTATGCGCTGCACAGGCGATTCTTGGGTGGTCGCGTTTTGATTCTTGAAAGCACTCGTCAAAGTAAATGGTGCGTTGGTAAACAACCACGGAAAATAAAAAAAAGTTCTAGATCGACGCGTAGAATGCTTAGACCAGACCATTCGAACCGTATTTTCGTCATATTATATCAATTAAAATTCAAAGTAATAATAATGATACTATATATAATAGGGCTCATAAACTAATTTTTTTTTTCCCCTCGATTTTTTAAGGGGGACGAGCCTGCGATCTCGAAGCTGCGCGTGGGGGGTGGCGGAGGAGAATCCCGTGCTCCTTTTGAGGAGGGGATTATCAGGCAAAGAGAAAAAAAAAATCGTATATATTATTTTTAAAAAAATAAATAGATTTCGTAATTAAAAGGGGAAATATATTATATATAGTGGCGAAAAATGGTTTTGAAAAATACGACGCAGCCCACCTGACGACTGTAAAGCTTAACGCGTGCCGCGCGTGCGGGCCCCGCGCGTGTGGGCCCCGAGATCCACCACCACCCTCCCCTCCACCAACGACACGCGCGCCACCGAAGGCACGTTCGAGCTGGCGTCCAGAACGCTTCGCCAAGCACCGCCCCGACACGTGTCGCCCCCCCACTCGCCGGGAGACCACGGAAAAGTTTTGCCGTCGAGTTAATTCCATGTTATCCCCGTCCCCTCCACTAACCCCCCAGAAAAAATTTTAAAAAATTATTTAAAAATATTTATAAAAATTCAAAAATAAAATTAAAAAATTTTAAAAAAAGTTTTTAAAAAAAAAGAAAAAGAATTAGGGCGCACCGATTTCTAAGTTTACTGGCGAGAGTGGCGGGGCGTGTTGCCACTTTTACCGGCCAATCCCATTTCGTCACGCCCGTTGACACAAGGACATCTCGCGATCCTTTTTCCTCCCTTTGTCCCGAAAAAGGGCGAAGAAAAAAAGAGGGAGAGAAAATAATGATAAGAAAAAAAAGGAGAAGGGACATCGCGGAAAAGGGCCTTTTGTCTTTCGAGTTGAGCCATCGATGTTGCTCGCGACCCTCATCTTCCCCGAGCTTAGGGCTTTAGGGCGAATCCGTTTTCTCCTGATGCACGGGTTACGGATCGGCGTCGCCGGTCCGAGCGCGATCGATTGGGTTCGGTCTCTGTTTTGTTTATTACCGTCTCGTTTTTAATTATTGTCGCCTTTGTTTTTTATATATGTATGTGTATAAATTAGAGCGAGAAGTTTGGTGCTCGTGTGTGGAAAAAACTTGGGGTGAAAAAGCATGGGCCAATCTTCATATGGACGCCACAATTTGGAGGATCGAACCCCACTTCAATTTGTCTGCCATTGTCTTTTCCCTTTTCCATCCTAAAATTGTCAAACTCACCCCCGCAAAAGAGAAAAAATTTTTTTTAAAAAAAATTAATAAATTAACATATTTTTGTCAAGAGTGCTCCTTCGAAAATTTTCAACGGTGGATACTGTTGAGGAGGGAGAAGACGCCGAGGTTGTGGTTTGAAATATGACATCCTTGACGCGACTCGCCATTGACTCTTTACTTGGCAAAAATGCGTTTGACTTGCTTGGAGTTCGCCCTCCCCTTTTAGAACGATTCTCTGGAGGCACGGCGTTTCGTTTCCATGGTGTACCCAGGAGTTTTCAAAGTAGAGAGCAACGTCAATACTCTGGTCCATGCGATTTCGTCGGAGATGCCGCGTCGAGGACCGAAACAGTGAAACCTTGCCGGTCGATATGTTCGCCTGCTTAGCTTGTAGCACGAGTCGAGATCCCCGTACTTGTAGCCCTTGTTGCGGTAGCATACTTGCCGCGTGTCTATATGCTCTACGGAGTATGCTTTACATAGGAATAATTGAATGCTCGAACCAGGGGTAGGGTAGAACCTGAAATCGAAGAATTGGACCCGTGGGAACCTGTCCAGTTCTAGGTTTCGAGATATGCAGGGTAAGTTTCAAGGTTTTAAAAATTGGGGAATCTGTTACGATGAGTAGGTTTTAGGTTCTAAGTAGGTAGAGCCTGGAACAAGTTTTTATGTTTTTCTCGATCTTATATCTTCACGTGATCCTGCGGTATTCCGCGACTTCCGATGTTGACTGTATAATTTGGAATCACTAGTCTGAACTTATTCCATTTTAGGACTAAACATTTATTTTGTTAATGTTTCATATTCTTCGTATGCCTAAATATAAATCGTGATCAGTGGATTATAGAAGCAAGTTGTGATCATTAAAGCTGACGATTCACTATAATCGTTCAATTAATAATACATACGGAACACGAGTAGACCCTGAAACTTGTAGTGGGTTATAGGTTTTAGGGTATGGAAGTGAAATAGGAAAGCGAAGAGAGCGAAAAGCTCGGGTAAATTTTCCCAACCATTTTCATTGGCTATCAAAGGCGCGTCCCTTCCTACCCACTTCGCGGCGTCGCGAACGAAGAACCGCGCACGACCGGGGCGATTCGAGCCGTGCCGGAAAGATCGATTTTTCTCGCCCTCTTTTCCCTCCTCGCCGGAACGAAAACTCGAATCCCTAAAACCGTGCAAAACAGCAGTGTACGTCGGTCTCCCGAGTCAGTGAATGTCTACGCAAAGTCGAATGCTAGGGTTTCGCCGCTTATAAAAGGGAAGAAGGGCATGTACAAAAAAGGGAGGAATGATGGGGGGGGCATGAGAAGTCGAGACGCATGCAAATCGCCCCTCATTATTTTGTCCCTTCGTACACATGACTCATGCAGACATCCCTTCCTTCCTTTCTTTCCTAAGGGGGGCACGCACGCATCATGATATTTATATCCACCTTTGTCCCTCTCCGTTGTAAACAGCTCATGCCTTGCTTGAATCTCACGATACATGTATAATTTAACTCGGTATCCTCGTGAATTCGCGTCGCGTCTGGATATTCATCGTCCGCGTAACCCGATAAAGGGAATCCGCCCCATACAGTACGCGATACTCATCCCGTCTTTGCATGAATGTGCCGGTTAGGTTAAGGGGCTTACAGGCTTTTCGAGTAAAGAACGTGCCGACTATAAGTACTTGACGATAGCGCGAGGTTCCGGGAATTGCATCGGATATTGAATCGGTTTCCTAAAGTGATGTGCAGTTGCGCCGGGTTAAAACAGGTCGAAACGGGAAAACGGATGGCCGAACGACGGCACCGGAGATCCGCAAGTCACCCGGACGAGCCATTTTCAGAACGCCGAAGTTAACACGGGTCGGTTTAATCGAAAGAGATTTGCGTAATCATATTAGGGAGGGGGTCGGGAGGGAACGTAGTACGGCGCGCGCGTAATTCACATGCACCGTCGGACGATGAGATGGGCATGCGTATCGAGCTCGCATGTACAAAGAGGCTAGTGTAATGATGACGTTGGGGTGGTGAGGGAAAAAGAGAGGAGGGGTGGAGGAGGAGGAGGAGGTGGTGGGGGGAAAAAAACAAAGGCTCTTCGGAGGCAACGAAAACAACAACATCATCAACAGCGACAAAAGGTGGAGAAGAAACAAAAACAAAAGCGAAAGTGGAGGGGGAGAGAGGAAAAGAGAGAGAGAGAGAGGAAAAGAGAGATGATGTGAAAACAAACCAAACACTCCTTTTCTTCACCTCTCGTTGTCTGTCTGGTATATGGGGGTTTCACTCTCTCTCTTCTGTGTATTCTCTCTTTCTCTCTCTCTCTCTCTCTCTCTCTTAGGCGTCCCCAGGATCCCCGATCCCAATATCATTCCCCCCCCGCCCCGCCCCACTCTTTTGTTGCCATATACATACAAGAACGAAGCTTGAAAGCCTCTCTGTCTACTTGTGAACTGGGTCGCTTCTCGCGTGACACGACAACCTCCTCCTCCTCCATGGCTCGAAAAGCTTCCGCCACTTGACAGACAGAGGAGAGTTGTCCGCGGCGAGAGAGCTCACACTCGGGGCAGCTTCTCGTTTTTTGGCTCCTTCCAAGTAGGACGGTCGCACGACGTGAAGAGGAGAAGAGGGTGTGTGGTCCTGATCGGGGGGGCTCTCTTTCTAGAAAGACTCGTTTTTTTCTCGTTTAAAATGAAGCGGGGGTCTTTCTAGCTTCTGGGTTTTGAGGACGGCCATCTTTTTGCTGATTCAGTAGGTTGGCAACCCGGTAAGATCTTCGCTGCGAGTGCTCCCTACGTGGTTCTTGGTCAGTTGGAACTTGATTCAAACGGTGGAAAAAATGAATCTTTGATGGAAAGATCATAGTATACGAGTGTCTGTAGAGCTGTGTTCGCGAGTGGTTAGTGGGCTTTTTACTGATTCGCTGATCATATAGGGAAATGTTTCTTTCAGTCTTAGTTTGTGGATGTTTTGTTTTGGAATTTTTGGGTGGGGACTTTTGCATGATCTCTCTTCAGGTTCTTCTATGTTTGCGTATTTGAGATATCTTTGTTTAATTTTTTGCGCCCTTGGGTAAATATGAAGTGATGATGGCGGTGACATCGGCCTGCAAGGACAAGATGGGGATCGACAACGGGAAATATGTGCGGTACACGCCCGAGCAGGTTGAAGCTCTCGAGAGGCTGTATCATGAGTGCCCAAAGCCAAGTTCTTTGCGGCGACAACAGCTGATTAGAGAATGCCCGATTCTCTCCAATATCGAGCCGAAGCAGATCAAAGTTTGGTTTCAGAATCGAAGGTATGTCGTCTTAAATGTGCTACTCTCGTCGAGTCAAGCTTGGATTTATATAGCTGGATCATCTTTTTCATCTGCAAATTTGTACAAAACATCGATGGGAGTTATCAAGTAGGGAGTCTGGGCCAGGTGGGTATTGGATTCTTATTCTCGGTGCAATGGAAGGTGAAAGAACTAATCGGCAAAGGGTCTTCTCAGTTTCAAATCTATGTTAGCTTATCTTGTTTTGAATATCCGTCAGAAATTCTGTCGACGAGTAATCTAATGTATCTTATGGATTGAAATCTCTCGCTACCATCGGAGATGGTGGTCGTCTACGCTACGGGAGAGATGGTCTAGCTCCATAAGTGGCTGAGAAATTCATTTCTACCTTGAGATCTCTACTGTTTTTTAGCTCCCTATTTAGCTGGTACTTACTAATTTTTATTGTTTGCTATGAGCCTTGAGCGATTCGATCCTTTGATCTTGCAGGTGTAGAGAGAAGCAGAGAAAAGAAGCATCACGCCTTCAAGCAGTGAATAGGAAGCTGACTGCAATGAACAAGCTTTTAATGGAGGAGAATGATAGGCTGCAAAAGCAAGTGTCACAGCTGGTGTATGAGAACAGTTATTTCCGCCAGCAGACTCAAAATGTGAGGGAACTTCTCCACCTCTTTTCATTCCTTTCTCTTTTATTGCTTAGTGAAGCGGATACGGTGAAACTACAAGAAACTGAACTTTTTTCGTTCTAATGATTTTTTGTGACGAACTAACTTTTCCCTATATTCAAGTCATTTAAACGACGTGTTTTGCTCCCACAGGTTAAGAGCAACCAAGATAGATATGCGTGCTACATTTTGTTTTTTTCCCCTTTGTAGTGAAAAAAAAAACATTTTAATGTGTGTCAATGAAGCATTCTTTAGCTTATTTCTGTGTCTTGCAGGCAACCCTCGCCACCACTGACACGAGTTGTGAATCGGTGGTGACCAGTGGTCAGCACCATTTGACTCCTCAGCATCCACCAAGGGATGCCAGCCCTGCAGGGTTAGTGGTGTAGCTTTTATCGAGTCTTTTCGTGCTTTATAATTGTCATCTGGCTTGGCTTATGACATTGTGCTCGTGTCTTTTGCAGACTTTTGTCCATTGCAGAGGAAACTTTAACAGAGTTTCTATCGAAGGCCACTGGAACCGCTGTGGAGTGGGTCCAATTGCCTGGGATGAAGGTAATGCTACAACGGTGTAAAATCACTTGGTATAGGTTGTGATTTAGACATGAGGATGCTTGACCTGAATCTGCGAAGCAACACCGTAATGATTGGCCTCGTTAGACCTGCTTCATTAACCAGATTTTACTTACCCTCTACGCAGCCTGGTCCGGATTCCATTGGAATCATTGCTATTTCTCATGGTTGCACTGGTGTGGCAGCGCGTGCATGCGGCCTCGTGGGTCTAGAACCTTCAAGGGTGAGTCCTTCACTATCATTGTATATGGAATATTGAAATTTTCAATTGAAGGGTCGTAGAATTCAATGTGCCACCTTCTCCACAGGTTGCTGATATCCTCAAAGATCGGCCTTCGTGGTATCGTGATTGCCGAGCTGTGGATATTGCGAATGTGCTGTCGTCTGGAAACGGTGGGACTGTCGAATTGCTGTACATGCAGGTGGGTTTGAAATGTAACTTTTGGGCTGTGATTCTGCTGAAGAATTGCTGGTAGAATTGCTTACTAAAATTATTGATTTCCTGTTGTCTCTGATTAGCTCTATGCGCCTACCACTCTGGCACCGGCCCGTGACTTCTGGTTGCTGCGCTACACGTCTGTAATGGAGGATGGGAGTCTTGTGGTATGCTCTTTATGAATTCTCTGATAAAATAATATCTTTTGTTTTTCTAGTGTCATAGTCGGTTATTTCTTTTCTATATCTTTTCTTGGTTGTCTGATATGTTTTTTTCATCTCTGTGTGCCTTAGGTATGTGAAAGATCGATTAACAACACCCAAAATGGTCCTAGTATGCCTCCTGTGCAGCATTTTGTGAGAGCTGAAATATTGCCTAGTGGATATCTGATCCGGCCCTGTGAAGGGGGTGGGTCGATAATTCATATAGTTGATCACGTGGATTTAGAGGTATGTAATGGTCACCTGCTTTCATTGGTGAAGAAGTCCATCTTTCATTGTGAATTTTTAAAGTTGCATAATTTCTGATAGCCATGGAGCGTGCCTGAAGTATTGCGCCCACTTTACGAGTCGTCAACTTTGCTCGCACAAAGGACAACAATGGCGGTAAGCTTTTCTTGTTGACTTTGATTTTCCCAATTTGAAAGAGTACTTGTAAGTTTTTAGTTCCTGCTCTAAAGACATTGATGTCGATGTGAACTAACTTCTTTTCAACAAGAATTTTGATAGATAAGAAAGTTAAAGCAGCTAGTGAGGGCAAAAAATATCACAGACGTTCTAACAACTCTCCTATATTTACCCAGGCTTTACGCCATCTGAGGCAGATTTCTCAAGAAGTTTCCCAGCCGAATGTCACTGGTTGGGGAAGAAGACCTGCGGCACTGCGTGCTTTAGGTCAGAGATTGAGCAAGTACGTTGGCATGCTCTCATTACAATATTCCGATGTGCAAAATTTTCCTTTATTCAGTCTAAGAACTCATGGGTCTAAAGTAAGCTATCTATTTGGACAGGGGTTTTAACGAAGCTGTCAATGGATTTATGGACGATGGTTGGTCTATGTTGGAAAGTGATGGTGTCGATGATGTTACTCTTCTCATCAACTCATCGCCGGCCAAGATGGCAGGCGTGAACCTTTCTTATGCAAGTGGTTTTCCTTCTATGACTAGTGCGGTCTTGTGTGCAAAAGCATCCATGCTGCTGCAAGTAAGAACTGCTTATATTTCATATTCCAAAATTTTAAATTTGATAACACATTTCATTCGATCCTAACTCCTTTTCCTTCCTTTTGTTGATTCTTTTCTTTTTTTCGTTTTCATCTCAGAATGTGCCTCCAGCAATTCTCTTACGGTTTTTGCGAGAGCATCGATCAGAGTGGGCAGACAGCAGCATTGAGGCGTATTCTGCTGCGGCAATTAAAGCTACTCCATGCAACATGCCGGGGACACGAATTGGAGGCTTCGGGAGTCAGGTTATTCTTCCGCTCGCTCACACAATTGAGCATGAAGAGGCAAGTAAAATTTGCTTTTGTTTCCTGCCATCGGTGGCCTATGCTACTGCTATCTTCCAATAAGATTGCTAATATTCTGAGATCGATTGTCTTAACAGTTTATGGAGGTTGTTAAACTTGAAAACATGGGCCACTATCGGGACGACATGATTATGCCCAGTGACATCTTTCTCTTGCAAGTAAGTCTTGTCCTTCCTTTCCATATTGAACGCTCAGACCAACTCCTCTCTTTGACACGTTATTGATTTTTTTTTTCCCTGCTCCTTCCTGGTTGAACTTGTTCTAGCTTTGCAATGGAGTGGATGAAAACGCTGTTGGCACATGTGCTGAACTAATTTTCGCTCCAATTGATGCATCCTTTTCTGACGATGCACCCATTATTCCTTCGGGATTCCGCATCATTCCTCTTGATCCAGGAGCGGTAAGAGTTCATAATCTTGCCTTCTATTTTCTTTCCTTTTCCTTTTGTCCTTTCTTGGTTCTTTTGGTTGCACTTTAACATAAATTCAACAAATGTACAGGATGCCTCCAGCCCAAACCGGACACTCGATCTTGCCTCAGCTCTTGATGTTGGGCCCACGGGCAACAAAGCAGTCGGCGAAAATTCTGGTCATAGTGGAAGCACCAAATCTGTGATGACTATAGCCTTCCAATTCGCATTTGAATTACACCTTCAAGATAATGTGGCATCCATGGCTCGTCAATACCTCAGAAGTATTATAGCATCTGTTCAGAGAGTGGCGTTAGCGCTCTCACCCACAAATTTGGGCTGTAATGCAAGTCTTCGCCCACCACCCGGCTCTCCTGAAGCGCATACGCTTGCCCGTTGGATATGCCAAAGCTACAGGTGCGTATGCCTTAATGCTCTTTAATATTACTATTCGATGTTGGTCTTGCTAGTATGGATTTTTATGTGTGCTTTTCATTTATGAGCCATCTACCTACCATAAGAACTGTAGAAATTGGCGAGTGAAAAGGTCCTGCTTAGGACAAGCAAACGAGTGAAAAGGTCCTGCTTAGTACAAGCAAATATTCCCATTTCATTTATCTTCAGAAAATCTTGATTTTAGTCTACTTTGTAAAATTGATTGCATGTTTGAAACTGACCAAAGTGAAATGATTCCAGGTCCTATCTCGGCGTGGCATTACTCAAGAATGAGGGTGGTGATTCTTTGCTAAAAAATCTATGGCATCACTCCGATGCAATCCTATGCTGCTCTCTCAGAGTAATATTTTCCCACCGACGCTTATGTCATTTCTAGTGAATATTTCTTTGTCTGCCTATTGATGGAATTTATTTCTGCATTCTCTTTTGAAAAATCTAAGATCAATCAGTTAATTGAACCATTACCGAGTTTTCTTTCTCCTTGTTTATAATCTATTTTTCCATAGCCTTTTTTCATCTCATATGAGTTGCTATTCCTTCTCGTTTGCAGGCAGCACCGGTTTTCACATTTTCTAACCAAGCAGGACTTGACATGCTGGAAACGACCTTGATTGCGCTGCAAGACATTACCCTGGAAAAGATTTTTGACGACAATGGAAGAAAGACTCTCTGCTCGGAATTCCCCCAGATAATGCAGCAGGTAAATCCCCAGGAATCTGAAATAGCACGTTTGATACATGAATAAGCATACGATGGTTTATTTGACTTTTATCTTTTGGAGACTTTAGAAGTGCGACCGCAACCCCTAGGAATGATAATACTTCTTTCCCTGAGATTCGGGCCATTTCACCGGCACTTTTGTCTCCTTCATTCACTTAACAGGTTGCTTTCTTTTTACAGGGTTTCATGTGTCTCCAAGGTGGTATTTGCCTGTCAAGTATGGGGAGGCCGGTTTCCTACGAAAGAGCGGTAGCTTGGAAGGTGTTGAATGAAGAAGAGAATGCTCACTGCATCTGCTTCATGTTTGTCAATTGGTCTTTTGTCTGAAACTAAAGCTATGTTGAAGATCTAGCGCGAATCGCTCTCTTCTTTTGTCCTCTTTTTAGGCAATAGAGAAATCACGAACACGGTTAGTTTTATGGTATTAGAAGCGACACTGGTCTAGAAATTTTTGTCCTCCTTTCTTATACTTTGTTCGGTGCCCTGTTTATGTATTATTATGCCTGTGCTTAATTATATTTTTTCTTTGTCGGGATCACGTCATGCCATTTCATCCTGCAATTGTGCGTGCCCTCACCAGTTTGCGCTTCACCGATTGTGCTTAACGACGTTGTTCATCTGATGAACAATAGAGATGAGGTTTAAGCTTGCCCTTTCCGTGACGACGTGAGCCGTATACGTGAAGAGAGATTTGTTGATGCATTGCAAAAGACAGATGGTTAGTTGGTGTTTGGTAACTCAGCCGAGAGTGAGTGATCTTAGCGGGTCTTGTTCTCTCTCCCCCGCCATGACCTTGATATGTCAAGAAGCTCGACATGGCCATCGAAGGCTTCCCCGGCACCTACTGCTACCGGCCATTGCCCGCCTCATGCGGGGAGGGAGCAGCTTGCCTCGCCGTTAGGCAGCAGAGGGCGAGAGACTGCCAACCACTGTGCATGCGACGCGGATTGGACCGATATAACGATGCGTTGCAAGGCTGAACCTTTCATGACGGGCCCTTGCATCCTCGTTATGACCTGATTGAATAGGTGATCTGAGAATTTGTCCCGGTCCTCTTCTTGATTGCTTCTCTCTTGATTTCATCTTCTCACATTTAGAGACTCGAGTCATTGGTCCCGTAATCGAAAAAAACACGAGCGAAAAGTATTCTACGGCCGAGACGATATAACTCGAGATGGAGGCTTGGGTAACCAAAATATTAATTAGCAGTCTAAACTTGTGGCACTGCACGCTCTCTAAAGAGGAAACTGATTTGATTTCTGTGCGTGGTGCCGAAGATTTCAGAGACGATAATCATTGCGCGAGGCGGGTGCGGAACATCATGCGGACGATCGGTTCATTCTGCGAACACGAAATCGGCTATAATCAACAAAGTCCATGAATTGTTTCATAAATGGGTAGGGCGGGGAACAATCTTCCATTGCAACCGAATCCATGGTTTTATGTTCTTCCCTACAAATATATATTAATCGGTGTTTTCTAAAGATCAGCTTAAAGGTGACACAAGGGATAATTGTCAAAATAGTCTTAAACTTATTGTACAATAGCAAATTCTATCCTAAACTTTTCAATTGTGCCAATTTAGTCTAAAATTTTTTGACGATTTACCAATATAATTTTAAGCCTTTATTTATGTCAATTTAATCCTGGACCTATTATTTGGATATTTGGCTAGAAAGACTATACCAACAAATGGTCAAAAGGTTTAGAACAAAAATGACAAAAATATCAAAGGGTTTAAGACTAAATTGGCATAATCAAAAGGTTTATGACTAAATAAACTAAAAAAGCCTCATTCTCATTGTAAAGCCTGGCTTTCCTGCATTCTTCTCGACAAACGCTGTCCTGTAAGCATCTGTGGTCACTTGATTTTTAAGAAGGATCGTTTCGTTACATGATGAAGGTGCCAAATTAGTTTGAATTGCAGTACACTTCGGTTTATTATATCTTCTTTTTGCTTATTTTTTGGTATTCGTAACAAGCCCGTTCTAATCATTTCGCTTAGATTTAGAACCAAAGTTCTTTCATTATTTCATATTATCACGTGCAACGCGCTCAAGTTGATGTGTAGTTATAGGTTCTTTACGGCGAGATTTATGGATCATGGCGAGATAATAAGACACTAAACTTTTCTTGCGACTTGAGTACACTCAAATCTCCTTAATATCTTAGCCAAAAAAGAGAACACAACTGATAGCTCCGATGCTTATGCTTGAATCCGCTTGCGCTTCTGCAACTGAAGCAACCCTTTTAAGTATTTATATACATCCGTGGATGTATAAGATCCTAAAATATATTGGTAGCACACACATGACTAACCATCGATCATAACCCTCGTCTCTCCTAATTGAACGCGCCCAACTTCTTTGTTAAAAGATACAGAAAATCAGAGGAAATATCTTAAAACATCTCTAGAAGATATCTAAACATCTCTAACATTCTTCAACCAAAGATGAGGCTTGTATATATAGACCGATGCGATATATAGATCCATGGCGAGGCCTACTATCGTATTCGCTATGGTATCAGGCTCATCAACGATGAACCTGATCTACGTGAGTATTTGGCCCGCTTCAATTGACCGTCGTTCTGTCGTAGTTTCTCTCGTGAGAGCCGGAATGCAGCTCGAGCTCCTCGCGATGGCCGCTTTCTTCGGCGTGCCTTTGCCTCTGGGGCTAATGGAGTTAGCCCTAGAACCGCCACCACTGGAGCTCTTCTTCAAGATCTCCCTCATGGCCTCCGCTTGGTAGAGCACCGGGTACGCCCGCCCGAGTCGGTTGAACCGCATGCATGCGTTCATGTGTGCGCTGAGCGCCTCCTCCCAACTCTTCCCCCCATTCCTCTCCGTCTCCACGCGCACCGCCTCCGCGCACAGCCCGCACACCAGCTTCCCTGAGAACTTCTCACGGACGCGGCTCGCGTACTCCGGCGTGCACTCCTCGCACATCCCACAGCACTCGCACTTGGCATCTTCCAGCTCATAGATCGGCAGCAGCAGTGGCCTCGCCTCACCGTCGGCTCCGCGGATGGCTTCTTTGCTAAGCTCGGAGGTGATGTCAGAGACAGATCTCTGAAGGGTCTCCATGGAAAGCCTCGGAGGGTTGTCCCGGATGTCGTCGTTAGCTTTAGGGTACGATCCGATGGGGGTCTCTCCATTTGGCGCCATTGGAGTTGTACTTCGAAGCAAGCTCTGTGATCAAGGTAAAGCAAACGCAGCAAGCTAAGGTTAACGTGAGAAATGAAATAAGAAAGGAAGGAACTGCGTGTGCGAATATATAGGCAGATTACATTACTATTTCTCTAGGGGAAAATAGAAGAGTGAACTGAATGTGGACCGTCGGCAGAGTCGTAAGAGACTGGATTCTTCATGAAGATAACCTTCCAATGTCTCTTTTGTGGGTAACTTTTTCTGTGTGGGGGCCGATGATCGAGTTCAGTTACCTCGTTCTCAAGTCACACGGACATGGAAGGGTTTCATTGGTTCGCTTTTGCTTAGTCGCTGAGTTTTCTGCATTTCTTTTGTGGTCAGCTTTAATTGGATTCTCATGTTATCAATCTGTAAGATCAACAAAGAATAAATGCACCTCTCTTTCGGCCAAGCTTTAAATTCACTTCTCAGCAGTTTCCATCTCATATATCAAATTATTTACTCGGGATTAGAAAGATTTCGTTCGGCGATAAAACGACGATGGTTGTTTCGTAGTGTTTAGGGTAAACAAGACTCTCAGTTTAAACGTTCTTGCGTTGTCCTTTACTGAACTTATGTGCATGAACTCAACTCGAGTCAATGCATGTAAGTATACTAATCTTCCTTGGATAACTAAATCTAATTGAGTTTATGAATCGAGGTTTTGTTTTCTGTTCTAAGCACGGTCGACTTTGCGTCAGCTACAAGATAAAGAACGTGGGTGGCTTCAGCTCTCGAATCTTAACGTTATCCTCTGCGGTATGCTCTATTTCTACATGGTGTCGCTCATACAGAAAGCGCAGAAGGATTAAAGAACAAAAGAAGGAAATTGTGGGGTGTTCACGAGATGTTCTCAGTTCCTCCCCAACCGTGCATGCATGTCCGAAGAGATTAGGTTAAACGAAGGGACGCAGGCGTTCCAGACGAGCCTTGTCTGTCCCAAAACGAGCAGAAGCTGACGAGCAGAGCGGACACACGCAAAGATTCGGAGCATTTCACGAGAAGCATAGCAAGACATGTGAGGGAGGGTTGGAGGCATCCGAAAGAAGACGAAGTTGGAGAGCGCTTTCAATGTTGAGCAATTAATTCGCGGGTGATTCGAGGAAATGGAAAAGTGCTGCAAAGGCGGGTTTGGCTTGGCGAGGGTATGAATCACATTTTTGGTTTGGCTCGTCTTTACACCTAATGATTACCGAAACACTCGTTAAGTCACGCCAAAAGGACGAGAAAAAGGAGACGAGTGGCTTGGCGCTTGTCCGATTTTGTCATCCTTTTGTAGCCTCGTGGGTAAAATGTTCCTTCGGCAGTCCATGAAACATGGAAGTTGGTCATCCTCGATGCGGCAGCATTCTCTCGGCCCAGCCCATATTCACGTCCATCATCTATTTGCCATCAACCCTCCCAAATTTTGCACTATCATGTTCTCTATTCCTTCCATCGGATCCCCGTAATTAATTGCGTATTACCGCCGCCTGCTCGGGGCGGGCCCCGCGGCGCTCGGCGGGCGGCCCATCGGCGCCACGTGTCTTGAGAAAGAAAATAAAAGAAAACACCACGTCTCTGTCAAACAAAATAAACACGGTTAGCAAAATAACTTAATTGCACTTTTTTAAGGTTTCAGGATTTTGTTGTACTTCATAGACGAGTTTCGGACCTTCCGGTATACTTATCACGAATAAGTATAGATTGCCGTGAGTCAATCACTTAAGTTATGAAGCCGTTCCAGATATATCGGCTTTTGCTCTGCCAATTTCACTTCTCTCAAACTCAAACCGACCTGAGCGTCGGACGGTCCCAGAAGAATCCACGCGCGGGGACATTTATACATGTGGCATGCGATATATGTCCCGGTGATCAAGGAACTAACGCGAGAGAGGGATCGGGTGTCGGCCCGGTTCGCATTCCGGCCACCATACGAAGAGGATAGCCTCTCTTCTCGTCATTTCAGCAGGAATCATCTTTTCCCACAATAGCAACTGGTCGTCTCAATGTATTACAATCGAAATGGGATTAAGAAGAAGAAGAAGAAGGCGGCAAATTTGTGCCTTTCTTTATGCTCGCTTTCGTTTCATTATCCAAGCAGGAGCGAATCGAGAGAGAATATGGAATGGAATATGCAGCGTTGTTGGCGCAGACGAAAGATCTGGTTTCTTTCGGGTAACGTGGGCTGGTCTCGGCCGCACGATGCAGAACCAAACGGTCCGATGGGGCTTCTTGGATCGGGCGGTCCAACGTTAGATGATGTGCAAACGCTAAACGAGGTTATCTAACTAAATTAAGGTGGATCGTTTGGGTACACCGCGCCTAACGGAGATTTTGTTTTAAATAGTGAAATTAGAAAAATACTTATCTTCCGTCTTTCCCCGGCCAACCACTTTCGGGCACGTGTTTGCGAATTTAGAAGGATTCCAAGCAGGTTTTGTTGATAAGGATTAATATCAAAGGAAACCATAAATTATGCCCCCATGACATAAATATCCTAAATATTTTTTGTCTCTAAACTTGTTTATTATGACACAAATATCAAAAAAAAATTGTGTCGATAAATATATCATGGATGAAACTAAATAAAGGGTAAATATGTTTAAGTTTGAGTTTTTCGTGATACAAAAAGTTAGGGGTATCCGTGTCACGTTGGACAAATTTAGGATTTTTGATGATAAAAAAAAATTTAGTATGTTTTTGTCGAGTATAGTTTTTGGTTTTTGGTAGTATTTATCCTAATGTTAATTTTACGGTATTGTTAATTCTATGGACTGAGTCTACCACACGCACGAAGAAACGTGTGGAAAGAGTCTTGCTTTTTTCGGCGAGGACTCAACTTGACATCGACAGTTAATTAAATTTGGATTAAGGTCGCCTCGGCCACGCGGCAAATCCTCGCTTTTTTTAAATTTATTTTTCCTTTTTAAATATGAACGGTGAAGATCTCGCGACAGGAGCCTTAAGTTGTAAACTTCCCAATAAGAAAAAAAGGAAGCCTTAGCCGTGACCTGCACGTTCGTGTGGCTCTTGCCCGGCCATTTATAGCGACCAAATCAATGCCACGTGAGCGCGTTCTTAGACAAGACAAACGAGTTGGCGTGGCGAGTATGGTTCATATTTATCAATAGCATCGGAAATTTAAATGCTATTCTATGTTTAGCATCATGCTTACCAAGCATCACACGGTTTTAAAAACCCAAAAAAAAGAAAGAAAGGGAAAACTGAATATGTTAATTATCATATCGTGACATTTTCCTAGCTTATTAATTTTTTTGGGATAATAATACAGATGATCCATGAACTTTGGTCTAATGTAATGTGATCCATGAACTTTTCATTTGTTTAATGTGGTTTCTCAACTTTAGTTCAATGTGTAATATGATAGTTGAATTTTTAATTTGTTTAATCTGATCTATAGACTATTTAAAAATGTTCAATATTATTCTTAAACTCAAATTAATGGAAGGATAACATTGAAAATTTCCATATAATCTAAGGACTAATTTGAAAGTGTACCAAAAATTCGGGGATCACATTAAAAAAATTAAAAATTTAGAGATCATATTGTATATTGAATTAAAATTCAAAGATAATATTGAATAAATTAAAAATTTGAGAATCATGTTATTTATTAAGATAAAGTTCATATATCATTTATATATTTTTTATATTTTTTTTATCGATGCCCTAAAAACGTTTGTCAATATTTTATTGTCGTAAATTGACCGATGAATTAGCTTAGTTCACCGGGACAAGCTGTCTCATCTCTGATCATCTTTGCAATTAAATTTTCAATAATTTCTTGCTAGGTTCTGTCAGCTTTCCTCCTGCTTTCTTTGAAGGAGCGGTCATAACATGGACTAGACTAGCTTGTCCGGAAACCACAAGCAATAAAAGAATCGGTTGAGCGGCGCCGATCCCGTGCTTCGCGGCTCCCCCTGTTCTCCCGTCGCGTGACGCGCGGTCGCCCAATCACCGCCTCCCGTCTCCGCCCGCGGCCCCCCGTTCAGCGCCACGTCATCGCTCTCCGCTGCGCCCCGCGCCGCACCCACGCTCACCTCGACCTCGCTACCCCGTCGCGGCCGTAGGAACGTTCGCGCCACGTGGCGGAGGGACCGCCCACGATCTCGACGGTCCGAATCACGGGGGGGCCCACCTCCCCTGGAATTTTCCACGTTCCGACAAGGAAAATCGGTACCTCCGGAGTTCGACGGAGGAAATGAGGTACGCCCATTGCCAAGTCAAAGGATCTTGTTTGGTGGACGTGGGAAATGAGGTTTGAATTTCGTGTGAACTAATAAAAAAAAATATGCTCGATTCGTACACGATAGAAATAGTTTTTTTATTATGCTTGCTTCTCTTCTTGTTCCCTTCTCTAATTTTTAATTTTTGTTTTTCGAGCTTTCTAGCTCATTTGATGTGCATAATATAATTCTTTTACTAACATTAATAATTTACATTCTCTATCAAAATCTCGACCCGACATTTTCAATGTGCCGCCTCTCTTTTTTAGTACGGGATTGCATAATTTACATATGGAAATAAAAAGACGCAAACCCATTAAAAGTCACGAGAAGGAAGGGAGCAAGGGCAGCTTCGAAGATTGGCTAAGCATCTCGAGAGAATAAGTAACGTCGAACGGTAAAATGATCTTGTCATACAATTCAAGAGAAGACCCAATCGCACACAAGGCTTTCAAATTAAATCATTTCAAATTATAAGGTCAACATGCGCGACGAGTAATATATACGACTAATATATACTTGTTTATTAATATAATAAGAGAAAATGAAAGTGCTAATTTAACATTTGACTAATCACCTCAGGTGACATTCACGACATCCATAGGTTTGAAGGAAACTTTCCACCGCAGAATCGCGAAATCAAACTCAACCTATGAACGAACGAGGTTCCACGGCAAGCCCCCGTAGGCCCGTCCGCGCCGGATCGGAGCCCTCAGATGGGGGGCCGGTCGTACGGTTCCCAAGGTAGTACCGGTCTCACATGATTACCCTTTGTCATCTTCTCTCTCTTGTCATCTGTCCTGTCGTAAAGCAGACAGAATTGAATGCGCCCATCAAATCCTCGCCCATAAACTCTCTCTAACCTCCGCTTCGTTTCCTTCTTCGATCTCTCTGCTCCGCGCGTCGTGTGGTGCGGTCGCAGCCCGGCGTTCCCCCGCCCGAGCTCCCTCCCTCCGCCGCGCGGCGGGAACGTCAGCCGCGGCGATGGCGGCGGAGATGGAGGTGGATCAGCTGACCTCGGGCGCCAGCAACCGCATCATCCCGATCCTCCGGGCGCTGAAGGTCTCCCTCGCGTTCGTCTACGGCCTCCTCTTCTCCCTCCTCCTCCGCCGGCGCAACAACAACCAGCACCACGGCCGGCTCTCCCCGCCGTCGCACTCCAAGCTCAGGCGGCGGGAGGAGGAGGAGGATACCGAGAGGAGGAGGGCGCTCGCCGAAGCGGTCGAGATGGGTTGCCAGGACGACGGCTGCGTCCGCGCGTGCCGATGGAGCACGTGCCTGTTTTACGGCGTTCGGAGGAACGCGCTCTTTAGCAGGTCGTGGTTCCCAGCGACCGGTGAAGTCAGGTGAGTTGCTTATGTCGCTTTTTCTAAACATCGATCAGTTCGTTTAAGGTTGATGATATTGCTTTGTTTGTTGTTTAAAATGCGTGGTTTTTTCCGAGCGGTTCGAGTGTTCTTTTCATGGGCAAAGCGTAGGCAATTTTTAAATTCCGTCATGGTTTGAAAGGGGACTTGATGTCCCTGTTTGGAATGATGGCGACTGTTTTGTTCTGGTGCGCGGTAGTGGAGAATTTTGTTATTGCCAGCCTTCCATCGACAGTGGGTTTTTGAGTATGTTGATATTGAAGGACCGAATCGATGGACGATTGCGTCTGATTGTCTATGCTTAATTTTTCCGAGTGTCTCGTGTAGATCACGGAATCTGTATCCTGGATTGTTGTGAATTTTTAACAGCGTCTGGATGTTATGTGTTAGCTATACCTTGAACTGGAAGAGCAAAGATGCTTTTTGGTGGGTTCTGCGGGTCCATTTTCTCAAACTGCCAATGAATGTGCTTAGGTTGGTTAAGAGGGGGCGATACATCAGTGTTTGCATGAATTTTGGGCCTTGTTTAAAGTGTTGACTCACATTGTTGATACTACTTGAAGTTGTTTCAGTTGGGGATACATCGATCTCTACGTGTTTTTCTGGCCATGTGTTTGTCATTGATAGGTTCCAATGCCCATTGCTTGGTTGACATGTTGTAGTTCTCTTTATTTTGAACAAAAACTTTTGTTTTTGGTTCTGCGTGAATGAAGTCCCTTTCATTCTACATTTATTTTCTCTCTCCTTGTTGGGTGTCGATGCGAGAGGTTTGTGTGCTTTGTTCACTCGAACGAGGAAAATAATGGCTAGAATATTGTCAAACTTGAATAATCCAAGTTGAATTTTTCTTCCGCGTACAAATCAGTTGTATTTTCCCCCTATTTTTCCTTCTTTGAAGCATCAATGTCATGTCACCCTGTAAATTACGAATTGAATTTTAGGTTGGTTAATTTTGGAAGTTATCTTTTAAACCGTGGAGATGTCTGAGACTGCTTGGCTGGTATATACCCGCCAAAAACAGAATTGCGTGGTTAGTTGGTTCTTAAGTTGTGCAGTGAAGTAGATTTACTATTGAGCCACAGGAGTGTATGCTTTTCGACTATTCTCTCCCATGATGAAGTTTGCATGGTTGAAATTTTGTCAAGAGGCTCTAGATGATTAGCTCTCGCTGTATTAAAGTTTGCAACTATGAAGCACTAACTTTGAATACTCGTGAAATGGAGAAGTTTTCTAGCTTAAGCTTCAAGCATTAAAGCTACCTTTCCTTGTTACCATGTTATGACACTTTTACATCCTCTTTAAATTGCTCGCGTTGTTCATTTTGCCTACTGAGACTACTTCTTTCCTGATAACTGTCTTTGGTCAGTCTAAGGCTTCTTTAAGTGAATCTATTACCTTCTCCAATTTATCTGTGGCAGCCAGGATGATCACTATATAAAGGATTAAGTTCTGCATGGCTCCCTGATTGTTGTGGCTTTCATGCCACAGATCTGATACCTGTAGCATGTACTGTTTTGCATCATTTTCAGTTGCTTTCATGCTACTTTTCCTCCAACATTGCTTCTTATGTTGATTGTTATGTTGCTTCAGGGGCATATTGGTCATTATTCATGGGCTTAATGAGCACAGGTAAATTTATCAATGCCAAAACTTAAAGGCTCTCCCCCCAACCGCCCCCCCCCCCCCCCCCCAACCACAGATTCATTCTTTGTTTGGAAGTTTAGCTGATTTGCCCGATTTGGGTTCTTGATTTGTTGTTTAGCGGAAGATATGCCCATTTTGCAAAACAACTAACATCCTGCAACTATGGTGTTTATGCAGTGGACTGGATCGGTATTGTATTCTTAACCTCTGTCATTTTGTGCTTATCATTACATCTAAAATGACAATCTATTTTTTAAACAAAGTAAATTTGGATATGGCATCACGTAGTAATGGGAGTGTTTGAAAGTTATTGGCGAGTGCTTTTCTTGTCAGGGGTATTATTTGGGTTGGAAACTCTCCTTAAATGACTTAATGGCTAAGATGACATTATGTATTTTCGTCCCAATGACATTATCATCTTTCTTAGCCTTCTGCTTGAGATTGGGATGCATCAAGGTACTTAGCTATCCTTTTGATGATATAGGTCATGGGGGCAGCGACGGCTTGCATGGGTATGTTCCTTCACTAGATCATGTTGTTGCTGACACCGTAAGTATTTCTCTCATACCATTGATATTTTATTCCTTTCCTCTTGCTGGAGGAAACTCTCGTTTCATTTCTTTTTGAGACAATTAATGAAATGAAATGATTTGGTTTCCCACCATCGTTGCTGTAGTCTCCATTCGTCATGAATTTTGCATTGCAGTTTAGAGGGACACTTGAAAACTAGAGATTAAGTTGTTGGAGTGAGCGTGAAGATGTTTAATTGAAATGCTCCTTTATGCTCATGTCAGATGAAAAATTCTTGAGATTCAGTATTTTAAATCGAAAGAGAAAAAAGTAGCAAGTATTTTGATAACTGGACAGATGTTGATCAAATAAACATGAATAACAGGTATTACTCTTGATGCTTAGTTTATCTAGCATGTGAGTCATTGTACTGGTTCAATGTGATCGTGTAAGGTTTAGTACTCATCCGCGACAGCTTAACTGGTTAATCTGCCATTTGCTTCTTCGGCTTTTCTCTCAAATGATGAACTTGCTTCATCTAGACTAGAATTTGTTGGCCTATAGACTTGCATGCTTTATGATTCAGCTAATGCTGCAAATTTATATAATTTCTTTCAGGGGGCCTTCTTGGAAAAGATCAAGTCAGACAACCCTGGTATACCATGCTTCCTTTTTGGTCACTCTACAGGAGGGGCGGTGGTTTTGAAGGTAAACATTGGGAACTAGATCATCAAGCGCATTTAGACAGTTGACATCTAATGATAATTTCTCTGTATCAGTAACATCGCCTGATGAAATTAGTCTGCATGTGTCCTTGAACAGGCCGCTTCATATCCTCATATTGAAGATATGCTGGAAGGAATTATATTAACCTCGCCAGCTTTACGTGTGAAACCTGCACACCCAATTGTTGGGGTATGTCTCTCCTCTCTCATATGATACATATACTGAACTTTTAGACTGGATAGTCCTGATGCCCGAAATCATACTCCTACAAACAATCTTATTGGACACTGGATTGAAGTTTAACTTGTCATCAAGAGCTCCTTACAAACGAAACTTAGCCCGTGTAATTTGGATGCTTCTATTGGTTGTTGTTCTACCTGTGCTGTGTAATAATCCTATTTTCCCATATTCACACAGGCTGTGGCTCCTCTATTTTCTCTAGTCGCACCAAGGTTCCAGTTTAAAGGTGCTAACAAAAGGGGAATCCCTGTGACAAGAGATCCTGTGGCTCTATTAGCCAAATACTCTGATCCATTAGTCTACACTGGACCCATCAGGGTCAGAACGGGCCACGAAATTTTGAGGATATCCTCTTTTCTGATGCGGAACATCAAGTCCATTACTGTTCCATTCTTTGTTCTTCATGGAACCTCAGATAGGGTCACTGATCCACTGGCCTCCCAGGATTTGTACAATGAAGCAGCGTCCAAGTTTAAGGACATTAAGCTCTATGAAGGATTCTTACATGATCTTCTGTTTGAGCCTGAGAGGGACGAGATCGGTCAGGACATAATTAACTGGATGGAAAGGAAATTAGGTACTGGTTCCAAGGAGATTAGAGTTTGGTAAATCTCTTGCCCACTTAAACAAAGGCCAAAATCTCAGGGTATTTGAAGCTGGTTGATTACAGTAGGTGTCTATATTCTGTCTAAGGGTCTTTTACATGTATGTATGGCATGTTTTGCCAACGAAACTGTATCTTGTAATGTATGGCATGTGAAACTGTATCTAGTACTTTAGAAATATATATGTGGCTCAGCATTGTTGAAAGAGAACATGATGCCTTTGCCTGATTTGCGTGCTGGTTTCGAATTTTGGTCTTTCACAATTAATCTGGAGTTGGATTTATATGCACGAGAAAACGATGGATTGGCACCTGAGCCTATAGTCGGTTCTCATACGTTGCCTCATGGGCCAGACCGGATACGATGGTGGAGCGAAAGCCGGTAGATCCCGTTCGCGAAAGTTACAGGGAATAAAGCGAGGAAAACAGCATACTCAGGAAGGCTTATCCTTTTGAATTGGAACTTATCTGGGTAGGGTCTTGCGACACGGATGGTTTTGATGATTTTCTTTTGCTTCTGAGGATTCTAAATTAGTTCTGATGCCTGCAAAATCACCGGACAAAATTACTCGAGTTTACCACTGGATCTAATTAAGCAAGAAAGAAGGTATTTTTTCTGGCA
Organism: Syzygium malaccense; assembly: GCA_031216405.1. NCBI lineage: Eukaryota > Viridiplantae > Streptophyta > Magnoliopsida > Myrtales > Myrtaceae > Syzygium > Syzygium malaccense. The sequence goes on from CM062255.1 coordinate 4,158,769, forward strand.
CTGTATATTCACCGATTCCGGATCAATGGATGGATCGCAACCGCATGTTTTGACTTGCTCGGCATCCGACTAACCTCTTTTAGAAGCTTCAACGTGTTTTCCTATCGCGGCCAACTATTAAGTTAGTGTTCGGAGATCAGTTTGAGACGGCTGGTTAGAGACGTCCTTTGAGCCACATATAGTTTGAGCAACTGAAGCATGTTCATTGGCAATTTTGAGCAACTGATTAAGTTCATTGATATAGTTTACATTAACTTACACACATATGTATGTACAATTCGTGAGAAGCTTCAAATAACGGATACGAAATTAGAACATACGAAAAGATCTCAACCAAATACAACACAAACATTGATCATATCTCAACTGAACACAAATTGAAATGCTTCATTCTGCTGTCGTATCTTCAACCGAACATATTGATTCTGGTTGCACTGGCCAAATGTCGCATAATTTTAGTCTCTTGAAAAATGTTCGGACTCAATAATGGACCTCCCCTTTCGTCGAGGATGAGGGCGGCCAGCCCTCACCAGGCCACCAGCAAGAGTTGCTGCCGCCATGAGCAAGCGACAGCTTGCTTGCACTCGTTGGTAACCAGTGTTTTTAAACTAGGGGCGCGTTTGGGAAAACTTTTTCAAAGGCCTTTGCCCCAAGGCAAATGGTGCTTGAAATTTTTTTTCAAGAGTTATAGGAGATGATGCAATTGTATTTCCAGATTTGGATCGCTGGCGGCCCTTTGTTGGCTCCGGCGAAAAGTTTGATTTTTTTTTTTCATTTTTTTAATAAAAAATAAGAAAAGTCCTTTGCAAAAATAATTTTTCCAAACATTTTTTTTTACCAAAGTTGCTTTATGGACTTTTAAATTATAATTTAACAAACACAATTTGCATTTTGGAAAATTCCTTTCTCTGCATTTTTCCAAAGATTTTCCCTAAAAATCCAACCAAATGCAAGTCTAAAGCAAACCGGCTAAGTACTTTCTTGTATGTCATTTGAAGGATTTAGGGTTATGGTGGTTCTTATACCAAAATGCCCCTCGGAAAGGGCACATGTAACGAACGCAGGTTCGCCGGCTAGCCAATATCTTCATCAACGTTTATGAGGTCAGAGGGATGAAGCTCAAGAGGTTGTTGGGTTGAAGCAATCAAGCTCGTGGAGGTTATTTTGGAGCTAGTCAAATATGGAAACTTTCAGAAATGGATACCAGCTACTTTGAAACCAAGTCTAGTCAAGTTGAAACCTCAAAAATTGAATGCCACTTCATGGGTATTTTAGAAAGGGAAAAATATCATGAAAAACCCTAAACTATGCCACTTGTAATAAATTTACCCTGAACTTTTTTTTGTGATGCGGAAAATTTTAAATTATGCCACTTATGACACATTTACTCTACAATACTTTGGTCCAAGGGCATTTTCGTCTTTTTTCTTTTTCTATTTTTTTTCCTTTCTTTTCTCTTCCGTTCGCCGGCCATGGCGGAGGGAAGCCGGTGAGGGCGGCCCTCGCTAGCGTTGGGGTTGGGTGAGGGCAGTCCTTGCCCTCCCAAGCGAGGGCGACCCTCACCCGATGCTAGCGATGGTTACCTGAGTCAAGTGAGGGTTGCGCTCACCCGCCCAAGCGAGGGCGACTCTCGCCCGACGTCGGCGAGGGTCGCCCTCGCTAGATCCGGCGAGGACAGCCCTCGCCCAACCCCAATGCCGGTAAGGGCCACCCTTGCCGGTTTCCCTCTGTCCTCGCCAACTTCCTTATGCCATGGCCGGCGGAGGGAAGAGAAAAGAAAGGAAAAAAACGAAAATACCCTTGGATCAAAGTATTATCAAGTAAATGTGTCACAAATAGTATAATATGAGGTTTTTCATGTCGTAAAAAAAATTCAGGGTGAATTTATTACAAGTGACATAATTTGAGATTTTTGTAGTATTTTCCCTTTTGGAAATTTGCCTCCGGTATCATTATCCAGGTCTAAATAACGCTACTAGTCAAAGCATCAAGTTCAACTCGCGTTCATCTCTATCGCTTAGTCGAATGCCCTACCTTGTCTTGTAAAAGATGAAGAATGGCCACTAGGTTCAATGCCCGAGTTATATTACAACACACTCACGTCGAACGATTTTTAAGTTAACGCCCGGCAGTTCTTACATTTTTGCCTGCAAATCAAAATTGTTCATCTACTCTTTTTTCTTCAAAATCATTTTTTATTTTCCAAAGAGTGTCACCGACTATTTTTAGGTTGGCTTAATAATGGAATTTGCCGATGTTTAAAGATTTATGTGGACATTCTTTCTTTGTTCACACGTGAATTTTCACTCTTTCATGTCGACTCTCTTCTCCCTCTCCTTCTCCCCGGAGATTCCTCTTATTTTTCTTCTTTCTTCTTTCTTCTTCGTACCATTCCAAATAAATAAAAATCCCACAAAATATAACATTCGCAACAATGCAAAAATATTTGTACTCATTGACTATCAGCAATCGAGCAGCCATGCTTGAGCTGGCTGCCGCAACCTCCAAGCTCACGCGAACATGACTGATGCGAGCACGTAGCTCGAGAGGCCAAGGCCTCGAACTTCACATTTGGAAACTCGCGTGACCATGATTGCTGTGAGCTTGAAATTTGGCCATGGTGGTTGCGAGCTATATCAGCAAGAGAAAAAAAAAAGAAAAGATACATCAGAAGGACTAACATTGACACTTTTTAAAAGGTAAAACAACATTTCTAGAAACGCATGTAAAGGAACAATTCTGGTATTTGATAAAAAAAAACAAGGAGATTGAAGCATTTGGCCAAACGAAAAGATGAACGGATGCGATCAACAAAATGTAAATTCGCCGAAAAGTCGTAAAAAAAAAAGCTTGAAAATGATATGAAAAGGAAAAGAGCAAAGGGAATCGCACACAACAATCTTGTTCTCTTTCTCTCTCTTTTTTTTTTGAAAAAGTTCGTAAATACGAAAAGAAAAATAGAAAAAAAAAATCAATCTTGGACCGGAAAATTCAAAATTCCTTTCAATTTCTGCTCAGATCTCCCAAATTTCCCTCCCACCAAGCCCTAATTTTGTTCAATTTTCTTTTTTCTTTTTTTTTACGTCTGCCTACGTTGTCCCCCTCCTCTTTCTGGAAGCGTATACAGTTCCCCTTCCTCACTCTCTCTCTCTCTCTGCCTTCTTGTTCGCATGCTCGAAAATACCCACAAATCCGCTCCAAACCGCGACCCCAAGGCCATTGCAGAACCTTCCCGAACCTTGTACGCCGACGACCCGTCGCCGCCTCGGGCCGCCTGAAGCCGGGCTCCGCCGCCGCCGCCGCCGACTGCGGGGGTCCACGGCGTCGCGTGGCTCGTCCGGGGAGGGGCCTCGCCGGGGAACCCGATAAGCCCGCCGTACGGACAGGCGGGCGGGCGCTTACGACATTGACGGCGGGCCGCGGGAAGGAGGGTGGGTTTTGGGGTCCGGCGAGCGGCGGCAATGGACGAGAGAGATAGCGGGGGCCGGAGCTGCGACAAGGGCGTCGGAGCTGAAGACGAGGGGAGTACGGCTCCTCTTCCCGAAAAGGTGAAGATTGTTTTTGGGTCTTTGTGGTTTGCGTGATCGGAAATTTTGGTGGGTTGCTGGAGAACGTAGGAGCAGTTCGATGCTTCTGTAATCAACGGTTGAATTTTTCGGAGCTTCGGGTGCTATTAGGCCACTGAGGAGCATTATAACCCTCCATTTGAAGAGCTGCAACAAAAGATTTACTTTCCTTTTGGATCTTTTAGAGCAGCTTATGGGTCTTTTTGTTTGCCTTAATGACTTTGATTGCGGGCGATTCTATGTCCTTCCGATTATGCGTATCTGTATCTTCGGGCAGATTGGTACAAGTGAAAATGCTGTCTGATATTAAAAGTTTTCTGTCTATACAGGTTCAGGTCGGTGGTTCGCCGTTATACAGGATAGATAGAAAATTGGGAAAGGGTGGTTTTGGTCAAGTATACGTTGGGCGAAGAGTTGGTCCAACTTCGAACGAGCGAACCGGCCCAGGGGCTATTGAGGTTCGGAATTATTGATTTTTATCATGAATTTTGTGTCAGGCTTAGGTTTTCAATTGTCAAAGTAAAGACTGTCTGTTCTTTTAAACTGTCCGTTATGATACTTAATTATTAGGTTGCGCTGAAGTTTGAGCATAGAAGCAGTAAAGGATGTAATTATGGACCGCCCCACGAGTGGCAAGTATACAAGTATGTTTCCAAAGACGTCTTTTGATTTAGATTTAACTTACAAAGGCAATTTATGGACTGACTTTTTTGTTTCCACATTTGCCTTCTGTTGGTTAAACAGTGCTCTTGGCGGAAGTCACGGAGTACCGCGAGTACATTACAAGGGGAGGCAGGGTGACTATTATGTCATGGTATGTCTGTGACTCTTAAATTGCGGTTTAGCAAATTCGGTAATTCTAGCTAACTTCACGTTATGAACAGGTTATGGATATGCTTGGGCCTAGTCTATGGGACGTATGGAATAACAACTCTCACTCGTATGTTTCTTTATCAGATTAGTTGCTAAAAGGTGTTGCAAATTCTCCTTTTCTTGTGCCCTAAAGATTTTGTGCATGTATTGCGATGCAGCATGTCAACTGAAATGGTTGCCTGTATTGCGATCGAAGCAATCTCCATACTTGAGAAGATGCACTTCCGAGGGTAAATTCCTATTTTTTCTAGTTTTCATGCTTCTTGATTGTGTTTTGAAGTGACAGTTTTATGTTTCACACCTATATCGTCCAAAACAAGATCAAGTAAAAGAGTAACCGCTTAGGCTGTTTGTCGTGCAAGTGCATGTAAAAACAATATAGTTGAAGCAGGTCGTCATAATTGTACTCTTGATTGTGCTGCCCGTCATTTGATTGCGCTGTTGTTGAACATATCAGGTTTTTATATTGCTGGTGACTTTTTTGCAGATATGTGCATGGTGATGTAAAACCTGAGAATTTTCTGCTTGGTCCCCCAGGAACACCTGAAGAGAAAAAGCTGTTTCTGGTTGATCTTGGCTTAGGTGTGCTAGCTGTTTTTAGTCCTCTTTCATGCCACAAGTCATTGGTGCTTTACTTAAATGTCAATATTATTTTCTGTTTGGCCTTGCAGCCACCAGGTGGAGGGATAGTTCGACGGGCCTACACGTTGAATATGACCAACGTCCAGATGTTTTTAGGTTAGCTTGATACTTCAATGCAATGCTTTATAGAAGAGTTAGAATTTCGTGGTTTTTTGTCTGGATACCTTACTGATTGTTCTGTGTTGTTGCTTCTTTTGTTTTTTTTTCAGAGGGACAGTTCGGTATGCCAGTGTGCATGCTCATCTTGGTAGAGTTGGCAGCAGGAGAGATGACTTAGAATCACTTGCTTACACTCTCATTTTTCTTTTGCGTGGACGTTTACCTTGGCAAGGATATCAGGTTTAAGTCATTAAAATTTAAGAAGAGTAAAATTGCTGCTTTTACCTAAATCACCCATTGACCCTTACCTATGGGTTTCCTTAGGGAGACAATAAAGGGTTCCTTGTCTGCAAAAAGAAGATGGCGACTTCCCCAGAAACACTCTGTTGCTTCTGCCCTCAGCCTTTCCGACAATTTGTTGAGTATGTGGTGAACTTAAAATTCGATGAGGAACCCAACTATGCTAAATATATCTCTCTCTTCGATGGAATCATTGGCCCTAATCCGGATATTAGGCCGATCAATACTGATGGTGCTCAGAAGGTACTTACGTTTTTTTGCGAACATATTACAGCTTGTTGGTTAACAAGCAGAGCAAACAACTTGCGTTTTTGTGACACGTATTACTTTGCTTTGTGCTCTGAAGCTTGTCTGTCAGGTTGGACATAAAAGAGGACGATTGACACTGGAAGACGAAGAAGATGAACAGCCAAAAAAGAAGGTTCGAATGGGGATGCCTGCTACACAATGGATAAGTGTCTATAGTGCTCGTCGACCAATGAAGCAAAGGTTTTCTGCATATCTCATTTTCCCTCGAATTCTTTGTATTCCAAAGGAAAGTTTTTTCATCGTTTTTTCTCTGCATATGGTTAGGTATCACTACAATGTGGCAGATATGCGGTTATCGCAACATATCGAGAAGGGAAATGAGGATGGGTTATTTATCAGCAGTGTGGCTTCTTGTTCTAACCTTTGGGCCTTAATAATGGATGCTGGCACCGGCTTCTCTGCTCAAGTTTATGAACTCTCACCCTGCTTTCTTCACAAGGTTCCGCTTACTATCAAGACTATAGACATTGATTTTTGAATTTTTTTTTGTTATGTATATGTTAGTTTCATTGGATCTTTGACTTACTATGCACTGATGTGAAACAGTTCATACTTTTTTCAGTAGTTTGTGGTGTGACGAGTCGCTTCTTCTTGGTTTGTTACTCTTTAAAGGATTCCTATCGATTGCTTCTGGCATTGGCCCGTGCTCTTTCAGTGGTTACATGTGGGCGCTTAGGATAGTGTGATAGTATAAGCATGCAACTCCACCCATTTAAATTCTTGAGGCAGTTGCATATAGTACTTATTGTTATGGTATTGAATCACCGAGTATTTGGTCATTGCTGTATGGAACATTAGGACTGTTATCTAATGCTATGTTTTAGCAGAAGAGATTATTGATGCCTTTTGCATTTTTCTTCTAGGAGTGGATCATGGAGCAGTGGGAGAAGAACTACTATATTACTGCAGTTGCAGGAGCTAACAATGGCAGCTCATTAGTTATTATGTCTAAGGGTTAGTTATTGGATCTAAAGACAATGACATATTCTGAAATGATCATAGATTTGTTTCTCTGACTTCTGTTATACCCTAAATGGTAGGAACTCCATATCTGCAGCAGTCATATAAAGTAAGCGATTCATTTCCCTTCAAGTGGATTAATAAAAAATGGAGGGAAGGCTTTTTTGTCACATCGATGGCTACTGCTGGGACCAGATGGGCTGTCATCATGTCCCGTGGTGCAGGGTTTTCTGATCAGGTTTTGTTGTTATTTTGCCTTAATATTTGATTGCTTTTTTTGAGGCTAAAACCAGTTCTTAAGGTTGGAGTGTTTATTTGACAACATTAGGTTGTGGAGCTAGATTTTCTCTATCCTAGTGAAGGCATTCATAGAAGGTGGGACGGTGGCTACCGCATCACATCAACGGCTGCTACTTTAGATCAGGCTGCTTTTATCCTCAGCATTCCTCGAAGAAAGCCAGCAGATGAAACCCAAGAGACCTTACGAACTTCTGCTTTTCCTAGTACACATGTCAAGGTGATTTCTTTCTTCTTTTGTCAGGCATCAATCTGTGCTGGTTTCTTGGATATTTTAATGAGCATATGCTTTTCCCTGATTCTTTCTTTTCAGGAAAAATGGGCAAAGAATCTCTACATTGCTTCAGTTTGCTATGGTCGGACTGTTTCATGAGCTGCCAAATTTTGTCCTCACCGTTGGAATATCGATGAATCATTTGGATGATCGGCATTCGGCTTTTACCATCTACCACCCACTTAGGAACGGCAAAACAAATCCAAACCATATGGATAGTTTATGAGTGCCAAAAGTATATTTCATTATTCATCGCAACACCTCTAATAGAAAAGACTCTGCACTGTCTCAATCATATTAAAATGCTTATTAGAAAATGCCGTCGTTGTTCTATCATGAGGCGAATATTTTGATGCTCCGCGACTAGAATTTGTATATGTGGAGGATATAACTTGGTTGATGATGCAGTGCAGGTCGGGTCTTGATTGTAAGTGGTACTTTTCAAGTGTTCAGTTGTGATGCTTCAGTGAAGCTGCAACTTTCTAAGCTAGATGCTATGTATTTGCCTCTGTAGGACTCAAGCGTCTGTGATCTTCATCCTTTTTCTGAGCTCAGTGATTTTGAGTTACCCATCAGAGAAAACCTACATATAGGCTGTCATTTGTTTTACCATCAAATCTTTTTGTTCGGCTTCTCTTTAATTTTGAAGTGGTTATTCTGCGATAATATTAAGCAGCATCTAAATTATTTCTTTATCTTCATTAGCTAGATATGATAACTGTGTATTTGGTCTCTCACAATCTGCTACTATGTTGCTTGGTTGGTGGATCTGGAAAGATTCGTTATTGTGAATATGACAGGAAGTGTGTGTTTCTGAGGATTTCCTTTTAGTCAGGGTTGTAGGTCATGGTAACAGGTCCTTGGCAGTTCTGTTTCCCATGTAAGATAATTTGTCTGAGCTGAAAAAGTAACTTATGTTTTTTTCGTTTTCACGTGGTCTAGTTTTTATACTTAAAATGAACATAGATTCGTATCTAGATTTTGCGTTGGAACACCTTATCATGTTGTGTGAAGGGGATCATGTCGATCCATCAATAAGACAATCACAGTTTGTGTTTGGTTTCTCACATCCTAGTTTTAAAAACTTCCAAATGCTACAGTCTAAAACTTCTTAGCATTTCTGTAGCTATCTGGTCTCTGTTTTGACTATAGAGTACATGGGTATCTTGTGGATATTGTGATTGCAAATTTTGAACCTTTGGCTTCATATGCAGCTCGAGTCGATCATTGCTAAGAGCTTGCAGCATGGCAGATATATATAGCAAGCAGTATCTTTAGTTGCATGTGTGGACTTTGTCATAGCAATCTCATAGACTTGGTGATCAGGCCAATGGGAAACTAATTTGCAGTATAAACTTTTCCGCAGAGCTTGAGGCAAATTTCTATCCCAGTTGATGGCTAGCTTGTGAATATATAGTGGATATAAGAGAAATTTTTGGTTTCTAGATATCAGGCCAATTTGACATGTGCTTATCTTGTTCAAGTTGATATATTGTTCTTGATAGAAGTGGGAAAGATTTATTCTTTCCTCACTCGGTATTTTGTATGTATGATTTCAATATCTCATCCTTGTGTTCCATTTTCATCTTGATTTTTCTAGAAGTAGGGAAGCAATACACAAGAACGACTATCTGCATGTACACTACATAGTGGATCCTGCATCAGCTCAAAATGGCTTGAGGGTCATATGATTGTTATGTTCAAACTCTTTTTTCAAGTTTGTGGTTCTAAGTTACTGGCGAAGAACATGGAGGTCTTGAATACAGCCCAAGGCACAAAGAAGGAGAAATATCGTATGTGTTCATCTTTTTAATAATTATTTGAGGCATTGTCAGTTTTCTAAATTGTTATTTTATTTTTCCATCCCTATTAGTTTAAATTGCTATTACGGAATGCCATTAAAAATGAGCTTTTTTTATTTTCTGGAGAGATGAGTGAATAAATGAGGACTCAAGAATATTTGTCGGCTATTGTTCAATTTAATTACCAAGGAATATTGCTGCTATCAGTAGCACAAGGACATGTAGTAGTTTAATTTGTTGACTTCATTGATGTCATTTCAGGGCTTGCGATGGGCCTAATTTGTGCAGGACACAAGGGATGACGATTATGACCTGATCTTCTAGTGGCTTTAAGTGCAGATTGGAGGTTCAACGATCTGCTGATCTATTGAGGCATAAAGAAATGGTCATCTTTGTTATTGGGTACTACCTGAAGTTAGTCATTGACATATTGTGTGGTGATTCACTTCTTTTTAATTCCCTGCTTATTTGCCCATTGTAGTAACTGTTCTCTCCCCTGTTCTCTCCCCTGTTTTAATTCACAGAAATAGCACCGATTTGCTCCTTCTATTGCATGAATTTAGTAAAGAACGGCAGAAGTCCAATGTCTTTTCTTATGTGTGGAGTATTCGATGACAAGTATCACCAATATTTCTGATGAAGTAATGAAAACCAAAAACACAGTACTGAAGATCGATGTTGCTATTTGCTAGAAGCATGCACTGGCTTATTGTCTCGGATTAAAGTGTGAGTACTTGTTGGCCCATGGTATGGTAAATTCAGGAACTTCCAATAGTGCATAATTTCAATGGTGTGCTGCTTGGAGATTGATTAAGCTGGACCAGATGACTTCCTCGGATGTTTTACTTGGATTATTTGAGAAGATGAATCTGGTGTCTGGCATTTCTCGGTCACACAAGCAAACAGTTGTGTTTTTGGGCTCTCTTCCTAGAATAATCATGCTTTAACCTGTATTGTACTATCCTGTTTCAGCTCAGTGCGTTGTTGAGCGTATTTAGGCCATGGAAGTCATAGAAGAGCAAGCATGCTTTTATTCAGTAATGAACTAGTAGTACCAATGGTTGGTGGCAAATGGATACTAATCTGGTATTTCAAGTCCTGCGATGCCTTGAAACAGGAGCTCATGAGCATCAAGACCTGTTTTGCTTCAGCAAGAGTTTGTTTGCACAGATATAGTGCATGGAAGATGATGGATTGTTGCACATAGCCATTTCATTTCGAACGTCTAAAGCTGTCGCGATGTCTTGTACTCGTGCATCTGGTGAGGCGCCTTTGCTGAATCACCTTCCACTGAACAGTTCCCAACATAGTGTGGTGTTGCCGACAGTTGAGGTTTCTATCAGACAGTAATCGATCACATGACCTTTCAAGAGGTATTGTTCTAAGGCTTCATTAGTATTGAGGTGATGTTGCGATGACTCAAGATCACAAAGGAATGTATTGGTACCCATTTGACGTCTAAATTACGAGAACCTGAAATGACGAGTAAATGCCATCTGATTTGGGCTTTCCATTCAGAGCGGATCAGTTTTCCTTGCCATCATTTTCCTTGCTGATGGTACCAAACTCAACGAGCTGCGCGTAAGAAAACTACTCCATGTTGACTAGAGCAACTCGTGGTTGTGCGCAAATGCAATGTAAACGGGTACTTGTGATGTCAACTGTTGTCGCCCTACGGCTCTTTCGTTCTTTCTTTATTTCTTTAAAGTAAAAGGTACGTTTTGTCATAAGAGGACGAACCCGTTGAAAGAGAGGCAAGCCGCCTGGTTGGAAACATTGGGAGCAGATTCAGAGCGTCTGGTGACGTTATTGACGACGACCATATTCGGCGATATTCTATTTGTTGAAGTCTGAGCCATGCACCAAAACAAAAAGAAGTCTTAAGCCATGCACCAAGCTCGTTCTTACTAAGATACCGTCAAGATCTGCCCAATTTCCATATTCATGTATGGTGAGCCCAAGCTTGGTTAGGTGCCCTTGGTAGAATGCCAGGAATCCACGCGTTGAAACTTAGTTTCAAAGAGCAATGAGGTTTCACCAGTCACCAAGCCCCTGGAGAGCTCGTGCTTTGACCCTACCAAAACGTGTGTGAAAGAGGAGAGATCCCCTACCATCTTAGTCTTACTAAGTCTGATCTCCTCAACAAACAAAACCCCCATTTAGGAGCACAATATATTTGACAAAATCTTGTCCAACTGTAACTGTGAAAAGCTATGCTTTTTTGACTGATATTCTTCGCACAATTAATTGAATATTACAAATAAAAGTAAAGGAGAACGAGTGTAAACTTGTGCTTGGACAAGATTTTGAGCATCCGTTCAGCCTTCTCACTTCAACTGCGAAAAGCATTGCCTTTGATTTCCATCTTTGTTTTTTCCACGCATAATATTTATGGCTGAGGTATGACAGTCGCACTATTTCACGGTCATGCAAGCATTTCTCCGGTCAAAAGCTAATTCTCAGCTCGAAGTATGCGGTTTTCCAACTGCTTTGGTCCATTTCGGCCGTTTTGTCCCGATGAGAGCAAATAACAGGCCAATAGCGATCAGATTTCCCTTGGAATTTCTGCGCAAAATAAAACGCCTAAGATGCCGTGCGATTGATTTTACAGGAACAGAGATGTGAGATTGGCGGCCCCTTTAGCCATTACGACTTGTCCACGTCTATTTTGTAAGTTTGATAAGTGTTAGGTCGCTACATGCAAATGGCTGAAAATTTGAGTGACCCATGTTGTAAGTTGACACTAACATCAGCAGTAGAAAAACAAACGCGTGGTACCACAAGACTGCTGTCAGAGAGAGAGAGAGAGACAGAGATAAAAAATGATCTGGCACAGACCAATGAGCATCGTCTCCGCCCAACTTAATGTGAAAAGGCCGAACGGATGCGACGAACGATATCGAATTTCTAATCCTTTAGACGCATCAAGAAGCAAAGAGTCACCCAATCATCCTTTCCTTCGACTCACGGCAACGGCGAAGCAAGCATTCCAACGTGATACCCGGGTTTTACCAAAGAGTCAACTCGTTCATCGGCAAGCTTTGAACCTGTCACGCGGCGAACATTGGGAAAGGAATGAGTGCATGACTTGATCTCCGAAATCTTGCCAAACTCAAGTTGAGAAGGCAAAGGATGCAAAGGCTCTCTCTCTC